>JADLZK010009697.1:0-600000 GCA_015847255.1 Hyparrhenia diplandra
GTCCACCTTAGGATGTCATCGATGAGTCAACTATCGAGTGGATTCAATGGCACACACCGCAATATTAGAGAAAGTGGTGGCGGTGATGATCCCATTCCTTTGTTCCTTGCATCCAAAGATCAAAAGCGGTTATCGGCAAGGGGAAATGGTAACAGGTAAGAGGAGGTGGTTATGGATGTTAGGACAAACTTCGGTCCAGGGGGGAATACCAAATGGAGGAGTTGCCAACATGGATCTACAAAATGGCATTAGAGTGGAGATGTTGCTTGACCGCATCCGCGAGAAGACCCGAGTAGGATGATTTGGAATAATTCAGGGGGAGCGGTCAAAAGGAGTCATGAGGATAGTATTTGGATTTAAGGACAACAGACAGGAAAGGGTTTTTATTACTAGCCACATTCCACGTGGAATGAATGATTAAACTTTGGTTGATTGTTTCTAGGTTTCTTATGCCCAGACCACCTTCCTGAGTGGGTTTGCACATATCATCCCAGGAGCGATAGGCAATGGGACTTGTGACATACTCCTCCTATATTCCTGCCCACCAAAACCTTCTCATGACAGTGTTAATCTTTTCAATAAAGGTTTTTGAGAATAGCACAGTTGACATATAGTAAATAGGAATGGAAGCAATAATAGATTTAATGTACTGAGCATGAGTGTAGAAAATATGTACCACTTCATAGATGTCCTCCTTAGCCCATGGCCATGTTTGCTTGTAGAAAGCCGCATTTAGCCCATCAGGTCCTGGAGATGCATCACTTCTCATTTGCTTGATTAGTTGCAGAATTTCATGTAAAGTGATAGAGTAGGTGTACCTAAAGAGGTCTTTGGATCGGTTCATCTCCTGGAAAGTTACTCGAGGTGTAGTGACTTGGGTTGTTGGGTAGGTTGGTTTCCTGAGCGATATGATGATTGAAATTATTGGAGGCAAAAATGTTTGTACAATAGTTCACAAGGGTGTCCGCCAATTGGGTCGGGGTAGAGGAATGGGTGCAGTCAGGGTTGTTGAGATGGGAGATTCTATTCTTCTTATTCCTCTTGATGATGGCTCGATAGAAGAAAACAATGTTTCTATCCCCATCAACCGCCCACTTTTTTTTTGGCTCTTTGAATTTGGTAGGTTTACTCGTGGCTATCAGGTTTTGGTGTTTGTCATGAAGTTGGTTTTATAGGGCTGTGGTTTTTTTGTGTGTGGGGTGTAAGGTTTGTTGGTCAAGGATCGCTTTTCAATCGAGCAAGTAGATCATTGTTTTTTTGTTTTTGTTTCTCCATTTCACGAGATATGTAGCAAGGAACTTGGTTTTAAAGAGAAATCATGAGTGCATGAACGCTGCCAACTTTGTTTAGCAATAACATGATATTCATCCTCCATTAACCACCAATTTTCAAAACAAAAAGGTTTATTTATTCGAGGGCGTTGAGAATTAAGAACCGCAAGGATAGGAGCATGGTCGTTGTACATCACAGGAAGATGGTAGACTGTAGTATTGGGATACGCCAAGCACCACTCTGCATTGCCTAAACAACGATCAAGTCTTTCATAAGTTGGAGCAGAGGAAAAACACTAATTAGTCCAAGTGTCTTGTTGGTAAATCTAACGTCACTATAACATTAGGTGGAGTTAATCTCACCTAAGGCTATAAGCCATCAAAAAGAAACTTCGGTGTGGTTCATCTCTTAACACTACTATGTGCTAGGTTGTCATCCCCAGCGGTAATGCTAGGAAATGCATATGTGATACTTGTGATATGTGTTGTTGCGCAATCTAAGAAAATAAATATAAAAGGTCTATCATAGTTTACGGATATAAATACCCTTTGTAGCATTTTCAAGGGAGTAATCCGAGGGTTTTGTCATTTATATTCTACCACGAGGGGAGGAATAGTTGAAAGGTGGGCACTAACATAATTAATAAGTGGCATACTTATGAGAGGTTACATTACTAGTGCTTACTTTAGCAGGGGTAAACCAATAATGATAATAATATGATAATGATAAATAAAGGCAGAGGCATCACACACGAGAGACAGAGAATAACTACTAAGTTAGACTTAACATTGGACTACTTTAAGAGACAAAATTCATCTATAGCATTTAATCTACTAAGTCATTACATCTACTCTAAGGCATATGTTATCATCTATAGCATAGTAAACTCTAGATCATGTATCAGGACGACTATCAAAAAAGGAAAATCAAGAGCGAAACAAGATATTCCCCATAATCAATGTCCACTTGTCTTATAGGCGGAGGGTGGATTCCAAAGGACTCAACAGATTTGTCACTCCCGCGATCTACCACGGCCCGGAATATAAGGTGCATCCAGCGAATGTAAATCATATATAAGCACCACGCTTACATAAATATCTTTACCACCTAACCCACTTTCGAGTATTGAATTAGGCTCTCTGAATAGATACATATATCTATTATAAACTACATCTATATCAATCATACTATTAGAATAAAGTAAAAAAACATAGCAAACAAACACATATTATTAATAAAGTGCAAAGTCATAGATTCAAGATAATTCATACCGTAAAACTTGAAGATCGAGAACTCGGGTAGGCACACCCAGCTCTAATTGTATCTATACGCTAATCAACTTGAATGAACTAGAACTAGATGAACTAGAACTAGAACTAGAACTAGTAGCTAACTCTAATCTCTAGTGGAGAAACTCTCTTCTACTTACGCGACTTTGGTTGATAATGAATTACAATGAAATTTATATGAATTAGGGTTTAACCACGAGGGGGAGATGGTCTCCTTATATAGGCCTTGGCGATGAGCGATGACCATTGGATCAAACCGACCTTCAACAGCGGTGTAGATACAACCACAAAGTCGGGTTGTAAACCGACCTAGAAGTCTGAGGTGACATCTCGACCCCCCCGGCGGCCGGCCAAATTGAGCTTTGGCGGCCGCCGGTGGCCTTCTTCCTCTCGGCCTCTGGTTCCTTGGTGTTCTCTCGGTACCTTCTAGAATGTTTTAGTTCACTTTTCGGATTGAGTTACTTCACGGTCAAGTCTTGTCATCATATGTCTTGTATATTAGGAACTTTCTCCATCTTTCTCTGCATTTATCTGTTAAGTCCACGAAAATACATAAATCACCAAAAACTCGTGGAACTTATTATTTTAAACCTCTAAACTTAGTATATATTCAATTTATGTCCTTATTTCATCTCTTGTTGACATATAATAGTATAGGATAACAGGTGTCAACAAGCTCCCCTAAAAGCGTAACCTTTGCTAGTCTCTTAGCAAAGCTTTTCACCAGAGTGGATCAGGAGTTGCTACAATGGATTATTCTCTCACAAATACACATGTCATTTAATTTAAAATTCTCCTCCAAAGATAGGTGAAACATTCGATCTTTCAACTTACTTTTATTACGAAAAACATGGGGCTTTTACGCGCACTTAAATCTTGAGTAATTGAAAGATAGAACAATCAAGTCAAGCACTATGTCTCAAACTCTTCATTTCACCTACGTTGCAGGAGTTTTTATAAATTTTCAGAATAAATCTCAGAGTTTCCATTGTATGACCCTTTCAAATCTCTCATATGTGGTATTTTTGGATCCTTACCAAGGCAATGATGTTATGCCTTCTCTCATGATATATGGTATTTATGGAACATGGCAGGTGTATCATGCCTTCTCTCAATTTATCTACTAAGGCTTATATATGGGGCTCATAGGTGGAAGGCATATACATACTTGCAAAGCATATATTGTAAAGTCAAACAACGGATCCAAAGGAACAAGTCATACAATGTGAATATATGGGATGTATTTGTGAGGTGGATATGTGGTGATGATGGGATATAATGATTCTAATTCTACTATGCTCCTTTGAAGAATTTGATCTCTCTTTTTTTTTTTTTTTGAATTTTCAAAGACATAGAAGAGAACTTGGGCTAGCTTTTTCTTTCTTTTTTTTTTCAGAGGCGGGCTCTACTCACCCTCGGACTTGTGTCCCTTTTTCTCTCTCTTTTATTTTTTTTTTTTTTTTTTTAGGGGGTAGGCTCTACTGCCCGTAGGACACTGTCCATTTTTCATCCCCCTTTCTTTTTTTTTTTTTCTTTTTTTTTTTAGGGAGGTAGGCTCTACTGCTTGAGTAGGACACTTGTCCATTTTTCATCTCCCTTTTTTCTTTTTCTTCTTTTTAAGCATAGCCCTAAGTTTCTTCCTTGTCAAACAGATATTTGAGAGATAATGAATAAAATACATGGAGCATAAATGGGATTTTGAGAATAAGTATTGAGATGAGGAATATTTTTGGTGTTTACTCCCAGCATAGGAGTGAAACATTTTTGATGGCTAGCAAATGGATGAAGGGTATGTGGTGTGTATATGTGGTGTTGTATGACAAGCTCCCAAGGGTCTCAAGGGTTGACTAAACTCAATACTAAGCAAGTAGTGAATGATAAAAGAGTTTTCCTATTCTAGAACATGTATATGGCTGTGGTAGGAATTTCAGAACTCTCGTCATATAGGAAACTCATCATGCAATTTTCAAATTTTCACAAATTAAATCTCCGAATTTAGTGCAACTAGGAGTAAGATAAATAGCAGCTCGGACTTTCTCATATCATATCCGTCAATTACCTAGATTAGCTTAGGCGTATGCTCCCACAAAATTCAGGGCTCAAAGCAAATTTCTTAAGTGTAAACAATTTTATAGCATGGGAGAATTCTAAACCAATGATAGGTACTTGTAAGAAAATAAAATAGAGCAACTATTCATCATCTCCAAGAGATAGCTACTAAATTATTCAAACAAACAAATAATTATACACACTCTTTTTTATTTGGTTTTTCATAGTTATTTATTTTTTAGCAAACAAAGCAAAGCAAATTTAAACAAACTATAAAATATAATATATAAAAATAGATAACTGCCAGGTCATAGGGACTTACGGCCAAGTGGGGGCACTCCCCCAAGGCTGGTGTTGATTGAGGGGGTTCGGCGACGCGCGGCGGCGGCGTCAGGTACATGGCAGCGATCTCTTCATTCTATTTGTTCGGCGGTATCTCGATGTCGGTGATGTTACGATCTGTCGGGCATTCCACTCTCTCGATAGTTGTCTTGGTTGACCTGGTCATGCCTTATGTCTAGGATGGTGTTGTACATCCCTTGGAACGCGTATGCATCATATCCCGCAAAAGAATTACGAGGTGGTTCGGGAGTAGGGTGTTGCGGTACACAGAGTATCGTAGAAGTAACCACTTCCATGATAGGTTTCTCGACAAATATGAGCATCACCACCTGCTCACTTGGGCATCCTTGTTCAAATCTAGGTGAGTGGGTCGGTAGCGGTGTGTCTGCTTGTGAAGGTGGAGGGTAGGTCCATGGTCGGTATCCTCCAAATCTTTGGCTCTTGTGGTCTTGGGTGCATCTGTCCAAATGGGATCATGGGTGCGTGTCGACGAGTTGGCATGGCTCTCTGCATATTAATTGGTTGTGCTGCAAACTCAACGAGATAAGGCGCACCACGATATATGGAGAGTTCGGGGTTAGGCAACCAGAATCTCCCCAACTATGATAGCATGGGTCATGACAAGAGTACTTCCAATTTTCTTCAAAATATGTCTCTTACTAAAGAAATCAAAACCTATCATAGGTCTATCATCCCTTATATAAGCAACATGAGCGTTATCATCCAAGAGTCCTAAGTGGTTGGCAATTCTAGTGATAAGTGACGTGCAATTGACATTTCCTAGAGAGTTGGTACACTATCCAATGTTGAACTAACATGTATATCGGTGAAACTTGTCTTCTCTTTATAGCTGCATAGATCAACCTGTAACTCTCCTACTCTAACATTATGACCATCCTTCCTAGGCAAAAGAGTGAAAAGCATCGATTTATGGAAAAAGCGAAAGGTGGGTAAGTGTAAGTCTCGGCTTTTGCATCCAAAAATGCATCTACGTTGGTCAAGTCTTTCCAAGCGATTTGCTTGGTTGAAATCGTCTAAAGCTACGTCTAAGTCCATGACACAAGAGTGTAGAAAACCAAGTGCATCACTTAGATTTCTCCAAGTGAGAGAATCTTGTGTTTGGAAGAATCTAAATGTGACTCCTTCATCGGATTGCAACGAAGGGTGCAAAGAAATTCTATGGTTAAAAACTTAGATCCTTCTTACGTGATTTTCGCAAAAGTTTCCCAGCCCAAAAAGCGGAAAATATGAGCAAATTCAACATCCATACCTGTTTGGATTAGAAGATCAGGGTCGATCACAGGAGTATGAGTGAACTTACGGCCCTTTAATTGATTGTACCTTGCTTTCTCGTATTGTCCATGAAACTTGAGGTGTGAATCAGAAGTCAACCTTCTTACTGCAGCAGGGGCTGGATGTGGTGGCACATCTTGTTACGGTTCATAGCTCATCTCGATGGGGCTCACGGAAGATGATTCTCCAAGTTTTTGAAGAGGCGTTGTGATCTTCTCCCACTAAATGATTTCGAAAAACTCATCCCCGCAAAATGTTAGTATACAAACAAAAAACAAACAAGAGACTAATGGAGGGGTTAGAATAAAAAAAGTGAGAAATTAGTGTCCAAAGTTAGTCGTCCAAAAGAAAGATTGCAAGATTGTTTTTATTTTGACAGAACTTCCCCTATAACAGAATTTTATCTTGATTACTCCATATGGACAGCACCTCCACTAATTTTTCTTGCTCATTCTACTTCTCTCAAAAACTTCTCCTCTCTCAAGAATTATTCTATTGCTACTAAGAACTTCCTTCCTCCTTCCCACTTCTCTTTTTCTCTACTACAAAGCCCAAAGCTTTCTGGATACTAGAACTTCGAGATTCAAGCTGGAATGTTGAGCAAAGCAGTGTGGGTGTGATGAAGAAGCGAGGGGTGAAGGGCCTTTTATAGAGGAGTTTGGGGCTGGCGGCGCCCGGTGGTGATGGCGCCGACCGCCATGGTGGTGGGTCCTCTCCCACTCACCTTCATGCAGACAAATTGCTCACCCCAATGCTATGGTTTTAAGTGGGTTTTTCGGTGGAAAAGATTGGCGGGGAGTGGTGCAAGGTGGTAGGTGAGGTTTGAGTGGTATATGTCTTGTCCAAGGTAGGTGAAATATGGCATTTAGTGTATGACATGTAGAACCCATCACATAGTGACTCTATTTTTGGTATTTTTCAATATATAAATGCAGGAGTAAATATAATAATGCAAGAATAAATATTTTTGAGCCTCCACAATAAATATTTTCACGGGTTGTGACACCGTAAAAAATTATTTATATGGGGCATAAATTTTTCGTAAGTAAATGCTTAGTAAAGTAAATATAGATAATTCTTGACTTACCTTGTGATAGATGTTAAGTAGTTAAAGTCCTCAAACTGGGACTTCCCAAAATTTAATTATCGGGTATATTCTCCGGTTCTGGAGATGGTACCGATGATGACTCTTCTTCAATTTCTGATTCAATCTTATTTGCTGTCAAGCTAAGCTCTAATTTGGGTTTGAATGCGAACTTCTCTTCCCTTCCATTCAAGTTGAATGTAATCTCTCTAGCCGTGACATTGATATGTGCATTAGCTGTGCTTAGGAAAGGTCGTCCGAGAATGATTGATACTCTGGAGTCTGGTGGCATATTCAAAACTATAAAATCCACGGTATAAAGAATCCTCGATATTAAGCGGTATGTTCTCTGCAATTCCCGAGGGTATATCGATTGATTGATCGCCCAATTGTAATGATATTGAAGTTGGCTCTAAAGTTGTGTGCTTAAGTTTGTCAAAGATAGTCTTGGGCATTACACTAACACTTGCTCCAAGGTCACAAAGAGCTGTAAAATGATGATCTCCAATTGAGCAATTGATTACGGGGTATCCTGGATCTGTCATCTTATGTGGCAATATATTAAGGATAGCCGCCTTTGCATTCTTTTGTTAGCTTGATCACCTCGTAGTGGGTAGTGGTCTTTTCTTATTCAAGATATATCTCGAGATACTTGGCATAGGTTGGGACTTGAATAGCGTCTAGTAGAGGTATGTTGATATATAACTTCGGATTACCTCCACAAACTTTGTAAACCGATCATCCACTTGGGGTCCACGGTTTCTTCTTGGATATGGTAAGAGATTTGTATCATGAAAATCTTGCGTCATCTGGGGTTCTTGAGTCAAATCTTCTATGTCATCACTTTCTTCTTCTCTAATTGGTTGTACCACAGGTCTTGTTGTTGTTCTTTGGTGCTTTGCGGGTGCCATGATTGGTGTCCTCCGACTGGCTTTGTTTCTATTATCTTTCTTGGGTCAACAGGATCACGTGTAGATTTACCTCTTCTTGTAGTAACATTATTTACCTGCTCAAGGTTAGTGGCAATAGATTTTGCAGCAGATAACTTTGCTAATTGAGTTTCTATCTTTTTATTAAAAGCAAGTTGATCTTTAAAAGCAACAGAGAAATTATTCATCTTAAGAGCTATATCTTCTAAAACTTTTTTCATTAGCAACAAGCTTCTTAAGAAGAACATTATTTAACTTATCTTGCTCCTCAATTAACTCTCTTAACAATGGGTTTCTAGGAACATTACCTCGATACTTACGGGTTGTTGATTAGCTATTTGTAACCTTCGTTCTTGTAATTGAGTTGATGTTTAATTGTTAACTTGACCATGCTTGAATTTGATGCAAAATTAATATAGTCTTGTAAATCTTGTCTTTCCTGCTTATCTTTGGCTCTTTGTTCAAGCCAATCAAATAACACATCCATCTTGGTTGATATTGCTTTTATTTCTTACGGAACTTCTTCTATCGATGGTAGTGTTGAGTGTCTTGATTCTAGCTTTGATTTTTTCGATATTTTGTTCATAAGTGCTTCAAGCTTTGTCAAGAGTGAGTGATAAAAATGATCCTTCGGCAGTTGCATCTAGTTGTTCTCGTGCTCTTTGTGTTAATCCATGGTAAAATCCTTGCATGAGCAACCAATCTTCTATTCCATGATGAGGGGCAATCTGATATGTATTCTTGTAAACGTTCCCAAGCACACGGAATTGATTCTCCTTTTCTGGCATTTGGAAATTGGTAATTTTTTTCCTCGTAAGACATTAGTTTTGCCCGTGGGAAAGAACTTTGATAGGAAAAGCTGTAGAACATTCATCCCATGTCTTGATTTCTTCTTTGTTGGCATAGAACCATGACTTTGCTTTTTCCTTCAATGAGAATGGAAATAAGCGGAGTAGTATGATATCTTGGGGAACATCCTTGGGTGAGAAGGTGTTGGCAATCTCGAGAAAATTCTGCGGATGTAAGCGTGCATCTTCGTAAATCTTTCCCTTTGAATGGAGTAGCTTGTATCATGTTGATGAGGCTTGGCTTGAGCTCAAACTCAAGATCTTTAATTTGCAAGTGTTGGTCACATGCGAGATAATGTTCTCATTGCTTGGAGGAGAGAAGAACTCGTAGGGATTTTTCGACCATAGCTTCAAAAGCGATATATGCTCTCTTGATTGATTTGATTCGATGAATGAAGTGGAGTGAATCACAATCAATTTCCAATTTGATAAACCCTGTATAAAATAAATAAAAGAAGAACAAGGGTAAGCTTTTGCTAAAAGCGGCTACCTAGTTTTAGATTCTCATCATAAGTTTCCATTTATTAATATGTCTAGCTAACTTTTATTTCCTCCCGACAACGGCGCGAGAAATGCTTGTTGGTAAATCTAGCGTCACTATAACATTAGGTGGAGTTAATCTCACCTAAGGCTATAAGCCATCAAAAGAAACTTCGGTGTGGTTCATCTCTTAACACTACTATGTGCTAGGTTGTCATCCCAGCGGTAATGGTAGGAAATGCATATGTGATACTTACGATATGTGTTTTGCGCAATCTAAAAAATAAATATAAAAGGTCTATCATAGCGCACGAGATATAAATACCTTTGTAGCATTTCACGGGGAGTAATCCAGGTTTTGTCATTTATATTCTACCACGGGGAGGAATAGTTGAAAGGTGGGCACTAACATAATTAATAAGTGGCATACTTATGAGAGGTTACATTACTAGTGCTTACTTTAGCGAGGGGGTAAACCAATAATGATAATAATATGATAATGATAAATAAAGGCAGAGGCATCACACACGAGAGACAGAGAATAACTACTAAGTTAGACTTAACATTGGACTACTTTAAGAGACAAAAATTCATCTATAGCATTTAATCTACTAAGTCATTACATCTACTCTAAGGCATATGTTATCATCTATAGCATAGTAAACTCTAAATCATGTATCCGGGACGACTATCAAGGAAAATCAAGAGCGAAACAAGATATTCCCCATAATTAATGTCCACTTGTCTTATAGGCGGAGGGTGGATTCCAAAGGACTCAACAGGATCATCACTCCCACGATCTACCACACGCCGGAATATAAGGTGCATTCGCGAGGTAAATCATATATAAGCACCACGCTTACATAAATATCTTTACCACCTAACCCACTCGAGTATTGAATTAGGCGCTCTACGAATAGATACATATATCTATTATAAACTACATCTATATCAATCATACTATTAGAATAAAGTAAAAACATAGCAAACAAACACATATTATTAATAAAGTGCAAAGTCATAGATACAAGATAATTCATACCGTAAAACTTGAAGATCGAGAACTCGGGTAGGCACACCCGGCTCTAATTGTATAAATACGCTAATCAACTTGGATGAACTAGAACTAGATGAACTAGAACTAGAACTAGTAGCTAACTCTAATCTCGGTGGAGAAACTCTCTTCTACTTACGCGACTTTGGTTGATAATGAATTACAATGAAATTTATATGAATTAGGGTTTAACCACGAGGCGGATGATGGTCTCCTTATATAGGCCTTGGCGATGAACGATGACCATTGGATCAAACCGACCTTCAACAACGGTGTAGATACAACCACAAAGTCGGTTGTAAACCGACCTAGAAGTCTGAGGTGACATCTCGACCCCCACCCGGCGGCCCGGCCAAATTGAGCTGGCGGCCGCCGGTGGCCTTCTTCCTCTCGGCCTCTGGGTTCCTTCGGGTGTTCTCTCGGTACCTTCTAGAATGTTTTAGTTCACTTTTCGGATTGAGTTACTTCACGGTCAAGTCTTGTCATCATATGTCTTGTATATTAGGAACTTTCTCCATCTTTCTACGCATTTATCCATTAAGTCCCCGAAATACATAAATCACCAAAACTCATGGAACTTATTAGTTTAAACCTCTCGAACTTAGTATATATTTAATTTATGTCCTTATTTCATCTCTTGTTGACATATAAAATTATAGGATAACAGGTGTCAACATGTACGCATGGCCATTCTAACTAAGATCAATGAAACCACCTTTGCTTAATATATGCATAGAAATCAACAATACGATTCATATCAGTGAGCTAGGGCCTAGCTTCTCATGAGCATGCATAATATCATTACGATCACCCCATATAGAACATAGGCATATTATTGTTTTGCATAACAAAGTTCAGGACTTCTGCCAAAAATAACATTAGTGGTATGGTGGTGGGGGTCACCATAGATGCAAACTAAACCGTACTACTGGTGGCTAACTTTATTTGTGCACAAGGCAAAGAGATAATGATGACTATGATCAAAGATACTTGATATTGACTTCATCGGTCCACATCAACCAAAGGCCAACAGTTGCCCGTGTGAAGGAACAACAAAAGCATTATTTAGATTGAAATGATTCTTGATGGAAGTTTTAGTTATATTAGAATTGCGAGTTTGTGAAATACAGCATACCTGGGCTTTAGTGGAGGCGAGAAGTCGGGATAGGTGCGCCATGGTGAAACTATGTAGGCTTCCACCTGAGCCCCTTTAGTTCCATGTGAGGTGTGTAATGGCACTGGTGGCTCCATGCCGGCCTGCGCAGGATCCTGAGTGTGGAAACGACGCCATCGGAGCTTGGGGAAATCGAAGATTTCTAGGATCGAAGGGGAAGGAAGGTAGGCTATAGCATTACGCCCAGTACTACTCAGAGCTCCTCAGATGGGCTCGTGATCTCCTAGTGGCAGACAGGTTGAACGATGTAAGAATATTTATCGTTGGAAAATTTGATGTGGGATATAGATTAAACTGGGATGGCTCTAGGGCCTGACAACCCCTAGACGCCTGCCTGATAGATGATTGCTACTTTTGTCTCCTGCCTTGGGCAGATTGAACAAGATAGATATGTGTTGCCCTTGGCGCTTTGATCCTAAGAGTGATTCCTAAATGGTGTGTGAAGGGAGGAAAGCCTGGTGAATGAAGATCATTAGTTAAGTGAAAAGCTGGTGCTTAGGGCCCCTGTCTGTTTCAGCCTTCTGGGAGCTCTTGGACCTCAGAGCCCATAAAAAGGTCCCAAAATCCCATGTTGAGCCAAAATCCCAAAATCTCACTTTGAGAAGCTTCTCACTTTTGGGCACTCTTACTACACATATAATTTCCATTATTTCAATTTCAATCTCAGTTCCGTGTTGACGAGTCGAGATTTTAAGGAATACAGAGCAAGACATGGATTTCAATTAAAAATTAACACCAAACCTAACATTGTGACATGAATTGCAATGATGAAACTGGACCACTTCTCATTTACACTACATTCATCATTTACACCAAGTTGTCTAACACTAGGTATAACTACAACTACATGATGAGGACATGAATATTTTGGTTGCCATGCATAGCCGATGCAATTTTGAGGACTGATAGATCTGATTCACCTCGATGTGCACAAGCATTCCATGCATGCCGTAGACGCTATTGAAGCGTGATAGGCCATAGTATATGTAACAATGGAGTCTCTAGTGTATTATGTCTCTACGATTTCAGTTTGCACCAACATCTCACTTCTTCCTAGCTACAAGATGTTGCTACTGACTAAATCATATCAAAAAAAAGGATGTACTAAAATGTGGGGCTCCTCTGCTAGGCATGAATGCTCTCACACACACATAAATAGGTATATATATATGGCCATCTATACTTTTGAAGTACTATATGGCCAAAAAATTATGAGTGTCATGCTATATTTCCTTCCTCAACATACAATAGGCATGTTTTAATTTTGTTACCTTCCCAAATGCATCTCACCATCTGAAATCATTGACAGATGCCCTTTTTTTCTAAATCAATTTTTAGAGGTGGAAATTCAGGATGCCCATCTCTAG
Source organism: Hyparrhenia diplandra (assembly GCA_015847255.1). Taxonomy (NCBI): domain Eukaryota; kingdom Viridiplantae; phylum Streptophyta; class Magnoliopsida; order Poales; family Poaceae; genus Hyparrhenia; species Hyparrhenia diplandra. The sequence goes on from JADLZK010009697.1 coordinate 13,182, forward strand.
AAATCACTACGAACAAAGATGGGCATTTTAAGTCTCTTTCTCTAAAAATCTATTTTCTGAGGTGGGCATCTTAAAATGCCTATCTCTATAAAAGTTAAATCAAAAAATATCTATAACTTTTACATATGAACTTGGGTGAAGACAAACTCGAAACCAAACTTATAGGTCATGACACGATCTTCAGCTCCGTAGCTAGTAAGTTTTTGATTTGAAACTATTTTTGAAAATATCATTCTAAGTTTGGTAAATTTTAAATTTAAAATTTTCAAACAACCTTAAATGTAGTTCTCAAATACATTCTTGTAGTTGAAAGGTTTTTATTCAAAATTTAGAGTCCCAAATAGATGTTTGAAGTTCATAGAGTTTAAAATAAATAATTAGAATTTTTAAATTCACATAGTTATTAATACCAAAGAGTGTTGGCCGATCATATCTATGTATCTTCTGCGGATGAGTTTTTTTTATTATCTCAAATATTTTAAATTCACATGGTTTTAGGATTCTTTGTGTTAATTGATATTACAAACAATCTTGTATGGAGACACATCCGACCAAAGTTGTAGTGCTTTATAAGATTTTTTTAAATTTTTTTGTTTTTTTCATTTGAGCTTATTTACTAGCAAAAATATTCAATTCAAGATTACAAAAACGTTGACATAAAAAGATAGCATCCTATATATAATTACAAATCGGCGTGTTATATAGTCGTAGACACATGTAGTGACTGAGTAGTAGTCATGGGCTTGAATCCTCAAAGAGTGTTTGTTTTTTTTTTTTTTTTTAGATTTTATCACTCTCGGATTTCAGAGCTTCACCGACACTTTCGGCGAAGACCAAAAAAACACTCGTGAAAGGCTTTGCCGAGCACTCAACAAAGAGCACTTGGCAGAGTGGACTCGACAAAGGCGCCTTTTTCCGAATGTCATTTATTGGGGTGCACAGAATACACTCAGCAAAGATTTACACTGACGAGAGAGAGAATTTGAAAAACTCCAAAAATAATAGCAATTTTTTTGGGCTGGTCCCGACCGACAAAGAGTGTCAAAAAAAAAAAAAAAAAAAACACTCGGCAAGGAGGGTCTTTGCCGAAAGTGCCTTTTTTTTTTGCACTTGGCAAATAGGTTTTCCAAATTAGTTTTGAGTCCCTAAACGAATTTAAATAAAAAGTTGTCAACTATAAAGTTTCATAACTTTTCGAGATCTACAATTTTCATTTAGAAAGTTTTTTCATCCAAGGTCATTTGAAAAAAAAAGTTGTCAAATTCGAGTGATTTAGACCTAGTTTTGCATGATAAGATGAATTCAAATAAAAAAGGTTTACACTACAAAGGTTCATATCTTTCGGAGACTTACAAAGTTTACTTTTGTCATTTATTCATTTGACAAAGTGTTAGTAATATTGTTAAGTAAATCTTATTAATCTCTCTTCTAGTTTCAGGAAACTACGAGAGGGTATGAGAGATGTAGGTTTTGTCAACAGCGTTACTAAGCGTTGTCAAAAGAAGAAATGACTAAAATAAACTTTGTAGAGCTAGAGAAGTTATGAAACTTTATATTTAAAAAGTTTTTTATTTGAACTCGTTTAGGGCCTCAAAAACTTATTTGAAAAACTGCTTTTCCAAGTGCCAAAGATCCTCTTTGCCGGAAGCTTTTTCTTAACACTTTCGGCAAAGAGGCTCTTTGCCAAGTCTGAAAAAAACATACACTCGGCAAAGATGTGAGCACTAGGAGAAAAACACAGATTCCGGTAGTGTATGGAAACTATTTACCGATTTAAGGTGCTCACACTACTACCTAATTCATTTTGCATGGCTGTTAAAATTTATTTTGCATGGCGAGACACATGCATATGTCATGTTCTCGGGTCACAAGTTAATAGGTACGCCATAGAGGCGGGCGGGCATGGCCGCCACAGTAAAGAAGTAGTAAAAATTGGACAAAGCCCGAGCCAAGACCTAGTCGGGCCTAGATCTAGGCTTGGCACCCGAGCGACGCCGCCGCCCACCGGATCCGCCCGCCACGGCCTCGACCGTGGCCGCCCCACGGATCGCTGCCACGGCCTCGTCTGCGGCCGCCCCGCCAAGATCCGCTCATTGCGGCTTGGATTCGCGGCCGCCCCATCCGATCTGTTGTCGCACCGCCTTTCGCTGTAGGAAGGACGCCCATGCCTCGCGGCTGACTGTCTCGCCGGACCGCCACGCCGTGCCGCCCCTCGCGGACCGACCCACCTCCTCGGACCGCCGCATGCCATGCCGGAGAAGGTGACATAGGAGGAGGTGAGCGAGGAGAACGAGATGGAGGATCTCGCAAGAGAGCTAGGGTTATAGACGGATTCACGCCGGATCTAAGATAGGAGGGAGAGACTAGGGGCATACGTCCTTATTGCGCCTGATCGACGCCACCGGGATCTCCACGCCGTGGGCCTATGAGCAGGCGTTCCTCGCACCACCGTCGGGGCGGGATTTGGCGGCGAGAAGAGGCGGTGTCCCTCTCACCGGCGGGACCATGTGAGACGTCATGAGGTAGAGCGGCATCGCGAAGGAAAGGGGAGGGCAGACTAGAGGGAGGAGGGGCGTTGCGGTGGGGATGGGAGAGGGGAGAGCAGAGGGAGAAGGAGCACCGCCATGCATGGCTCAAGTGGGAGGTGTCGGGCTCGGCGAAGGGAAGTGTCGGGCTCGACGCGCTGAGCGACGGAGGCGAGAGGAAGATGGATCTAGCTGAGTCAGAGAGTGAATGAGAAACCCTAATGCGCTGCTTTATGTGGAGTGGGGTTATTGGGCCTAGCCTAGATGTGTTGGGCCGCGCCCTTTTCCGTGGCGCGCCTTTTACGTTGCCTGCCATGGTAAATTGATTTTTCTTGACGGGCGACGGAAAATAAAAACGCCCCACCGTTAATCGTGGCATTAACCGTGGTGGGCAAAGTGTATGCCCGCCACGAAAAAGTTTGGAAGGTGTCACGCAAAAAGAATTATGTAGTAGTGTCATCTAGTCAGTGTATTGTAAAGCAAGAAACTAGGAATATTGGATGGCAATAATAGTTGAAGATACAGTGAATCTTTCCACCGGAAGTTTATTTCTATCAATATGGAAAGGATGCAAGCTCTTGAAGTTGATCTATGGACATCTATACCCTACGGCAGCCGCCGATGGTCAACTACCAATGTATGCTCAACATAATTTGGGCTTTGTAAAGGTACGCCTGTGATGACATATCTGCTGATGGCATGGAGAATTCAAAACAAGGCACCTTCCAGAACACAGTTGATTTTGTCTTCGTTCAGATTCTTTCCTGTATCTTACATCAGCGACAAATGGTGGTACCAAAGGTTTAGAGGCTGGACCAGTGCCAAGTAGTAGCGGTTGGGCACTTAGAATCAATCAAAACATTTTTCTGCTCCTGATCAAGACATCTGCGTCTATATGGTTAAGGTTGATAACGTAATGTGTCTGATCAGATTTCTAAATATTTCTGTACTCTGTATGCTCATTCGCAGTATAGGCTGACGATCCTGATGACGATATAACAGAATGATGACGATCCTGATGACCACATATATCTATGTTTGTATGTGCTCATCAGGATCGACGCATACAACAGAATGTGTTTGGCAGATCTAAATTTTCGATAAGAAGCTGACGACTCTACAACTAGTACTTAATTACTGCGTGTTCATGCCGTTGTCAGTATGGTGCAGACTGCAGAGTCTTCCAAGTGGAATATACCAAAGTAATTTAGCCCCAAGCTGGATCTTCAACTATAAATAGTTTTGCAAGTCTGAACATGACAACTCAAGCTCATCCAGCAGCTCCCATTTAGAAATCTGCTCAAGCTATGCATCGGTTATCAGTGCTCACACTCAAATCCAATGGCGCAATGCAACTCCTAACATTACTCTTGTTACTAGCCTCAGTGTGCTGCTCGGCAGCAGCAACGCCGTCCGGCTACCGCTCCAAGCTCACCCATATTGACTCCCATGGCGGCTTCACCAAGGCAGAACTCATGCGCCGAGCCGCGCACAGAAGCCACCAACGAGCGTCCACAATGCTATCTCATTATTCCACATTGTCCACCAGCTCCAACGCCGGCCCAGCCAGGCTCCACTCCGGCCAAGCCGAGTACCTGATGGAGCTCGCCATCGGTTCACCGCCGGTGCCATTCATCGCTCTCGCCGACACCGGCAGCGACCTCACCTGGACCCAATGCCAGCCATGCAAGCTCTGCTTCGCTCAAGACACACCCATCTACGACACCGCCACCTCGACAAGCTTCTCCCCGGTGACATGCGCCAGCTCCACGTGCCTGCCCATCTGGAGCAGCAACTGCACGGCTACCTCACCCTGCCGGTACCGGTACGCCTACGGCGACGGCGCGTACTCTGCCGGCGTCCTGGGCACGGAGGTGCTCACGTTCGGCTCTAGCCCCAATGCACCCGGCGTCTCCGTCGGCGGCATCGCGTTCGGCTGCGGCGTCGACAACGGCGGCCTCTCCTACAACTCCACCGGCACCGTCGGCCTGGGCCGTGGGAGCCTGTCCCTCGTGGCGCAGCTTGGCGTCGGCAAGTTCTCCTACTGCCTCACCGACTTCTTCAACACCAGTCTTGGAAGCCCAGTGTTGTTCGGCTCCCTCGCTGAGCTCACCCCAGCGGCGCCGATGGAGCCGGCGCCGCCGCCGTCGTGCAGTCGACGCCGCTTGTTCAGAGCCCGTACAGCCCCTCGAGGTACTACGTCTCCCTCGAGGGCATATCACTCGGCGACGCTCGCCTGCCGATCCCGAACGGCACCTTTGACTTGCGCGCCGATGGCTCCGGCGGCATGATAGTGGATTCCGGCACCATCTTCACCATCCTCGTGGAACCTGGTTTTAGGGTGGTGGTCGACCATGTCGCCGACGTGCTCGGCCAGTCGGTGGTGAACGCCTCCAGCCTGGACAGCCCATGCTTTCCGACTCCGGTTGGGGCACGGGAGCTCCCGGACATGCCGGACATGGTGCTGCACTTCGCCGGCGGTGCGGATATGACGCTGCGTAGGGACAACTACATGTCCTTTGACTCGGAGTCGTCGTCATTCTGCTTGAACATTGCTGGGTCGGAGTCGCGTTATGGTTCAGTGCTGGGCAATTTCCAGCAGCAGAATATACAGATTCTGTTTGATATCACCGTAGGACAGATGTCATTTGTGCCCACCGACTGTAGTAAACTTTGAAAGACCATAGCACACATATACTCCCTCCATTTCAAATTTTGTAAGTCATTCTAATATTTTTGGAGAGTTAAAGTATCTCAAGTGTAACCAAAATTGCAGAGAAAATTGCAAAGATTTGTGACCTCAAATAAGTATATACTATATAAATATAATTAACAAAGAATCCAATAATACTTAGTTGAAATCCTAAATATTATTATCTTATCATGTAAATTTGGTCAAACTTGTGATGTTTGACTTTCAAAGATTCTTGAAATGACTTACAATTTGAAGATGGAGGGAGTATAAAATATGCACATGTGTTGCAATAGTATGTATAACTTGTTGAGCGGTGGCTCAAAAATTTATATAAAAACTGTGCCATGTGCTCTAATTTCTGAGCCGTGCCGTCGCCACCAGCGCTGCCACGCGCCCGTCATCGCCGCCCCTCCCCTAAAGGCGGCTGTGACATTGGCGCTAAGGTATTTGTATTTCTACTGCTACGACAATTTTCTCCGTTATTTACCACTATAGCTCCGCTATTTACCGCTATAGCTCCGGTATTTACCGCTACGATAATTTTCTCTGCTATTTATTGGTTATTATTTGCTACTAATTTGGTATTTTGGACAACTAAACTTTTATGAACCATGTTATAATGTCATATTGTAATGTTATATAGACTTTTGGAACCTTTTTATGTTCATCAAATTTCATTTTTGTCATGGTTTTGCTTTAGTTATTGGTGTTTTTTCATACTTTTTTTTTTTTAAAAAAACGCTATCTGGCATAGCTACGCTATAGCTATATAGCTTTTGAAAAAAAGGTGCCGCTCTTTTTCATAGCTAGCTATTTAAAACTTCGAATGTGATGGCCAAAACCCAAAACGTAGAGCAAAAGTTTATAATCCCTCCCAACCTGTGAGAGGAGCAACCAGGGGGTGGGGAAGTTGAAAGGGTTTGGTCTTCTCATATAGACAACAATATGTTTGAGCACTACACATGAACACAACATTTGAAATTAGAAATATTGGGACTTTCCCTTGTCGGCTGGCGGACTTCCCCACGAGGTACTGGGGGTGCCACTCTCTCTCGGTAGGCTTACCAAAGCGCTGGGGCAACCCATTGTCGACTCGGTGCCTGCCAGGCTGCCAACCTGGAAGGTGGGTCTGCTGACCAGTGTGGGCAGGGCCACCTTGACCCAGACCACTCTCTCGGACATTCCAGTTCATGTGTCAATCTGCTGTTCGCTTACCATAGGCACCTCGTCGTCGACGGGAACGTCGCTTACCACTTAATGCACAATGCCGGTAAATCCTGGAAAAATCCCAAGAAAAGGTGAATCCTGATGGGTAGCGTCCCACTAGGCCCGTCCTACCATTTGACTACAAGTCAATTCACACACACACAATACTTATGTCCCCTAATCCATTCGGAGCCTCTCTGAGACGCGAACGTTTGCAGTTCTGGGCTGAGAATCCCTGCAAGGCCCATTGCCTAGTGCCTGAATACTGCTTCTTCACTGGTGAAATACGGCCCATTAACGATGCCATCCTGTGCACAACGCGGACCCAAGAACCACCGATGCAGCCCACCACCACCACCACCGATGCAGGCAAACCTGTTGTCGCCCAGACACTTGCCTCTTGGCATAGGTGCCATGCCACAGATATGAGCAGCCAGCGTTCTCATGCGTACGAAACTATTTAATTTTTTCTTTATTATAGGTCGAGGTAACTGTCCATTTAGTGAATGCATGATATTCATGATCCGTTTTTTTTAACAAAAAGACCCAATCTTTTATACCAAAGACATTCGTCCGGCTTTATTAAAAACTTAACAAATATCATATGGTCAAAGTACTGGATTGACCAGTTCACAAGTTTGTAGCACTCATAAGTGCCGCTGTGTTCTTCTAGCATTCATCTACACATAACTCTACATCGTGGTCCTCCAAAGAGCACCAAAATACATCATGGTCTTGTGACCGGATAAGATGGCAGCTACGTCGTCGTCGGAGGCGTTGAGGAAGACTGTATCGCCGGCGAGGGGTCACAAGGGCATAAAAAACGCATGCAACCGGATGGATTGACCGTGCAAAGCGTCGGTTGAGTGTGGGTCGGTGAAGCCTTCGAAGTAGAAACATCACACCGGCGACCGAAGGATGGTATTGGAGCCAGTGCCGGAGGTAGAAGGAACTTGAAACCGGATCATAGGTGAGGGTGATGTCGTCGAATCCACGCCAGAGGATGAGCTGCTTGGCTGGTGTTAAAGTATTAGGCAATTTCCAGATTAATTCCATAAAATAAATCATGATTAATAGATCTACTAGATAAAGCATGTTAAGCATACTAGCATAGCATGAACACATAACACCGATCATAGCATAGCATAAACGCATATCATAAATCATGGCAACAGGTGTAAACATAACTAGTACACCGGATAGATTGGATAGATTGAACACGATTAACATGAAGATTAGATCTTGAGAATACCTGACTGACGTTGAGGACAACGTAATGGAGAGGTTTCGAAAGCGATGCCGAGGTCCTCCAGCTCGTTGTCGCTGTCGTCGATCGGTGGCTGCTGAAGAAGTCGAAGAAGTTGTCGATGAAGACGACGCTGGGACGGTCCTCCACGTGTCCTTCCCGGAAGACGAGCCGTGACGAAAATCGGGAGCAGTCGCGCGAATAGCGCTTCCCAAAAACCTTATTCGCCTTCTCCCGGTGCAGGATCGCAAAGACGGCGGTTCGGAGACCTGCTCGCCGGCCGCCCGGTGCACGCAAAACGATCGGGTGGAGATTGGCAAGCGGCGGCGCGAAGCGCAAAGTGAGAAGAGGAAAAACACTATTTTACAACTTTAGGATTTTCTAATAGAAACTCCCAATTGTAGTTATTATGTTGTGTCTATTTCCAGGAGGCTTGGTACAAATATATATACCTCCACATCAACTAGCAATATGGTACTAATTGATATTGCACCTCCCACCTTTGCTCATGAGCTAAAACAATAAAGCCCATTAGAGAACACAAATATTGGGCCTTTGAGATTTATCAGAATTTCTTCATATGAATTTTAGGGGAACTTATTCATATATAAATTCTAACAGCTGGAGCAAGGAGCGGCAGGACCAATGGCTGCAGGAACGAGGTGGAGGCGAAGATGGAGGTTGCGGAGCGGTGAAGAACCGATCTCTGTGGTGGTGCGAGGAGAAGGAAGCGGAGGTGGAGGAGAGGATATCTGTGCGGCAGGAGGGAGGATTTATTTTATTCGAACATACCATGGCAAGGACGTCGTCGACAGCCAGGATCGACGCAGCAGTGGCGGTGAAAGCGACGACGACGGCAACTGACAGGCTACTACCCATAACAGGAGCAAGATCCACTCAGGGACTCTAGAAACTACTAGATACTACTACTATGATGACTCTATGAGGCGGGGACCCCTCTCGTTTTTTTTAAAAAAAAGTGGACCCATATGTCAAATTATTAGGCACGCCATGCACATGTATGCTCGTTTGAAACTTATGCTAGACAGAGGTACGGTAATGTCCTAGCATGCTTGAATGCATATGATGCATGTGCGTCTCGGTGGATGGACAGTGAAGGCCGGGTTGGAGAGAGGCGTTGTAGTGCGGTGGGCGGTCGATCTCGGCCTACCCCCCATCTATTATGTTTGTATGCAAATGTAACAATACAAAACCCGCTTAGACCATCTAAGTTAGCGTGGGCCTGACCCTGAATAACGAACAAACCGGCAGTGTTCCTACAATAAACACTATCGGGTTTGAATTATAAATCGTCATAAAGACGAAACAGCATTGTCGGCTGCATTAACCAACCGACAGTGTCAACTACAATAACACTATCGGGTTAAAGTCAACCGACATTGTTAACAACAATGATCACTGTCGGGTCCACAATAAACCGACATTGTTGTCTCTTCGCTACACTGCTGGAACAACGTAACCCGATAGTGTTATTTCCCTCAGTTCTGTCGGCTGCTTGTAACTTCGACATTGTTCTGAATATCAACGCCGCCGACTTAGAAAACGACATTGCTTGGATCGAAATGCCGCCGGTCGAAGAAGCACCGGCAAGTGTTCGATCACATTGCATTTGCCCGGTTTGATAGCGAACCGGCGTCTATCCTCAAATCACCGCCGGTGTTTCGACCCGACAGTGTTTGAACCCCACATCACTACCGCTTTGGTTACGTCGGTTCATTTTCCGGCGGTGAAGGGGGTTTGAGCCCGCAGTGATGAACTAAACTGTAGTAGTGAATGTTGATATATGTGATATATTGTGGATCAATATTGATATATGTGATATATTGTGGATAAATGTATGATTTGTAAGAGTGGATGCAGAAAAAACACAAAAAAATTTCACTTGGCAAAGCTGGAAACCAGGGCACCCTCGAAAATCCCTTTGCCAATTTAAGTTCATAATACTCGGCAAAGGGTGGCGCCTTTGCCGCTTATGGTACTCGGCAAAGGTGGCTTCTTTGCCGAGTGTCAGACTGCTGGCTCTCGGCAAAGGCAAAGCCGGTGCCTTTGCCGAGTGCCGCGCAAAGAGGCCTTTACCGTAACTTTCTAAGACGTACTCTTGCTACCTGAGTCCGGTAGTGTAAGATGGTCAAGAAAGATATTCAAAAACAGCGGTAGAAAGGACATTTACCCCATTTTATCTATCTTAAAATCTCACAAATAAATAAAATAATAGGTGTGGTGTCTATAATAAAATTACATGCTTTTATAATGGTGTTGTGCAAATTTTTGATTTAGCAAAGTGTGTCCATCAAAGCATATACCACATTCATAATAAGTGTGAGGATCACTCCTGCCCCTTTCGGCCTTCGCTACGGGAGGAGGTAGCGGGAGGAGGGGCGAGGGCTTCCCACGAGAGAGGAATGACAAGAAGGAACCGACGGCGAGTAGTCGACGGAGGGGGCCTCCGCTTGGTCTCACCTCGCTAGAGTTGCCAAGTGCGAGAACTGGCGGAGGGTAGCACGAGTACGCAAGGAGCAGACGACAGAGGGCCTCCGCTTGGCCTCACCCTCGCTAGAGTTGCCGAGGGTGGGAACTAGCGGAGGTAGGTGTGAGTATAAAAGAACAAGACTTGCGTGGCTATCTAAGATTGTGATTTGATTAAATGGCAATGAATCCCCGCTACTAACTCGCCCCTTCCGGTGCCCGCACGAGTATTTATAGGAAGCTGAGGGGTCGGGTGGCCGCTTTACAACATGGTACATGGTAGGTAGGAATTTGTACACGCTGATGAGTGGGCCCATGTCGGGGCAAAGATATTTTACCCTCGCAGGGGTATAATGGTAAACACACACGACTCCCTAGGATGGCGGCCGCCTGATAGGGTTTCTCTTCCCGCCGCCAGCCTCCATGGCTCGACAGCTCAGCCTTCTCATGGCGCCCGCCCTTCGGAGATTGATCCTGCGTCCTCAGCTATGCTGACCCTCCGCTTGGGTCCTCGGGATGATGATCGGGCCTTGACCCTTGTATTGATGATTGATGGAGGCCTTGCCTGGGAGTAGAGCCTGCGGTCGCTTGGGTCTTCTTAAGCCCTCTGATCTTGCGGAGGCCCCTTTGCTGGGCCTGTCGATGATGTTGTCTTGGCTTGCAGGTGAAAGGTTGACAGAGGCCCTGTTGACACCTGTTATAGCATAATATTACTAGTCAACTAACATGAAATAAGGGCATAAAATGAATATCAACATAAGTCTAGGGGCTTTACTAACATAATTCCACGAGCTTTGGTGATTTATATATTTTCAGGGACTTAACAGATAAATGTAGAGAAGAATGAAGAAAGTTCCGGAATATATATACCATATGATGACAAGACTTGACCGTGAAGTAACTTTCGATCCAAAATGTGGACTAAAACACTCTAGAACATACCGAGAAGACACCGGGAGGAAGGAGATCCCGAGAGGGATCACCTACCCCTCGGGCCGCCTTGAGAGCCTTTTAGGCCGGCCGCCAGGTGGGTCTCTTTTGTCGATCTCATCTTCCTAGGTCGGTTTGTAACAGACCTTGAGGTTGTATCTACACCGTTATTGAAGGTCGGTTTGATCCAATGGTCATCGTTCATTGCCAAGGCCTATATAAGAAGACCCCCTGACCCCAGGGTTAAACCCTAACTCATTCTATCTCATTATCTCTTGACCTTTTGGTCAGAGGTGTCCTAATGTGAGGACAACCTCTCCTCTCTAGTTCTAATCTATATTAGAAGATCATGTAGAACTAGAAGGATTAGAGTGAGTTGAGAGCAAAAGCGTATCAAGTTGATAGATTAGATCCAAGTCCTTCATGAAAGTGACTAGATCTAGTCTTGAGAGCTAAAGAATGAGTGGAGGAGAAGAAGGGGAAGCACCGGACATGTCGGTGACTCCTCTACGCTTGTACCTCCGGGATCAAGGGCCTATGGTACTTGATCCTGAGACTTCTATGGTGGATCAACTTCTTGTTTAAGTAAGTAATTGTGTTATTTTAAGTGTTAGTATTGTTCTTATTGTTCATAACTCTTTGAGTACTTTAATCTATGGGAATCTATAGATTAGAGGGGTACGCTTAGGTGTAGGCGTGGTGCCTAGATCGAAGTTGCTTGTGAATGCACCCTACCTTAGGAGTGTGGTAGTTCGTGGTAGTGACAGTACCATTGATTCCTTTGTATTTCATGTCCCGTTGGATAGGACTAGTAGGACAATGTTCTTTGGAGGAATAGTAAGTTTTGACCTTACTTTCCTTTGAGTACGTCCCTATAAGACAATATCAACATAACTTACAAGGAGAAGAACTAGACAACCATAGGAATCTTCTTACCTCTTGATCCTCTCCCATTCCTTAATTTTTGCTTTCGAGGGGATTAGTTATATTCCTCGTTATCCTCACACCATCCTCCCTGTGGATTCGATACTAAAACCCTCTCCGGGTGAAATGCTCACTAGTATCCGTTAAACTGCGGATTATTATAAATATTTTACGTAGGCTTATCAAATACCAACAAGCATTTTCCGCGCCCTTGCCGGGGGGAGAATGGTTCTTTGAAAACATTGTGTATAACTAATCTTGTATCATATCTTAGTGTAGTCTTTTTTTTTATATTTTCTATTCTTTATATATTTTTTTGGGATCCTCGGATTCCACACCTATCCTTATCTTTGCATCCATAAGCACAAGTTCAGGCCACTAGAATCTATAGAACCTATCCTACCTCTTGGCTTTGAGCTGTGTCTACGGTTGAGCAAAATGATCATGAAATAACCCATTATAGGAGAGAATTCTGAAGTTAACCTCAGGCCAAATCCTATCCTTTAAAAAGGATAATGTATTTGGATCTCATCCTAGAAAAGTTGTTGGCATGACTGTTGACACCTGTTATAGCATAAAATTACTAGTCAACTAACATGAAATAAGGGCTTAAATTGAATATCAACCTAAGTCTAAGGGTTTAACTAACATAATTCTACAAGCTTTGGTGATTTATATATTTTCAGGGACTTAATAGATAAATGCAGAGAAGAATGGAGAAAGTTCCGGAATATACAAGACATATGATGACAAGACTTGACCGTGAAGTAACTCAACCCGAAAAGTGAACTAAAACATTCTAGAAGACACCGAGAATACACCGGGAAGAGCCCGACACCTTGGGCCCACCCCCACGGCTTTGGCGGCCGAGAGAGAGAGGATAAGGCCGGCCGCCAGGTGGGGCCAAGATGTCAGCCTCATCTTCGTAGGTCGGTTTGTAACCGACTTTGAGGTTGTATCTACACCGTTGCCAAGGTCGGTTTGATCCAAGGGCTATCGTTCATCGCCAAGGCCTATATAAGAAGACCCCCTGACCCCAGGGCTAAACCCTAATTCATTACTATCTCATTCTATCTCATTATCTCTTAGTTGTAGAGGGGTCCCTTGTAAGGATCAACTCTCTCTAAGAGATTAGTGAAGTAGAATTAGACATGTAATTAGAAGTGGATTAGATCTAATTAGATCTAATCAAGAGTAAGAGTTAAGAAGAGATTAGAGCCATAGTCCTCATTAGAGAGACTAGAACTAATCTTGTTCCTAGAGTTAAAGTATTGGTGATGGGAAGAGCTGCGGAGGAAGCACCAGGACTGTCGGTGACTCCTCTACATCTTGTAGTATCGGAATCAAGTCCCGAAGAACACCGGTACTAGATCCCGAGACTTCTATGGTGGATCAACTCCTTATTTGAGTAAGTAAATGTTCTTATTGTTCTTATTGTTCACAACTCTTGTTTGAGTACTTTTAATCAGTAGGGACGCTATAGATTAGAGGGGTAGCTTAGGTTTAGGCATGGTGCCTAGACTGAGGTTGCTTGTGATGACACCTTATATTCCGGGTCGTGTGGTAGATCGCGGGAGTGACAAGTCCTGTTGAGTCCTTTGGAATCCACCCTCCGTCTACAAGACAAGTTGGGCATGTAAGTGCTTGGGAGGATTGCATGTTTCGCCCATGTTTTCCTTTGGGTGCTTCCCTTTAAGACAATACCAACATATGCTTACAAGGATAAGAATTAGACAACCATAGAAATCTCCTTATCTCTTTATCTTCTTCAGTTCCTTAACTACTGCTCAGGGATTAGTTATATTCCTTAGTTACCTCACACCATCCTCCCTGTGGATTCGATATAAAACCCTCTCCCGGGTGAAATGCTCACCAAGTATCCGTTAAACTATGGATTATTATAAATATTTCTATAGGCTTAGCAAATACCAACAATGACCATCATGCAGTTTTCTGGAGGAACTTTTCTTTCCTTTTCTAAAGCAAGGATTGTCCTTGACAAACTCAGCGGATGTGATTTCTTTCCTAAAATTCTTCATGAACACCCAAAGAAAGAGAAGGAGTCATCCTCTAGACCATAGAAGAAGTTTTTGATAGCTAGATCATAATCTTTCCAATCCTTTAATTAGCTACTAATCCTAAATCATCCATACTTGAAACACCTCCAAGGGAAGAAGTAATTCTACCCTTGAATCTTCTATGGTGATGATTTTGGGAGACAAACTTCTAGCTTCATAGGAGACCTTTGAGTACCTATAAACCAAACCCTCTTAGAGGAGAGTCTCTTAGAAAGCATCCTTATTCTTACAAAGGACGTTGGGAGCCCAAGGATGGCAAATCCTAATGATGCCATAGAAGGAGAGCAAAGCTATCTAGAATCCATTAGTATCTTCTTCCCTTCTATTTCAGATTAGATAACTTATCCAAACCCATCTTTAACCTCATCCTTGACCCCAATGAATCCTCTAGTGTTCTTTTTCTTGAGTCTACCTACGATCTTAGAAATCCCAAGTATAGACATCATAAATGATCTAAGGAAGACCAAGAAGAGCATTATCCATAGTTGGAGAACAACCATGAGCATAGGAGTTACATCCTAATTTTTCTATCCAATGCTTGCCCATGTGAGCAAACTCCTAAATTAATTACCATCTCTAATCTTGCCATCTACAAGATCTTAAACCCCCTTGAGATAATTGTTCATAAAGATTTAGAAAGGGTGGTTGTTGATCTTATTGGCTTGAAAGTTGAGATTGGTGATTTAAGGGAAAACCTCTTCATCATCTTAAATCATATTTGAAGGTTTCCCAAGGATGAGCTTTTTGTCCTAAAACAAGCATTCTAGGGGAAGTAATATAAGGAGTGAAATGCACCGTAGGTACATGAACTTGTCTTGCTGTGCCAAATAGGTCCATGGACTTAGAAACTAGCCATATGGCCCCTCGAACTTGCGAACCCGTTCACCCCAGGTCCATGGCGGTTTTTAATGGTGGTTTTGCATGGCAGCAGGTGGTTTTGCATGGTACTACGTCGCCGATGACATCATCACTTCTTTTTAATTTATAAAATTAATATCTTTTTTATTGAGCTCTAAATATAGCAAGTAATATATCAATTTTGATCGTCTCGACGAGCTCTTTGCAATGGTGTACTCCGTTTTATTATTTGAGATAGTTTTATTTCATGTTAAATTAAATATTTCTATAAAACGAGTGATATTTTATTCTCACTTGCAGTTTGATATATATGTGGTCGTGATTTAGTTCGATATATACATATTTACCGGGTTTTTTGCTATAAATATACATAGGGTATATATTGCCGCGAAATTTACTACTCGTTTTATAGAAATTTTACCCTAAATATGTATACAAGCTAGGCTCCGTGCAATATATACATATTTAGGCCAAAACATGCTACCCTAAATATGTATATATTGCGCGGAGATCGCATGCATGAAGGCGTAGGTGCGGGTAGCGGATGCATGCATGCATCGACCATCGGACCGTGAGCGGGCGAGAGCTAGGCGTCGCGCCGCGGTGGGTGGCCCGATCGATCGTCCGGACGGCGTATCGGATGGGCATTGTCGTGGCAATATATAATACAGCCAAAAAGCGGCAAATATGTATATATCGGGAACTAAATCACGACCACATATATATCAGATTGCAAGTGAGAATAAAATATCACTCGTTTTATAGAAATATTTAATTTTACACCAAGTAAAACTATCTCAAATAACAAAACAGAGTACACCATTGCAAAGAGCTCGTCGAGAGGCGATCAAAATTGATATATTATTTGTTATATTTGGAGCTCGAATAAAAAGATATTAATTTTGCAAATTAAAAAGAAGTGATGATGTCATCGACGCTAAATTACCATGCAAAACCGCCACGCCATGCAAAACCACCATTAAAAACCGCCATGGACCTGGGGTGAACGGCTTCACAAGTTCGAAGGGCCGGATGGTGGTTTCTAAGTCCATGGACCTATTTGGCACAGCAAGACAAGTTCATGTACCTACCGTCCATTTCACTCTAATATAAGTATAGATCTTTTTTGCTATAACACCCCCTTGTGTAGTGAGCATAGAGATATAATTGTGAATATTCCTTCGGGTATTTTTGTCACTAACCATTTTAGGATCAAGAGCAAAAAAAGAATGAATGATGACAATGTAAAGGTATGTCCAACCAATTATTGAGCAACATTGAATCACTCATATAATTCTTGCCATGTTGCTACCTTATGTTGGTTGTCTCTATCTTTAAGACATGCTCAAGTAGCTACACTATTTCATCTCCACTTGAGTAAATCTCTATAGTGACTTCATGCTACCCTTTGTTTACCATAGTATGCCTTGGTTTGGAATCTTTGCTATATCGCGAATAGTGTGTTTCCAAAGGATTTTTAAATTAAGCATGGTGCTTAGGTTAAAATGCCTTCCTTAATTAAATTAGACATGGAGTCTAGTTTGGTTATTAAACTAAATATTACTTGTGTAGACATTAGTATATTTTGTTAGACTAACCCCCGTTGAGAAAGAAAACTCTCAATCCAATTCGGGTAAGTCAAAGAGATGAACTCGGATCGAGAGACGAAGCAAGGCATATGATGAATTCCAACATTGTGCAAAGGACACGGCTCATTTATCATTGATGGAAGAATTGTAAGTATCAAATCATTTACTCGTCCTTTGTTACAAGTTACCTTTGCCTTGATCCACATGCTAGAATGCAACCATAATTAAAATATGTATAAGACATGAATAAATAAAAATCTGTCCTAAGGTAATCAAAGAACCACCTTTTCATTAGCATAGATTGGATTATATGAACCTTGGGCAACAACCCCTTCTTCAACCATGTTGTATTCCCTCGGGTATGTGTCCATCGACATTTTGCGAGGAAAGGATTATGCTAAGTCTATTCATAGAATGAAATGAACCCGCAAACCAAACCACCATACTAGAGATGAAGCAAGAGAAAGAAGAGGAGTGCCACAAACAAAGTCTACAAACAAAAGCACTTGCTCAAGGATGAACTCAAGAGTAATCGGCACATGGAAGAGGAAAGACTAACTCCACCAAGGATAATCCAATCGTGCTTTTCCTCCTCACATGCCCCCATCACTCCACACGTTGGTTTGCAACCTCTCTATTCACTATTGCTCTTTTCTACAAGTTCAAATGATTTCATTTCATGAAAATCAAACTTAAGGTTTTATAAAATCATTCCCTTAGAAAAGCAAGGTGAAACATGAGATAAAAGATATATGCTAAAATTTTCAAACTTTTCTCGTAGCATAGAAAGTGACCTTTAGCCCCGTGACAACACTATTCTTGTTACTACTTGTATATTCCTTCGGGTATGTGTTGTCTACTAATGACGCAGGAATAAAATCATGAGAGAGGAGCAAAAAGGTCCTAGCACAATTCAAAGAAGAAGAAGAAAAGGATGATGCAATAAAGGAGACAAGTTAGCGACAAGATACACAAAAGGCCAATTAAGGAAAGCTCCAAGTGAAGGGAAAGAACCACCACAAGTTGTTTCGGTGTTGTCACACTCTAATAAAAGGTAACATCTTGAGGTAAGCTTCTCCTAATTATGGCATGTTCATAAAGAATCAAACATGTTGGAGTCAAAAACCGAACCTTATCCATACTGCTTAGCTTCGCATGTTTAGTTCTTTGTTCCTAAACACCACTCTCCTAATCTCAAAACCCCCATTCATGTGAACTAAGATGTTGCTCATCGTGCTTTGCAAGATAGTCATAATCTATAAAACGTTGATGCTCTATCTTGTGATCTTATCACCCTCATCATAAATGAATGAAACAGTTAAACATTAACTCTGCTTTGTTTAATGTGCCTAAGGTAAGATAAGAATGAATAAAGTTTTGGTTACGTTGGTGTTTTCCCACCAACAGGGGCCAATGCACTTGATCTCTACCTTGTCTTTGCAAACGGGACATACTTTAAGCACAACGTGGAGGAGTATGTCATTCCCGCAAGATTCTACAAGAAAATATCCTGAACTCACAAAGTACGCACACTAAACAAGATGTTGCATGTTTCCTTTGTCAAAGCTTCACTTCAAACTATGAGACAAGCAAGCAACATGGGTGATGCCATCCTCGAGAGATCATTATCTCGAGAGACGCGACCACCAAGATCGGATGATACACTTGAGGAGTGAGTAAGGTAAGAAGTCTTGTTCAAAGGACTTAAAACATTGAACCCTCGCCGAAAGGTAACTTCGGTAGTTATCCATATTTAATTATTAGCATTGCATCTCCAATTGCATATCATATTTATCTTTTTGCATCTTGCATTAGCATATTTATTTCCTTGCATTGCATAAACATTTTCCTTTAGCATATTTAAATTTTTGCATTAGCATTGCATTAAAAAAATTCTCAAGCCCCATGTGAATAATCTTGTGGTATGTGACAACCCATAAGGATATCCACTGTGGTGGCATAAAAATAGTTATGCATTCATCTAGTTGCATTTGCATTATAATTCTTTGCATACATATAAAATTATAAAACTCCAAAAATATTTAGAAGAAAAATCTTGCTGAAGTTTTATCTAGAATAAATCTTTAGACACATGAGATCTATGTGGACAACCACTAACGCTTAATTAAGTTCCACAAAGCTTTGTTGTCTATTTGAGTTCAGTAGGATTTCAAGGGAGAGAAACATGATAGGGCGATACCCTCGTCCTTTGTCTACATCAACTTCCACGATAAACCCGACACTTCAATCTAGCTTGGGGAGAGCACCCCGGTTATCACGATAAGTATCTCTACTACTATATTATTATTATTATTAGCTAAATATTTAGTTTGCTTGGTTTGCTAAAGAGTTTGCTAAAAAGATTAGTTCTATAGAGTTTAGTTGTTTAAAAGAGTCTTTAGTAGAAGTGTAATCTTTAGAGTGTGAGAATAAATAAATAAATAGGAGTGTACCATAGTTTTTTTTCCACAAACATAAAATAATCTACGAAGCTAAATATTATGCATGGAAATGATGAATAGTTGATCCATTTGTAATTCCTTTTTCAGTACCTAGCTTTCAAGCTTAATTTCTCTTGAGCCTTAATGCAAAATTGCTTTGACTTGAGATTTGCTCGAACCTGAAATCGTGGGTTGCAAATTGCTTGCTCAAGTCTAGGTAATTGATGGATATGATATATGAGAGTCTCGAGCTGCTATTGATTTTACTCCTAGTGATGCTAGATTTCTGGAGATTTATTTTGAAAATTTAAAGTGCACATGATAAGTTCTGTGTGTGAGTGTTGAAACCTCCTACCACAGTCATATATACATGCTCCCTAGATTAGGAAAACCTTTTGACATATATATAGGCCGCTTGCTTTGCATTGAGTTTGTTCAATCTTTGTCGACCCTTAGAAACTTGTCATGCTGATCATGTACACTCCACCATCACTCTACCTCATTCCATTCTAATCCACTCGACTCCATTCACTTATATGCTATTTCCACCCTGGAAGTACGCATCCACCACATATACACCCATCATATACATACTATCCATTTCACTCTAGCCACCAAAAATGTTCTACTCCTATCCTAGGAGAGAGTAACCAAAAATATTTCCTATACCCATCCACTCACTCATTGCTAGCCAATATCTTATAGAAGCTCCATTACATTTGTCTATCTCTCAAAAGTTATTACAAAAGAGATTTGGGTTGTAGATTAAAAAAAAAGGGAGAGATGAAAAATGGACAAGTGTCCTACGGGCGAGTAGAGCCTACCTCCCTAAGAAAAAGAAAGAATAAAGGAGAGTTAAAAAATGGACAAGTGTCCGCTGAAAACAATGGGTACTTAGATACTCGCCTCTCCATAAAAGAAAAATAAAGAAAGAGAAAGAAATACAACCCAAATTTTCTCATAAAGTTTCCAGATTCTAAAGAGAGATGATTCCTCAAGGAGCAAAAGTAAGCTTTTCCCTCATTCATTCCTTACTATACCCCTTATCCACTATATTTTACCCACCATATACATACACCACTTGATCAGTGTAACTCGTGACTTTGGATCCATTGCTTGAACTTACAATATATGTTTAGTAAGTAAAATTGGTTTTCTCCCACCTAGAGCTCCAGATATAAGCCTTAGATATAGGGTGAGAGAGAAGAAGGCATAGTGTCCTACTTGTCTTATTCCAAAAATACCACATATTATGAGAGAAAGGCAAAACAACCTTGTTGCCTTAGTGAGGATCCACAAATACCACAAATGAGTGACTTGAGAAATTCATACCAGGAACTTTGAGTTTTATTTTGAAAACTTGCAAACACTCCAGAAGGACAGTTGAACAAAGAGTTTGAGATATGGTGTTTGACTTGATTGTTCTATCTTTCAATTTGCCAAGATCAAAGAAAAGGCTATAAGCTCCATGGTTAAAGGTAATATGGGTAAGTTGAAATTTGAGCAAGTTTATTCTTATTTGGATGAGAAATTTTGTTTGAAAGCATGTGTACTTTTGAGGTGTGAAAGCGTTGTAGCAACTCCCGATCCATTGCTAAGTTTGGCTTTGCTAGGGACTAGCAAAGGGTAAGCTTGGGGAGCTTGTTGACACTGTTATAGCATAATATTACAAGTCAACTAACATGAAATAAGGGCATAAAATGAATATCAACATAAGTCTAGGGGCTTTACTAACATAATTCCACGAGCTTTGGTGATTTATATATTTTTGGGACTTAACAGATAAATGCAGAGAAGAATGGAGAAAGTTCCGAATATATATACCATATGATGACAAGACTTGACCGTGAAGTAACTCGATCCAAAATGTTGACTAAAACACTCTAAACATACCAGAAGACACCAGGAGGAAGGAGATCCTGAGAGGATCACCTACCCTGGCGGCCGCCAGAGCCTTTTAGGCCGGCCGCCAGGTGGGTCCCTCCTGTCAGTCTCATCTTCCTAGGTCGGTTTGTAACCGACCCTAGGTCAGTTTGTAACCGACCTTGAGGTTGTATCTACACCGTTATTGAAGGTCGGTTTGATCCAATGGTCATCGTTCATTGCCAAGGCCTATATAAGAAGACCCCCTGACCCCAGGGTTAAACCCTAACTCATTCTATCTCATTATCTCTTGACCTTTTGGTCAGAGGTGTCCCAATGTGAGGACAACCTCTCCTCTCTAGTTCTAATCTATATTAGAAGATCATGTAGAACTAGAAGGATTAGAGTGAGTTGAGAGCAAAAGCATATCAAGTTGATAGATTAGATCCAAGTCCTTCATGAAAGTGACTAGATCTAGTCTTGAGAGCTAAAGAATGAGTGGAGGGGAAGAAGGGGAAGCACCGGACATGTCGGTGACTCCTCTACGCTTGTACCTTCGGGATCAAGGGCCTATGGTACTTGATCCTGAGACTTCTATGGTGGATCAACTTCTTGTTTAAGTAAGTAATTGTGTTATTTTAAGTGTTAGTATTGTTCTTATTGTTCATAACTCTTTGAGTACTTTAATCTATGGGAATCTATAGATTAGAGGGGTACGCTTAGGTGTAGGCGTGGTGCCTAGATCGAAGTTGCTTGTGAATGCACCCTACCTTCCGTAGTGTGGTAGTTCGTGGTAGTAACAGTACCATTGATTCCTTTGTATTCCATCTCCCGTTGGATAGGACTAGTAGGACAATGTTGCTGGAGGAATAGTAAGTTTTGACCTTACTTTCCTTTGAGTACGTCCCTATAAGACAATATCAACATAACTTACAAGGAGAAGAACTAGACAACCATAGGAATCTTCTTACCTCTTGATCCTCTCCCGTTCCTTAATTGCTGCTCAGGGATTAGTTATATTCCTCAGTTATCCTCACACCTTCCTCCCTGTGGATTCGATATTAAAACCCTCTCCCGGGTGAAATGCTCACTAGTATCCGTTCGTTTGCGGATTATTATAAATATTTCTGTAGGCTTATCAAATACCAACAAGCCCCCTCCTCCGAAGAGTGGAGCGGAGCTCGGCGTTGTTTGGGCCCTCGGCTGCCTTTTGGCCTAGCGGAGCCCCCTCTGCTAGGACTTGCCTGTGATGTTCAAAGAGTTAGTCATACAACAAGTTGCTTGGCCCGCCGATGCGAGGCCTGCAGGGGCTGCGGTGCTGGCGAGGGTTGCCCTCCCCAACAATAAGCATGTATCAAAGCTAGGGTCCACTTGGTGTTGTGCAATAATATTACATTGGAGATGGAGGAGATGAAGTTCATCACCACATTGAGCAAGTGATCAACCATGGAAAAGAAATGGTGTGGAAACCAAGCTCAAAGACAAAGGTATAATGATAAGGTTTGCTTTTTGCCAACCAAAGTGCACGATTGGACTAGGATAGATAGCCGGACTACAAAGAGAGGAGCTCTAAAGTGCTTTACGGTTATCAAGTTCCACTAGGTGATGACATTCCTTGCATAAGCATTAGGCGTGGTGAGAAACAATCGAAAATGTTCTTGAAAACATCTTTAGAAAGATAACTCAGTGCTCAAGTGTTTGTGTTCGAAGGATGAACACTTGAAGTTAGCACGCTTGTGCAAAGGGTCAGAAGGGCTGTTGGATCTAACTTTTAGAACTCACTGAGCTGTTTGGTGTAGAAACTGGGAGCTCCCTCACACGTGCCAAACATTGTTGAAAATTGGCGTGGGCACCTTTGCTTGACTTTTGGAGCCCCACCGGACAAGTGAAAGGATTTATAGGTGACTTTTTCAAATTAAGCTATATGAAGACAAACTTTATATCAACTTTATAGTTGATAACTTTTTCATTTTCAATTATTTAGATACAGTAAATTTCATGGTTCGAAAATTTAAGATGAAGTTCTCACACATTTGAAATTCAAAATTTTCAAATGATCTTGATGGAGAAAAAAAAAAAAAGAACAAAGTTGTAAATCTCAAACAGTTAAACAACTTTGCTTTCATTTGAACCCTTCGTCTCTCTCAACTTCATAACAGATGCTCATAGAAGCCACTCTACTTATTTAAGTTAAACCAGTATCATCTGGGCCAAAATCCTATACGAAATTAAAACTTGTATGGACCTTGGGATTAATTTAGTTAAAATTAGTTTAACCCAATTAAAAGTTAAAAATAAGTTTGCCAGTACGTTAAGTCCTACTTTATTCAGGATGGCAGTCACATGTACGCCTGAGAATTGCACCTGTGCCTGTTGTCCTAGAAGACGACGACGGGGAGAAGTAGGTGGACGATGGCGACGGAAGTGAGCGCGAGGCTCGTTGTCTCAGCTTCTCGCTTCTCAAGCCCAGGCAGGACGATCCTCTCTCTTTTTTTTTTTTTTCGGAGGACAGTGCCTGACAAGCCAGCCGCCCTTACCGAGAAATCAGTAAGTGCGTGTTGGTTCTAGGCTCATGGCAAACTAACTCTAGGGGCGGCTTAAGATTGAGCCGCTCCTGAAATATATGAGCCCTAGCTTTTTACAGTAAACTTTTGACGTAGTGAAAAGTTAGGACGATCGAATTTGAATGCGTCCATTTTAGCGAATTTGAATGCGTCCATTTTAGCATCATATATATATATATATATATATATATATATATATATATATATATATATATATATATATATATATATATATATATATATATATATATATATATATATATATTTTTAAATTGTTTCCCCAATGCAAATTCTGACAAAATAGATAATTGAAAATCTCTATTTTCAGTCCTAGTCATGCTGGATAAGGATGTAGTTAGGCGGAGGACGATTGCATGCTGGATAAGGATGTAGCTAGACAATACTGCCACTTCCAAACAAATGTCACTATGGCATTCCGTGCTAGTCAAAGTTTGACTACATTTATATAAAATATTACTAACATTTATGTCTCCAAATTATTTTATTATCCTTAGAGAAATAAAAACGGCACTTATTTTGGGACACACACTCTTTTGGTCTTAAAATATTTTTTTTTTTACGTTTTTCATGTACCTTTTTCTTCTTTTAATATATAGCTTTTTTTTTTGCCAATATGCATTTCCCTTTTTGCGATGCATCTTTATCTCTACCTCTCTCTCTCCATCTCACTTCTTCATCCCGGCTCATAGTTTCTGCAACTGATAGGCTGGCTAATGTTATTTCGTCATGAGTTTAAAAAACGCTATGCTTTGTTTAGTTTCAAACTTCAAAAAAACATCACATCTAATATGTCGGTGCATGCATGGAGCACTAAATCTAGTTGAAATACAAAACCTATTGCACTATTAGCTTGTAAATCGCGAGGGCGAATCTAATGAGAGCCTAATTAGGCCGTGATTAGACACACTAAACTTCTATAGTAACACATGCTCTAATGATGGATTAATTAGGCTTAAAAATTCATCTCGTCATTTACAGACCGGATCTATAATTTATTTTGTAATTGGACCACGTTTAGTACCTCAAATGTGTAATGCAATGACTGATGTGATATTTTACAGCATCGATTTTCAGCATCTAAACACAGCCTATACAATGGCTGATAAGTATAGACTGATATTATTTTTTCTCTGCTCCTTAACTTCCATATATATATCCAGACTTCATCTAGTTTGAGATAGAGCAGGCAAATTGACAGGCATAGGCTGATGGACATGAAGGTGGTAGGTCTGGTCACGCATATATTGATGGGTGGGATGGGTGTGAACCTGTGTGGCCTTGGGAGAGCAGGAATATCACGCCAACAAACAGGCGTGATCTGATTACTCGAGGGACTAGATAACGATGCATATCTGCTTGTTTTTATATGGTCTATTTATCGCTGATATACCGTCCCTGTCCGATCGACCCTTATCTTGTTACGTCATCGCTGATGTCTATCTGCAGTACAATTTATCACGTCCAAACAAATAGGTTTGCAATCAGCCATCACAGCAATCAAACCCAAGTGAGTCATTTGCACATGGATTCCATTTTCCATTATGTTACTACTGAGAACGAAACAAACACTTCCAAAGATGTAGGAGTAGCTATTTGCACATGGAATACATTTCACGAAGATTAATAAAGCGTGTCCTCCTCCCTCCGTCATAGAAAAAAAAAAAAAAAACAAACAATACAAAAGACACATATATCTTTACTCCTTTTATTGTTCACATATGTTGACGAGACAAAATCAAATGATTACACATACAAACTCTCTATCTATTTTTATAGAACAAAGCTTTTTTTAGAATAGTAGAACACTTACTTATCAATCTAGAATTATTTTCTTTTTCAACAACGACACATGAGTTCTAAAATTACTTTCTTCCACGGGTGGAGTAGAGTAGATATACTTGCGTGCGACTAAGAAAAATCTGATTCCTGGCCCTCCTGGGTGAGTGAGTTTGTCGGGTACTGGGTCGGGGCCAATTAAGTATAGTGGAAATGGAGAAGACCCTGTTTGGATCTCATGATGAACTATTAACTAACAAGTAGCTCATGAGGATATCCAAACAGCTGAACTAATGAGTGGACTACAACTAATCCAAGACACAACTAGTTGTTAGTTCACTTGTTCATTGAACCCAGCTATCATATGACCAATGACTTTACCTTGAAGCAGCCGACTTGCAAGTAGGAAAGGATAAGTATGCGCATGTTGTTGTGCGTTGCAATCGCTGCCATAATAATAAGCTAAAATTAAGAATGAAAGATGCTACATGCTGACGCCAAAATGCATCCTCACAATAGTCTGTCCATGTGCAGCTCTGTTAGGAGACAACTCCCTTTATTCTTAAGGTGATAAAAAACTGTTCCTATCTCTCCAAAAATCTCTACTGATTTTAAGAGGCGATTAGCCTATTGAATAAGACAATCTAAAAATTATCATCTAATTAGATCTGTTAATCAAGGTAGACCACTTAAGAGACCCGTCTTTAAAATTAGCCCTTGATTGAGCCCTTAAAATTAGACCACTTAATCTCAGTTGATCGAGCCCCCAGCCCATCTAAAACCCTAACCTATATCGTAGACCCACATCTCTCTCTCTCTCTCTCTCTCTCCAATCTCATGGCTACCACTAGCACCTCTTAGTTTTCTCTGTATCATAGTCTCTCTCCTCTTTCTTCTCCATCAAGTCATGTTTTGCTGAGCACTGCATGGGCCTGAGGCCAAACCATGGAGGTGGTTGCGAAAGTGTAGAAAGCTAGCAGTGGAGGCTATCAAGATTCGGTTGTAATCTCAAAAAAAAAGGGAAGTGCGGTAAAGGCGGCTAGAATATGTAAAATATGAAACAATATAAACCAAATTTAATAAAAACTAAATATATAAAAAAGAGAAAATAAATGTCACTGCTGGTGAACAGGTGGATGTGAGGACACGGCGAATGGCCCGACCCGGGCGGTGGAAGAACGGGAGTAGGCCTAGCTAGGCCGTTGATTGAGGTTGAGCGTGATGATGGTGCACAAGGCGATGATTGCAGAGGAAACGGTTCTCTTCCACACAGCACAGTGGTACGTGGGTCCACGCACGCACATGTGTTGACACGTACTTACGGAAACGTACAGTAGGTAAGATTACACTAGTTTTTTGTATTCACATGTGTGTGGCACCAATAATTGGAACAAGCAGGGGCACACCATGGCGTTTTGCACGCATTTCATGAGAATATGTACAACGTGTCCTAGATTCAGACATATATATGTACTTGAGTACAAGTAAGAAAAATAGTCTGGGAGATGCACAGCAGCAGTAAAATTTCTCTCTCTCTCTCTCTCTCTATATATATATATAGAGATAGGCAGCGCAGCTTCTCTAACCACAAGAGTGTGCAGCAGCAGCAGCATGAGGAGCTGCAACCATATTTCTGCTGCTGTTGTGGCATCGCCGCCACCACCGCTCAGGCAATCTCCAGGCGGCATTTCATGGCGGCGGTCCAGCAGATTGCAATGTTCTGCCGCACAAACACAGCGAGGCCTTGACGATGATGGTGACAACCGCCTGAGGCAGAACACCAGCATTTTCCAGCCATCTATCTGGGGAGATTTCTTCCTCGGCTACTCCAACCCAGCAGCAGCTTCATCACAACAACAGGTCTTGCTATTTATTACAGATGTATTTCCTTTTCTTGTTATATAATACCTAGCTATTATATATTTATACATAAATTGAAGAATTTTCTTCTAATGGAACAGTAAGTGGCCACAATTTGTACTTTACTATTTTCAGCAGATTCGGATGCAAGAACTAGCGAACAAACTCAGGGAAGAAGTGGCCGGAATGATAGCAAGTTCAACTACTACTAGTAGTAGGCTCCACCTCATTGATGCATTGGAACGTCTATGCTTGGATCACCTGTTCGAACAAGAGATCAGTGCTACACTAGCACAGATTGAGACTGCTGATGTTGGTGACTGTGATCTTGGAACGGTAGCACTGTGGTTTTGTCTCCTTCGAAACATCGATACACGGTCTCGCCAGGTATACCAGCAACATACATATATAAATATACACACACAGACACACTGCATGCAACTTAAAATAAAGAGAGCATATATGTGTCTTATAGTTTCTTCTAATTCTCGAAATTCGAGCCGAACAATTCCGTGGCATATTTCAGATGTGTTTGTGAGGTTCAGAGATGAAGAAGGTGGTTTTCTAGTGGACAGTCATAAAGACCTACTGAACCTTTACAATGCTGCGCATATGAGGACTCATGGAGAGATAATACTTGACGAAGCCATACTATTCAG
Source organism: Hyparrhenia diplandra (assembly GCA_015847255.1). NCBI lineage: Eukaryota > Viridiplantae > Streptophyta > Magnoliopsida > Poales > Poaceae > Hyparrhenia > Hyparrhenia diplandra. The sequence continues at coordinate 40,904 of JADLZK010009697.1, forward strand.
CCAAAGGCGTTTAGAAACAATCATACCCTGTATGGAAGAGTCATTAGCACATGAAATAAAATCTGCACTTGAGATCCCCCTCCCTAGAAGAGTTAGAATTTATGAGTCAAAGCACTACATCTCTGCATATGACGAAGATGCCATGGTGCATGAGAAGGTGTTGCAACTTGCAAAGTTGAACTCAAATATTATGCAACTCCATCACCAAAATGAGCTGGATATTCTTTCAAGGTGAAGTGACACTTTTCATTAAAAAAAAATGATTACTAATTATATTTCATATTACAAAACAGTCCCAATACTGATAATATATTACCTCTAATAAATTAGGTGGTGGAAGGATATTGATATCAAATCGAGGCTTCCATTTGTTCAAGATAGACTCGTGGAGTGCTATTTGTGGATGTTAGGGGTATACTACGAACCATGTTATTCACGAGCCCGAATAATATTGACAATGAATACCGCCATTGTGACCATTTTGGATGATATTTATGATTCTTATGCAACTCCAGAAGAATGTGAATTATTTACCAAATGCATGGAAAGGTTAGTATGCATGGAAACTTCCGTATGTCTAACTTCAAAATTGAGTAGTTAAACCAAGTACTTGGGCCCTTAAACTATCTCGAACAAAATCAAACTTCAAATTTTGTAGATCATGTCAAGAGCTACAACTGTGGTATATAGACCATGTCAATATTGGAGATTGTTTGAAAATTCATAATTTTGATATATAGATATGAGTTTTTTAAAATGTAAAAGTTGTCTGTTACATAATGAAAGATCGAGTTGGACCTAGAATTTTGATATATCTTTGTCTTTACCTTCCTTCGTGACAACTATTTACAAAGGTACACGACATGCCTTCAAAAATACCACTTTTTTTATGAAATAGTTTCGTTAAGAGAGGCTTGTACAAAATCAAGGGGCCTACGAGAAGTACAAGTTGATTTTCAAAGGCAGGCTGTGGCCATTGTACCAAGATGATTTCCATTGAAAGTACATCAAGAGGCCCACCTCAATAACAAAGTCCAGTGTCATAATCATTTTTTTTTAGTAGTAAGTGCGTATAACGAATAATTAAATAGTTTAATTGCATTGGAAAAGGTTTCTGCATGTATGTACTAACATGTTTCTATCATTATGTATGTAGTAATATTTTTCGATCGTTGTGGTCATATATAGAACTGACAAGTTTTCGTGAATTATCATATCCAGCTGGGATTTAAAGGGGGCTCATGACCTTCCAGAGTGCATGCAATTTGCTTTGGAGAAAATACTGGATAGCTATGAAACTATTGAAAATATGCTCGACCGAGAGGAGAAATATCGCATGCAGTATCTAAGATACGTTGTAAGTTATACCTTACTTTTCTAGAAGTTTTAGCTTGTGGCGTCTCAATATGAAATATTGTCCAGGAAATCTTCAGGTGTTTATGTATTTATGAGTAGTAGCCTTGCATGCTAATTAAATTGATGCTATCATCACAACATGTTCATAGACACATGCTCGATCTACTTTTTAATATATGAAAAAAATGCATATAATCACTATCTTCAATTTACAGGCAAAAGACCTGGTTAGGAACTACAACATGGAGGTTAAAATGCTTCAAGAAGGATACATTCCAAAGTCCGTTGAAGAACATCTAAAGATTTCATTAATAAGTGTTGGATCTCCTCTTTTGTCATGTGCTTCCTTCGTTGGGATGCATGATATAACAACAAAGAATTGCTTTGATTGGGTTTCTGGTGTACCTAAAATGGTGCAGACACTTTACGTGATTCTTAGACTGGTAGATGACCTCGAGTCATACGAGGTAATATTCCTAATTACTTAGCTTAAAATATATAATATAATCGATAATCTTTGAAGCCTAATAACATGCTCATTTTTAGCAGTATTTGGATATTGCTTGGCATGAGTTTTCTTTTCTCGTACTAATATATTTGAATATTTAACTTTCATATACAGCGAGAGCAACTGACCCCTCATGTTGCATCGACAATTGATAGCTACATGAAGGAGCACAATGTCTCCATTGATGTTGCACGTGAGCAGATACACGTGCTCAAAGAGGAGTCATGGAAAGATTTTAATAGCGAGTGGCTCAACCTGCACAATAATGCCTATCCAAAGCAGCTACTAGAGCGGATATTTAACTTGACGAGGACAATGGAATTCATGTACAATAAAGGGGAACATTTCACAAACTGCCGCAATCTAAAGGATACCATCCATTCGTTGCTGGTCGAATCATTTAAGATCTCCATTTAGCACTATGTGCCGATGTAAGAAATATATTAGTACTGTCTTGTATGAATAATGTTGGATTACCTGTCTAGAAGACTACGATGGTTTGCCGTAACATAAGAGAACTGAACCTATATATAGCCATTGCGTTCTATGAGAGATGTTTCACGGGAAAGGGCGTGACTCCGGTAGTGGTAAAACTCTATCCTCATCACAGAAGCTTTAAAATGCAGGATATATTGTCTCAAAAAAAAAAAAATGCAGGATATATAGTAGCAGATTCGGAGAACAGTAAAATACACCTACCACTTAAATAATATCATGTAAAACGTAATAAATCTGGAAAATACAAGCAATCGTGTTAAATTAAGGACTTGAACTCATATGGATTGACGATCGAGGACAATGGAATTCATGTACAACCAAGGGGAAAATTTGACAAACTGCCACAACTTAATAAAGCATACCATATTCCATTCGTTGTTGTTGGGGGGGGACCAGCAAATCGTGTCAGAAAAAACATTGCACTCGACAAAGAAGTTTTCCAAATCAGTTTTCGAAGTTCCTAAACGAATTCAAATAAAAAGTTGTCAACTATAAAGTTTCATAACTTTACGAGATTTACAATGTTTATTTAGAAAGTTTTTTCAACCAAGGTCATTTAAAAATATCAAATTTCAAATTTGAGAGATTTAGACCTAGTTTTGCATGATAAGATGAATTCAAATCAAAACGTTTTATACTACAAAGGTTCATATCTTTTGGAGACTTACAAAGTTTACTTTGGTAATTTATTCATTTGACAAAGTGTTAGTAATATTGTTTGTAAATCTTATTAATCTCTCTTCTAGTTTTAGGAAACTACGAGAGGATATGAGATATGTAGGTTACGTGAACAATGTTACTAACGCATTCACTACTACATAAATGATTTTGCATGATGTTTCCAAATGATTTTCCGTGGCGGGCATTTGGAAAACCGCCACATAAAATGGCTTGATTTACCGTGGCGGTTATTTTTTGATTAACCGAGGCGGTTATAATAACCGCCACGGTAAATAGATTAACCTTGGCGGTTTTATAAAAAAACCGCCACGGTTAATGAGGCCCAAAGTTCCAACCCACTTAACCATTGGTGGCCCATTCAGCCCAATAAAAATACTCGACCTATATAAGCGAGGGAGTAAACCTAACCTATCACCCTGTCCACCCCACGGCCGCACACACCATCTCTCACTCCCGCTCTCTCGAGAAAAATTCTATCACACCATCTCTCACTCCCCACCGGCAGGCGTCCAGGCGGCGCTCGGGGCGCGCGCCCTCTCCGGCCGGCGGCGTCCTCTCCGGCGCGCGGGCGGGTAGGGCTAAGCGAAAGGCTACTGGCGAGGCGAGCGGCGCGGGCGCCGGGCGAGGGCGGCAGCGGCTCCCCGGCGGCGTCGGGATCCCGCCGGGCGAGGCTGCGGCGGTCGCGACCAGGCGGCGGCGGCGGTTGAAGACCGGGCGGCGGATCGGCGCGGCTCCATCAACGTTGACGGCCCTGGCGGCGGCGCACCATCCACGCCGACGACCCGGGCGGCGACGGGCTCTGGCCGCTGCACTGGAGGCCCTCCCTCACGGTGGCCCTGGCCGCGCCCTCGGCGACCTGGCGGCGGGCGACGGCGGCCTCAAGGCGGCGGCGACCGGCCGGGCGCGGCGGCCCGTGATCGGGCCCATTTGGGCCCGGATTTGGGCTTTTCTTTTTTTTTGTTTTCCTATACTATTAACGGTGGCGGGCTTTTTGGGGCCTAAAAACCGCCACGGAAAATCAGTCTATTTATCGTGACCCTAGTTTGGTGGCGGTTTTAAAAACCGCCACGGAAAATCCAAAATGACCGCCACGGAAAATCGAAATAGTAGTAGTGATTGTCAAATGAAGAAATGACTAAAATAAACTTTGTAGAGCTTGAGAAGTTATGAAACTCTATAGTTAATTTTTTTGAACTCGTTTAGGGCCTCAAAATTTATTTAAAAAAACTGCTTTGCCGAGTCCAAAAAAGGCACTCCCTCTTTGCCGAAAGTGCAATTTTTTGACACTAGGCAAAGAGGCTCTTTGCCGAAGTGCACGAAAAAGTACACTCATCAAAGATGTGGGCACTTGGCAAAGACACATATAATGTATGGAAACTATTTATAGATTTAAGGTCCTCACACTACTACCTAATTCATTTTGTATGGAAGTGCCCATCATGGTTTAGGGGTCACGGTTAATAGGTACGCCACGCAGGCGGCGGGCATGCCCACCATGGTAAAGAAGTGGGGAAAGAAATGGACAAAGCCTAGAGCCCATACCCAATCAGGGCACGCCACTGGCGTCGCCGCCGCCACCCGCTGGATCCGCCGCCGCGACCTCAATCTGCGGCCACCCCTCCTGGATCCGCCACCACGGCCTAGATCTGCGTCGCCCCGGGCCTAGATCCGCCGCTACGACTGATCGGATCATGATCGCCGCGCGATCCGCCGTCGCGCCACCGCCGCGGTACAAGAAGGACTCCCACGCCTGCGCGCTGAACCACCTCGCCGGACCACCGCATGCCGTGTCGGGCGAAGGTGGTAGAGGAGGAGATGAGCAAGGAGAAGGAGATGGAGGATCTGCAAGGGAGCTAGGGTTATAGATGGATTCACACCCGGATCTGAGATAGGAGGGGAGAGGACTAGGGGCATACCTCCTCCTTGCGCTTTGATCGGACGCCGTCGAGGCTCTCCACGCGGGCCTACGAGCGAGGCGTACCTCGCGCCACCGCCGCCGGGGTGGGATTTGGCGGGAGAAGAGGCGGTGTCCCGCTTGTCGCCGAGACCATGCGGGCGCCATGAGGAAGAGCGGTGTCGCGAAGGAAAGGGTAAGAGCAGACTAGAGGGATGAGGGGCATTGCGGGGGGGATGGGAGAGCGGGAGAGCAGAGGGAGAAGGAGCGTCGCCATGCATGGCTCCAGTGGGAGGTGTCGGACTTAGCGAAGGGAAGTGTCGAGCTTGGCGCGCTGAAGGATGGAGGCGAGAGGAAGATGGATCCAGCTGAGTCGAGAGTGAATGAGAAACCCTAATGCGCTCCTTTTATATGAAGTGGGGTTATTGGGCCTAGCCTAGATGTGTTGGGCCGCGTCCTTTTCCATGGTGGGCCTTTTATGTTGCCTGCCACGTAAATCGATTTTCTATGGCTGGCACATGGAAAATAAAAAACAACCCCACTGTTAATCGTGGCATTAACCGTGGCGGGCAAAGTGTACGCTCGCCACGTAAAAGTTTGCAGGGTGTCACGCAAGAAGAATTTTGTGGTAGTGTCATCTAGTCATGTCCATTTGCGAGATGGACACGCTACCTTTTTATGTTTATGAGTATATATCTCCACCCTCCATCAACTTCTGCCATCTCTATATATTTTTGTATTGTAATAAAGCATGTATTGTAATAAAGCAAGAAACTCTGTATGCTCATTCGCAGTATAGGCTGACGATCCTGATGACAATATAACAGAATGGTGACGATCCTGATGACCATATATATCTATGTTTGTATGTGCTCATCAAGATCGACGCATACAACAGAATGTGTTTGGCAGATCTAAATTTTGTGCACACCATTGTCAGTATGGTGCAGACTGCAGAGTCTTCCAAATGGAAGATACCAAATTAGTAATTTTTGTTTTTGACAACAACCAAATTAGTAATTTAACCCCAAGCTAGATCTTCAACTATAAATAGTTTTTGCAAGTCTGAACATGACAACCCAAGCTCAACCAGCAGCTATCAATTAGAAATCTGCTCAAGCTATGCATCGGTTTTCAGTGCTCACACTCAAATCCAAGGGCGCAATGCAAGTTCTAACATTACTCTTGTTACTATCCTGTGCGGCGGCGGCTCCGCCGTCGTCCGGCTACTGCTCCACGCTCATCCATATTGACTCCCATGGAGGCTTCACCAAGGAAGAACTCATGCGCCGAGCCGCGCACAGAAGCCACCAACGAGCGTCCACAATGCTATCTCATTATTCCACATTGTCCACCAGCTCTAACGCCGGCCCAGCCAGGCTCCGCTCCGGCCAAGCCGAGTACCTGATGGAGCTCGCCATCGGTTCACCGCCGGTGCCATTCATTGCTCTCGCCGACACCGGCAGCGACCTTACCTGGACCCAATGCCAGCCATGCAATCTCTGCTTCGCTCAAGACACACCCATCTACGACACCGCCACCTCGACAAGCTTCTCCCCGGTGACATGCGCCAGCACGACGTGCCTGCCCATCTGGAGCAGCAACTGCACGGCTACCTCACCCTGCAGGTACCGGTACGCCTACGGCGACGGCGCGTACTCGGCCGGCGTCCTGGGCACGGAGACGCTCACGTTCGGCTCTAGCCCCAATGCGCCCGGCGTCGCCGTCGGCGGCATCGCGTTCGGCTGCGGCGTCGACAACGGCGGCCTCTCCTACAACTCCACCGGCACCGTCGGCCTCGGCCGCGGGAGCCTGTCCCTCGTGGCGCAGCTTGGGGTCGGCAAGTTCTCCTACTGCCTCACTGACTTCTTCAACACCAGTCTAGGCAGCCCAGTTTTGTTCGGCTCCCTCGCGGAGCTCGCCCCGGCCGGCGGCGATGGAGCCACCGCCGTCGTGCAGTCGACGCCCCTTGTCCAGAGCCCGTACAGCCCGTCGAGGTACTACGTCTCCCTCGAGGGCATATCGCTCGGCGACGCTCGCCTGCCGATCCCGAACGGCACCTTCGACCTGCGCGTCGACGGCTCCGGCGGCATGATCGTGGATTCCGGCACCATCTTCACCATCCTTGTGGAACCTGGTTTTAGGGTGGTGGTGGACCATGTCGCCGACGTGCTCGGCCAGCCGGTGGTGAACGCCTCCAGCTTGGACAGCCCATGCTTTCCGGCTCCGGTTGGGCAACCGGAGCTCCCGGACATGCCGGACATGGTGCTGCACTTTGCCGGCGGTGCGGATATGACGCTGCCTAGGGATAACTACATGTCCTTTGACAAGGAGGAATCGTTGTTCTGCTTGAACATAGCTGGGTCGGAGTCGCGTTATGGTTCAGTGCTGGGCAATTTCCAGCAGCAGAATATACAGATTCTGTTTGACATCACCGTAGGACAGATGTCATTCGTGCCCACCGACTGTAGTAAGCTTTGATGTCTGGAGCATATAGCATATATGAAATATGTAGTGTGTTGCAATACGATGCATAAAATGTGTTGGGTGGAAATCATCTCAATAACTTCCGGCTCAGACATTTTTGTAATGGACCTACATCCTGCTAGATGCGCTGCTCCATCGCTGTCGAAGGGAAAGAAATAGCATTTGTGCCTTTACATTCAAAATATAAACCGAGTTGTCCGATTCGTCAAGTTATACTAGAAAAGGCAGGCTTACAACTACAATAACCTCATTATTTGGAGAAAATCCAACAAGGAACTTATCATTTCCACTTTGAAGCATGGTCTTCAACATAAGCTGGACAATCATGGTTGAGAGACCAGAAAGCTTTTTTTTTTCAGGCATATATATAAGATTATTTATCACTGTACTGAGGGAGAAAAAAATGTCAAAATGATTAGTTGGTTCCACAAAACATATATACATGCATGTACGCTACTCAATTTCATGGAGCACTTAGATGGTGTTACAATGTTAGACGTCATCTTTTTCAGTATCGGATTTAGCTTATTTAGCAACAAGAATAGCACCCAGATTAATTGGTGAAGTAAAACGAACATTACGCGCGCTTCCCACCGCCAAGGCCAGCTGCAAGTTCAGATGTCACTACCGGAATCTAGTCCTTTCCGTGTCAGAAATCTTTCTCGTGAGCTGCTCACGGCAATGGCCCGTCTTTCCGTGAGCATGGTCGTCACTCAGGGCAAAGGGCTCACTCACGGCAACCAACCTTTGCCGTGAGTGGGTGCTCACGGAAAGGCCACGGCGGGGAGGCGTCCGTCCTCCGCCACCCTTTGCCGTGGCGTGCCGCCCAGCTCATGGCAAAGGCTTTTTCCGTGAGCCCCTTTGTCGTGAGCTTATGCAACCTCTAGGCAAAGGACCCACCTTTTACCGTGGAGAGGGGTTTCGGCTCACAACAAAGGGTGTACCCTTTTTTTATTTTTGGTTTTTGGCTTGCAAACTTTTTATGTAGTTAATATACATCATATGGCACTCCATGTTCAATTTTGGTGAATTTTTCACTTTATTTGCTATATTTAGGCAATTATTCTCTCGTCACGGTAATTTTTAAAATGAAGCCAAATTTGAACTACAAGTGATTGAATTTTTAAAAAAATAGAGTAAAAGATTGATATTCGGTTATTCAACACAAATTAAGGCCTTAGATTTAGAAATAAACCCAAATCCCGAACATCTTATTATGAAAACACGAATATTAAGCCATGCTCGAAAGTGGTTTTAAAATTCTAAAAAAAAATTAACCGAAGTTAAAAAATCATGAAATTTGATAATATGTCATGATATCTTATGCCGAGGCTATGGTAAAAATTTGAGAAGGTTTCCCACAAGTTGGGCATGCGATGTTCACAAACTCCAACATCTACATAGAAGGGTAGAAGTTTCATATTTGTTGAGAATGATCCAATATGATTTGATGTGGATGTGGCAAACAAGTTGTGGTTTGACTATGAAACTTTTTCTATATGCAATAGACATTAGAGATTGTGTAATGTTAATTTTGGTTATTTTTTTTCTGATCATTTTGATAATTATTATAATTTTGTTTTGTAATTAATTAAATAGAAATAGAGATAAAACCACATAAAATTATGGTCAGTTTTTGCTAAAGCATCAATTATGTATTGGTGAGTGAATGTGACAAGGTATTTTTAAAGTAAGCTCGATTAAAATTTGAAAATATACGCTAGAAAAAAGAAAGAGAGAGCAAAAAATATTTTCTAAAAATTGTTTGCCCTAAGCTTTTTAGGGTTAGCTCACGACAAAAGGGGACAAAGGATCTGGCCCCACCTCGGGCGTGATGGCGGTATTACAAATTTGTTTTTATCCCTTTGCCGTGAGCGAGATCATGCTGCTCACGGCAAAGGCCATTCCTTTGCCGTGAGTGAGATCGTTCGCTCACGGCAAAGGCCCCGGGGATTTTTAAAACAAAAACCCGGTAGGATGCTCACTCTCTCCCACAGCCATGCCCTCACTCCTCACTCTCTCCCACTTTCGCCCCGCCGCCGCCCGCGTGCGCCGCCTGCCGCGCCCAGCGCCGGCACGCGCCCCACCACGCACCACCGCCCCGACTTCGGCGCCACCCGGCTCGGCTGCGCCCCGCCACCCCACGCCGGACGCCGCCCCCTGGCTCTGCACGACGCCGGCCACACTCCCGTCCCTGCCCCTACGATGCACGCCCCCGCTCGACCACGCCGCCGGCCGTGCCCGTCCCCGCCCCGACGCCACCGCACCCGGCCTCGACGCGGCACCCTGCCCCCCGATCCACGGCCCCTCCCCGACGGTGCCATAGGAAAAGCGTGTGGCGGGGAAGGGGGTAGAAGGAAGGAGGAAGGAGGAGGGGAGGGGTAGGAGGAGAAGGGAGGAGGAGGAGGAGGACCGCCCCCGCCGCTAGACGACTTCGGCACCGGACGTCCACGACCTTGTCTTCGGCCTCCACGGGTTGTTGGCCATCGAGCCATGTGAATGTGAATATGTGTTTGTCGGCCATCGTGCGTCAATTTTTTGCAGGTTTTAGAAACCTAACCGTGCAGGGGAGGTTTTGTCTGATTTTTGAACTAAGCCCGTGTCTTTTTTTTTTTTTGCAGATAGGAGCCCGTCGGGCTGAGCCGAGTGCCTTGGCGGCCCACGATCGTCTTCATCATCGCCGCTAGCGACTCCACCGCGACCATAGTATAACCCCCTCTTTCTGTATCATGGTCGTAGCTAGATCGCGCAAATCAGTTAGGCATCTCCCGTTCAAAAGAGATACGGTTGGAAGTATGCAGATCTCTGCATACCTATAACCGTATCTGTTTCGAATTGTCCACGTTTTTGGACAGCCTGAGGATGCGTAGATGTGGTTAGTTTCCATGGTCTACTCCTATCTCAGAGTTTCGGCAGCATCTCCTTGTTGTTCTTTGAATACACAATCTCCCTGTCTGGACGTGTATTTAGAGAACATCGGGGAGGTGCTGCTGAAATTCTATCTCAGATAGGAGTAGAGCATGGAACTGACCTCATCTACGCATCCTCTGGGTGGGATTAGGACCTATCTTCACCTATTAGATGGTAGTATCCTTGTGTAGATGCAATGCATTCTTATATTCTCGTATATATGTTAGAGAATGGATGACCGTGCGTGGATATACAATGGCTGGAGGGGTTTTGGAGATAGGGACAATGAATGAGTTAGGAAGAGCAGTGCTTTCGTCAAAAAAGCATTCAGAATGCTGCCAGGATCCGCTGGCCAAGCTGAGAACCTCACGGAGCTCGCCATCGGGACACTGCCGGTGCAATTCGCTGTCCATGGCAACACACGGGCAGTGACCTCACTTGGACGCAGTACAAGCCATGCTAGTTCTGCTTGCCACAGGACACGCGCCTGTCTACGACAAGGCCGCCTCGTCAAGCTTCTCCCCCGTTCCATGCGCCAGCGCCACACGCATATATAAGTATGGTTTTTTTAATATGTATATACTCCCTATGTCCCAGTTTATTGGTCGTTTTAGCCTTCACTTAGATACATGCAAGATTGGCTGCATTTAGATGGAAGCCCATCCAGACAGGGGCGGATCTATGGCCCTTGCTGGCCGGCTGGGCTGCAGCACGGGGCGAGTCTGGTTTATCTTAATCAAGATTCTATACTTGAGCTTGTTGTGTCAAAATTTGGTACAATTATAGCTATTCTAACATCTCAACACTGGTTGAGCGCTGGGCAAAGAGCATTCCTGGCTCCGCCCCTGCATGCAGATACATGCATGCTGCTTTGAATGGAGACAACTAGAACCATAGCTACAATGACATTTAATTTGGGACAGAGGGAGTAGTCATAATGCATATATAAGTACATAGCGAAAGCAATGCATTTAGAAAAGCTGAAATGATTATTATTTGGAACGGAAGAAGTAATACATTGTGTTGTTTCTATCATGTATACGTATGTATATGTATATCTAGATGCATAGCATTTGTATACAACTAGTCCATCAACCCGTGCTCCCTTGCGGGGTTTTTTTTTGTATGGGCTAACTTTGTGATACTTTAGCAATAGAAAATAATGATTATTATTTGCATAAATAAATTTGATTCCACCACTGGGATTTTTTCCCTTCCTTTGTTCGAACTATATGTATAGCATTATTATAAGATTATTATTTTTTTTTAATAATTTTTTTGATAATTTAGATTCAGTTTTTTTTTTGGATTTAGAGTTCTCAATGGTACTCATATTTAACACATATGATATTTATTGTTATTAGCCAGAATATATTATATGGATATTACTGATTAATTTTTTAGGATTCAACTTTTCATGCACGTTATGAAAGTTGTTCAGCCAAAAATATTCTTATTAGTTTTTAAGCTAAGGAAAAAAGATTGATAGCTCCAGATATTATTCTCTTGTTAGTTAGATTAGAAATAACTTGCTAAATCATTTATTGTGCTTTAAGTTTTTGCCACATTTATTGCAAAATGTAGTACCACCCAAATTTTGTATTAATTGCATTTAGTATTGCATCAGCAGTAAATATCTTATCCTCGAACCACATATACATAACATTTATATACATGTAAGATTTTTGGAAGCAATGTGTATGTTCAAACAAAAGCATACCTGTTTTGAGTAGTCATACAAAAACAAACCTTATCCTTCTAAAATTTTTCTGTTGTACTTCAATTGCTCCTCAATGTCCCTTTAAGTGGTCGTCAATACGAACCTCCCAAAAACTAATATCACTTGAAGATATCCATAAAAAATTACCATGTTAGAGTGTAAGCTACAAATATTAAATAGAATACTTACTATTTAAATTTGATTTACCCATTACGTGCATTCAATAGCTTTAAGAATTGGCAAATTTATAAAAACTTGTGTTGCATTTGTTGATGACAGAGAACATCCTACAAAATTACAATTATTTATTTTCTTAGGCTTGATCAATGACTAATATAATTGATGTAATGGAATTAAATGAAGACCTACTTCTCATGGATTTTGCCCTCTCATGGATTTGCTGAACTTTAGCCCCCAAAATTGAACCTTTACTTCTTGTCCACTATAAATTCTGAATTTAAAAATACATGTTGTAAGAGGTGTTGAAACATAGGGAAATGAATCTAAAATAAGTTGTTTAAAAACATAAGGAAATATCTTCAATTCATCACCTAATTAGGGTTGTTACTGTAGCATGCGTGAAAACCTTTAAAGTTTGGTAGCCTGGGAAGAAGAAAAACTACTCGATATCATGTACTTTGGTCACGCCAAATTATGTTTTGGTTTCTTCTATCTGTCCAATATGTGTTGTAACTCCTACGACACATATAAATATTTCCTAGTAAATAGTGATCAAGCTATAGGAAAAATATAAAAATATAATGTTACCGGTAATTTACCTGAGAGGTACATGTCGATATTTACTATATTAGAAACCATGTTTGTACTGAGAAACTGAAAACTATTCTTTGGAATGACTTGTATCTTCGACATTCTTTTATATTAGTTGCGGGCAAGAAGTTGAGTACCTTATCATTCTTCACAGGCGGTATTTTTTGTGCAGCTGCTATGACTTTCATATTTGAAATTACATAATTTTTCTATATGTTCTTCATTGATAACTCCATGTATTTTGGCACCCTGATTTTTTATGATTAGCATACAGAAGTAATCAAAGACTACTATAAACACACGATGAAAAACATTATACCTGATGATCAATAAGGATCATATCAAGATGGCTTTATTTGCCACTACCAAGCTAGATTACATCCCACATTCTAGTGACTCGTGCTTTGATTTTCCATAAATTTTCTTTCATGTCCTAATCTCACGTAAATTTTACTAACCGCTGCAACTGGCATGCTTAAAAACATAACAATTATTTTACTAATTGTTGCAACTTGTATGCTTAAACACATAATAATAAGAACTCATTGGACTCATATAAGTGGTTCAACACTATTTACTAAGAACTCAGATATTTATGAGTCCAATGGGTTCTTAGTAAATAGTTGCAACTCATAGTTTGAACTCATTGATCAAACTATAAGAACTCATTGGACTCATAATAATAAGATCACAGGAAATGCATTAGATCATCGTAAGTGGTTTCAGCACGATAGTCATACCTTTGTTTGGTGAATGATTGAAATGATAGACCTTGTTGTAAACTAAAAAAGAACCATAATATGACGACATTAATTTCCTTCTTTTCAGGTAAATTGCAAGAACCAGATTAGATCGTAACTGAATTCAGCAAGATAGAAATACCTTTGGTTGGTGATTGATGAAAACAGTTGACCTTGTTCATGAATGTGGAAACAGCACGGGCTCAAAAGGCAGACAGACCTTTGGTTGGTGATTGATGAGAGTAGACCTTACGGTTCGTGAAGATGTGGAAACAACATAGGATGAAGATTGAAAAAAGATTCAATCATCACGAGCAATAGTAACCATTGGATCAATCAGTTGGATTTTCTAAAAAATTACCCACCACCGCCATTATAAAAATAAATAAATAAAAACTTTCTAAATCATTTAGCGAAGTTCCCCCGTTCTATATTGTTTTCCTAATAACCCATCTAATCTAAACCGAGCCCATTTTTTCAGCCAGCTTCTCCGGTTGCTTCCATCCCATCTAATCTGCGCCTATGGTGACTTCGAGAATCTCCAGATCTGCCGGCTGCCCGGTCTATGCTCATAGGGGCAGGGGCGAAGCTACTACAAAATTTATGATGGTGCACTATGTTAACAACAGTGTAGAAATAGTCTACTTTCAACCGATTTATATGGTCAAAATAAGCTACTTAGTAGTATATATATATTTTTGCCTAGTGCCTATGCACCACCCAAAGCCCTAACGTGTTCATAGGGGTGAGTGTGCGCGCGTGTGTGAGTGTCTGCGTTGTCTTGTGTAATTCTAAAAATAAATCTAATCTAACCGAGGCCATGGTTTTTCAGCAGCTTCTCCCGTTGATCTCCATGGCATTCGAGTATTCTCCTACCAGCGGCGTTCCACATATGCATGCCAGTCAAGTCAAAGATGGCTTCATCTCTATATAGCTATGTCACGAATGCAAAAAGTTGCTCTGATAGCCTGGACGACAAAGCGATGGACCTCAGCGCATGAGAATTTTGTGCGTACAAAGTACATCATAGAACTCCCGCCAGAGTTTGAGATCGATATGTCTCGGCCTGTGGACATGCCCAAGCTCAAATAGGAGATCGATTCCAAGAAAAGTAAAAGCTCAAACAGTGAGTATACTTACTAAATAAAAAGAACCCACACATGTTGTTGATCAGTGGTCAGGGCTGCAAAGAGATGGTTCTTCGGGATGACGTGACTCGGGAGGGAAGCTCCGCATGCACGATGGAACGGTGAATTTACCTTTTTCTGGTTGAATCTCGGTGAGTAGCGTTGGTTCTTTTGCTCCACGAGAGAGTTCCAGGATGGGAGGAAAAATGTATTGATGTTTTGTCTTCTCAATTTAGATTAGATCTATTATTAGGTATACGTGGTGGGTTTCAAATATAATTAATTAATAGCATTATGTTTTATAATGGCAAAAGTAGGTAATTAAGATATTAGTTTAGGGGGTTACTTTAGGGTTTTTGTAATGGCATGGTGGGTAATTTTTTTAGAAGAACGTAATGTGGATCTAATGACTATTAATATTAGTTGTAATCAAAATCCATCAAATCAATGGCTAGATCTTTCTAATTTTTGTGAGAATTTTAAGGATTTATCTTTTTTTTATAGCGCTTCTGGTGAGGATTAACGTGGTGCTTCCGTTGGAGCCTCAATTAGTAATAGTAAGATTTGAAAGAGCGAGAGCAATAATAATACAATGTTCTTCAGACCTTAGAGCTTACTGCAGTCGGTTGGCATGAATGACAATTGCCCTACGGTGATGTCAAACAGCATCTGTATATTCTGCTGTTGGAAATTGCCTAGCACTGAAGCATAAGGTAGCGCTGTCCCAACAATGGTCAAGCAGAACGATGACGACTCTGGGTCAAAGTACATGTAGTTGTCCCTATGCAGCCTCATATCTGCACCGCCCGCGAAGTGGAGCACCATGTCCGGCATGCCAGGGAGCTCCTGTTCACCGGCCTGAGCCAGAAAACATGGGTTGTCCAGGCTGGAGGCGTTCACCACCGGCTGGCGAGCACGCCGGCCACGTGGCGACCACCACCCTAAAAGCACTTTCGCGAGGGCCGTGAATGTGGTGCCGGAATCCACGATCATGCCCCCCAGATCCGTCTTCGCGCAGGTCGAAGGTGCCATTCGGGATGGGGCAGGCGAGCATCGCCAAGTGATATGCCCTTGAGGGAGGCGTAGTATAGCCATGGGTAGATCAGGCTCGCGCAAAAGCGGCGTCGACGCATGCGACGAAAGCATCGTCGGCGCTTGGTGATGATACCAACTTCGGCGAGGGAGCCGAACAACACGGGCTGCCAAGACTGGAGTTGAAGAAGTCCGTGAGGCAATAGGAGAACTTGCCGACGCCAAGCTGCGCCACAAGGGACAGGTCCCCGCGGCCCAAGCCAACGGTGCCGGTGGAGTTCAATGAGGCACCGCCGTTGTCAATGCCGCAGCCGAACGCGATGCCGTCCACGGAGATGCCAGGCGCATTGAGGCTGGAGCGAGCGTGAACGCGTCTCGTGCCGGGGACGCCGGCTGAGTAGGCGCCATCGCCGTAGGTGACGCCGGGTACCTGCGGGGGTGAACCAGCAGTGCGATTCGCGACCCGGCACAGCCCCACACGCGGGCGCTGGCGCATGGCACGGGGGAGAAGCTTGATGATGTGGCAGCGTCGTAGATGGGCGTGTCCTGGGGAAGCAAAGGTTGCACGGCTTGCATTGCGCCCAGGTGACAACGCTACCGGTGTCGGCAAGGGCGATGAACGGCACTGGTGGCGTACCAATGGTGAGCTCCATGAGGTACTCGGATTGGCGGAGTGCATCCTTGTGGGGCGAGCATCCGAGCCGGTAGACAATGTGGAATAACGCTGTGTGGCGGTTCTGTGGCGGCTTCTGTGCGGCGGCTCGGTGCATGAGCTCTGCCTTGCTGAAGCTGCCATGGGAGTCAACATGGGTGAGCGTGGAACGATAGCCGGATGACGAGGCTAGTAATAAGAGTAATGTTAGGAATTGCATTGCACCCTTGGATCTGAGCATGAGCTCTGATCACCGATGCGTAGCTTAGCTTGAGAAATATCTAAGTAAGAGCTGTTGGATCTGGATGAGCTTCATGTTCAAACTTGCAAAGCTATTTATAGATGAACACCGTGCTAGCGGTTAAGTTACTTTGATATCTTCCACTTGGAAGATCGACACTGCACGTTCTTACGGCATGAGCACTGAAAGGGATGTGCACAGTATTTAGCTCTACCAAACATATTCTGCTATATGCATCGATCTAGAGCATATACTACAGACACAGATATATATGGTCATCACGGTCGTCATCATTATGTTTACAATCGCTGCATCATAGAAACGAATTTCGCCGATTATCGGGAATTTTGGTTCGAGATTCTGAACCCTAGCCTGCATGACACAGATTAAATGATAATAGTAACTACTGGATCCAGAAAAAACTTGTCGGATGCGGTGGCACATAATATTTAGAAATCTCAGTATATGTCATCCGGATCGTCATCACTCTGACAATTGCACGATGACACAAATTAAACGACAACAGTAACTACTGGATCATGAAAAAGCTTGTCAAATGCGACGGCACCAAATATTTAGAAATCTAAATGTATGGTCATCAGGGTCGTCATCAGAATAATTAAACGATAATCGCAAAATGACACGAGTCAAATGACAGCGGTATTCACTGGATCCTGAAAAGAATATGGCATAAAATATTTAGAAATCTAATACGACATCTCACGTTATCAATCTTGAGCACATAGACGTATGTCATAGTCAGGAAGTCAGTTGCCCATTACAAATGTAATTGGTTCTAAGTGTGAAACTCCTACTACTTGGCACTACTTCAGCCTCTAAACCTTTGGTACCACCATTTGTCGCGTTGTTCTAAGATACATGAAAGAATCTGAACGAAGACAAAACAAAGTGTTCAAGAAGGTGCCTTGTTTTGAATTCTCCGTCAGCTCATGTGTCATCACTGGTATACCTTTGCATGGCCCAAATTACATATAGAGCTTACATTGGTTGTTGATCATCGGCTGTCTTAGGATATAGATGCCCATATATAGAGCAACTAGCGTGCATTATAATTTGAAAGAGCGAGAGCAATAATAATACAATATGCTGTTATAGGTCCTATCATGTATCTTGACGAGGTGGTCATTTGGAGAGAGCAAATTTTATTAGAATAGCTCTCCAAATGGAGATTTACATGGTGCGTTGAAGAAAGAATGTAAAATGCTGTTATAGGTCCAAACATGAAATCTCTCCCCAGTGATCTTTATGGATCTTGCACTTCTTACAATACCCAGAAAACCCACTGTGTAAAATCATAAAGAGTGAAGGTGATAATAAGATTCAAGAGGATATATGTGAAATACAAATGTGTGCGTTATCCTCTACAAGCATCCAAATATATATTTATATTGTTTTATGGTTGGGGAGGCGTCAGGAAGCATTAGATGTGTCTATGATTGATGGGCCCATATGATGGAAGCCATTGAGAAGCGTCAACGAGGGAGATGTGGAAGTGTTAAATGTGTCTATGTCAGTGGACCCATATATGCACCATAACGCTTCTCGACGCCTCCAAAAATGATGGAATTATGATTAAAAATAGAAGTGGTAATTATTTTTCCATAGTTTTTTTATTTAATCGAGGGTAAAATGATAAATTTATACTCCCTCCATTCCAAATGATAAGGCATTCCAAGAATTTTGAAGAGTCAAATGATCTCAAGTTTTACCAAAATTATAAAGAGAATTAAAAATATTTGTGAGATCAAATAGATATATTATGAAAATAAATTTAACGAAGAATCTAATAATACTTACTTGACATCCTAAATTTGTCTCTTCAAGATTCTTGAAATGCCTTATAATTTAGATTGGAGGAAGTAATAAATAGTGAATAATAATCACGACTCAGCTGCCAATGATGATTTTAACATGTTGCGGAATATATTGCGGAATTGGCACTACTAAAAAATGAATTACCGTGGTGGTTTTTGAAACCACTATCATCCATGCTCACTTACGACTACCTCGATCATTGAGCTTGCGACTAACATTAACTCCCATGGTGCGGCTTGACCAAGGCACAACTCATGCGACAGGGACACACAGAAGCTGGTACTGAGCATCCAAGATACTACATACCACATTATTCCACAATGTTTTACTATCTCGAAGGCCGGCCCCGCCAGGATCCGCTCCGGCCAAGCCGAGAACCTCATGGAGCTCGCCATTGGGACGCCGCCGGTGCCATTCGTTGTCTTGCCGTCACCGGCAGTGACCTCACCTGGACGCAGTGCAAGCCGTGCTAGCTCTCCTTCCCACAGGACACGCCTGTCTACGACAAGGCCGCCGTCTGGTCAAGCTTATCCCCCGTTCCATGCACGTGGGGGATGGGGGTAGGGGTGGCAGTGGAGGGGCCGGCTTGGGTCTGTGGGGGCGGTGCCGGAGGTTGGCTAGGTGGCGCGGCTTCATCTGTCGTAGTACGGGAGTATACGGGCCAAGCGCTGCGGAGCTCACTACAATACGTCATTGAATTAAAGGCATTTGGTTAAAGGCATTTTTCTAAAATTGCCTTAAAATCCTTTTTACTTAAAGGCATTTTATGAAAATGCCTTTAAAACTACTTTTTGAGGCATTTTTAGGAACATGCCTTAATTAGCTCTAGCATTGGAGGCGTGTTTTGAAAATGCCTTAAATAACTCTACCATCCGAGGCATTTTTTGAAAACGCCTTAAATAGCTCTAGTATTTGGAGGCATTTTTTGAAAATGCCTTCTATAGTCCACTACGCATGCAGGGCACAAAGCACAATTGGCCTTATCCTTTGTTACCGAGAATAATTGGAAGTTACTTGCACAAATTCGTTAGCCCCGCACGTCATTTGGGCCTTATCGTTTGGGCCTCCCCTGCCTGTGCAGCCCCGCACATCACCCTGCCTGTGCAGCCCCGCACATCACACTGCCTGTGTAGCTCCTCCCCCGAATCAGCCTCCCCAGCATCGAGTCGAGGAAAAAAAAAAGCAAACGCAGCGGCGGCGCGGTGGCTGGCGACTCCGATCAAGCCCGGGCCTCCTGCTCCGGCACAGGGAGGACGGCGCGGCTGCGGGGAGGTGACGAGGTGCCGCGTCTGCGAGGAGGCGGCGGGGTTGCGTAGAGGCGGCGCAGCTCCATTGGGCGGCGAGGTGAGTTCTCGTGAGTTCGCCCGCGACGGTCCTCCACTAATTCTGCGCCACCGAGATCTGAAGGGCTCCTCCACGAGCATCGAGCATCGGTGAGTAAATCTCACACATGGCCGAGATCCTGAAGTGTTCCTATTGTCTCTGTCCATGGCTCCATGACTGAATTTAACGATAAGACTACAAGTGAGTAGTATAGAGTCAATTCGTGTCAGATCAGTTATCTAAGACGAGCGTTCCTGTTGCCTCCATCCATCGCTTATGCTAATTTGTGTCAGATTTGGTTTTGTGCACATGTGTCAGATGTTGCTGGTGTGTGAATATAATATACTCTGTCAAATAATAGGAACATTATTATGCTATGAATGATTGTTTAGTTTTAATAGCCATCCTTGTCTTCTCTATTTCAGCACTGGGAAACCTATTTTAGTTGTAGAGAGATTTATAGTATTGCAGCCAACATGGACAAGCAGTGGATGAGAGCACCTAGGTAATATATTAGTTACAAGTTGCTCTTGTTTTCCCTGTGTCGAGTACAGTTCCATAGAAAGCTTAATTTTCATTGTTGCATCTTAGGTGGTCAGTCGAGTATGATGAAGGCCTTCGTAACTTTATATTATTTGCCTTCGCTACATCAGCCCAACTGAATAGGGTACTTTGTCCTTGCCGTGATTGTGGAAATAATTACTGGTTAGAGGCAGAAGATGTTCGGGATCATTTGATTTCCACTGGGTTCATGGATGGATACTCTTCCTGGATTCATCATGGCGAGGGCATGTCATCTGTACCGAGTCCTGCTTTGCACTCACAATCAGAGGACGATGACGCTGAGGTGGATCCAATGGAGCAGATGCTAATGGAGGGTTTTGGGATGTATGATGCTGGTGCTTTAGGTGAAGAAAGAGGGATTTGAGGATGAGGATGATATTGATGCTGAAGCATACTACAAGTTAGTTCGTGATGGGCCAAGAGTTGTATCCGGGCTGCAAGACATTCTCAAAGCTACAATTTCTCATTAGGCTCCTTACCTTGAAGAATCGATGGAGAGTGGGCAATGGTTACTTCGATGAGCTCCTGCCTTTAATTAAGGATGCACTTCCAGAGGGTGAGGTGCTGCCAAAGAGCTTCCATGAGGCCAAGAGATTCGTGAAGGCTATTGGAATTGGTTATCACTACATTGGCGCTTGCACAAATGACTGTGTACTGTTCAGGGGAAATATGCCAAAGCCAACTCATGTCCAGTGTGTAAATCAAGCAGGTGGAAGAGTGAGAAAGGTGGAGTCGATGGAAGACGTGTCCACAGAGTTCCTGCAAAGGTGGTTCGGCATTTTCCACTGAAGAAACGACTCCAAAGGTTATTCATGTCTTCAAAGACAACGCATAAAATGAGGTGGCATAATGAAGGTCGCACAAAAGATGGCTTGTTGCGTCATCCGGCAGACTCTCCGACATGGAAGAATTTTGATGCCACATACAGATGGTTCAGTTCAGAGGCTAGAAATGTTAGGCTTGGGTTGGCAACGGATGGTTTCAACCCTTTTGGGAACATGAATGTGTCCTATAGTGTATGGCCTATCATCCTGATTCCATACAACCTTCCTCCATGGGATTGTATGAAGCAATCAAATTTTATTCTATCTGTTCTTATCCCGGGTAAAAGGGCTCCAGGAAAAGACATAGATGTCTATATGCAACTAGTGATTGATGATCTCCTTGAACTTTGGAAGCCCGGTGTGATGACTTATGATGTATCTTGTAATAAGAAGTTTTCGCCTACATGCTGCACTGTTATGGACAATAAGTGATTGGCTTGGACGAGGAGTATTATCTGGAGAAAGTATAGCAGCATGCTCCCATTGTCTCATAGACACATGTTCACTTCGATTGAAACATGGGCACAAGAACTGCTATATGGCACATCGTAGATTCTTAGATTTCAAGCTAGATTTCATAGGTTCAGATTTCAAGCTAGATTATTTGATCATAGGTGGCATAACGAAGGTCGCACAAAAGCTGGTGGTGTTGGATCTGCTCGCATATCTCAAGCCTTATTTGAAGTGCAGGAAGTCAAAGAAGAAAATAAAAAGCTTTGGGATGTGGTGAAGACTGTAATGTCGAATCAGACTATGTTGGAGCAGCAATACAATGAACTGAAAAGTCAAGTTTCAGCTTCCCAAACATGCCCTCCTACTGAAACTAGTCCAAGGATTGGTATAGTAGCTGGGCAACATTTGCAAGACATGAGTGATGGTAAACAAGGATCAACTTCACATTCAAATAGGAGACATCGAGTAGAACCTGAGGTAAAGTGTGTCCTCTTTCTTTCAATTCTAAAATATGGTTGCAGTTAAGAAAAATCAAACTAGTACTAATAATTTGTCCTCTGGTTTGAAGAGTGGTGACCTCTAAATACATACACCTTTCAGTTTTCATTATAGGTAAATTTAGCCTACTTTTCCAATCTTTACTTCCTGTAATTAGTTTTGTCTTCAATTCTTAGGAAGCTGGAAATGCTATGATACAAAGTCTGCAAAAAATAAAGAGAGAGAAAGAAGAGCACATATGTCTAGGAAATGCCAAGGAAAAAACACCTCCAAAGAAGCAAAGAAAGTTTCAGGCACCACTTCATAAGGTGACTGTTGTGCCTTATCTCATATCAGTATTTTTCTAACTAAATAGTAGATAAGTGATAAAGTTAGGAGTCATCTTTGTAGGATGATATGGAAGTAATAAAGTGTGGTATGGAGGTTGGTTTGGCATCTCCAAATAGTAAAAAGTTGGTGGCATTGGGTACCATTCAGCAAACTGATAGGAAAGCTACAGCTAAGGATGACCAACCATTGGCAGATTACATTGAGGTCCTTGTGAACATTGTTTACAAACAGACAACCATATTGCCTCGTGCACATGGGAAGATACAGAATTTAGGAAGTGCAAATGCTCGTTGTATACCATGGCCTCGGCAAAATGTATGATCTCTATACTTGAAAATGTTCTTCTGTTTATTTCTAATCATGAAAGGCTAAAGTCTACTTTGCTGTAACCATTTTGCAGATCATTTCTATAGATGGCACTACATTGCACTCTAAGGTAGCACACTGTTTTAGCTAACACTTTTTAAAGTTTGACTTTAAATCTGAAATTTTCTATTGTAGTTTTGTAGTTCCCTTGACAAAGTCACCCTAAACACAAGTGGGACAGCAGGACCAAAAAGGTCGACATCAAAACATGATGCTACAAGGCTTAATAAAGTCCAAGATGCTTCACAGAGTATGCCACAAAGCAAGATGTCAAAGAAGGCATGTAAAGTTGAAACGGAGCAACCCCAGTCTGTAGAGGGCAAGAAAGGTAACATACATATAACATCTGAATTGACAGATTTGCGGTGGTGTTAAAAAAGCGTGCCATGTCTCAGCCTTATTTTCCCATTCAATGTTTTAGTTAAATATTGTATTGCAGTTAGAAGTGAGATGTTCTGATAGAAGTCAGCATAACCAACAAAGAGACCTTTGGATCAAATAGCCTTCCTAGTTCTTGCCTTCTTGGAGTAGAACTTGTATACCAGCAGCATACCAAAGTACACATGAACATGTCGATTAGTAAACCTGGGCACAATTACACAATAAAAAAAGAAAATCAAGTAACTTTTGCCTTTTGTTTATGCTGCTGTGACACCTTAATTTGCAATGTTTATTTTGGTTAAAGTGTGAATGATTCAGTTCATATATGCTCTTCAAAAGGGTTACTGTAACAAGTACTGGATGTTGCAACTCATTGTGATGGAAGTGCTATTCAGCTAGTAGTGTTCATTGAGATTTTTCTGTTCTCTTAACAGGAGCAATCGCCAAGTGAAGAAACTAAGAAGGCCGACAATGGGGAGATATCTATTCAGTTGGATATATATACTAGCATTTGTATATAATTTTGATGTGAGCATGTCATGCTTTTTATCTTTTAAAAAGGGAGCAGGAAACTTGTCATTGATAATTGAGTACCTAAGCTACAGTACTTAGGATCTTGATTACTTTTCTGTTTGACGGATATTTGGAGACAGAAACTTATGTCCATGAATGGTTTTAATATTTGTACGGATATATTGTTAGGATTTCTGTATGAACCTAAGCTACAGTATTTGGAGACAGAAACTTATTGATATTGTTTGGTTACAAATTTTACTGTGTATGCCTGAGATTTTCTGTATATGAGAGTTGGTGTTGGAGGCATTTTAATAATGCCTCAATAATTTTTGAAGGCTTATACAAAATGCCTTCAAAAAGTATTGTAGGCATCTAGAAAATGCCTTCAAATGTTGACTTTAGAAGGCGTATTGGAAAAATGCCTCAAAAGACTTTTAAGTCTTGGTTATAGCCGGCATTTTCAAATATGCCTAAAAAACCCTTTGAAGGCATTTTTACCACTTTTAAAGGCATTTTTGAATGCCTTGTATAATAAACTATGCTGTAGTGGCTGGACCTGCCATCAAAAGCAGAGTCAGATCCAACCACCCATAGATCGACGTCTGCCAGATCCGACGCTCCAAAATCCACTTGTTTTCTCCTCCCAAAACAACCACATGATGCGTAGCATATTTCTTTTCTTTTTATCGTGTATATAGTCATAGTGCATTTATAAGTACATACCATGTTATATTCTGGCTGGATTGGGCGGAATTGACACGTGTTCGTCGACCTTCGGAGCTACGAGATGGCGCGTATGGGGCTGCGGCTTCTCGCGGGGCCCGGCGGCAGTAGCGCGACAGCGACCCCGAGGAGGAGGGAGGAGCCGTCGGGGAGGGAGGGAGGCGGCGGCAGGTCGGGGCGGCGGCGGGCGGCGGCGCTTGGACGGGGGGAGGAGGAGGCCAAGAGTCGAAAACGATAGATATGTTTTATTTGCTTGCTTATCCCTAGAGTTACATGCCTCTTGCTTATATAGCCGAATTAGTGGGACTTGTAATCTAAGCAATCTCTATAAGGTTTCCTTATACGATTTGGAATACCTTTTACAAGCAATTCCTATTTTATTATTTTCTAATAAGGGTCTCCCTTATAGATGAGATAGCCCCTTGCACACAAAAAAATTACCTAAGATAATCCTAACTTCAAAGCGAAGCAAACTCGGAGTCGTACGGGAGAGGGAAAGTGGTGGCGGCAGGGGCGGCCCCCTTGTGCGCGCCCAGCCCCTCCTGGGCCGGCGGCGTTTGCGTTTGGCCCAATTAGCCACTCGGCTGGCCCATTCTCGTTCGCGACATCGCCCCACCGTTCGACGAGGCGGCGCTGGCCCGTCCGCGTGCCGCCCAACCCACCACGTAGTGGCGAAAGGCGAACCGATCGGGGAGGTGACCACTCCAGACCGAAGTAGAAGACGAGAGGACCGCACTTGTCGTTGTCGTCGTTGCGCATAATCGGGCGCCCTTGTCGAACGTTAAGGAGAAGTCGAGGTGGAGGTCGCCGGCAGATGCTGAACTTGAAGCTCACGGGGCTGCACGAAGGGACGTTAAAGCCCATGCACGACGCATGACGAGGCGCGAGGGTCCCGGATGTGCTCGATCATTCGGGCGGGTCGGGAGGAGACGGAGGGTGTAGGTCGTTGGCACCTTGTCACCTTAGCATGGAGCTGCCGCGCAAGCGTGTGGATGAATCGGCGTGGGCGGCGAGGGAGGTGAAGTCGAGGAGGCAGCCGAGAGGAGGTCGTTGGGCGTGCTCACGGGTGCCCCAGCCGGATCTCTTGGGTCCATCTTGCCACCGACCCGGTGACGTTCCCGATGCGGAAGAAGACATTGCCGTTGTTGTCGAAGAGGAGGGACGGTGGCACCCTCGATCCGCTCGTGGGCGTGGCCGGAGAAGAAGGACGCTTGCTGAACGCTCGATCGTCCCGGGACGATTGGGGAGGTGGAAGCCCATGCTACGCCATGCGGCGGACGTTCTCCCCCCAGAAGTCCTGAGAAGCTCGGGCGGCCCGGGGATGTAGTAGCGGTGGAAGTACCTCACGATGCCAAAGTGGAGGCTCCACTCGGGCGCGCAGAGTCTAGCTCGATGGCGTTGGAGATGATCCCGAGCTCCTTGTTGGTCGCCGTCGTGGCCGTGCAGCTCGAGATCATGTCGCCGACGTCGGGCCGCCGATGTCGTCAAAGCAACGAGCCGAGACGCCGCTGGCCTGGTATGCGGTCAGCGGGCGACCATGATGTCATCGTCGATGTTGCCGGGTGTAGTCGTGGTGGCCGCCTTGCCAGCAGCCAGTTACCGGGCGCCCGCTTCGGCGTCGTCCGGCTCGTCGTTGTTGTAGCGGCGGCGAGGTCGATGGCCTCCTCCATCGAACGGGGCTCGAACCACTCGAGTGCCCGCCCGCAAAGGTGCGCGCAAGCCTTCGATGAAGAGAGGCCGACGCGGTGGCGTTTGTCCCTCAAAATCCATGCGTGAAGCATAGACCTCGGCGCCGATGTAGTCGCCCGCCTTGCCCCTGGGGGGCGGCGCATATGCCCCCATGACGCCGAGGTGTCGGGGCGGGCCGGTGATGTCGCAGCGCCTGGTGAACTCGCCCCACGCAAGCGGGACGTCTTCTTGGACAGTCGATGTACGAGGCGCAAAGAAGACCGTAAGGTGGAAGGCGGCGTAACTCACGTAGTAGTCGGTCGATGTACAAATTGAGCTCGAAGAAGAGCTCCACCTTGCGAATCCAGAGATCGGGGTCATCGGTTCCATCGAACTCTGGACTTGCGGCGCGTGGCGGACGGAGGGGAGGGTATCTTTGCCGCGGGTGGCAAAGACGGTCTTTGGGGGGGCTGCGCGGTGGCGCGGTCAGGCACGGAGCGCTGCGGGTGGCGCTGAGGGAAGGGGCGGGCGCCCGCTGGTGACGCCATCTACGCGGAGAGTCCTGCCTTGATCGCAGTGTCGATGGGAGAGGAGAGGGCAGCCGGTCTGCGGTGTCATCGGGGATGGCGTCGATGGCGGCGGCGGGCGCCATGTGCGGCGTCATCTTCCTCTCCTCGGAGCCGGAGGATGGCGGGGGGTCGGAGCCGCCGGTCGAGATCCGTGGCGGGGGGAGGGGCGCCGGGTACTGCTCGGGCCGGCCCGTGCCCGGCAGGCGGCGGCTGCCGGCAGGCTGCCCTCATCGTGCTCGCGGGGGTCCTCGAGGTGATGCAGGCGTACTCCATGCGACGAAGGCGAGCCTCCATGTCGCCGGCGCCGGCTGATCGAGGCGCGGTTGTCGTCAAGGCGCTTCCGGCGCTGCGGTGAACTCCTTCACCTCTCGGAAGCCATGGGTGGTGGGAATCGTCCCGGTCTCCGGATACCGGTACCGCCGATTCCGGCCAGGTTGGGCGGAATTGACACGTGTTCGTCGACATTTGAGCTTACGAGATGGCGTATGGGGCTGCGGCTTCGCCGACGGCGACGGCTGGCGGCGTGTGGCGGCGAGGGAGGAGGGAGGAGCCGTCGGGAGGGAGGGAGGCGGCGGTCTGGCGGCGCGCCGGGCGGGTGGTGTGATGCGGTGGCGGTCGGGGCGACCGGTGGGGCATGGCGCATGAGAGGGGGGAGGGAGGGAGGCCAAAAGCTGAAAAACAATAGATATGTTTTATTTGCTTGCTTATCCCCTAGAGATTACATGCCTCTTGCTTTATATAGCCCGACTAGTGGGACTTGTAATCTAAGCAATCTCTATAAGGTTTCCTTATACGATTTGGAATACCTTTTACAAGCAATTCCTATTTTATTATTTCCTAATAAGGGTCTCTCTTATAGATGAGATAGCCCCTTGGACACCAAAAATTACCTAAGATAATCCTAACTTGAAAGCGAAGCAAACTCGGAGTTGTACGGGGAGGAAAGCGGCGCGGCGGGGCGGCCCCCCCTGGCCTTGCGCCCCCCCCCTCCTAGGCCGGCGGCGGGTCGCGTTTGGCCCAATTAGCCACTCTCGGGCTGGCCCAATTCTGGTTCATGACATACCAAAAACAATGCATTTAGAAAAGCTGAAACGCGTTTATTATTGGGAACCGAAGAAATAATATATTGTGGTGTTCCTATGACGTATCTAGACATAATTGGTGTGTTTGGTTGCACTCAAATGGGATGTAAGCGCTAGGATGGGCTTCCTTACGAGTGTTTGGTTCTTTGAAAAACCGGCTGGAGCACTGCTAGGATGGGCCATCCGCACGGTTGTAGCCCGGCCGAAAGGAATCGCGAGGGTGGCGATTCAATCCTGGCCGGGCTCGGCCCGGCCGCGAGCTGCGCTTCGTCAGGTGTGTGGTACCAGCGGCGGTGTAAGAAGGCGAAGGAGGCGGTCCGCGGCGAGGGCATCCCGTGGCGTCGCGGCAGCTCTTCCTCACCGGGCGCCAGCGTCGCGGGTCGATCTCGGTCTCGGCCCCCGAGATCATCGACGGTCCGTGCAGCTCCCCCGCACCGCAACACCGTGGCTCGCCACTCCAGGACCGCATGGACGGCGCTACACCGCGAGGACCGCGCCCTTCCTCGGCAAGATGGAGATGGAGGGGCGGCAAGACGCTGGCGGACTACGATGACCCCAGCCCGACGGCGGCATGATGCGCCCGCAGGCCCCGCGGCTTAAGGCGGCATCACCGAGGACACATTCGACCGGCTCGAAGTTTGGCCGGCATGGACTGTCCACGGAACACAAGGTGCTGGACCTCAAGAACCGCATCGAGGCCTCCACCGTGATCTGGAAGTGCAAGATGCAGACCAAGGACTCCAAGTCGTCGTGGAGCTCCATCGTCTGGGACCCGCACGAGGAGGTGGAGAGGCTGCGTCTTCCCATGCGCGACGGCACCAGCGATTTTTGTCTCTATTTACGTCAATTTGTGTTGCTTTGCTACCGCGATTCGTCTCGATTTACATCAATTTGCGTTGAATTGCACAAGGATTTGCATCAATTTGTGTTGATTTGCACCATGATTTGCTAACCGCACACCATGGCAAGCATGCCCAACACAAGTTCGATAAAATGCCCCAAAGGAGGTGAACTCACCAACTCGAGGAAGAGGTGACCGGATGCAAATCAAGCAGGCAACCAAACACTCCAATATCAAAATCAGGCTACAATGAGCCACCAAAACCAAAAGCAACCAAACAAACCCATGCGGCTAGATTTAGCAGGCTCTTTCTAGCCATGCTAAGATGGGCTAGCCAGGCTACAATTGACACCACAACCAAACACAACCAATGTATATCTAGATGCGTAGAAAAAGCTATGCATGTAGAAAAGCTAGAGCGCATTATAATTTGAAAGAGCGAGGGCAATAATAATACTATATGCTTCATACCTTAGAGCTTACTGCAGTCGGTTGGCACGAATGACAATTGTCCTACGGCGGTGTCAAACAGCATTTGTATATTCTGCTGCTGGAAATTGCCCAGCACTGAAGCATAAGGCGGTGGTGTACCAACAATGCTCAAGCAGAACGACGACTCCTCTTGGTTAAACGACATGTAGTTGTCCCTAGGCAGCGTCATATCTGCACCTCCTGCGAAATGCAGCACCATGTCCGGCATGTCCGGGAGTTGTTGCTCACCGGCTGGAGCCGGAAAGCATGGGCTATCCAAGCTGATCGAGGCGTTCACCACCGGCTGCCCGAGCACGCCGGCCACCTCGTTGACGACCACCCTGAAAGCACTTTCCACGAGCACCGTGAAGATGTTGCCAGAATCAACGAACATGCCGCCGGAGCCGTCAACGCGCAGGTCAAAGGTGCCATTCGCTATCTTTGCCGACACCGGCAGTGACCTCAGCTGGACGCAGTGCAAGCCATGCTAGCTCTGCTTCCCACAGGACATGCCTGTCTACGACAAGGCCGCCTCATCAAGCTTCTCCCCTACTATGCGCCAGCGCCACGTGCATATATAAGTACATTTTTTTTATCATAGTGCATATATAAGTAGTACTCCCTCCGTTTCAAATTGTAGTTCACTTTAGATTTTTTTAAATACATTGATTTTGTTATGCAACTAGTTATACACTATGTCTAGATACATAATTAAATTAAAGTATCTAGAAAAGTCAAAGTGAACTACAATTTGGAACTGAGGGCGTACATAGCAAAAAGCAATACATTTAGAAAAGCTGAAACATTTATTATTTGATACAGAAGAAGTAATACATTGTGGCATTTCTATTATGTATCTAGACATAATGCGAGGGTTTTACCTGTGAGCCATTACAAAAAGTTTGCTGCAACCCTCAAGCCACTGAAATGAATTTGCGTACCTATGAGCCCAAGTTGAAGTTCGTTTTAGCCTCTGTGCCATTCCGTCTAGATTGGTCTCTAACGGTGTGAAACAAACCGGTCAAATGACCATCTTACCCTACTGCGGCCCCGTTTGTCAGCCACCAAGCCTTCACTATGCTCATCACGGGAGCAGACTGGCCCAAGAGGGCATGTCCAAGGTGCGCCCGTGTTGACTCCGGCGGCTGGCGGCTTTGATATATTGCGGGTAACTCGCCGACGGCGACCTTGCCGGCGACTGAACCTACTCCATCGTCTTCCTCTTTCTCTCGCGCTGCGCTAGTGCTACAAGCTCGCCATCTAGAGCACGGCAACAACCACGTTGGCAACCATGGCAGCCCGGTGCTGTTCGGCGAGCTGGAACCTCCGCGGATGGCGCCGAGCAAGTGGCCAAGGAGACCACAACCACGACCTCACCCTGGATGCCGCCGCGCTGCTCTTGAGACTCGCAGAGCAGCCGGGCGGTGGATGATGGCTGCGTGCGGCGGCGGCGGTGTCGCGGCAAGACGGCGGCGCGGTGCTGTTCGGCGAGCTGGAACCTCCGCGGACTCAGCCGGCTAGGGATACACGTGCAACGCTACGAGGTGGGCTCAACGCGAAGAAAAAAGGGAGGGGGCACGGTCGAGGCGGGCTGTCCATGCGAGCTCGGCGGCGCGGCGCTCCGGCTGAGGCGGCGCGGATTCGCCCGATTGGGCTGCTCCTTGGCTTGATTCGAACTTGGTCAGGGACAGGGAGGTGCGTGAGCTAATAGTGGACCTTTTTGGCGCGAGCTATTGAGAAACAGCGGAGTGGTGGCGGGCTTGCCGGCGCAAGCTCGGGCGGCGGCCATGGCAATGGCGCTGCTGCTGCTGCTTGGCGGCGGCGGAGGAAGGCAGGGCGAGGCAGGAAGGGGCGAGTGGATTGGTCTAGCGCGAGTGTGGCTCCGGCTGCGTGGACCCGGCGCGACGAGCTCGGCCATGGCACTGTGCTGCCGTAAGGCGCGAGGGGGCGGGGGCGTGGCGCGCGGCTGGGGCGGGCGCGGGCGCACGCCTGGGAGCGAGGGCGGGCTGCACGGGCGGCGTGGGGGGTGGGGCCGTGGCGCCGGGCGTGGGGGGCGGGGCGTGGCGTGGCGGGGGAGCAACGACGGGCTGCACGGGCGGCTAGGGGCGTGGCCGAGGAAGAAGAAGACCTTACGGCTAGGGCCGGTGTGCGAGATAGGAGAGAGAAAGCAGGGCTATGAGAGCAGGGTATTTTGGACACTGGCATCGGCTGGGCCCACATGTCAGTGCTGTCAAACGGAGAAAACCGGATGGAAGACGGACGGAATGGCACAGAGGCTAAAACGAACTTCAAGTTGGGCTCATAGGTACGCAAATTCATTTCAGTGGCTTCGAGGGTTGCAACAAACTTTTGTAATGGCTCACGGGTAAAACCCTCACATAATGCATATCTAGATGCATAGCAAAAACTATGAACGATAGAATAGCTAGAGTGCGTTATGATTTGAAAGAGCAAGAGCACTAATCTTTACTACATATAAAGGATGAAAGGGGGACATTTTATCGTGCGGTATTTTTTTGTGTCCGCTCCTCTCCCCTGTCCATGCGAAGGATCACGCCCTCTCTCCGTGCCTTTTCCTGCAATGCAAAAAATAGAAACCTCCCTTCCTCATTGATGCAAAATAGAATTTCATGCAAAAGAAACCTCTCCTTCCTAATGCGGTTGCCTTTTATTAGGCAACAAACCAAATCCTTTTATTAGGCATGCAATGCGGTTGCCTTTTATTAGGAAACAATTCAAATCAATGCATGCAATGCGGTTGCTTTTTATTAGGAAACAATTCAAATCCTTTTACACGCTCCCTCTCCTTCCTCTCCTCTCCTGGCCGCATGCTCCCTCTCCTTCCTCTCCTCTCCTGGCCGCACGACCGTTGCCGTCGCACCAAGGATCGTCGCCCGGCAAAGGGTCGTCGACAGTGCCGTCGTGCAGGACCCATCACGCTCACGAACTATCGAAGGCCTTCTACTCGCGGCGGCGTCCCACGTCCCTCACAACGACATCCACCGCCGGACTTCACTGCTACCACTGCATCTACTCCAAGCCAGCCACGGTATGTGCCTGGCCTTTCGAAAACTCCCTCTCGGATCAAGTCGATCCATCTGTTTATACTAATGGAGGAACATCAGTGAGGGGTTCAAAAATTGCATAACTAATTGGGAATGAAAGGTTCTCTGAAAGGGCAGTGGCAGCATAAATAGTGTCAAGCTTAGCAGTGGCAGCATTGATCCTATAGTTAAGAGATCACGAAGACATACAATCCTTCGGAAGCATTCAAGAAATAACAAATCTTAGATGAAACAAGCTAGAACAATCAGTATTGATCAGATCTAGCGAGCACGGACTAAACTGATAACCTTTGACCACATGCTCTTCTTTTGCCCCCTCACTGGAATCAAAATTTCTAATAGTAGTGCAATTCAAGAATGGCTCAACATAGTGCTTTGTATCTGTGAAGTTTTAAAAGGTAGAGGTAACCAGAACCGATACAAAATCTATTACTCACTCATGGTCATATATCGTCTTAGGCATGTTGATTCTGGAAACTAGATTAAAAATTCTCCTACGGTTATACCTTTGCCACATTTGAGCCTATGTGCTTCTCTCGAAACAAAAAGAAGTTCAGGAAATAAGTTATACCTTTGCCACATTTGAGCCTATGTGCTTCTCTCGAGCAGTAGCATTTTTGTCATTTTATAAGTTACACTGATCACATTCAGGACATGCAGACATCCACTCCAATACTGATCTTTGTGGCCTGCAATTAAAAAGAGTTATTAATCATAAGAGGAAACCAATGGTTCAGCATCAACTGCCATTTTTATTGCATGTGGTTACTAAAGAAAATTTTTACACAAGAAGAGTGAGATCATAGGAGTATATCGAGCTAAAAGATTATATCACAAATCCAGCACTTTTTAACAGAACAAAAAGAATGATAGATCGATAGATACCTGAGCAGCCCTTGCCCGCTCTGCCAACTGCTCACATGACAATTCCCTTTCCTTAAGTTCATTGTTAAGCTCAGAATTCTTTAGCTATTAGCAGGGCTAATGCAATAACTAACTGAATGTTTGGCAATCCAATGAGAAAAAATTCTTTTGCTTTCAATAAGACCACTGTAGATACACAGTACTATTAAGAAAATAACCAAAAGATTTTGAAATGTTTGTTGTGCTCATTCATAGAAACCAAGCCCTCATTCCTTCTATTGCTGCACTATGCTGAACTGTGCTGGTCGCCACAGATCAAAATGTCTTTCCTAGGCAGAGCCACACACAATAAAAAAAGGATAGTGTACTTTAATATGTAGTGTTTTCTGATATCACTGCTCGGCCCAAAAGGTCTGTAATAGGACTGTTATAATGATACTCCCCTAATTTAGAAACTAATTTATTCATGCAGACCTGAGACATGAATATGTCAATCATTTTTTAAACTTCACTTAAGGACAGGAAATCATTTGCAACTGTGATAGGCATTTTGTGTCAATTAGTTAAAGCTAAAATCTATATCATGAATATTCCTATATGTAGTTAGGTTCCACTAATAGTCAAAAGTGCTAACTACAGA
Organism: Hyparrhenia diplandra; assembly: GCA_015847255.1. Lineage (NCBI taxonomy): Eukaryota > Viridiplantae > Streptophyta > Magnoliopsida > Poales > Poaceae > Hyparrhenia > Hyparrhenia diplandra. The sequence goes on from JADLZK010009697.1 coordinate 74,535, forward strand.
GTTACAGATCATGACTTACTATGATAATTTTTCATCAGGTACATCAACCTAACCATAACCCCCACAGATAACTGAATTAGGCATCAATGCAATAGGGATCAAAATGTATCCTCTCAAGTTTTCAGATTCCTGCTAGATTTGAACTGTAGACTCTGAATTGTTGCTGGAGCAAACATTTTAGTGAGCAGGTTAGGAGCACAAGCAACACACCTCAATGGACTTGGCTTTGAGAAGATCCTCCCTGCAGCCTGTCGGGCGGATGATGTGGCCGCTTCGTGCCCAGGCCAGGACAGGGCGACCGGTCGGGGAGGGCACATCATATATTTAACTATTTAAGAAAGTTAAATAACAATTTAACACACACAGTAAATCAACTAATCCTATTTACAACTATGTAGCTTCAGGAATTTACATAACCAAACTCTTTAGTGGCTAAATCCTAGAAAAAAAAATATTAGATCACCATGGCAAAACTGGCATTTTGCATGTACCTCACCCAAATTCAAGTCAAAGAGGACTGGAACCAAAGGGTGTGCTGGTTTACATTACACATCCTCACCTCCCACCAACTAAGCTAACCCGATTCCTCATTATTTTGACTACAGAAGTTTGAAGAAGCAGTATTCTTATTTCTTAATAGTATACAATAAAATAATAAAATAATCAGCGAAGCTACATTTCTAGCACACAACAAAGGTGCAGTGCGTCACTGCTATACATTGCACTCCAAAACTACTTTGTTTTCAGCATAAACTAATGCCTCCATTTTTATTATTAATGCACTAACATTCAACTAAGTGACCAAACACCATATATTTTCCAAATAAACAGATCAAAGAGCAGACTCAAGTTGCCACCAAATAAGCTTTTATCAGCAAACCTTCTTAAATTGGTGATCACCAAAAGCTCTTCATGCTTCAATACGACCTTGTAATCTTCCATTAGAACCAACAGAACCTCCAGCCTTAGTAAGAGCGCAAGGTACCCTGAGTTAATATATCGATACTATGGAATAAGAAAAAATAACATAGGGAACAAAATGAGACTGTAGAAAGATAATGAAATGGCAACTCTTTACAAAGCATGTACTACACAAGTCCTAGCAATAAACCTGAGTGATACAATATAGGCTTAGGTGGGTATACACAGAATGGATATCCCAGATAGAGTATAAGTATACATCCTTATATGTTTCAAGGTCAAGATAATTTTTTTTTAAAAAAATCAAGATAAAACTGTGACATGACTTGTTCAGTCACCCAGATAGCACCAGTTATACTAGCTATTTTATTGGATTAATGTGGCTTGACAAATGATTTTACACTAATATTTTGGGGCATTTGTCATGCATATGGACTAACATACCTGCTATGCCCAAGGAATAACGAAACTGTAGGAGGAGGCTTTCTTCCCCGGTTTCATGAGGACGCCGCTCCCGGTGGGATCGAGCTCCATCGCCGGCCGCGGCAAGGGCGCCGCCCGATTTTGGCCCACCGCGGCGCTCATGGACACTAGCTCCGGCGTTGGCGAGGAGGGCACGGGCGGGAGGGAACGGGCGCATGGGCCTCCGCCGCCGCCGAGCCAGAGGATACGGCCCCCCCGCGGCCGCGCGCAGCTTGCCCGCTCCTGTTGGTGGCGGCCATCCTCGCGGCCATGCGCGGCTCGCCCGTGCCTGGAGGCGGCGGCCATCCCCGTGGTCGTGCGCGGCTTGCACGCGGCCGGAGGCGGTGCCCTCCCCCGCTGCTCGACCAACTCGCGGCGACAACGGGACTGGAACTTCCGCCGGTGCCGAGGACGCTCAGCTCACCTATCTCGCGCCCTCTGCCGACGTCCGCGGCTGCTGCTCGTGCTCTGCTGCGTGCGTCGGTATCTCCGTCACACGCGCGCCCCAACCGTGCCGGGGCTGCCGCCGCGTCCGGCGTGCCCACTTCCCCACCGGCCAAGAACCCACCGGGTTGGCTATTCGCGTGGGGAAAGCAGGAAGGAAGCAAGGCAGAGGAGAGAGGAGTGAGGGGAGAGAGTGATTGAAACCGCCTTGGAAAATAGGTCCTTTACCGTGACCTTAACAACTGGTTTTTGCCTGGCACGGTTAAAGAATTGTGTAGTAGTGCAATCCAATGATGCAAATATCATATCATGCTCAAAAGAATCATTTTGCATATTCCAGTTGGGTTTATAAGCCTGCGACGCCTATGTTAATTACATGATTTTTGTCTTTCTCGTGCGATCTGTGTTTTTAATATAATAATGTAGTTATCCCGTAGCAACGCACGGGTGTTTAACTAGTAATACAATATGCTTCAGACCTTAGAGCTTACTGCAGTCGGTTGGCACGAATGACAATTGCCCTACGGCGATGTCAAACAGCATTTGTATATTCTGCTGCTGGAAATTGCCCAGCACTGAAGCATAAGGCAGCGCTGTCCCAACAATGCTCAAGCAGAACGACGACGACTCCGGGTCAAAGTACATGTAGCTGTCCCTATGCAGCCTCATATCTGCACCGCCGGCGAAGTGGAGCACCATGTCCGGCATGGTTGGGAGCTCCTGTTCACCGGCCTGAGCCGGAAAACATGGGCTGTCCAGGCTGGATGCGTTCACCGGCTGGCCGAGCAGGCCAGCCACGTGGACAACCACGATCCTGAAAGCACTTTCCGCGAGGGCCGTGAAGGTGGTGCCGGAATCCACGATCGTGCCCCCAGAGCCGTCGTCGCGCAGGTCGAAGGTGCCATTCGGGATGGGCAGGCGAGCGTCGCCGAGCGATATGCCCTCGAGGGAGACATAGTACCAAGACGGACTGTACGGGTTCTCCACAAAAGGTGTCGACTGCACAGCGGTGCCACCGGTGCCGGGTGCCAGCTCGGCGAGGGAGCCGAACAACACTGGGCTGCTCAGACTGGTGTTGAAGAAGTTGGTGAGGCAGTAGGAGAACTTGCCGACCCCAAGCTGTGCCACGAGGGACAGACCTCCACGGCCAAGTCCGACCGTGCCGGTGGAGTTGTATGAGAGGCCGCCGTTGTCGACGCCGCAGCCGAACGCGATGCCACCGACGGCGACGCCGGGTGGACTGGGGCTAGACCCGAACGTGATCTTCTCCGTGCCTAGGACGCCAGCTGAGTACGCGCCATCATCGTAATCGACGCGGTACCTGCAGGTTGATTTAGCGGTGCAGCTGAGGCCCCAGTTGGTCCTGCAGGTGGCGCTGGCGCATGGCACGGGGGAGAAGCTTGACGAGGTGGCCGTGTCGTAGATGGGCGTGTCCTGCGGGAAGCAGAGCTTGCACGGCTTGCACTGCGTCCAAGTGACGTCGCTCCCAGTGTCGGCAAGGGCGACGAACGGCACCGGCGGCGTCCCGATGGCGAGCTCCATCAGGTACTCGGCTTCACCGGAGCGGAGCCTGGCGGGACCAGCATCCGAGCTGGTAGACCTCGTGGACGCTCGGTGGCGGCTTCTGTGCGTGGCCCGGCGCATGAGCTCTGCCTTGGTGAAGGCGCCATGGGAGTCGACGTGAGTGAGTGTGGAGCGGTAGCCGAACGGTGGTGCTGCCGCCGAACAGCACAGTGAGGTTAGTAATAAGAGAAATGTTGGAACTTGTATTGCACCCATGGATTTGAGCGTGAGCACTGATATGCGATGCATAGCTTGAGTAAACTCTTAAAAACTATTTATAGTGGAAGATCTAGCGGCTACATTACTTTGATATCTCCAAATGGAAGACTCCATGTTCGAAAGCGATGTGCAGAATATTTAGCTCTACTAAACACATTATTGTCTTATATCCATCGACATTGAGCATATACAGAGCAACTTACATGACAATGTCGAATGCGATGGCAAAAACTATTTAGATATCTAATCAGACACATACGATATTAATATTTGAGCATATAGACGAAGATACATGTCATCATCAGGAGCGGAAAACCCTATTCAACATTGTGGTCTGCCCATTGCTAAAGTATTGTAATTGGTTCTAAGTGCCTCTAAACCTTTGGTACCCCCATTTGTCGTTTTCGTAAGATACATGAAACAGTCTGGACGAAGACAAAACAAACTGTTTAGGAGCTTCATAGTTTTGAATTCTCCGTCTGATATGTGGTTGGTCTATATGGAATGTGTAGGACCCCGGGTTGCGGAACTAGCCACGAAATGACAAAAACAAGAGAAGCCGATGGACAAACCAACACTCATTGTATTAATTCTCCATCCGTCTGTTACAATGCCCTTTAGAGCGCTATTTATACATGCCTGTAGGCTTTTATACGACCCTTTTAACCCTCTACCTACTCAGCATCTTGGAATATCCGCTCCAGGGACAAGGGCACCAGAGTCTTTGCGCACTTCGCGGCTCACCTACTCTGTGTGGGCCCCTACTCCTTGGTGGGGCCCGCCCATTGTTACATGCAAGTTGACCTGCAATGTCAAAATAAACAAAAGACAAACGCCACCCGAATATATCTTCGCGCTAGCGTTGGTCATTTTCGCATCGACGCACGCTGAATATTGAAATGACAACCACACCGAGGGCCGAGCGAACTCTTTCCTCTCCACCGAAGATATCTTCGGTAGTGGCCCACCTATCCCCGCGAAACACACTTGCCACCATCCGGCAAAGATATTTTCACGGGTGCAAAGGTATCTTCGCCAAGAAGCGCTCACTTATATCGTCCGTTGGCATCACCTGGTGTAGAAGATACTTCGCAGGTGCCATGGGTGGACCAGGATCTCGCAAATGAGGCGCCGATCGTATGAAAAAAGCATCATCGGCTCTTGGTGATGATGCCAGCTCGGCGAGGGAGCCAAACAACACGAGGCTGCCAAGACTGGAGTTGAAGAAGTCGATGAGGCAATAGGAGAACTTGCCAACGCCAAGCTGCCGTACGAGGGACAAGCTCCCTCTCCCCAGGCCGACGGTGCCGGTGGAGTTGTAGGAGAGGCCACCATTGTCGACGCCGCAACCGAACACGATGACGCCGACGGAGACGTCCGCTGCAATCAGGCTAGAGTCGAATGTGATCGTCTCCGCGCCCAGGGTGCCGGCGGAGTAGGCGCCATCATCATAGGCGTATTTGTACCTGCATGGCGCGATAGGGGTGGTGCAGTTGTGGCTTCTCCATATGGGTAGGCACGTGGCCCTGGAGCACGGCACGGGGGAGAAGCTTGACAGGGTGGCGTGTCTTAGATGGGCGTGTCTTGATCGAGGCAAAGCTTGCAGGGTTTGCATTGGGTCCGTGTGAGGTCGCGGCCGGTGTCGACCTGTATACCGAACCGACCGGCGCCCAAATGGAGAGCTCCATCGTACTCGGCTTGGCTGGAGCGGAGCCTGGCTGGGCCGGCGTTGGAGCTGATAGACAATGTGGAATAATGAGATAGCATTGTCGATGCTACGTGGTGGCTTTGATGTGCGGCTCGGCGCATGAGCTCTGCCTTGGTGAAGCCACCATGGGAGTCAATATGGGTGAGCGTGGAGCGGTAACAGACGGGCCGTGGTGCCGCCGAGCTGCGCAGGTGAGGCTACCGATAATAAGAGTAACGCTAGGACTTGCCTTGCACCGATGAATCTGATGACTGTGAGCATTGTTGATGGGTGCAAAGCTGTGAATAAAATATCGGTCCAGAAAATCCGAAAATTCTGAAATTTCCCGTTTACCGGTCGGGTTCGATATTTTTCATTTATCGCCCGAATTTTTCAAAAGAATCTGTCCATACAAATAGACCCCAAAGCCCACCCAATTAATCCATGGTTCTTTTCTATCCTCTTCTCTTCTAGGTTCAAGTTGCCAATCGTCAGAACACACACTTGCACGCTCCGGCCCGTGTCGTTGTCTTGCTTATTGAATAGACAATTGATAATATGTTTTATTTAGGTTTTTGTGTTAAATCATTCAGAAATGATCTATGTGTTTTCCTAAATAAAATGAGTTATTTTTTGTCTAAATGTTGTCTGAAATTTTATTTCTATCGCCGATAAATTTCCGATATATCCGATATTCTCGTTTATGGCTGACCACCGAGATTTTTAAAATATCGGTAAAGCAATGTACGAGTAAATTTCTAAGAGCTGCTGGCTGAAGACTCATGTTTAAACTTGCTGAACTATTTATAGTTGAAGTTCTAGCGGCTAATTAAATTAGGAGCAAAGTGCACACCCGGTCCTTAAACTTGTGTGGGTGTGTCATCTGGTCCACGAACTCTCAAAACGATTACTTACGTCCACAATCTTAGTTACTGTGCCATTTGAGTCCGTTAATTGAATCTGACCGTGTCTCTTTTTCCTTTTAGGCCCTTCCACGTTTATTTCCCACCCCACGCCGTTCCCTGCTGGTTAGGCGCCGACGCCGTTACCTCCCGCATGGTACCCCTTCGCGGGCTTCCGCTCCCGAATCAATACGCGAGGGGCGGCGACGGAGTCGAGGGCGCCGAGCCGGGCGGCCGTAAGGCGCTGGGCGCGCTAGGGTTCTGGACGGATTCCGCACGGGGAAGGAGGAGAGAAGGGGCGTCCACACCGGTGACCATCGACGACGCAGCAGTGGCCTGTCCGTGATGGTGGCGACAATGCGGCGGAAAAGGGGCTCCGCCCCGATTACGGTGCGTATAATCTGCATTTTCCTATTCTTGATTCATCAGATGTGGTAGGATTAAAGGACATAAATGAGGTAGGGAGGCAAGATTGCTTCATTGATTTTGAACGAAATCTCTAGGTTTTGGAATGTTGCGGTTCACTGCAGTGTACCTTATTCTCGTCGATTGTTTCGTGGTACTCGTAGGTGACCGCATGGATGAATTCACGAGAGAGATTCACCATGGTGGTTTTTTTGTTGGTTCCGGGAGTCTCGGATCATATGTTGATGAAAGGGTGTCTTGGTTTGATCGTATAGAGGCAGACACATGGTCTCCTTTGTGGTTTCCGGACTTTGCTGTGCAATTAGGCTACCAAAACAATTCAAGTTTGAAGATATATTGGCTGCTTCCAGGGAAAGACAGTGGAAGATGGTCTTCGATCTCATAGTTTCAGATAATGACACTAATATAATGGCAGCTTGTGCACGGGATGTGAAAAATTTGATAGTATATTTTGATCATGAGGACTTGTATGATTCAATCAATTGGGATGGTGTTGCTGCAAATCCAGTGTCTGAATTGGCAAAGATCATCAGCCCTTGCATAGTGCAGTTCGCAGAGAGAAATCATACTGAAAAGTTGCCTGTTTTTCTACACAAATTTGGAGAACAATAGAGTGGATCAAGTTGTCGACAATGAGACAGAGAGTGGCATTGAAGATGATGTATTATGCGACAGTGAAAATGAGATAGAGGAGGGAGATGCAGATCTGTTTGAAGACGTTGTGACTCCTCATGTGAATGTGGTTAAAGATAACAAGAAAGCTAAAGGTTCTTGGAAACATTTGTTACATTTGTTACCCTAATGACTGTATTTATCCTATTGCTTTTGCTGTTGTTGAGGTGGAATCATTTGTTACATGGAAATGGTTCTTGGAAACCTTGAAGGTAGACTTGAAAATTAACAACACATCTCCATGGACAATAATGGCAGATAAGCAGAAGGGTTTAATCCCATTTGTGCGGTGCAAGTGTTTCGAGGCAGAACATAGGTTCTGTGTGAGGCATTTATATGCTAACTTCAATGAGAAGTACAAAGGAGAGATTCTGAAAAAGCAATTATGGGCATGTGCAAGGTTTTCTTCAGTTCAGCAATGGAACAAAAACATGGAAAAGATGAAAGCTTTGAATGCGGATGCTTACAAATGGCTAGAAAAGATGCCACCTAACACATGGGTGAGGGCTTACTTTTTTCTGAATTTCCCAAATGTGATATATTGCTTAACAACAATTGTGAGGTCTTCAATAGCTACATTCTAGAAGCTAGGGAGTTGCCTATACTTAGCATGTTGGAAAGGATAAAGTGTCAACTAATGACAAGGCACTACAACAAGCAACAAGAAATCGGAGATGATATACAAGGTGCTTTTTTTGTCCCAAAATTAGGAAAAAAGTTGCAAGAAATGCAGAATTTGCAAATATGTGCTTTGCTTCACCATCGGGAAAGGGTGTGTTTCAGGTCCGGATAAAGGATTACCAACATATAGTCGATATCAGAGCTAGGACATGTGATTGTAGAAGGTGGCAGTTAACAGGGGTGCCTTGTTGTCATGCTATCTCATGCTTGAGAAGTGAGAGGATCCCACCTGAAAGTGTCCTTGATGCATGTTATTCTGTGAATGCTTTCAAAAAAGGCATATGGATGGAACATTTGGCCTTGCAAGGACAAAACTGAATGGGAAAAGGCAAGTGGCCCTGAAGTTTTACCACCAGTTTATGAGAAGAAAATAGGGAGGCCACCAAAGTCTAGAAGGAAACAACCACAAGAAGTTCAAGGCAAGAATGGACCTAGACTGAGTAGGCATGGTGTGGTCATACATTGCAAATATTGTTCAGATGCTGGGCACAATTGTAGTGGTTGCAAGCTTAAAAAAATGGGCTTTAGTTCAGAAGAAGCAAAAAAATAGTGGCCACAAGACGTGCTACATCAGCACAGGAAGCTGAACAAGCTGCTACACAGGCAACCATGAACCAGCAGGCACAACCAGAAGAGCAACCACAAGAGTTTCCTATCAATCAGGAGTTGAGTCAAGAAGAACAGGTTGAGTCCATGACACAGTGCAGCACAACTCTATTGAGTCAGATGCTAGGGGAGGTAATATGCACAATTTTTTGGTTCACTAATAGTTTCAGTAAGACTATGTGGTAACCTTTTTTTGGCTGCAGGCGTCTCAATCTACATCATTACCTCAGCCTCACGGACCACTGCCAGATAGTGCTTTCATTTGCTCCAATCAACCTGTAGCAAGACCTATACCGCTCACAACATGCACCAAGGCAGGAAAGGCGGCAACAAATAGAAAGAGGAAGGCTCCAGGAAAAAGCTCCAATGATGCAAAGAACTCAAAGGCACGAGAGTGATCAACAGTTAACATGTTCTGAGTGCTACAGTGTCCATGATGTATATAGCACAGATTGTCTCTTTTTTTTCAGATCACGCCCAGATTTTCTCTTTTGAACATGTCAATACTCGCCTTGTTTAGATCTTTTTCTTTGCTGAATTTTGGTACTGATGAGACTGTCGTGGTGTCATCCTACTACTGTTAAAATGCTGTTGCAAAATTGAAGTCGTACTACTGTTAAAATGTCATGGTATATCTTTTGAACATGTCGTCAGAGTTTGTATATATAGCATACTAGTGCAAAATTATGGTCGTACTACTGTTAAAATGTTGTGGTATCTCTTTTGAACATAAAATTTATTATACCATACTAGTTTGGATAGCAGGCAGGCCAAACACACACGTCCGTTGCACACACGGAAGGAATGACGGCGTCAGCTGCTCTAAAATGAAAAAATAAACGTGGAAGGGCCTAAAAGGAAAAAGAGACACGGTCAGATTCAATTAACGGACTCAAATGGCACAGTAACTAAGATTGTGGACGTAAGTAATCGTTTTGAGAGTTCGTGGACCGGGATGGCACACCCACGCAAGTTTAGGGACCGGGTGTGCACTTTGCTCTTAAATTAGTTTCATAGCTTCCACATGTAAGAATATATATGCACCAGCTTCTGACAACCGCTTGAATACGCAGAACAAGTGACAACAGAAATAAGTACTAGAAAAGTTGATCCATCTTGTTGAAACTCGAAAGCGATGGGCACAATATTGAGCTCTACCAAACAAATCCTGTTATCGATCATGAGCATATAGATGCCGACATAAGCCGTCTGTCCATTAATTAATATGTGTCATGTAATTGGCTCTAAGTGCCTATAAATCCCTACTACTTGGGCTAGCTCTGGCTTTTGAACCTTCGTACTGCCATTTCTGGTTGTTCTAAGATATATACTAGAAGAACACTGCAGTAATACGAAATGAACCAGCCCTTCGTGTATCTTTATTAACACTCTTGACCTATAAAGTAGCCATTTTTTGCCATTTAGTGACTGTTAATCACTAACTTCACATATGGTAAGATTAGTCTGCCTCTGCAAATAGCTACTCCATAAATAGCTAATCTAGAGACATCCACAATATAACGCTCAACTATGTTTTTCAGATAAAAAAAATGTCCTCGGAGTCTTATACGTCTCACTACATACCATGCTCGACGTAGACCTCATATTGCATTTGCTGCAACACAAGAGCAGAAAGGGAAGTCAACATGCCACCAGATGGACAATGTTAGACATCAGATGAATGCTCTCCGAACTCGAGGGGCGCCGCCGAGTGAGACCCCTCGTTGGAGGTGCAGGTAGGCGCTACATCGCCTGTCGTGCAGAGGAGAATGATAGGAGGCGGTGGCTGGTGCTGGGAGAGAGAGAGAGAGAGGAGACTAATTTTTTTTCTCGATCGGGCAATTCACCCGTGTTTCATTAAGAAGAAAAGTTCACAAACACAAATAGACGGCACAAATGCAACATGGAGCGGACATCGCAGCCGGCCAGGAACACAACCTAACTACTGGATACATAGTAGGTGATTACATTGTGAAAGCATGTTGCGACCACATATGGACCACTGGCGCATGGTACTGCGACTAAGGACGCTGGGATCTTCAGGCGGCGCAGTCGGCCTGCACAGCCCTCTGCTTCCTGCCTCTGAACAGGTAAGCCTTCATTGCTTCTCTGACGTCGTCCTGCAGGGGGGAGGGCGAACACTGTCTGCAGCTCGTCAAAGGACGCTTCATCTGGGTGCTCCGTCTCCACCTCAATGCCAATTTTCTTCATCCTCACCTTTCTTGCTTGTGCCTCGGGCTTGGCCTCTCTATGTCTGCTCTTGGCAGCAAGGCATGCGCTGCGCTTCAGAGCCAACTGCTCGTCGGTCGGTTCTCTGTAGGGTCGGCGAGGCTTTGTTTGCCGCAGCTTGGGAGTCGAGAGCAGACTAATGGTGTGTTTGGTTTGAGGAATGTGGTGACCCATATCGTCTTCTCATTCCTCATTGTTTTTATTTGGTTTGTGGAATGGAATGAGTTGATCCATGGTCACCTCATTCCTCACAAGCATAATTTCAGTGTTCATGGATAATTTCAGTGCCCTCCAACATCTTCAGTTACCACTGTTGTTCATGCCTCATGGTGTTGCAAGACAAAGATCATGACATCCTTTATCTCTTCTGTAGTTTAGAGTGAATAGGTACAATATTTATAGTACTACTTATCCCAACAACAATTGATATATAGGAGGCTGATAGTTCTATATATGCAGGCACACTTGAAGCTCTGTTGTCGATCTATCTGCATGCTGTTGATACGTTTGGCATGCACTACAGCAAAAGAGGCATGACCATGCACTTGATACCACATCACTAGAAACGCATGCATCTTCTCCCAGTCGAATTTTACAACTTGCATCCATCGGCCACCACAACGAACATCCACTATCAAACAACAGCAATTGTGGCAGGACTCGACCTATCATACGGAACATACATGGGTTGCTAGCACCACTCTGGGGCAGGAGCAATGCTGGCGGTGGGAACGTCGTGACCTCTGACGACTGGCGCGCAAAAGGAATGGGGCGATCATGCTGGTCGCCACTACACTTTTATGCCTAGTATTTTGCATTAAAACAAACAATATTTAGTCACCAAAAAACAACAATATATTGAAATGCATCCTAGTTCATTTGGATGGCCAGTACAAACGATCTCTCCAAAAGTTCACGCCTCTGAACGTTCTCCTCATGTAGCCCCATCTCTCATCAGTCGTGCAATTCTACCTCCTTTGTTTTGATGCCTCTGCTTCAGTTCGCACAAAGAAGTCTGCTGGTGGCAGGATTCACCATGAGAAGCAAACACAGAGGCAATGTGGAATGTGTTTTCTAATTTGTTAGTCTCAATCTCCCCATATCAGGGTCCATCAGTTTGTTGGGATGGCATTGAATTGTTTGTATGGGCAAAGGTTCCCTAATATGAATACAGTACTCGATACTGTTCATAAATTAGGGTTATTACAGGAATCAGTCGGGGGTGCATGGTTCATCACGCTGTTATCACCTTAGTCCTATGGTTTATGCAACGAATTGTTTGATACTCAACAATTATAGCTATTCGGTGGAGTCCTTGCATAAATAAGCACCTTGGGTCTGGGTGCTTGGCTGCTTGTTGTTAGTTCTTCAAGTGACTTCATAACGTATGTTCATTGTATAAATAGATTATCTTGCCATCGTACTGACTCTCATGGAATTAATCTATCTTTGCTGTACACGTTCCCTGCATACCAACACATACTGCACACTTGTGTTTGTACAAAAGCAATTCCTGTGTTGGTGAGTTGAATTATCTGGCTTGGTCTTGCATAACTTTCAAACAATATGTTGTCCTGCAATCAGGTTGTCTTAGGGCAGGATTGAATCGATGTACGCACCTAAGCTAAACTTATAAGATTGAACCTTTTTTTTTTTTTTTTTTTTTTGAAAGCTAACGGGGGGAGAGCTTCCCCACCTACTTGTTTCAAAAAAAAGTCTCGCTTTTTAGGGAACGGGAGGAAACCCTCGTCGTCCGGTTAATCCCGAAAACCGGACTAAAACCATACAAAAACACACACACGAAAAACAAGAAAGAAAGAAAGAAAAATACAACACCGTAACACACGAACTCTACAACGATGCCTCCAGGGGAGGTGGATGACGTGAAGGCGCCACCATCGTCGGCCAAGCAAACACCGAGCTTGGCAAGGCTTTCGCCCCGAGTATTTGTGCTAAGGAGTTGAGCGGAGTGGTCGGGCGGAGCGGCACAGGGGAGGTTCTTCAATGACGCCTTCAAGAAGGAAATAACCGCCACGCCCGCAGAAATCACGGGCTATGCTTTCGCCCGTAACCGTGTGGAGGGAGGCCACATCGAGCTGCCGCCTAGATGAGGACACCATGCCGCCGCCACCACTTGTCGGGCCGCCGCCACACGCCCGCGAGCCGATCGGACTCGCACGCGACGACGGAGGCGCGCACCGCCAGCCGCCGCCGCCCACACGCCGCTGAGCCGATCGGACTCGCCCGCGACGACGGAGGCGCGCGACCACGCGCGCCGCCGCCGCCACACGCCGCGGAGCTGATCGACTTCGCCCGCGACGACGGAGGCACGCGACCGACGGGCGCCGCCGCCTCCACACGCCGCTGAGCCGATCGGACTCGCCGGGCGGTGATTAGAGGCGCCCACCGGTCATGAAGACAGCAGAGGATGCTCACCAACGCCGACGGGGTAGGGCGCCGCTGGTCGCATTCGGGCCGAACGCCGGGGCACCAGCACTGGAGGAAGCACCGAGCCGGGGAGAGGTGCGTCGCCCGCAGCCAGAGGACCGCGACGGGCGGGATAGCACACCTCCCAAAGATAGCTCGACGACGCCGCCGCACGCTGCTGCAGGCCCGCCCCTGACGACCCATGGCTGCCACGGCGCGTGCCAAGCAGCCAGCCTACCGCCCGCCGAGGAGAGGAAGGGTCGCCGCCTCCATCCCACGCCGCCGGCCCCCCCAGCGCTGAGAGGGCCGCCCCCAACCGCTCTCGCCGCTGACCACCAAGGAAAAAGGGGGAGGAGAGCTCGATGAGGGAGGAAGGCGGGGGGAGAGCACCTGACGCGGATCCGTTGAGGAAGAAGTGGATCCGTCGTCGAGAGGTGCGAAGCCGCGGCAGAAGCGGGCCGGCCGGAGACCGGGAACAGGGCGAGAGGAGCGAGGCCGGCGAAGCCCCCGCACGCAGAGCTCGGAGGATCGCCCGGGACGAAGGTTTTGCCGCCGCCCTAGGGGCGCGCGGGCTTCCCGGCTCTCCTCCGGCGGCGCGAGGCGAGGTGGGCAGGACGAGGTGCGGTTGGGCGGCGGTTAGGGTTTGGCTCGGAGTCGCCCCGCGCGGGAGAGGCGACCGAGCGCCCAGAATGCAAGATACGAAAATCCAAGATTGAACCTCCTATAGACGGAATTTGGAGATCCGAGGTTTACTCCAAGACTAGGAAAGTGCCAACTATATATCGAAGCCCAGTGCCAAGCAAAGCCCTAGGCGGAACGCTAAGAAATTGGCTTCAAGCTCGACGTTAACCAAGATGCGGTGGAGCCTTACCCCGACACAAGGTGGGACCCTTCTATTATGATAGTGGGATTACACTACTACAGAATTAATTCTGCAAGACAGACCTGCAAAATTAACAGTGGCGGGCGCCATGTTTTCCATCACGGTTAATGCCCCGATTATGGTGGCAAGCGTTTTTTATTAATTGAGGCGGGAACTTTTTTCCGCATTGGGAAATTGACTAACGAAGCGGGGAAATTTACATGTGCCTTCCACGGTTAATCGATTAACCGACGCACATATTAATTATAAGGCCCGCGGTAAATATTGGCCTACCTAGGAAACCTATTTCTATTCTCTTACCGGGATTACATAAATTGGCAAGTTAGGGTTGCAATCCTCACTCCATGAGCTCTCTCACCCATGAGCTCTGTCGCACCTCCCCCCCCCACACACACACACACACACATGTTCCTCCTCCCGGGCAAAGGGGTTTGCCGCAGTTAGGCCATGATTTACCAAGACCTAAGACAAGAGGATTAGGCTTAGAACATGACCTTTCGGTGGATGTGATGAGATAGATTGTTATTAGTCAAAATGTTTTCTTTTTTATCCATATCTTAGTGTAACCCATGCAAATACAAGCACACTTTTCTTTATTTGTCTTATCAGTCAAATTTTTTTCCTTATTGTCCACATCTATGCTCATTTGTCTCCGCAAGATTGCAATTCAAACCACGACATGCACCTTCTAATATAGTTTTTTTTTGAGGCAACAGGAGGGGTGGGCACACCTACTGGAATTTTATTAAAACAAAGTGGAAAAATATTTGCAAGGCTGTTTCATGAAACAAATAAGGAAAAAAAGAGAACTAAACTAATTACAGAAGGTCGTCCTCTAGCCATTGATCTATATGGGGGTGAAAGCTGGACTTTGCTCTTAGGACAACTAAGGCAAACTTTTGCTTGAAAACCTGCTTGCAACGATGAATTGAATTTTGAAGATTCCTGACGATGACATCATTTCTAATTGTCCAGAAGGCCCAGCACATAGTTACCAAAATCTCCATAAGAAAGGCACTTGAAGTCGAGACATAAGTCCAATAAGAATCTCTCCTGGATTATTACTTGTTGGGACAAGGAGTTGAATTGAATACCAGCAGGCAATAGAGTACAGGCATTGAAATAGCAGATGTACCAAATCTTCATCAGTATTGAGGATACAAACAACACAAGTGTAGTCTGGAAGGAACATATTTCTCCTTTGACGGAGAGCCCTGGTGCTTAATCTTTCCTACAGAATTAGCCAGAAGAAGAATTTTTGTTTGTTTTGACAACATGATGTCCAAAGCCATCTTAAGGCCACATGAGTTTGACGATGACCAATTAGATGTTTGTAAGTCTTCCTTGAGGAGAATAAAGCATTGCCCCAAATATAAGTCCATTGATCATGAGAGGGTGTTATGGAAGAGGGAAGCTAAATATTCTATAAGTTGACATGTACTGATCATAGGCTTCAAGTGAAAGAGGCAAATGAAAGAGATCATATAAATGTTCAAATTTGAGGTAGCCAAGTAGGTGGAAGAGTGTTGATTCTTTGCATAGGAATATAATTCAAAGGAATTTCGACTGAGCACCATGTTGTTGCATAGATCATGCCATAAAAGGGATGATTTGCCATCACGAACTAAACCATTGCCAAGCCTTTGAAATGAGTGATTAACATAAGCATGTCTCTCCACTAAAAAGAGCCCTCAAAATTTACTTCCCATCTTGGCAAAATTCCCTTTGAAATAATATTTGTCCCAAACTAACTGTACCCAATGTATCTCGTAGTCTATTATAGAACTTGTGCAAATGTTTCATTAGCACACTTTCATTGTGGACATATAAATTGTGAACATCAAGACCTCCTTTTTGATTTTGCTAGAGTTACCAAAGGCCAAACTATTTTGAGAGGCTTTTTACTATCCAAGTCGGATCCTCTCCACAAACAATGTTTCCTATATTTGTTTGTTTGGTCAATCACTATTTTAGGGAGAAAAAAGCTTGACATTGCAAAAGTTGGGAGAGCTGAAATTACTACATTAGTAAGTTGTAGTTTGCCTGCCTCATTCAGAAAGGAAGAAAAGGCTACAAGTCTTCTTTCACACTTTTTTGTTAGAGGTCGAAAATGCACAAATGATGGGCTTTGTAAACTCAAAGGTAGACCCGGATATGTAAAAGGGAATGTACCTTTGGTTCAACCAAAATGTTGTGCAAGAATATCCTATCTTTCTTCAGAGACATTAATAGGAAGCATCATTGATTTTTCAAAATTCACTCTTAAACTAAGACTTTAAAGTTGGATAAAAGATCTTTCAAGCAATTCAACTCAATAATATCACCTTTCAGAAAAAAATGAGAGTATCATGCATATTGAAGAGTTGGGAAATCCTCATCACTTGAGATGGGGATTGGAAGACTTAGCGACTGCTGTCTTTTAGCATCATTTAAAAGTGTTTGTAGGAAATCTGTAGCCAAAATAAAAAGCAAGGGTGAAAGGGGTCCCCTGCTTTACCCCCCTTATAATGGAAAACTTTGTGTGGCACTCCATTGAGCAAAACAGCTGAGGTGTCCGATTGAAAAATTGCATTCATCCACTTCAGCCAAAGCATTGGAGACCCTTTATGTTTCATAATTTGCATGATAAACTCAAGCTCTACCTTATCAAAAGACTTTTCGTAGTCTAACTTAAGAATAATTAATTATATTTTGCTCGATGACAAGAATGTAAATATTCTAAGTCCCGTGCAATGCAATCTTGAATGCATCTATTCTTGATAAAACCATATTGGTTCTTATGAAGAACTGCAAGTAAACAAAGTTGCAAACGATTAGCCAACGGATTAGTTATAATTTTCACCGAGGTATTCAAGAGGGATATGGGTCTGTAATCTGAAACAGTGCTGGGATCATCTTTCTTTGGTATGAGGGTTATGGGTGACTCATTAATACTTTGCAGACAAATATTCCCTTGATGGAAAGTGTTGCCCAAACATGGATCAGATAACACCTAGAGGTTAGCCTAAAATGCAATGTCTTGGTTACAATGGGGGTGGCTGCTGCTTATATAGGCAGAGCCCCTTGCCTCACTACTCCTAAGCATATTCTTGCATAAAGCAAGATGCTCCATCTATTTGGAAGCCAAGGCAAACTCATGATCCACTTGAGTGCCAAGGCAACCCTACTTCGCCGCATAAAGTAAATGCAGGAAAAGTAAGATACAAGTGCTAGTGATAGGGATTAACCACTGTCAAAGCATCACATAGATCATAGAAGTCCTTAGCAATGATATGCCAACAAGTCTTAACAAAGTCTGTATTAAAACCCTCTAATATAGTACATTGATAATTTCGGTGTCCTCCAACATCTTTAGTTAGTGTTGTAGCCTGCATGGGTTGCTTGCGGAACACCTAGACCATGGCAGTGGCGGAGCTATGAACTTTGACGCCTAGGGCCGCTATCAAAGCGCATGTAGCACTCGCATCGGGTCAAATACCGCCCGCACCGGGTTTAATACCGATACATAACAAAACTTGTTTATAAATGCATAACTTTAAGGTTTCTAGTAGTGGTTCTACTTGTGCAGATGCAACCGATGGCTGACCTTGTGACGCTAGCACTCCTGTCCTAATTGTGGTTCTTCTGCAGTTGATTGTCATTGTGACGTTGGTTGAATAATTGGGGTAGGAGCCGGAGTAAAAATGATTTTATTATCAATTTGCTGCTTCCGGCCCCCTGTCTGCTCCTCTTCATATTCGATTCCTACAAGCACAAGAAATTAAACCTTAAAAATTGAAAGGCAATCAGTTGGGCAAAAGATCAAAAGATCAAAGATGGATTATATTTTGCTGATCGCTGACCTCTGGCCTGGCCGTGCGGCCCTCGTCGTCGAATCGTTGTTGGATGGCGGGCGATCATCGATGCAGTGCAGGATCGAGCCACGCCGCGCGACTCATACAGCAGGCAGTAGCCGCGCTCGTGCACTCCAGCAGAAAGCGGCGGCCGGCAGCGCAGCGCCGATGCGGTGCAGATCGAGCCGCAGGCCGCAAGACTCCAGCAGGAAGCGGCGGCCGGCAGCGCCGCGAAGCGCCCGGGGCGGCCGGGGTGTCGAGATCGCTCCTGGCGGCCTGGGAGAGACGAAGAGACTCGGCCGGCGGCAGTTCCGTGAAAGACGAAACGACGTGAAACGAAGAGACTCCGCCTGGGCGTTTCTTCCCTGGGCGTGCAACTCTCTTCATGGGCCAACAAAATTGGGCCAAAAACTCAGGCCAGGCTGAAAAACACAACACATCCTCATGAATTTTTTGAGCCACGACTAGGGCCACGGCCCTAGTGGCCCTAGGCCCAAATCCACCCCTGGACCATGGTGTCCTTCTTTATCTCATCTCTGTTTGTTTCTATATAGATTATTTATACTACAGTACCACTTGATCACCACAAAAATCGATAGGATGCTGATAGTTCTCTATATAAATATATACAGGCATAGTTGGAGCTCTCCTGTCAATTCATCTGCATGCTGATGCGTTTTGCATGCATCACAGCAAAAGAAGCATGACCATGCAGTTGGAACCGCAGCCTTAGAAAAGCATAAATCTGCTGCCACTGAATTTTACATGTTGCCTTCGTTGGCCATACCAAAAACTTGCTAGTACCGGTACCACGTTGCAGCAGGAGCATTGCCCCTGGAGCGAAGGCCGTGATCCGTGACTGACGCACGAAGGGAAATGGCTGAACAGGCTGTGCGCCAGTCGGCCCAGTACAAGCAATTTGCTGCCTTGTATTTTTGCATAAAAACCAACACTCTTTTAAAGTGCATCCTGAGTTCATTTGGATTGCCAGTACAAATGATCACTCCAAAAGTTCACGTCGTCTTCGTGTAGCCCTATCTGTCATCAGTTCTGCTCGCGCTGTTCTGCTTCAGTAGTACTGTTTTAAAATTTGCTGCTCTGTTTTAATATTTGCTGCTCTGTTTTAAAATTTGCTGCTCTGTTTTATACCTCTACTTCAGTAGCACCAAGAAGTCTACTTTTTTTTTTTTTTTTTTTTTTTTGAGATTACACAAGACAACGCAGACACTCAACACGCACGCATACTCACCCCTATGAACACACGCGACGCAAACCCTACCCCTATGAAAGACCTTCTCAAGGACTGAGCCGGCAGGGTTCATGAGATTCACCATGAGAAGCAAACTAAAAGCAACGTGTAATGCATTTTCTGATTTTCGGACCCAATGTCCCCGTATATGAGTCTATCAGCTCACCGCGAAGGCATGCAATTCTGAAATGCAAAACAATCTGCCTGTGCGCGCGCTCAGCTTATTGAGAGGCTATGGTTGGTCGCTTTATCTGGACTGCATGGTACCTTTTGTACTGAAGATGGCCCACCTAGTCAACTGCATGCTGCCCCGCCCGCATACTGTGCCTGATGAATCGCCTCAGACTTTGCCTGGCTTGAATGTACCGTATTGTTGCTGGACCCACACAATGTACCCGCTCGGCATGGTGGTAGCAGGCCCGTCCATCATTTGACATACTCGGTAGTGGGCCTCCAGAAATTTTGTTGTACGCGTACATGCAAGTCCCTACATGCAATGCTTAGATATTTATTGTGATTTTACGTTTATTCCAGTAATTTTTTAATATCTTTTTTTACTGCAGTACTTTCAATCGTATTAAAAAAATGTTCGTCTACGTTTCCTTTTTGTATTCGAATGATTTAAACTGAAATATACCTTTCAGGCTAAAATCCATAGGTTATTTATTTCTATGTAATGTTTATGGAATAACTTTCAAACTCTTATATGTTGCGATTCATTCTTTTTTGTAATATGTTGATTTAATTCTTTTTTTTTTTTGTTTCATCTACTTTCCATTGATTGTATGTTGTTTTAGGTTAAATTTGGTTTAGCGGTTTAGTCCTTAATTGAAACATTTAGTAATCGTCAAAATTTCTTCATTGTTGTATTAGTGAATTGTTTATAATTTTTTCCCTCTGAATTTTAATACTAAATCTGTTTCAAATTGTAGTTCGTTTGACTTTTTAAATCTTGTTGTGGTTTGCTTTATTCAAAATTTTGTATAAAATATCACTTCTTTTGTTGTGGTTTGCTTTATTAACAAATGGTCTTTAAGAATGACTTAAATTTGACTAATTTTATGCAAATTTTTTGAATAAGACGAACTAAGAGAGCACATTTGGCATTTTGGTCGTATTCATGTGGAGCTGGTGATTCTAACTTAGAAAGATAGAAAAAGAAATGCCGGACATCAAATAGGAAAAACAAACCGAGTCGGGCATATTTCAAGCGGCAATGTAGTGAAGTGGAGTCCGGGCGCGACGAGGTGGACCACTAATGTGCATCGGTGGTGCGGCGGGCGGAGCGCGGCGGGAGTGGCATCATGTCTTGGGAGAAGAAAAGTGGTGAAATGACAAAGATTGGCGATCTAGGGTTGATGACGAGCTAAGAGAGCATCTTTGGTATTTTGGTCGTATGCATCCGGAGCTGGTTTTTCTAACTCAACTATGCAGAAAAAGAAATGTCGGGCAAGAGACAGGGAAAACAAACTGAGTCGAGGCATAGTTCAGGCGGTTGTGCAGTGAAGCGGAGTGGAAGCACGGCGAGGTGGACCGGGCGATGTGGTTCGCCACACGGCGGTGTCATCATGCCTTGGGAGAAGAAAACACAGTGAAAGAAAAAGTGAAGAAATGATGAGATTGGGTATCCGGGGTTGACGATTTAACTAAGAGAGCACAATGATAGAGTGGAGAAAAGTGGAGAAATGACAGAGATTTTTTTGATAGAGTGGTCATCGACTAGTGGTGTAGCTCGACTTTTTTATATACTAGTAGAGAGTGCGCGCCCTTGTGCGCGAGAACAATATTCACAAGTAAAATCATAATGAAATACATGATCGTATTCACACGTACATCAATTTTGCTATGTACCTAGATACAATAATGTCTAGATACATAGCAAAATAGATGAACCAAAAAAGATGCATGACACAGAGAAATTGAATACTTAATAAATAAAATATGTAATCAATAGAATTAGAAAAACAATAGCAGAACACACGGAAGAAAATATGTAATCAAACAAGATATGTTTCACTGCTGCAACCTATACCTTCCCAGTTGTTGTCGTGAAATACTGATTGATTGTTGACTGCGAATGGTTGCCAAGGATTCAAATACGACTTAAATTCATAGAGTTCTGGATGGATGAAATTTGGTCTATATAAATGTAAAACCATAGAGAAAAAAAAATGCACCAATGTTAGTACATTACAAATGTTTTAATGCTGTGTGCGTAGTTACATGTACCTAAACTGTACAATAATGCAGAACATTCTCTCAGGATCTTTGAATCGTGGACGTTGTTACCGAAGATATCACAATGGCTGTTTTTAAGTAGGAGTCCATTACAAAGTGGAAAATGAGCTCAGTATTGAAAAAGGGGACACATTTCTTTTTTCAAGGAATTGCAAGTAAAATCAACAGTACGGCATTGTTTACAAAACTAAATGCGGCGTTTGTTGCACTCAAAAACACTTTCAAAATCACACTATCAATTACTTGACCCACACACGATGGCTAATGTATTCTGAACAAACTATCCAAAAACATATTTAACATTCCTACACATACACATTTACTAATTAATTGTGGCAGTGCAATTTAATTGTAGCTAAATTAGCAAACTCGGAGCATATGAGGCAAACTTGGATATAGTATTAAATGGTGGTGCTTAGAAACGGGTCATTATGTTGCAAATGAAATGTAACGCGCTTTGGAAAGATTAATAAGGGGACACTGTCAGAAGAATTCAAACCTTGGAAGCAAGTCTGCATAGGCACATCGAGTAAACTTGAGCGATGCTGCAACTGAAATGGTACCACCGGACGAAAGCAGCTTCATGCATACCATGGACGCCAGGGAAAACACCCAACTGGGGAATGAAGGAATTGGCCCCATGGTACGAGCCAGCTCCCTGGCGACATCAACAACCAGATCTACTGGGCTTCTAGGGTTTGTTGAAGATGTACGGAGCGGCGAGGGAGCGAGATAGCAACAGCTAGAATCAGAGATGAGCGGCGGTGGGTGGTTTTGAGATAGAGGATGCTGGTCTGGCTCCAGAGATCGAAGCGGCGGAGGCGGGCGGCCAGGACTCGCGAGAGAGAGTCGGGCGGCGAGGCTGCGAGACTGGTTCAGAAAGAAGGAGCCTCGCGAACTGAATGGAATCAGGAATGTCGACAGTACTAGGGTAAAGTTGGAGCCCACACCGAGGCAATTCCGTAGTAGGAACGTTGCCAGGCAAAACTGACCAGGCATGATTGAGGCCTCTTTACAGTTGACCATCATGGGGCCCACGAGAATAAAGAAAGGAAGGGCTGCATGCAATTGCTAATCTTGGCGCCGCTCCGGCCGTCCATCCAGCATGCAGATAGACCGAGCGCGCGCCCCTACGTACGGTATTTTCGCGCTGCAATTCAATTGTTTGTAGGGGCCAAAGGTTCCTAATATGAATTTCATCCGGTATACTGTTCCTAAATACTACCTCCATCCCAAATCGTAAGTCATGGCAAGAATCTTAGAGAGTCAAAGCATATCAAGTTTGACAAAATTATAGAAAGAATTATAAAAATTTGTGGCAAAACTAGGTATATTATGAAAATATTAGTAACAAAAAATCCAACGATACTTAGTTGGCATCCTAAATGATATAATCTTATCACATAAGTTTGGTCAAACTTGAGATGCTTTGATGCTCTAAGATTCTTAGAATGGCTTACAATTTGGGATGAAGGGAGTATAATGAAGTACTCCTCTCCATTCCAAATTATAAGACCTTTTGACTTTTCTAGGTATGTGATATTTACTATGCACTTAGATATACATTATGTCTAGATGTATAGTAAACATAATATACTTAAAATGTGTGGCAAAATTCTATCTCTGTTGTACTTGTTGCATGCACATCTACCCTTTTGATTCATGTTTTCGATGAAGATTGAATATTACAACTTACTCCACACTGTGTTTTTTATAGAAACAATTCCTCTGGCTCGGTCTTGCACTACTTGCAGACTATGTTTTCCTGCAAATCATTTCTTGCTAAAGTAGATTATTAATGTTTTTTAGGAGTTCACCGGGGAGAGAGACCACCACCTGAATGCATGTGTTGGTTGGTCATGAGTGCCCTAAGGAAACAATGTTTTTTGGCATCAGATCATTTTGAGGTTATGGTATATTGCACTTTTAAATACAGCAGACCAAATTCAGCCAGGTCTAGGTTGGCATATTACAACTTTCATAGTTTAGCATCAGCCAGGAATGCAGCAAATACCTGTTTTTGGCTTGTCCTCGCAGATAAAAATGATGCGAAAATGACCCCAATTGGCCATTTATGGGCTTCCAAAGTGGCCAACAACATAGAGTGATGGAGGTGTCTTTTGGGAGTAGGTTACTCTGACGTTGTATCTTTGTTGGCAACATCCTTATGCCTTGATGAACACCATGATGTAGTACACCACAACACTGTCGCTGGTTGCTGGCCACTGGTGACCGCCTCGATGTTGTCGTAGCTGGAGAAGGACATGCCTAGCATGATGGCGCCTCTGATGGTGATGCTGGCCCTTGGCGTGTCGGACATGGGGCCCACATGGCGAACATGTGCTGGAGGTGCCCGAGGTTCACTATTGCCACCGGCCGGTACGCTGCACTGCTCATCGATGACGAGTAGAGGCCGACGAAGAAGACCATAGCGCCCACCTTCTTCCAGTATTTGGGCTTCCTGGCGATCGGACATGGGTTGCGTTCATGGAACCAACTACCAATTTCAGTAATCTTGTACTATTAGCATCCTAGTGTGCTAGTATGTGGGAGCATGGTTTTTGTGGCAACTCACAAGATACCCTCGGCATTGTGTAGTGGCACATAAAATCTGATTTTCTCCCATAATTTCTTTGCAAATGGGCAGGCCATGGTGATTGTTGCTAATCAAAATCAAGATTCTAATTCAAAACCTAATGCACACACTGATACTTGGTACATGGATATTTTCAGTGGCCTCCAACATCTTCATTTATAACTGTAGGTCATGCCTCGTGTTGTGGGAAATCCCAGACCATGGTGTGCTTACTACTACTTGATCGCCACAAAAAATTGATACCATGCCGACAGTTCTATATATACAGGCATTGTTGGAGCTCTGCTGTCAATATGTCTGCATGCATGCAGATGCCTGTCATGCATCACAGCAAAAATGCATGACCATGTACTTGATACGGCATCACTTCAAAACCATGCATCTGCTGCCACTCGAATTTTACAACTTACATCTGTGGGACATCCCAAAAACATACACTCTACAAACAACTGCCATGGTTTCTATCCTCTGGCGGCTGGCGGCGGCTGGAGTAAAAATTCTCACGTCGAGTTTAGACGTGATCCCTCCAGTAGATCCAGACGGCGTTCCTGGCACCTCGAGCGCAGGAAGTGAAGCATCTAGCAGGGCTGCTACATGGCGGAAAAACACCCAGCGAGAAGGGGAAGGAGAAGGATGAAGGAGAAGGAGTTGCGAGTCTGGAGAAGCATCTAGAAGGCATGAAGCTCCATGGGGAGGAAGAGGAAGATCTGGATTTTTCCGAGGATTTTGAGGAACTTGTGAAGGAGGTTCGTTGGCTTGCCCTATTCAGGGTCCATACGACGAAACCGTTCAGTCATGCAGCGTTATTCAGCGCGTTGCGTAATGCTTGGGCACCGGCAAAGGAGGTTACATTCAAGGCACGTGAACCAAATCTGTTTGTAGTCCAATTTCATTGCCTAGGAGATTGGTCGAGAGTCATGGATGGTAGACCATGGCTGTTCAGAGGAGCAGCCATTGTCATGGAGGAATATGATGGCTATTCTAATGTTAAGAACTATAAACTGGACAAGATCCCAATCTGGTCCAGAATTCAGAGTGTACCGGAGATGCTAATGAAGAAGAAAGACCTGGCAGAGAAGGTCGCAAAAAAGGTGGGAGAAATCATCACGGTGCAGGTCAATGATGGGAAAATCAACTCTACACCATATCTGAGGGCTAGAGTTTGGCTAGACCTGAAGAAACCCTTAGTCCGTATGGTACCAATCACCTTGAAGGAGAGGATGGTATGTTTGGTTCAATATGAGAAAATGCCTAGCTTCTGCTATTTCTGTGGTTGCCTAGGCCATGAAGTTGCTGAATGTGGGGATGGAGTACATCCAAGAGAAACTTGTGAATGGGGGGATTGGCTGAGAGTCCCGTTCGTGGCAGGTGTAATGGCTCGTGATGTACGGGGTGGTCGAGGAGGTGGTAGAGGGAGAGGAAGGGGAAGAGGTTTTGGGCGAGGAGATGCAGGGAATGAAGAGCCATATGACATGGACTTCACGGAAGAGACAGAGGATGACGCGGATGAGGCCCTGGCAACAGAGAAGGTGCAAGGTGTGGCTGTACCAATGCTCGAGGATTCTACCCGGAATACAAATACACAGCCAGCCCACTAGCGGAACAGGAGAAAAAGAGGCCCCGAAGAAGTGAAGATAATCAGGCGAATGACACACAAAACCCAACTGCAAGATCGGCGCTCTCCTTCGAGGAGAGTGGCCGGGCACAATGAAACTCTTAGCTTGGAACTGCCGGGGGCTCATGAGCTCTCGAGCAGTTCGCGCGCTTCTGGAGGTCCGGAAGCGTATAAACCCATATGTGTGCTTCCAGTCTGAGACGCATCTGGATAAAGCAAAGGCAGATGATTTAAGAAGAAGGGCTGATTTCGATCACATGCTAGTATATGAAAGTGATGGGAGGAGTGGTGGTCTACTGTTGATGTGGAAAGATGAAATAAAGATTAGCAGGGAAAATATTACAAAGTACTACATCGATGTAGTGGTGGAGGAAGAGGGGGGCTGGAGATTTACTGGAATCTATGGAGAGCCTGATTGGAATCAGAAGGTTAGAACGTGGGAGGCGATCAGGTCAATCAAACAGGACCTGGCGTCACCATGGCTTGTCATGGGAGACTTCAATGAGATTCTGTATAATACAGAGAAAGAGGGAGGTCGTCCAAGATCACAGCGACAATTGCAGGCTTTCCATGATGTATTGTCCGAGTGTGAACTAAATGATATGGGCTTCACGGGTGATATATATACATGGCAAAGAGGACAGATCAGAGAGAGATTGGATAGGGCTGTGGCGAATGTACAATGGTCCAATTTATATCCTCAAGCAACCTTGATCAATAGTGAGATGACGAGGTCCGATCACCGACCAATTGTGATGGACACACAATATTTAGCATCATTTGAATGGTGGCAAAAAGACTAAACGCTTTGAAGCTAGATGGTTGCAGGAGGAGACAGTTGAGGAGATGATTAAGGCGGCGTGGGCTAGAGCAAAAGCACGGGGTGAAGGTCCCCTCCTTTGTCGATAAGGTTAGGGATGTTCACGAAGATCTCGCATAAATGGGACAAAGATGTAATCAAGAAACCCGAGAAAAGAATTGCTGATCTTAAAAGAGAACTAGAAAGATTAAGAAGGGGTCCAATGTCAGCAGCAAATTCTGAATCACAAAAAGAGATTATGGTCAGGATTGAGCTAATGCTAGAGCAGGAGGAGATCGGCGGCTTCAAAGAGCCGAGCAAATTGGTTGAAGAAAGGAGATAGAAATACGAGTTTTTTTTCATAATTATGCTTCAAAAAGAAGGAAAAAGAATTCCATTAAAGGGTTGGTAGATAATAATGGAGTGATGCAGGAAGAAGGGGGAGGCGATGTGTAATATTGTGCAAAGCTATTTTCAGAATCTTTTTACATCCGAGGTGGCGGTGTGGACGTAATATCTTATCGATGTCAAGCGCACGGTAACCCTCAGATATGAATGAGGTTCTAACGGCCCCTTATACATGTGAAGAGGTTAAAAAGCTTTATTCCAGATTGGCGATCTCAAAGCTCCGGGGCCAGATGGGATGCATGCTATATTCTATAAGAGATTCAGGAGTTATTGGGAGACGATTTGGCGAAGGAAGTCTTGGATGCTGTGAACTCGGCTAAAATACCGAGGGGTGGAATGATACTACTGTTGTTCTAATACCAAAGGTAAATAACCCGACCATGGTGTCTCAGTTTCGACCTATAAGCTTATGTAATGTGGTGTACAAGATTATATCAAAAATGCTTGCAAATAGACTCAGAACTACCCTATCAGATGTTATCAGTGACAATCAAAGTGCTTTCGTGCGGGAAGACTAATTACTGATAATATCTTGTTGGCTTATGAAAGCATTCATACAATTAAGATATTTTACAAGGTGGTGTATCATCGTATCATCTATATGTGTGATTTTTTGATAAATTTAGGCGACTTTTTTGCCATGGTTTACACGGTTTTCATGAAAGTAGTGGTTTACACTAATATTTTGCCGTTCAACTCTAGCTAAGTAGATAATGAAGATCATGAGAGAAGCATCACATTAGTGACGGCAGCTGCTTTTGCTCTGTTTTTATTAGCGATTTGGAGCTACATATTTTACATTTAACTACCTCTACCTTTGAGCTAGTATATTACATAATTGGTACTCTCTCCATCCCAATTTATAAGTCACTTTAAGAATCTTGGAAAGTCAAAGAATAGTTTGACTAAGTTTATATAATAAGATAATAACATAAGTATCATTAGATTATTAGTTAATTATATTTTCATAATATATACCTATTTGATGTTACTAAACTTTGTAGTTTTCTTTATAATTTTGGTCAAAGTTCAGATCTTTGGAATCTTTATGATTCTTGGAATGACTTATAATTTGTAATGGAGGGAGTATCTATCAATAGGGACAATTTTTGTTCATAGATGCATTTGGTACCTGTTCCCATTTTCGTGCATACTTTATCTAATGACATTTGTGTGTATATTGTCGTTTATGTCCAATAAATATTTGATCACTTATACTAATCCACAACCCATGGCACGGGCTAGAACATTCGTTGTAGATTTGATATTGTAAATGTGGGTTAGAGAAAATAATAAAATATTTAAGTTTTCTGTGTTGGAAAATTGGTAATTTAAATGAACATTAAATAGGCATTTTATTTTATTTTGCAAGAAAAGGTGGATGGATAATTATTTAAATTTATGATTACTTAAACCATATTTCATAGTGCCATGTGTTTAGGTCTACCGAATAAATTAATCCGGTTGTTTCTGGTGTTGGAATGAACTTTATGATTTAACTTTTTCCCAAGCTGCAATGATTAACATGGAGCCTCGGCCTAGAGCCTTTATATATTAGTTATATTTCAATGATTTATCCATAGGTACCAAAGCAAGCTCTACACACTACTACAAAAGGTTACTAAGAGAACAGACCCGTTTACATTAGGGGCGGTTCATTTTTCGAGCCGCCCTATAGTGAGACACCATACGAGCCGCCCCTATAGTGACCACATTAGGGGCGGCTGGTGTTACGAGCCGCCCCTACTATTACTAGGGCGGTTCAATCACGAGCCGCCCCTAATGCGGTCCACGGAGGGGGCGGCTCTATACAAGTGGGACTCCGAATTTTGAAACGAGGCACTAAAAATTAAAAATTGAAACGACCTCGGATGGAAAAACTTCCTACATATGAAATGTAGATCTCGAAAAGTTATGAAACTTTGTAGTTGACAACTTTTTACTTTGAAATCATCTAGGCATGCAAAAGTCGTGTTGAAATGTCTCAAATTTGAAATTGAATTTAAGTAAACGACCTCGGATGGAAAAAAACTTCCTACATATGAAATGTAGATCTCGAAAAGTTATGAAAGTTTGTAGTTGACAACTTTTTACTTTGAAATCATCTAGGCATGCAAAAGTCGTGTTGAAATGTCTCAAATTTGAAATTCGAATTTAAGTAAACGACCTCGGATGGAAAAACTTCCTACATATGAAATGTAGATCACGAAAAAGTTATGAAACTTTGTAGTTGACAACTTTTTACTTTGAATTCATTTAGGGCCTCAAATAGTCAATTTACACTGATTTGTATAATATATGGGGACGCGGAATGGGATATGGACACGTATGAGTGTGTAGCGCAGTGGTAGGGAGGGGTCGCGCGCAAGCACGAGGTCGCGGGTTCGAATCCCGCCTGCCGCGTAGCGCGCGATTTTACGCGAAAAAATGCGCGACTTGCGACGTAGATGGGCGGGCGCAGCGCGATGGGGTGCTCCCCCGAAAAAATAAAAATGTTTTGGTATTTTTTTTTTGAATTTTGAAAACGCGATTTCATACAGTTTACTGTAGGGGCGGCTCATACAAGAGGGGGCGGTTGACCGCTGTAGCAACGGTAAGTTAGGGGCGGTTACGAAAACCGCCCCTACTGTACTTAATGAGCCGCCCCTACAGAAGCTTAATGTAGTAGTGACACTTAGTTACCTTTGGAGCATCGACTGAGGACCTGACTCTCTCACCATACTGCTGATCGCAATACTATAAGATACACCGTGAACAAGTGGTGTTCATATTGCAATGACCTGAATTTAACTCCCAAATGTGGTCTTCTCAACATTTTGTCTACCTCCAATATTTCACTAAACAATGTTTTTTTCCTCCCCAGAACATGCAACTCTTTTCAGCCCACAACATGAAACTATTTTCCTCTCAGCACTTGGCTTCCACAGTGCAACAAAAAAAAATCAGGGTTGATGATTTGCTACCTTTGCCTTTCCATTTCGAGTTAGGACTTATAAGAGTTACCAATACTACTCTGTTCATTGCATCAACTATTGAAGATGGGGATACTTATAAACCTTCTGTGCTCCTATCTAACCAAGTTCATTTGTATTACATGAATGGGGAGCAAAAAGGGATGACTGGAATCTTCGTATCTAGCACATGACACGGATCTGTTATGTTCAATAGTGGACCAAGTAAGTGGGGGCGGTCACGAAGGCTAAATATTTTGAAACCACCTACCAGAGATAAACTAGATGTTATAATATATGGAATAGTGAACCAGAATAATAAATATTTTAATATCAATTCAACATGGTCAAGTACGCATTTAGAACAACTTTGTTGGTATATAACAATATCAAGTAAAGAAAATGCATGTTCATATATGTGTTTACAGGTTCACACAACTTTGGCCCCATCTTCAACTCTGTGCTAAAGAAAATGGTATTACAGGTCTTCAAGACATGTTTCTTACTGAAGTATTTTTTTGTCCAATCATAGACTCCTACATTTTTTACCAGATTAATGCCATCATCTTCCATTTCATGAGCTCGATATATATTCCCAGATTGGCTGCAAAAGTTTAAAGTGCCTATTGACTGAAAAACTAAAAAACTATGCAATATACTCTCTGAATTATTACCAAACAGTTCTATGTACCAACATGATTTACACGAGCTGCCCAAGAATGTAAAAGGAAACTTTAAATACTGATAAAACCACAAGGATGCAGCAAACACAAATGTGTGTGTTTGCGAAGGTTCTAGTAGTACAATTGCTAAACAACATATCAGCTAAGAAACGTCGCTGCAGTTCAGACATCTAATGATTTCGGTCGGAACTCCTGCAAACTGGAAGTTAAGTTCAGGCATTAATCGCGTTGTGGTCGTCCCAAGGCCTTGGGGACAAACTCATCATCTACATTCCAGCACTGGAACAATCATCTTGAGGGGACGACTACCTGTCCTTGTAAACCCTCACTCTGTGCCATTGCTGACACTATCAGGCCATGACTCACCAGAAACTGGTGTTGGATCCGCCACGCCATGCCAGTAGCTGCTGCCCAGTCCGTGTTGGGCACAAAAAGTCTGAAATCTGGAAGAGGATGGTCTCTTGACAGCGAGCGAGAAGGGACTAATGCTATCACAACTGTTCGGCGTCTTCTGTGCCGAGAGAACCGTGACAACGGCCCCTTGCCCTAGACATTTCTGATGCCGGAGTGCCAAAGTCTAGTAGAGTAGACTGCTGAGCAGCGACGAGCCTAACAGCCCTGTGCAGTCCGAGAAGAACCACCAAAATGCGTCCTCTGAGGAACCTTTCCATCTGCCCTAGCAGTGGCGTTACCCTTTTTATTCCCGAACACGTTCACTCGGTACGGGGTGTGGCGGAAGAAGACAGAGATATGATTAGGTATACTCATGTCAACTAGTGGAGAAACTAACTACAAACCCTAACAAACATGCCATAGAAGCAATGAAATTTTGCCTCAAGGCCATGCAATGTTGGGGCAATATGGTGAAACAAGTCACACTTGCTTCCAACCACCGTCACATACTCACATGCGCTGGCGAAACATTGTCAAGATAATTTCGTGTATGTCTGACGAAACCTCCGCTCAGTGGATCGGAGGCGGCAGAGGTCCAGGATCAGGCCGCAGGACTTGCACAGTATCGGCCCAAGGCGGTTGGCCTCTGTGGCGAGCAGGACCGAGGTCAAAGGAGGCAAAGTAGAAGGGGCGGTGGAGTACCAGGGCCAGACAACAGGATATTTAGAAATTTGCCCTCGTTACGGTTGGTTCCACTTCAGTTGCCCTCGTTAGAATGACAATTATAGATTTGCCCTGAGAATGATTCAAGTGTTATAATTTTGCCCTCTTTGACTATGTGGCAGTACATCTCAGCATGCTACGCTGGACCGGGCAGAGGAAAAGACATCCCTACCCCTGGCCCTATTCTATTTCTCCCGTGACCTCCCTCCCGATCACTCCCGTGCGGTCCCGACCCTCCGCGACGGACGCGGCGACGGAGCTTGCGGTCGCCGGAAGCCGACGAGCCTGCCCCTCCCCGCCGAACGTCCCGTCGGGACTTTGCGGCGCCCCGGCAAGCACGCCGAGGGCGCCGCACCTTCCCCTCCCTCTTTGTGCACCGCCCACGCGGCAATGCCGCGCGCCGTCGCTTCGCGTCGCTGCCGCGCGCCAACCCGCGAGCCGGACCTGTGCCACCACCGACAAGGCGCGCATTGCGCCTCCTTCGCAGACGTACACCCGCCATGCCGAGACGAAGGCCGCAGGCTCGCAGCCATGCTCCCACAGTCCGCGTTAGCGCGACCTTCCGCTCCGTCCCGGTGCTTTTTTGCGGAGCCTGCCGCAGTCCGAGCACCGCCGCGCTTAGCGCTGGCGAGTGCGCCACCGCGAAGTCGCGGCTGCACCGCCGTTCGGCTTCTATGCGGGAAGCAGGGGCGGATGCATGGCCAGGGCTGCCCGGGCAGTAGCCCCCCTGGAGGAAGATTTTTCTCTTATAATTACTATATTTAGACTCTAATTTACCATGTAATCACCTCATTTAATTGATTCTCCTTTATTTAGCCCCCCTGAGCAGCCATCTGGATCCGCCGGGCGGGAAGGCAGGAGCGGATGGGGCACGCCTGGCGGGAGAGGACGGAGCTGTGGCGGAGCTGGCGCGCGGGCGCTGCTCGCCCACAGCGGCTCGCGACAGTGCTGGTCACCCGTGGTGGAGCTGGCGCCGCAGCGGCTCACGCTGGTGCGGTGCCGGACGGACACGCGCTGGCAGTAGCAGCAGCTTGCAAAGCGGCAAGGGTCAACGACATGCTGCTTGCCCATCCACGCTTGCCTCCCGCTCCTTCTCTGGTTGCACGATAATGGCTAGAGGTTGAAGGAGGATATGACATGTGGTGCCCACGTGTTAGTGAGCTTAGAGAGAAATTGAGGAAGGGGCAGGGACGTCTTTTCTCCTGGCTGGTCTACTGTGGCATGCTGAGTTGGACAGCCACATAAGCTAAAAAGGGCAAAATTGTAGCACTAGAGAGATTTTTGGGGCAAATCTTTAATTGCCATTATAAGAGGGGCAACTGGAGAGGAGACAACCGGAAGGAGGGTAAATTTTTAAATATCCCCTGACAACAACCATCCTCGTGGGACGCGCATACAAGCCTGGACGTGCGAAGATGCTCAAGACGGAGGTCACTAAGGGTCGGGCACAGCCTCAACCTTGGTGAGCTCGGGGCGAACCTCTCCTTGAGGCGAGGGGCGGGCGGCGCTGTGACAGAGCCGACCAATTTATAAGAAATCAAGTATAATTCGCAATTACCGATGCAATCGCAGTCTACACTTGAGTCCATATAAACCCGGTATTCCAGAAATCTTCGAGTGATTTCAAACTCATCAACAATACAACCAAGATCGTTGAGCTCAGTAGTTCAAATCCAGAACGTCCACCAAAACCTCAGGATGCAGTGAAGGGCTCTACTTCTAATACCACCATGGCATCTACCTCGCAGGGTGGTGCTCCTATCAAACATGCAGCTTTGATTGAAGAAGCTTTGGATGTGGCTTGTGAGCAGCTATTTGAGGAAATTAGCATTAAAGTCATGTTGGAGAATGATTCTGGTGATGACTTGACGGAGGAAGAACGGGCAACTTATAATGCCATGCTTGTTCCTCCCATCCAACCTCATCCATTTGTTTTTGATGCTGATTTTGAGCAGGTGGGAGGTAATTCACACCCCCAAGTTGTGTCCGATGATGGGATACACTTGTTGCCTGAACTGCCGCTGCTTTTCTACCCTTCGGCACTGGCTTCTCTGAGTTCGACGTTCCCTCCTCCTTTGGAGGGTGGAGTCGCACCTACTTCTGTTGTGGGAGTGGTGGTTCCTCCTGCCACACCTCCTACAGGAGTTTCTCCGGTGTTGACGCAAGGCGATGAGCAGTAGCGGAGGCAGAAATAAATATTAGGTGTGGCGAAATTATGAAGATCAATTAGTTAAAAGTGTATAATATAACCATGCAAGAGCTCACTAGAAAATTCCACATATATGTACTACTCTTTTTATAATATATCAGTGTATTTCGCGTATATATACAAAGTATATACTTGTTTTGTTTTCATTAGAAAATATATTAATGTTTTGTACAAATTTTAGGTATGGCAACAGCCAAACCTTGCCAAATAGCTGCCTCCGCCACTGGCGATGAGGAAGAGCTGCTGCCCCAGCCGTATGATACGTCGGTGACGGCGGCCTCGACCCCGCTGCTGCCTTCTCTGGAGCAGGCGGAGGAGCGGTACAGGAGTTCAAGCCTCGGAGGAGCTCACGCACACTTGCCAGGACCGATGACCACACTTTGGAGAAGATGGAGCGTATGGTGGCCAAAAAGAATCTGGAAACAGGTAAATCTTTCACTACTTTTTCAGATTCCCATATTTCTTCAAACCTGAATAGGGTTGGCATCAACCTAGGTAGTGATAAATCTTCTGTGTTAGCTTCAACAGTTGCTATTAAAAATCTAGAAATTGATAGACTTGTTGTGTCAGCTAACATTAAAAAGAAAAACTCAAGAAATCTTCCAAATTATTGGAAGAGAGTGATGATGAGAGAGAGTCTCAGCTCGACATGGTTCTCAGCCACTATTGTGTTGATTTAAATGAGAACACACATGACTTGGTGTCAGATCAAATTCTAGATCTTTCACTGGTCCATAGAAAGAAAAAAGCAAGTAAAGCCAACCATACCAAAAAAGGCAAACTTGCTGAAAAGCCAAAAACCCCTTCTAAAATTGTTGTAAAATGAAAGGGGTATTCTGGAATAACAGAGGTCTTGCTGACTTGGCTAAACACATATATTTGGCAGACTTGGTTAAGGAGGAGCAAATTAATTTCATAGCTCTTTCTGAAACAAGTAGAGTTTCTTTCCCCAGATAATACTCTAAAAACACTATGTGGTAGTAGGGATTTCCTATGGCATTGTATGGCACCGCACGGTAGATCTGGGGGGATTCTCATTGGGGTTGATCTTCTTGTTTATGACATTGGAGCCATTGCAGAAGGTGATTTCTATGTGAAATTCACTCTATGGTGCAAAAGCGATGACTTCAAATTTGTGTTATTTGTTGTGTATGGACCAGCGAAACAAGAGCATAAACAAGAATTTTTAGCAGAGATGGCCAATGCATGCTCAAAAGAACCATTACCATATATTATAGGTGGGGATTTCAATATCATGAGACATCCTCAGGATAAGAGCTTCGGGGTTTTTGATTTCAAATGGCCAAACCTGTTTAATTCTGTTATCGAGTCTCTTGATCTCAAGGAGATTGTTATGTCCGATCGTCTATATACTTGGGTCGGGCCGGGAGATGATCCCCTCTTTGAGAAACTCGATAGAGTCTTAGTCACTACAGATTGGGAAGATAGATTTACCCTATCGACGGTACAGACCAGAGATAGGTATATTTGTGACCATACCCCCCTTGTCCTTAGTACGGGTTCCTCCACTCATCAGAATGGCCAGAGACCCTTTAAATTTGAAAAGGGGCTGGCTTATTCGTGATGGTTTCTTTGATATGGTTGCAAATATTTGGCAATCTGAAACCTCCGGAGTAACTCCTCTAGAGAGATGGTAAAATAAAATCCGTAGGCTATGGCAGTACCTTCGTGGTTGGGCCCAACATATCTCTGGGACTAATCGAAAAGAAAAGAAAAAGTTGCTCTCTCTTTTAGATAGCCTAGATAAAAAGGCGGAAAGTATACCCGTCTCTGATCGAGAGATTAATCTTAAACACTTTCTAAAAGAGAGGTTAGTTCTTCTTTTGAGAGAAGAGGAACTAAAATGGTATGAAAGAGCCAAAGTTAAGACACTACTAGAAGGAATGATAATACTAAATTTTTCCATCTGGTAGCAAATGGTAAACATAGGAAACAACACATCTATAAACTAGAAAACGAAAATGGCGTTCTAGTTCGAGATGAACAATTAAAAATACATATCACCCAATATTACAAGGGTCTTTTGGACCACCCGAGGAAACACATATCTCTCTTATGGATAATATGACCCATGATATTCCTCAAGTGACACAGGGAGGAGAATGATGTGCTTTTGGCTGATTTTTACCGAAGGTTTAAGTCAAAGAGGCAGCATTCCAAATGGAACATAATAAAGCACCCAGGCCGGACGGTTTCGGCGGAATTTTACCAAGTCTTTTGGTCAATAATTAAAGATGACCTTATGGCTCTCTTCTCGGACTTCCATAAAGAGGAGCTAAATCTATATAGCTTAAATTTTGGGATCATCACCCTCATCCCAAAAAGTTTTGAAGCTACGAAAATTCAACATTATAGACCTATTTGTGTTATTAATGTCGACTTTAAAATTTTTACTAAAGTTGGCACAAATAGGCTTAATAAAGTAGCTCGACGGTGGTAAGTCCGACTCAAACAACATTTATGCAAGGGCTTAAATATCATGGAAGGTGTCGTCATCCTACACGAGACCATTCATGAACTTCATACCAAAAAAAGAAACGGGTGATTCTCAAAATTGATTTTGAAAAGGCCTATGATAAATTTAAGTGGTCTTTTCTTCAGCAAACTCTACGCATGAAGGGATTTTCTTCGAAATGGTGTAGATGGATTGAACAAATGGTTATGGGAGGAAGTGTAGGGATTAAGATTAATGATGATATTAGTCCCTACTTCCAAACCAAAAGAGGTTTACGCCAAAGAGATCCAATGTCTCCAATCTTATTTAACATCGGGCCGATATGCTAGCTCTAATCATTAAAAGAGCAAAGTTCGATGCACAAATAAGTGGTGTTATTCCTCATCTAGTTGATGACGGACTTTCGATCCTCCAATATGCAGATGATACCATCATCTTCCTTGATCATGACATAGAACAAGCAAAAAATATGAAACTTTTGCTTTGTGCCTTTGAGCAATTGTCCGGATTAAAAATCAATTTCCACAAGAGTGAAATCTTCTGCTATGGTGCAGCCAAAGAGATGGAGGATGAATATACCACTCTCTTTGGGTGCAATGCCGGAGAGTACCCCTTTAGGTACCAGGTATACCCATGCATCACAGACAACTACTCAATTTGAGTGGCATAAAGTAGAAGAAAGATTTGAAAAGAAATTATCTTGTTGGAAAGCTAGATACCTATCTTATGGAGGTCGTTTAGCCACGCTTAATTCAAGTACTTAGCAGTCTTCCCATGTTTATGATGTCCTTTTTCGAAATTCGAAAGGAGTTTTAAAAAATCTTGACCATTTCATATCAAGATTCTTTTGGCAAGGATCTTCCGAAAAACATAAATATCGGCTTGCTAAATGGGACATCCTATGCCGACCTAAAGATCAAGGTGGCTTAGGAATTCGGACCTTCAAATACAAAATAAATGTCTTCTAGCAAAATGGATTGTTAACTTGCTTAATACCGATGGTATGTGGCAAGATCCATTTGAAGAATAAGTATTTGAGGACTAAATCCTTATCGCAGTTAAGGCTAAACCAAATGATTCCCATTTCTGGAGGGGTCTAATGAAAATTAAAGATGAAGTCTTAACTAATGGTACTTTCTCCATCAAGAATGGATGTGCCACGCGATTTTGGGAGGACACTTGGGTTGGTGACATGTCTTTCAAGGATAGATACTCATCTCTATATAATATAGTGAGAGATCCCCATGCAACGGTGGCCAAAATTATGGCAACACGACCTCTTAATATTTCATTTAGGAGGACATTGCTCGGATCCAAATTTAGAGACTGGACCAATCTTGTAGCACAGATAGCACCTTTTAATTTAGTGGATGGGTTGGATTCATTCAGATGGAACCTAACCAAATCTAGGTTGTTTACGGTCCGCTCAATGTATCTCGCATTCGATTAATACCCACAAACCTTTCGGACATAAGAAAATCTAGAAGATTAAAATTCCTCTAAAAATTAAGATTTTCCTCTAGTTTTTACAAAAAGAGGTTATCTTAACTAAAGACAATCTTGCTAGGAAAAATTGGAAAGACAAATAAATGTGTTGGTCAGAACTTGGATGAATCAATCCAACATCTTTTTTCTGGATTGTCATTATGCAAAAATGGTTTGGAGGATGGTGTATCTTGCTACTTTTGGTTTAACGCAACCCAGATCTATTAGGCATTTATTTGGTTCTTGGCTCTCTCGATCGTAATACTAAGATCGGGGATATGATTTGGGTTGGGGTTGCCGCTATATGTTGGGCCATCCGGAATACCCGCAAGATACATGCAAGATTGACTACATTTAGATGGAAGCCCATCTAGAGAG
This sequence comes from Hyparrhenia diplandra, assembly GCA_015847255.1. Classification (NCBI taxonomy): domain Eukaryota; kingdom Viridiplantae; phylum Streptophyta; class Magnoliopsida; order Poales; family Poaceae; genus Hyparrhenia; species Hyparrhenia diplandra. The sequence continues at coordinate 112,693 of JADLZK010009697.1, forward strand.
GGGTGGATCTACGACCCTTGCTGCCCGAGATTTTTTTTTTTAAAATTTTGCCTTTTTAAAATAAATTTCAAATCTGTCCCTAGTTTAAATTAATTTGCGCCCGTATCCCTTTTGGTCGCGCCGGATGCATAGGGCGATATTTACACATGTCGCGCCTATGCATGTGGCGCGACATGGCCCGCCACGCCGCACGGTGGCGTTGATCGGTCTTTGGCGTGGCCGGCAGTGGGTCCCATCACAGCCGCGCCGATCGCGCCGATGCGTCGGCGCGACGGGCCCGTTAGGGTTTCGGGTTTGGGCCTCGGTGAAAATGCGTGGGGCCCACCACGCCGCGCCGACGCATCAGGCGCGACGTGTGAAGTGGGGTATCCCCCGCCCGACTTCAATCATTCGCTCTCACTTCTTCTCTTCGGCCCCCCCGACTCCACCCGCTCCCCGCCGCCAGAAACCGCCGCCGGCATCCCCCGGCCCCCAAGACGTTGCCCCCAACCGTGAGAAGGTGCGTATTTGGCAAATAACAAGCAACATTGGGGAAATGACATAATACAATACATATGTCATTACCTTACTATCCCCCTGTGATTGCAGGAATGGCGACGACCTTTGTGTGCACTCCGTGCTTTGATCTTTTGAGTGCGGATTTCTTATGCATGTGCAATGACTCTGTGTATGAATTTGAGTTATGGTTGGACTTGTCGAAACTATGTATGCACGTTGTGTGTGAACTATGTGCCATTGGTTGAACAATGTAATGGTACGAACACAACGAACATCTATGTGTGTGAACTATGTGAGACTTGTCTTTTTATTGGTGGTATTATGCTATGTGTCTCGTACATTTGTGAATTTTTGGAGAAATGTGGTATTATTATGCATGTGTGAATTTTTTGTGGCAAAAGAAGGAGGCTGTTAAAAAAGGAAAAATGATGACCGTCGCGCTGCACCTCTAGGGCGAGAGTCATTTCTACAAGACGTCGCGCCTACACCTCCGGCAGGCGACGGCCCACGCGGTGGCACCGTGGAAACGCCACGTCTCCGCTCGCCACGCCAAATATTTTGGCACAATGGGTCGTGCCAACATTCTAGGCGCGACGTGGCAACGAGCCACCACCGGTGCAACCGGAACCTCGGTCTCCGCGGGCGCGACGGGTCGCGCCAAACCCGTAGGGCGCGAAGCGCCCGACAACTCACGCCACGTGTCCCGGCGCCCCGCCAAAAGTGTAGGGCGCGACGTGCCAAATGGCCTCCTCCCCGCACAAACCGTAACCTAGGGGCTCGGGGGCGCGACGGATCGCGCCAATATCTCCGGGCGTGGCGCTCCTCGATTTCGATCCAACGGCAAGAGGACACGCGTGGATGTCGCACCCGATGCGACGGACGACACATCGTCGTGCCTACGTGATCCGGCGCGACAACGCGTCAAAACCCGAGCTTCTTCTTCCTCGCGCTCACTCTTCTCCCTCCTCTTCCTCTTTCTTTCGGGCCGGTCCGCCACCACCCCGTGGGAGCCGCCTCCAACCGCCCCCAACCCCCCTCCAAAGCCCCCCAAACCCCTCCTCCTCCCTCCCCTACGCCTCCCACCGCCCCAATCCCCTCCCCCATGCCCCAAAGCCCCCTCCTCCTCCACCCTCACCGCCCCAAACCTCCTTCTCCCCACCAAGCCCCCTCCTCCACCCCTACCACCCCAAACCTCCTCCTCCCCACCAAGCCCCCTCCTCCTCCCCAACCCACCAAGCCCGACGCCCCCCTTATTTGCCACACCGGAGGTGCCAAAGATATCCTTCGTTGTGATTTATGTAAGTGATTTGTGTTTATTTTTGTTGTTCCAATTCGTAGAAAAGATTTATTGTGGTTAACATAGCAAGACACTTGGTTATATTGTTAATTAGTATCCCCATCATATGTTTAGTCGTGGTTTACAAATGAGGTTGGTGTGCTTTGTTAAAAATGCAAATTATCATATGTGTTGCTCATCTCCTTCGAATGCAAATTATCATATGTGTTGCTCATCTCCTTGGAATGTTCGATTGTTTCTTAGCTACACTTGTTGCATGCCGAGGCGTGGTAAAAAGGAGGCCTTCAATCCGTATTTGAGGCTGCCGGATCCCTATGTCCATAAGCCTCTCCCACCCGGTGAACCGGTGCCCAACTGTTGGTGTGGTGACCCATGCAAAGTTGAATGGGATGAAGATGATGAGGAAACCTACATGCGGAAGTATTGGATGTGTGCCAATTATAAATGGGAGTTCGGCCGAAAAAAACGCCGCAGATTTCATGGTGCGTATAGTCGTTTTGGTTCCTTTGTTTGATGAGTATATATTAGCTTCCCGACAATTGTTTGTGCTCCGGACCCCACCTCCACTCTGTGATTTTATGCAGTGGATCAACCTTGAGATCAGTGAGGAAAACAAGAAATTCTTGGAAGGTCACAAGGAGTTTAGGGCATGGTTTCAACAGAGGTCCAAGGAGAAGATGAAGCAAGCGGCTGATGAGAAGGCGCGCAGGGAGGAAGAGGAAAGGAGGATAGCTGCTGCTCAGAGGGATGAGAGGGAGAGGAAGCTGGAGCATGCGCGCCGTGCCAAGGCTAAGTAGGCCAAGGCTCAGATGCAGGGTGAAAATGTTGAGGGTGATGACGACACCTCACGGTTGGATGAGCTCATAGCCCTAGCCGAGGCCGACTTGAAAGCCCAACAACAAGCCCCCGCAGCAAGTCCCCATAGTGCCTCACGCAGGAAGACACCGCCCCCCGCGGTGCCTAACGTGGAGGCGACAATGCTCCAACGGTGCCTCAAGAGCCCCCGGAAGACATCATTTGTAAAGGCGGGAGCCGCCGTCGTGCCCCGTGTTAAAACCGCCTTTAATCGGATACTACATGCCCTCGACTTTGTTCCCATTGTGTATCCCGTGCGGGGAGGACATTGTGCCCGGACTTGGCACATTTCCGGGAGGGGCAGCGAGGACCACTTACGGGAGGAGGCTTCAAGCTAGCGGATGAGGTTGATGCAACGCATAATAAAGAATATGATGCCTATGTTTCGTGCTCTTGTGCTAGGCCGTTTACCTAATATGCAATGGAGGATTCGGACACGGAAGAAGACAAACCATATGATGGCTACATTTCGGGCTCTTGCACGACTCGTGCTACGAGTATCCGGAGGACGGGACACGGACACGGACGACGATTTGTGAAGTGCAGCGTTCATCCGTCACTATATGTATGAAACAATGTGTAATCTATTTCTAATGAACCATGTATCAAACTATGCTCTCTAGTTGTTCCATCTCTAGTAGTTGTATTGAACCATGTATCGAAAAACAAGTGGCTAGCTAGTTGCCTTACCTTTTCATGAACAATTATGTACGGTGTTGGTATTTAATTTTCCTCGGAGTAAGAAATATTGTTCGTTGTTGAGTTTCATGTACAAACACGAAGTACAAGGATTCAAATGACAACACATAGTCATCACTTCGCATGCATCGCAATTGTTCCAAGCATAAAGAAGGGTCACTACAATAAGTTACATCGGTGGTTCAACAACAATTAAAGGGTCCATGCATCATCCACTTGATGGTTCGAACAAAAGTGTTGCAAACATCACCATGCATCATCCACTTCATGGTTCGAGCACAAAAGAACCCTAGCTAAGTCAAGGCCAGCTGAAATCATCATCGTCCATCCTAACATGCTCATTCCAATCTTCACCGTAGTCGGAGTCATTCCAATCGCTCCAATGGTCGTTCTCCTTATCGTGGTCGTGCACGTCCTCGCCCTCGTCCTCGTTAACCTCGTCCTCTTGTGTTGGCGAAGGAACTATGAGAAACAAACATGTCAAGATTACAAGGACTTAAAAAATTATGGAAATGTCTGTACAAGTTTTGCAACAACAAGAAATGCTCACAAAGCTCGCGTTTCAACAAATTAAGGGCACGCGTTCACGTTCACGTTCACGTTCCCGAACCCACTCAAGTGTCCCATGAATCTCCCTCGTTTCCGCTTCGAGGTGGTCGTAGTGTTCCTTGTTTTCCCGCCAATACTGAAGGAGCTCGTCGCCCATAAACTGGCGATGGTAAGGACTAATTGTCTTTCCTTTAGCTTTACAAAAGTCTTCACCGAGCTTTTCCCATGTCTCATAAGTGGGTCTCGCAACACCGGCCTTGATGCTCACTTGTCTCTTCAACCTTTGTCTTCTCATAATCATCCTTTTCTTCTCATAAGGGGACTTGTATTTGGGAGTGAATAAATTGGCCATAACCTCACCACGACCAGGGAAATCCTCCCAGTCACAAGTCTTTCCAGCCTAAGAGAAACAAAAATAAACATTACCATTACTATGCATTGCCATAGTAAGCTAAATTATGCATGCAAGGCACAAGTTCATTAAACTCACAAAGAACCGATTTGGCCCTCCATAAGCATTGCCACAAAGTAGTAACCAATCCCATACTTTCGAGGAGGGAACAACTCCTTCACGGGTCTTGATGCCACACTTGCACTTCTTATCCCGAAGACCAAGGCATGGCCATGGCATGCGCCCATTTGAATACTCTTCTTGCAACCTCTCGTTAGGCCATGCGTGGCTTTGGTCCATAGTTATACTCCTCAAAGTCACAAGTCGGAAAACCTCTCTAAAATAGACAACATATGAGGTGCAAGGTTACAAAGTATGCACAACACAAATAAGATCACAAAGAACATGCATCGCAGCACCACTTACCAAATCGCGCAGACCACAACGATAGAAAGGGGTAAACAAATCCGGTCGGCTTGGAACTTGGAGGAACGCCGTCTCCCCACAATGGCATGTAGGAGGATTCTCTAGACGGTGCGGTGCGCGGCGTCAACCTTCTCCCGCTCGGTCATTTCGTGGGTTCAAAGGCGGAGGCACCCACCGCTTAAACCGATCAAGCGGAATGGTCTTCCAAGGGTCATAAGGAAAGAACATGATGGAATGATCCACCGATTCTTCACCATCGATCCATCGATAGAAATTGCATCCGTCTCGCCTAACTATTCGTCGGGGGACCACGCCGAAGCCGGCAAATGAAAAAAATGCACGCCCGGCGGACAAAGGATGCCTTGATCGCTTCACATTGGCCGGCCACCCATAGTGACAATGCGGCGTCAAGACAGGTGCTGGGAATGGACCCTTCCCATCATGGTCCTCCTCGGATGGTGCACTAACAGGACAAGTCCATGACACCTAGCAAAAAGAACAATGACAACTATTACACAAAAGATCATCCGTACATGTTTCCACAACATAGGTGCAAACACAAACAACACAGCTTTGATGGGAAACATCTAAGGAATATTATTATCTATTTATATCAATCTCAATAGTGTTCATACAAAATAAAATAAACAACTAAGACAAGGACATTTTAAAATAAATATTCATTCCTTAGATGGTAAGCACTTCATAATTGAATGATAAACTAATCTCCATACATGGTTAAACATCCTAATCAAACCATAACACACTAAACAATATTTGAAAAACAAGCAATTGTTCATGAACCCTAAGCAACCCCTAATACATGATGAAGTATTCATTAAACATTGAATCCATCAAACAAATTAACATACATGTATGGAAAATGTCATTCAAATGATGTGACTTAGGGTTAGGTTTTAAGTGCACAATTCCACCAAATCAAAACAAAATTAGCAAGCATTATGACACCATAAGATAAGTAGTAAGACAAGCAAAGTCAAATAGGAAACAAACTAGACAATTGGAAGCATTTGGGGAGAAAAAAGAGGAAAGAAGCTTCCAAAATTCGACCTGCATCTTGTCCTCTTCGCTGCACCTCGGAAAAGTGAGAGTGGGAGAGCAGAGAGACAAAAAGTAAGCTGTTGGAAGCATTTATACCAGTTCCTTGCGCCAAACCGCCGGCGGCGCGACGTGGTGGGACCCACGCTTTTGGCCCCAGGCCCAAACCGAAACCCTAACGGGCCCGTCCGCGCCGACGATGAGGCGCGATGCGCCGTCGCGCCAAGATGCACGGCGCCGACGCGGTGGGACCCACGGCCCGCCACGCCGAGAACCGTCAACGCCACCGCGCCAGCCGTGGCGGGACACGCGCGCCACACGCGTAGGCGCGACATGTAAAGTTCGCGCCGACGCACCGGGCGCGACAAAAAGGGATACCGGTGCAAATTGTTTCAAACTAGGGATAGATTTGAAATTTGTTTTAAAAAAGGGCAAAATTTTTAAAAAGTCCTGCTGCCCGGCCAGGCTGCAGCACGGGGCGAGTCTGGTTTATTTTAATCAAGATTCTATAGTACTTGAGCTTGTTGTGTCAAAATTTGGTACAATTACACTATTCTAATATCTCAACACTGGTTCAGCGCTGGGCGAAGAGCATTTCTGGCTCCGCCCCTGCATCCAGATACATGCATGCTGCTTTGAATAGAGACAACTAGAAGCACAGCTACAACGGCCTTTAATTTCCGACAGAGGGAGCAGTCATAATGCATATGTATGTATATAGCAAAAGCAATGCATTTAGAAAAGCTGAAATGTCTATTATTTGGAACTGAAGAAGTAATACATTGCGCTGTTTCTATCATGTATACGTAGACATAATGTATATGTATATCTAGATGCATAGCATTTGTGTATAATTTGAAAGCGCGAGAGCAATGATAGTACAATATTCTTCAGACCTTAGAGCTTACTGCCTGGGCCTGAGAAGCGAGAAGGGCTGTATAATTTTTGGGCGGCTGAGAAGCGAGAGAGGTTGTTTCCATCACAGAAGGGCTGTATAATTTTTTTTATATATATATTTTCACGCCAGGGTAAAAAATATTATGTACTCAAAATATATAATAGACAAGCAAAACTCTTGTTTTTTATTTTTTCACGCCAGGGGTAAAATGGTCTTTGCACAGCTCAGTTAACACCGTTACATGCCTAGATTGTACAGAAGGCCATACAACTAATAAAATTTTGTTTCGAGGCCATAGAACTAAATTCGTTTGAAAAAGGCCAAATACCTAAACGAAATTTCTTTCGGGGCCATAGGCCTAATTTTCTCATAACACTATCGGGTTAAAAGTCAACCGACATTGCTAACAACAATGATCACCTGCCGGGTCCACAATAAACCGACATTGTTGTCTCTTCGCTACACCGCCGAACAACGTAACCCGATAGTGTTATTTCCCTCACTTCTATCGTTGCTTGTAACTCGACATTGTTCTGAATATCAACGCCGCCGACTTAGGAACCGACATTGCTTGGATCGAAATGTTGCCGGTCGAAGAAGCATCGGCAGTGTTCGATCACATTGCGCTACCGGTTTGATAGCGAACCGGGCAGTCTATCCTCAAATCACCGCTGGTGTTTCGACCCGACAAGTGTTTGAACCCCACATCACTACCGCTTTGATTCGCTTCGGTTCATTTTCCGGCGGTGAATGGGGGTTTGAGCCCCGCAGATGATGAACGAATCTGTAGTAGTGAATGTTGATATATGTGATATATTGTGGATCAATATTGATATATGTGATATATTGTGGATAAATGTATGATTTGTAAGAGTGGATGCAGAAAAACAAAAAAAAAATTCACTTGGCAAAGCTGGAAACCAGGGCACCCTCGAAAATCCCTTTGCCGATTTAAGGTCATAACACTTTCGGCAAAGGGTGGCGCTTTTGCCGAAAGTGATCGGTTTATGGCACTCGGCAAAGGTGGCTTTGCCGAAAGTGTCGACTGCTGGCTCTCGGCAACGCCTTTGCCGAGTGCCGGGCAAAGAGGCCTTTACCGTAACTTTCTAAGACGTGCTCTTGCTACCTGAGTCCGGTAGTGTAAGATGGTCAAGAAAGATATTCAAAAACAAGGGTAGAAAGGACATTTACCCCATTTTATCTATCTTAAAATCTAATAAATAAATAAAATAATAGGTGTGGTGTCTACAATAAAAATACATGCTTTTATAATGGTGCTGTGCAAATTTTTGAGTTAGCAGTGTGTCCATCAGCATATACCACATTCATAATAAGCATGTATTTGAATTGTTTCCCCAATGCAAATTCTGACAAAATAGATAATTGAAAATCTCTATTTTAAGTCCTAGTCATGCTGCATAAGGATGTAGTTAGGCGGAGGACGATTGCATGCGGCTTCATTCTCCACCTCTCGTCGAGTCCAAGCAACCTAGGCCCACTGTACTGAAGACGCCAAAACAAACATCGTCACACATGACGGTTGTGGATCTAGCTAGACAATACTGCCACTTCCAAACAAATGTCACTATGGCATTCGTGCTAGTCAAAGTTTGACTACATTTATATAAAATATTACTAACATTTATATCTCCAAATTATTTTATTATCCTTAGAGAAATAAAAACGGCACTTATTTTGGGGACACTTTGTCATGACCCAAAACGAGATCGCCGGAATAGGGAACAACAAGGGAACTGCTGCCGACTAGGGCCCAAGGCCCTAGCGCGTGCGCCTCTGGCCGGCCGCCGCCATCGTCCTCCGTAAACGCGCCACGTTAGTTGCTTCGCAATTAAGTAAGGAATATTTAAGGAATAAAGATAGGAATAAAATAGGGAATAAATAGGTTGCTTGTAAAAGAGGAATTCCAATCTATAAGGAAACCTCTAGATCTTTCTTAGCATGCAAGTCTCCCCGGACTATAAATACAAGGGACATGTAGTCAGTTGAATCTTAAGAAGAAATAAATTAAAGGGGTAACTCCCAACAGCTCTCTAGCTCTAGGCTCTCTCTCTCCCTTCTCCCAAGACGCGCGCCTCCACCATCGGCACGACACGCCGCCATTAACGCCGCCACGCCGCCACGGGGGGGCGACGGCGCGGCCCTCCACGCCACGCAGCGCCGCAGCCACGGGCGCGCCGCGCCGCCCCACGCCGCCTCCTCCACCAACCACGCCGCCCCTTCCTTCCTCTCTCTCGCTACCTCGCTATCGTCATCAATCTACGTCACACCGCAGGGCATACGTCGTCATCACCACCGCCCTCGTCACCTTCACCGCCGACAAGATCGCCGCCGACATGTCGGATCGCCGGAATCCATCGCCGTTCTCGGCGGTGGTATCCGGGAGATCGGGGCGATTCCCACCACCGGCGGCTTCCGACCACCACCAACGCCAAGATCGGATGGACAGCCACAAGATCGCCGAGCTCCGGATGGGGATCTCGCGAGCTTGTTTGTCTCGTGAGGGAGATGCGAGCCACCTTCACCGCCCTCATGGAGGCTCGACCAGCACGCTCACGAAGACCACCAGGGCGACAACCCTACGGGCGACGCCAACATCAACGACACGCTTGCGGCAACGCCGCAGCTCGCGGTCATGCCATTTGGGCGACTCCCTCGACGACGCTACTACCACGGGCGCCACCGACAACAACGGTGTCTCCCGAGGCGCCGCCGACATCGTCCCCTCCACAAGGAGCACCGAGCACGTCCACCCCATGGGCGCCCCAGTTGCTATCCGGATCAGATCAGAACCGGAGGCTACCACCGACGTCCACCACCTGTTCGACTTAAAAGCCTACCCAACTAGGCCAATGTCTCACGGCTACTACAATGGCAATGAATAAGTTCCCGGTCACTACCAACATCATCTTTGACATTGGGAACATCCGAGTGCCAACAAGGACGACTCAACGACGTCGCTCGACGTCAAGACCGGCGCCGCTAATCTCAACCCGACGTCCACGACATCCCGGACAACAACGGCGACATGAACAACAACGCCAACAAGCAACTTCTCCGACCAGGACATCACATGCTCCACGGTCACCAGGCAAGTCCATCCCATTCAACAAGGAGCTTCTACCTCTATCACCCATGCTACAACGATGTCGCCGACGTCGTCAACCAAGACGTCTTCGACACCGGTATCATCGACGGGAACAACGACACCTCCCCGAGCGTCAACAATATCCTCAACATCACAATTGACGCCGCTAGCTACAACGCCCTCGACATCGACAACATCAACAACGACGATGACGCTACCATGGGCGCCATGAACGGCAACGATGTCCTCAAGGACGCGAACGCCAATGACGTCCCCCCCGCCGCCGACTATGTCTTCACCATGCCTACCATCAACAACAACTACAAGGGCATCAACCACGGCGACATCCTCACGGCCAACCTCGACATTGGCGACCATGACGTTCCCCACATGGGCGCCCACGGCCGATGAGAACACCGACGCCCCAGCGCCACCAAGGAGAAGGTCGTTCACTCGCCGACCTTCGACGATGATCTACTACACCTTTGGACATTCGCCGACATCGACAATGGTGGAGAACACCATCAATCAAGCTGCAGCTCCAGCAAAGGCGACACCATCAGCACCACGCAAAAGGAACATCAGGTACATAGCTGCCAACCTGACGAAAACGACACTCCTCTTTCTCTGGCTCCTCTGCATCACCAAGGCGCCATGGGAGAACGGAGACAACATACCATGGTGCCCTCTACCCCGGTTTTGGGGACGTCCTTCAACGGCGACACCAACCACCATCGCGACGTCGACTACACGGCTTTGGCAGCAGGGACGACTCTAGAGCCGTACCTATGGACTCTGATGTTCCTCAACGACATCTATGTCCAGTACGACTACGCCAACAAGCCGTGGGCTGCAATGCACCAGAGGCGCCCTACATACGGAGCATGGCAACCCAACTAGCTCCTAAGATCGACACTTAAATTCAAAGAAGTCTCGACTTGGGGCCTTTATCGACGGCGACAAGAGGTGCATACCACCCATATCAACCCCTACATCGCCAACAACCTCGTCACAACCCCCGAGGCTTCCGTTCCAACTCAACTTGCTACTTCAACGGATCACAAGCTCCATGGCCTCGCCGAAATCATAAAGTTCCGGATGGCAGCACCGGCTTGGACTCCACTCGAAGAGATTGATAAGCCGCCGACGGCGGGCCATTCGTGCGACATCCATTCAGCTACAACATCACCATCTCCATCTTCGCCCAGCTCATCAACAACGACAATAGTGCGAAGCGACAGCGGCGAGGACGCTGTCAGCAAAGGGGAGAAAGGTCATGACCCAAAACGAGATCGCCGGAATAGGGCCCAACAAGGGGAACCGCCGCCGACTAGGGCCCAAGGCCTAGCCCTAGCGCGCGCCTCCCGGCCGGGCCGCCGCCATCGTCCCCTCGTGAACGCGCCATGTCGGTTGCTTCGCAATTAAGTAAGGAATATTTAAGGAATAAAGATAGGAATAAAATAGGGAATAAATAGGTTGCTTGTAAAAGAGGAATTCTAATCTATAAGAAAACCTCTAGATCTTTCTTAGCATGCAAGTCTCCTCGGACTATAAATACAAGGGGCATGTAGTCGGTTGAATCTTAAAAAGAAATAAATTAAAGGGGTAACTCCCAACAACTCTCCAGCTCTAGGCTCTCTCTCTCTCTCCTTCTCCAAGACGCACGCGCGCGCCTCCACCACTGCCGCACGCCGCTGCCACAACGCTGCCGCCGCCGCGCTGGCGGCCCTCCACGCCGACGCGCCTTGCCGTCACGCAAAGCGGCGCCGCCGCCCCGCCGCCGCCTCCTCCACCAGCCACGCCGCCCCTTCCTTCCTCTCTACGCTACCTCGCTTATCGTCATCAATATACGTCACCTCGCCGCCAATCGTCGTCATCACCACCGCCCACGTCACCTTCACCGCCGACAAGATCGCCCGCCCGATATGTCGAGATCGCCCGGAATCCATCGCCGGTTCGACACACACACTCCTTTGGTCTTAAAATATTTTTTTATGTTTTCGTGTACCTTTTTCTTCTTTTAATATATAGCTTTCTTTTTTTGCCAATATGCATTTCTTTTTGCGATGCATCTTTATCTCTACTCTCTCTCTCTCCATCTCACTTCTTCATCCCGGCTCATAGTTTCAGTAGGCGATAGGCTGGCTAATGTTATTTCGTCATGAGCGAAAAAACGCTATGCTGTGTTTAGTTTCAAACTTCAAAAAAACATCACATCGAATATGTCGGTGCATGTATGGAGCACTAAATCTAGTTGAAATACAAAACCTATTGCACCATTAGCTTGTAAATCGCGAGACGAATCTAATGAGAGCCTAATTAGGTCGTGATTAGACACACTAAACTTCTATAGTAACACATGCTCTAATGATGGATTAATTAGGCTTAAAAAATTCATCTCGTCGTTTACAGACCGAATCTATAATTTATTTTATAATTGGACCACGTTTAGTACCTCAAATGTGTAATGCAATGACTGATGTGATATTTTACAGCATGGATTTTCAGCATCTAAACACAGCCTATACAATGGCTGATAAGTATAGACTGATATTATTTTTTCTCTAGTCCTTAACTTCCATATATATATCCAGACTTCATCTAGTGTGAGATAGAGCAGGCAAATTGACAGGCTGTTGACACGAAACTAGGGCTTCGCACCGACACACCGGGAGGGCCTTGGACGCCCACAAAGGCTGCGATCGACCTTGGAACAGCAAGCACCGCAGCGTAGTCACCCAAACCGATCTAGGGATCGGTAAGGGCAGAGAGCTCGGTGACGGTTGGAAGAACCTCCGAACGCACCTCCGGGAAGACCCGTCGGGAGGGCGACGCGAGGGATGCCCTAGGACCAGCAAGGCCGCCTAGGGACGCCGACGAAGAACGCGGAGTTCGCCGCCGAACAACAGGATAGAGGGGTTGAAGGAAGAAGATGACCTACAAACGGGACAGGCGGTAGATTGATTGTCGATTGGATGTAGATGGATCAAATCGGCCATGAACCTCTTTATTATATAGAGGAGGGTTGTCTTATCCTTTTAGGAAACCCTCCTTGGCGTTTCAAGCCTCGAGAAACCGACCTAAACACGATTAGGAAACAATCGGTTCGGATCTCGTCACGGACTCAGCACGCGTCGGGCTGACCGGACGCTGAATCGGCCGACGGACGCGACCGGTCACGGCGTCCGGTCGACTTCCTGAAAATGCACCGAACGCCGACCGAGGACTCACGACCCGGACTCACGAGTCTGACCGACGCCTGGTCGCTAGGGTCCGGTCGACTTCAGTAAGCCCTGAAATCGAGCCATGCGTGCGACGACCGGGCGCTCGGACCGCCGCACGACCGACGCACCGGGAGTGACGGACGTCCCGTCCGTCGCCCGCGTCCGTCACTTCTAGAGAGCCCCTTTTGATCTACCTTCAAAAAATTTGGCTAAGTCCGGAGATTTGCGGTGACTAGGATTTTACCATGTCTTAGACCAAGCCATTTTTGGGTGTCAACACAGACATAGGCTGATGGACATGAAGGTGGTAGGTCTGGTCACGCATATATTGATGGGTGGGATGGGTGTGAACCTGTGTGGCCTTGGGAGAGCAGGAATATCACGCCAACAAACAGGCGTGATCTGATTACTCGAGGGACTAGATAACGATGCATATCTGCTTGTTTTTTTATATGGTCTATTTATCGCTGATATACCGTCCCTGTCCGATCGACCCTTATCTTGTTACGTCATCGCTGATGTCTATCTGCCGTACAATTTATCACGTCCAAACAAATAGGTTTGCAATCAGCCATCACAGCAATCAAACCCAAGTGAGTCATTTGCACATGGATTCCATTTTCCATTATGTTACTACTGAGAACGAAACAAACACTTCCAAAGATGTAGGAGTAGCTATTTGCACATGGAAACGAGGGACATGGATGCGTTACATTTCACGAAGATTAATAAAGCGTGTCCTCCTCCCTCCGTCAGAAAAAAAATAACAAACAATACAAAAGACACATATATCTTTACTCCTTTATTCTTCACATATGTTGACGAGACAAAATCAAATGATTACACATACAAACTCTATCTATTTTTTTATAGAACAAAGCTTTTTAGAATAGTAGAACACTTACTTATCAATCTAGAATTATTTTCTTTTTCAACAACGACACATGAGTTCTAAAATTACTTTCTTCCACGGAGGGGAGTAGAGTAGATATACTTGCGTGCGACTAAGAAAAATCTGATTCCTGGCTCTCCTGGGTGAGTGAGTTTGTCGGGTACTGGGTCGGGGCCAATTAAGTATAGTGGAAATGGAGAAGACCCTGTTTGGATCTCATGATGAACTATTAACTAACAAGTAGCTCATGAGGATATCCAAAAGCTGAACTAATGAGTGGACTACAACTAATCCAAGACACAACTAGTTGTTAGTTCACTTGTTCATTGAACCCAGCTATCATATGACCAGTGACTTTACCTTGAAGCAGCCGACTTGCAAGTAGGAAAGGATAAGTATGCGCATGTTGTTGTGCGTTGCAATCGCTGCCATAATAATAAGCTAAAATTAAGAATGAAAGATGCTACATGCTGACGCCAAAATGCATCCTCACAATAGTCTGTCCATGTGCAGCTCTGTTAGGAGACAACTCCCTTTATTCTTAAGGTGATAAAAACTGTTCCTATCTCTCCAAAAATCTCTACTGATTTTAAGAGGCTATTAGCCTATTGAATAAGACAATCTAAAAATTGTCATCTAATTAGATCTGTTAATCAAGGTAGACCACTTAAGAGACCCGTCTTTAAAATTAGCCCTTGATTGAGCCCTTAAAATTAGACCACTTAATCTCAGTTGATTGAGCCCCAGCCCATCTAAAACCCTAACCTATATCGTAGACCCACATCTCTCTCTCTCTCTCTCTCTCTCTCTCTCTCCAATCTCATGGCTACCACTAGCACCTCTTAGTTTTCTCTGTATCATAGTCTCTCTCCTCTTTCTTCTCCATCAAGTCATGTTTTGCTGAGCACTGCATGGGCCTGAGGCCAAACCATGGAGGTGGTTGCGAAAGTGTAGAAAGCTAGCAGTGGAGGCTATCAAGATTCGGTTGTAATCTCAAAAAAAAAGGGAAGTGCGGTAAAGGCGGCTAGAATATGTAAAATATGAAACAATATAAACCAAATTTAATAAAAACTAAATATATAAAAAAGAGAAAATAAATGTCAGAGGTGAACAGGTGGATGTGAGGACACGGCGAATGGCCCGACCCGGGCGGAAAAACGGGAGTAGGCCTAGCTAGGCCGTTGATTGAGGTTGAGCGTGATGATGGTGCACAAGGCGATGATTGCAGAGGAAACGGTTCTCTTCCACACAGCACAGTGGTACGTGGGTCCACGCACGCACATGTGTTGACACGTACTTACGGAAACGTACAGTAGGTAAGATTACACTAGTTTTTGTATTCACATGTGTGTGGCACCAATAATTGGAACAAGCAGGGGCACACCCATGGCGTTTTGCACGCATTTCATGAGAATATGTACAACGTGTCCTAGATTCAGACATATATATGTACTTGAGTACAAGTAAGAAAAATAGTCTGGGAGATGCACAGCAGCAGTAAAATTTCTCTCTCTCTCTCTCTCTATATATATATATAGATAGGCAGCGCAGCTTCTCTAACCACAAGAGTGTGCAGCAGCAGCAGCATGAGGAGCTGCAACCATATTTCTGCTGCTGTTGTGGCATCGCCGCCACCACCGCTCAGGCAATCTCCAGGCGGCATTTCATGGCGGCGGTCCAGCAGATTGCAATGTTCTGCCGCACAAACACAGCGAGGCCTTGACGATGATGGTGACAACCGCCTGAGGCAGAACACCAGCATTTTCCAGCCATCTATCTGGGGAGATTTCTTCCGCGGCTACTCCAACCCAGCAGCAGCTTCATCACAACAACAGGTCTTGCTATTTATTACAGATGTATTTCCTTTTCTTGTTATATAATACCTAGCTATTATATATTTATACATAAATTGAAGAATTTTCTTCTAATGGAACAGTAAGTGGCCACAATTTGTACTTTACTATTTTCAGCAGATTCGGATGCAAGAACTAGCGAACAAACTCAGGGAAGAAGTGGCCGGAATGATAGCAAGTTCAACTACTACTAGTAGTAGGCTCCACCTCATTGATGCATTGGAACGTCTATGCTTGGATCACCTGTTCGAACAAGAGATCAGTGCTACACTAGCACAGATTGAGACTGCTGATGTTGGTGACTGTGATCTTGGAACGGTAGCACTGTGGTTTTGTCTCCTTCGGAAACATCGATACACGGTCTCGCCAGGTATACCAGCAACATACATATATAAATATACACACACAGACACACTGCATGCAACTTAAAATAAAGAGAGCATATATGTGTCTTATAGTTTCTCCTAATTCTCGAAATTCGAGCCGAACAATTCCGTGGCATATTTCAGATGTGTTTGTGAGGTTCAGAGATGAAGAAGGTGGTTTTCTAGTGGACAGTCATAAAGACCTACTGAACCTTTACAATGCTGCGCATATGAGGACTCATGGAGAGATAATACTTGACGAAGCCATACTATTCAGCCAAAGGCGTTTAGAAACAATCATACCCTGTATGGAAGAGTCATTAGCACATGAAATAAAATCTGCACTTGAGATCCCCCTCCCTAGAAGAGTTAGAATTTATGAGTCAAAGCACTACATCTCTGCATATGACGAAGATGCCATGGTGCATGAGAAGGTGTTGCAACTTGCAAAGTTGAACTCAAATATTATGCAACTCCATCACCAAAATGAGCTGGATATTCTTTCAAGGTGAAGTGACACTTTTCATTAAAAAAATGATTACTAATTATATTTCATATTACAAAACAGTCCCAATACTGATAATATATTACCTCTAATAAATTAGGTGGTGGAAGGATATTGATATCAAATCGAGGCTTCCATTTGTTCGAGATAGACTCGTGGACTGCTATTTGTGGATGTTAGGGGTATACTACGAACCATGTTATTCACGAGCCCGAATAATATTGACAATGAATACCGCCATTGTGACCATTTTGGATGATATTTATGATTCTTATGCAACTCCAGAAGAATGTGAATTATTTACCAAATGCATGGAAAGGTCAGTATGCATGGAAACTTCCGTATGTCTAACTTCAAAATTGAGTAGTTAAACCAAGTACTTGGGCCCTTAAACTATCTCGAACAAAATCAAACTTCAAATTTTGTAGATCATGTCAAGAGCTACAACTGTGGTATAGACCATGTCAATATTGGAGATTGTTTGAAAATTCATAATTTTGATATATAGATATGAGTTTTTTAAAATGTAAAAGTTGTCTGTTACATAATGAAAGATCGAGTTGGACCTAGAATTTTGATATATCTTTGTCTTTACCTTCCTTCGTGACAACTATTTACAAAGGTACACGACATGCCTTCAAAAATACCACTTTTTTTATGAAATAGTTTCGTTAAGAGAGGCTTCTACAAAATCAAGGGGCCTACGAGAAGTACAAGTTGATTTTCAAAAGGCAGGCTGTGGCCATTGTACCAAGATGATTTCCATTGAAAGTACATCAAGAGGCCCACCTCAATAACAAAGTCCAGTGTCATAATCATTTTTTAGTAGTAAGTGTGTATAACGAATAATTAAATAGTTTAATTGCATTGGAAAAGGTTTCTGCATGTATGTACTAACATGTTTCTATCATTATGTATGTAGTAATATTTTTCGATCGTTGTGGTCATATATAGAACTGACAAGTTTTCGTGAATTATCATATCCAGCTGGGATTTAAAGGGGGCTCATGACCTTCCAGAGTGCATGCAATTTGCTTTGGAGAAAATACTGGATAGCTATGAAACTATTGAAAATATGCTCGACCGGGAGGAGAAATATCGCATGCAGTATCTAAGATACGTTGTAAGTTATACCTTACTTTTCTAGAAGTTTTAGCTTGTGGCGTCTCAATATGAAATATTGTCCAGGAAATCTTCAGGTGTTTATGTATTTATGAGTAGTAGCCTTGCATGCTAATTAAATTGATGCTATCATCACAACATGTTCATAGACACATACTCGATCTACTTTTTAATATATGAAAAAATGCATATAATCACTATCTTCAATTTACAGGCAAAAGACCTGGTTAGGAACTACAACATGGAGGTTAAAATGCTTCAAGAAGGATACATTCCAAAGTCCGTTGAAGAACATCTAAAGATTTCATTAATAAGTGTTGGATCTCCTCTTTTGTCATGTGCTTCCTTCGTTGGGATGCATGATATAACAACAAATAATTGCTTTGATTGGGTTTCTGGTGTACCTAAAATGGTGCAGACACTTTCTGTGATTCTTAGACTGGTCGATGACCTCGAGTCATACGAGGTAATATTCCTAATTACTTAGCTTAAAATATATAATATAATCGATAATCTTTGAAGCCTAATAACATGCTCATTTTTAGCAGTATTTGGATATTGCTTGGCATGAGTTTTCTTTTCTCTTACTAATATATTTGAATATTTAACTTTCATATACAGCGAGAGCAACTGACCCCTCATGTTGCTTCGACAATTGATAGCTACATGAAGGAGCACAATGTCTCCACTGATGTTGCACGTGAGCAGATACACGTGCTCAAAGAGGAGTCATGGAAAGATTTTAATAGCGAAAGTGGCTTAACCCAGACAATAATGCCTATCCAAAGCAGCTACTAGAGCGGATATTTAACTTGACGAGGACAATGGAATTCATGTACAATAAGGGGGAACATTTCACAAACTGCCGCAATCTAAAGGATACCGTCCATTCGTTGTTGGTCGAATCATTTAAGATCTCCATTTAGCACTATGTGCCGATGTAAGAAATAGTATGTTAGTACTGTCTTGTATGAATAATGTTGGATTACCTGTCTAGAAGACTACGATGGTTTGCCGTAACATAAGAGAACTGAACCTATATATAGCCATTGCGTTCTATGGGAGATGTTTCACTGGGAAGGGCGCGACTCCGGTAGTGGTAAAACTCTATCCTCATCACAGACGCTTTAAAATGCAAGATATGTAGTAGCAGATTCGGAGAACAGTAAAATACACCTACCACTTAAATAATATCATGTAAAACGTAATAAATCTGGAAAATACAAGCAATCGTGTTAAATTAAGGACTTGAACTCATATGGATTGACGATCGAGGACAATGGAATTCATGTACAACCAAGGGGAAAATTTGACAAACTGCCACAACTTAATAAAGCATACCATATTCCATTCGTTGTTGTTGGCCGAACCATTTACTATCCCTGCTTAGCACTAAACAATAGCAATTTTTTTTTAGGTGTTGTGTGTGTGTGTGTGTGTGTGGGGGGGGGGGGGACCAGCAAATCGTGTCGAGAAAAAAACATTGCACTCGACAAAGAAGTTTTCCAAATCAGTTTTTGAGTTCCTAAACGAATTCAAATAAAAAGTTGTCAACTATAAAGTTTCATAACTTTACGAGATTTACAATGTTTATTTAGAAAGTTTTTTCAACCAAGGTCATTTAAAAATATCAAATTTCAAATTTGAGAGATTTAGACCTAGTTTTGCATGATAAGATGAATTCAAATCAAAACGTTTTATACTACAAAGGTTCATATCTTTTGGAGACTTACAAAGTTTACTTTGGTAATTTATTCATTTGACAAAGTGTTAGTAATATTGTTTGTAAATCTTATTAATCTCTCTTCTAGTTTTAGGAAACTACGAGAGGATATGAGATATGTAGGTTCTGTGAACAATGTTACTAACGCATTCACTACTACATAAATGATTTTTGCATGATGTTTCCAAATGATTTTCCGTGGCGGGCATTTGGAAAACCGCCGCGCAAAAATGGCTTGATTTACCGTGACGGTTATTTTTTTGATTAACCGAGGCAGTTATAATAACCGCCACGGTAAATAGATTAACCATGACGGTTTTATAAAAAAAACCGCCACGGTTAATGAGGCCCAAAGTTCCAACCCACTTAACCATCGGTGGCCCATTCAGCCCAATAAAAATACTCGACCTATATAAGCAGGAGGGAGTAAACCCTAACCTATCACCCCGTCCACCCCACGCCCACACACACCATCTCTCACTCCCCGCTCTCGAGAAAAATTCTATCACACCATCTCTCACTTCCCACGCAGCGTCCAGCGGCGCTCGGGGAGCGCGCCCCTCTCCGGCCAGCGGCGTCAGGCGTCCTCTCCGGCGGGCGGGCGGCTAAGGCGAAGCGCGCGGCGAGGCGGCGGCGTGGGCGGCCGGCGAGAGGCGGCGGCGGGCCGGGGAGGCAAGCGGCCCCCGGCGGCGTCGGGATCCCGCCGGGCGAGGCCGCGGTGGTCGCGACAGCGGCGGCGGCGGCGGTTGAAGACCCCGGCGGCGGATCTGGCGGCTCCATCAACGTTGGCGGCCCCCGGCGGCGGCACCATCCACGCCGACGACCCGGCGGCGGCGGCGGCTCCCCGCCGCGGCACACGGAGGCGCCCTCCCTCACGGTGGCCCCGGCCGCGCCCTCGACGACCCGGCGGCGGCGACGGCGGCACCCTCAAGGGCGGCGCGGCGGCCCGGTAGCGGCGGCCCGGATCTAGGCCCATTTGGGCCCGGATCCGGCTTTTTTTTTTTGTTTTTCCTGTACTATTAACGGTGGCGGGCTTTTGGGGCCTAAAACCGCCACGGAAAATCAGTCGATTTACCGTGACCCTAGTTTGGTGGCGGTTTTAAAAACAGCCACGGAAAATCCAAAATGACCGCCACGGAAAATCGAAACAGTAGTAGTGATTGTCAAATGAAGAAATGACTAAAATAAACTTTGTAGAGCTTGAGAAGTTATGAAACTCTATAGTTAATTTTTTTTGAACTCGTTTAGGGCCTCAAAATTTATTTGAAAAACTGCTTTGCCGAGTCCAAAAAAAAGGCACTCCCTCTTTGCCGAGTGCAATTTTTTGACACTAGGCAAAGAGGCTCTTTGCCGAGTGCACGAAAAAGTACACTCATCAAAGATGTGGGCACTTGGCAAAGACACATATAATGTATGGAAACTATTTATAGATTTAAGGTCCTCACACTACTACCTAATTCATTTTGTATGGAAGCGCCCATCATGGTTTAGGGGTCACGGTTAATAGGTACGCCACAGAGGTGGGCGGGCATGCCCACCATGGTAAAGAAGTGGGGAAAGAAATGGACAAAGCCTAGAGCCCATACCCAATCGGGCCTCGCCACTGGCGTCGCCGCCACCCCGCTGGATCCGCCGCCGCGACCTCAATCCGCGGCCACCCCTCCCGGATCTGCCGCCACGGCCTAGACCTGCGGCCGCCCCGCCCTAGATCCGCCGCCGCCCACGACACGGATCCGCAGCCGCCTCGCCTGGATCCGCCGCCGCACCACCGCCCGCCGCAAGAAGGACTCCCACGCCTCGCGCTGAACCACCTCGCCGGACCACCGCATGCCGTGTTGGCGAAGGTGGTAGAGGAGGAGATGAGCAAGGAGAAGGAGATGGAGGATCTGCAAGGGAGCTAGGGTTATAGATGGATTCACACCAGATCTGAGATAGGAGGGAGAGGACTAGGGGCATACCTCCTCCTTGCGCCTGATCGACGCCGTCAGGCTCTCCACGCGGCGGGCCTACGAGCAGGCGTACCTCGCGCCACCGCTGGGGTGGGATTTGGCGGCGAGAAGAGGCGGTGTCCCGCTTGTCGCCGAGACCATGCGAGACGTCATGAGGAAGAGCGGTGTCGCGAAGGAAAGGGTAGAGCAGACTAGAGGGATGAGGGGCATTGCGGCGGGGATGGGAGAGGGGAGAGCAGAGGGAGAAGGAGCGTCGCCATGCATGGCTCCAGTGGGAGGTGTCAGACTTAGCGAAGGGAAGTGTCGAGCTTGGCGCACTGAAGGATGGAGGCGAGAGGAAGATGGATCCAGCTGAGTCAGAGAGTGAATGAGAAACCCTAATGCGCTCCTTTTATATGAAGTGGGGTTATTGGGCCTAGCCTAGATGTGTTGGGCCGCGTCCTTTTCCATGGTGGGCCTTTTATGTTGCCGGTCACGGTAAATCGATTTTCTATGGCTGGCACATGGAAAATAAAAAACAACCCCACTGTTAATCGTGGCATTAACCGTGGCGGGCAAAGTGTACGCTCGCCACAGAAAAGTTTGCAGGGTGTCACGCAAGAAGAATTTTGTGGTAGTGTCATCTAGTCATGTCCATTTGCGAGATGGACACGCTACCTTTTTATGTTTATGAGTATATATCTCCACCCTCCATCAACTTCTGCCTTCTCTATATATTTTTGTATTGTAATAAAGCAACAAACTCTGTATGCTCATTCGCAGTATAGGCTGACGATCCTGATGACAATATAACAGAATGGTGACGATCCTGATGACCATATATATCTATGTTTGTATGTGCTCATCAAGATCGACGCATACAACAGAATGTGTTTGGCAGATCTAAATTTTGTGCACACCATTGTCAGTATGGTGCAGACTGCAGAGTCTTCCAAATGGAAGATACCAAATTAGTAATTTTTGTTTTTGACAACAACCAAATTAGTAATTTAACCCCAAGCTAGATCTTCAACTATAAATAGTTTTGCAAGTCTGAACATGACAACCCAAGCTCAACCAGCAGCTATCAATTAGAAATCTGCTCAAGCTATGCATCGGTTATCAGTGCTCACACTCAAATCCAAGGGCGCAATGCAAGTTCTAACATTACTCTTGTTACTATCCTGTGCGGCGGCGGCTCCGCCGTCGTCCGGCTACCGCTCCACGCTCATCCATATTGACTCCCATGGCGGCTTCACCAAGGCAGAACTCATGCGCCGAGAGCAGACAGAAGCCACCAACGAGCATCCACAATGCTATCTCGTTATTCCACATTGTCTACCAGCTCCAACGCCGGCCCAGCCAGGCTCCGCTCCGGCCAAGCCGAGTACCTGATGGAGCTCGCCATCGGGTCACCGCCGGTGCCATTCATCGCTCTCGCCGACACCGGCAGCGACCTCACCTGGACCCAATGCCAGCCATGCAAGCTCTGCTTCGCTCAAGACACACCCATCTACGACACCGCCACCTCGACAAGCTTCTCCCCGGTGACATGCTCCAGCGCCACGTGCCTGCCCATCTGGAGCAACAACTGCACGGCTACCTCACCGTGCAGATACCGGTACGCCTACGGCGACGGCGTGTACTCTGCCGGCGTCCTGGGCACGGAGACGCTCATGTTCGGCTCCACCCCCAATGCGCCCGGCGTCTCCGTCGGCGGCATCGCGCGACTCGGCTGCGGCGTCGACAACGGTGGCCTCTCCTACAACTCCACCGGCACCGTCGGCTTGGGGCGCGGGAGCCTGTCCCTCGTGGCGCAGCTTGGCGTCGGCAAGTTCTCCCACGGCCTCACCGACTTCTTCAACACCAGTCTTGGCAGCCCAGTGTTGTTCGGCTCCCTCGCTGAGCTCGCCCCCAGCGGCGGCGCCGATGGAGCCGCCGCCGTCGTGCAGTCGACGCCCCTTGTCCAGAGCCCGTACAGCCCGTCGAGGTACTACGTCTTCCTCGAGGGCATATCGCTCGGCGGCGCTCACCTGCCGATCCCGAACGGCACCTTCCACTTGCGTGCCGGCGGCTCGGCGCATGATTGTGGATTCGGCACCATATTCACCATCCTCGTGGAACCTGGTTTTAGGGTGGTGGTGGACCATGTCGCCCGGCGTGCTCGGCCAGCCGGTGGTGAACGCCTCCAGCCTGGACAGCCCATGCTTTCCGGCTCGGTTGGGCAACCGGAGCTCCCGGACATGCCGGACATGGTGCTGCACTTTGCGGGCGGTGCGGATATGACGCTGCCTAGGGATAACTACATGTCCTTTGACAAGGAGGAATCGTTGTTCTGCTTGAACATAGCTGGGTCGGAGTCGCGTTATGGTTCAGCGCTGGGCAATTTCCAGCAGCAGAATATACAGATTCTGTTTGACATCACCGTAGGACAGATGTCATTTGTGCCCACCGACTGTAGTAAACTTTGAAAGACCATAGCACATATACTCCCTCCATTTCAAATTTTGTAAGTCATTCTAATATTTTTGGAGAGTTAAAGTATCTCAAGTGTAACCAAAATTGCAGCGAAAATTGCAAAAAGATTTGTGACCTCAAATAAGTATATACTATATAAATATAATTAACAAAGAATCCAATAATACTTAGTTGAAATCCTAAATATTATTATCTTATCATATAAATTTGGTCAAACTTGTGATGTTTGACTTTCAAAGATTCTTGAAATGACTTACAATTTGAAGATGGAGGGAGTATAAAATATGCACATGTGTTGCAATAGTATGTATAACTTGTTGAGCGGTGGCTCAGAAATTTATATAAAAACTGTGCCATGTGCTCTAATTTCTGAGCCGTGCCATCGCCACCAGCGCTGCCACGCGCCCGTCATCGCCGCTCCTCCCCCTAAGGCGCCTGTGACATTGGCGCTAAGCTATTTGTATTTCTACTGCTACGACAATTTTCTCCGTTATTTACCACTACAGCTCCGCTATTTACCGCTATTGCTCAGGTATTTGCCGCTACGATAATTTTCTCCGCTATTTATTGGTTATTATTTTCTACTAATTTGGTATTTTGGACAACTAAACTTTTATGAACCATGTTATAATGTCATATTGTAATGTTATATAGACTTTTGGAATCTTTTTTTATGTTCATCAAATTTCATTTTGTCATGTTTTTGCTTTAATTATTGGTGTTTTCATACTTTTTTTTTTAAAAACGCTATCTGGCATAGCTACGCTATAGCTGTATAGCTTTTGAAAAAAGGTGCCGCTGTTTTTCATAGCTAGCTATTTAAAACTTCGAATGTGATGGCCAAAACCCAAAAGCGTAGAGCAAAAGTTTATAATCCCTCCCAACCTGTGAGAGGAGCAACCAGGGGGTGGGGAAGTTGAAAGGGTTTGGTCTTCTCATATAGACAACAATATGTCTGAGCATTACACATGAACACAACATTCGAAATTAGAAATATTGGGACTTTCCCTTGTCGGCTGGCGGACTTCCCCACGAGGTACCCATCGTCGAAGTCGGTGGCTGCCGGGCTGCCAACCTGGAAGGTGGGTCTGCTGACCACTATGGGCAGGGCCACCTTGATCCGACCACTCTCGGCCATTCCGGTTCATGTGTCAATCTGCTGTTCGCTCTCCCCTAAGCAATTCAAAGAGATCGATAAGAGAAGGCGTGCTTTCCTGCGTGCGGGGGCGAGTCGGTGGCTGGCGGGAAGTGCAAGATTGCTGGCCCATTGTCCGCTCGCCAAAGGAAGCCGGTGGTCTTGGTCTACCGGATCTCGGGGTTTCGGGTTCGCCCTCGGACCCGGTGACATTGGGCGGCCTGGACCAGGCTAGACTCCGTATGCACACTTCTCACGGGGCCCAAGGAATTGGATGCTATGTTTCGGGCCTTGGTCTCCGTCATTGTTGGAGACGGCGCCACCGACCGCTTTTGGGCCGGATGCCGGTTGCGGTTGGACCCATCTTCACATTGACGCCCAACCTTTTCAAAGCCATCGGCTGGCTGTAGGCCCATGGCAGGTCGGTCGTGGAGTCCCCGGCCGGTGTCGATGGGTGCGCGACATCACAGGTGCATACACGGCGGCTGTCCTCATCGAATTTGTGGAGCTTTGGGAGAAGTTGGAAGTGGTTGTGCTCCAACCAGGGCCTACTGGGACCGCCTTGTCGGCTGACATTTGTGGGCAGGGCCACCTTGACCCAAACCCTCTCTCGGCCATTCCAGTTCATGTGTCAATCTGCTGTTCGCTCTCCCCTAAGCAATTCAAGAGATCGATAAGAGAAGGCGTGCTTTCGCTGTGCGGGGGCTGAGTCGGTGGCTGGCGGGAAGTGGAAGATTGCACGGCCTATTGTCCGCCTCGCCAAAGGAAGCTGGTTAACTTGGTCTACTAGATCTCAGGGTTCTCGGGTTCGCCCTCAGACTTCGGTGGCTGGACGGCCTGGACCAGGATAGACTCCGTATGCACACTTCCCCCGGGGCCCAAGGAATTGGATGCTATGTTTCAGGCCTTGGTTGCGGTTGGACCCATCTTCACGTCGGCGCCCAACCTTTTCAAAGCCGTCGGCTGCCGCGAGCGCAGCACGTCGGTCAGGGAGTTCCTGGCCGGTAATCAGTGGGTGCACGACATCACAGGTGCATACACGGCGGCTGTCCTCATCGAATTTGCGGAGCTTTGGGAGAAGTTGGAAGTGGTTGTGCTCCAACCAGGCCTACAGGACCGCCTTGTCTGGAAATGGTCAGCAAGTGGTGAGTACTCTAGCTGATGGGCCTACCGCGCGTTCTTCATCGGCTCGTCGCAGCTGCTTAGAGCCAAAGAGCTATGGCGGACCGCTGCACCGCCGAAAGTTAAGCTGTTCTTCTGGCTTGGCATACATGGCCGCCTCTGGACGGCTGATCGGCGGATGAGGCACTGGCTTCAACCTACGGCCGACTGCGCCCAGTGTTCACAGGAGACCGAAACACATGACCATATCTTCACCTCTTGTGTCTTCACCAGGGAGCTCTGGTACCGGCTCCTGAGTATGGCCAGTTTTCAGCACCTGTGCCCGGCAGCGGAGTCTACGCCCGTGGATTGGTGGCTTCGCTCCTTGTCGCAGGTCCCCGCACCCTTTCGCAAAGGCTTCGATTCCCTGGTGTTGCTCGTCACTTAGGAAGTATGGAAAGAACGAAACCGCCGTACCGCCGACAACATCTCAACCTCGCCAGTGCAGTTGAGGGACAGGGTGATGGCTCATGGGGATGAGTGGTGCATGGCGGGCTTCCGCGTCCTCACGACGCTGCTCAACGCAGTGTTGTAGGGACGCCCCCCTCCCTTGCTTTCAGTCGCACAATTAGTGTCTTAGCTTAGTACAACCGGTTTTGCACCGCATTTCGAGCTGACGCTTTTTGTATAAGTGTGGCCACTTGCATGCGATGGCAACTGGCTAGTGTCCGCGGTGGATGTACCAAAACTCTATTTTCCCTTAATGCAGTATGTGCTAATAGCACGCTTTCGAAAAAAAAATTAGAAATATTGAGTGCAACTCGATATTCAGGTTGCCATTATTTTTTTTAGATCAAAGGCATTGCCCGGCTTTATAGAAAGCTTAACAAGTTTGCCTAGGTTTGCTGGGGACACGAGCTTACACATGAGCGCAACACAAAAAGCTACTGAAACATGAACGAGTCAGCCACAACGGCCCTCACCCTGCAAGTTCCAGACCTCACAAAAGGCGTACAGCACCCACACATCTGAGGGGCCACGTACAACCAACAGCGCCTAAGGCACTACACAAGTCTAAGCAGCATCATTTGTTGCAAGCAAGTGGATCAGCTCTTCCGCTAGGGGCTCCAACTTCGGCTTCGACAGCGGCTTCCAGGTCTTGATCAGCGAGATTGTCTTATTGTAGATCGCCGATGGGGACGCCAACGTCTTGTTGTTGAACACAGCTCCATTGCGAGTCTTCCAGATAGTCCACATAGCGCCTTTACGAGCAGCTTTGTTGGCCACAGCCATCCTTTGAATGAGCATATCTCGATCTTGAATTCTGGAGCTTTGCCGTGTAACAACAGCGACCTGTTTGCTGATCTTTATGGATAACAGCTACATCTCTCTGTGCTGACATAGGTGAACCATCCACCGGGTTCATCATAGGGTACTTCTTCTCAGTCACCTTCTCAGGTTCTTCGTGGGAGTCGCTAGCCTGAATCTTCTCCTGACAGGACTTGACTGATTTGCAAGAGCTATTTGCAATGTACTGGAATTGTAGACTATCACTGTACTAGGTGAAAATGGAGTCTCACGGTCAATAATGGCAACCTGAATGGAGATGCAGATATATAAACCACTAAGGAGGAAATGTTGAGATAGCTATCCTCTACGGCTCTTGTTTAGATCTAGGTGTCACGCTATTACAACATATATAGCTCAGTTTTCAGTGTGTGACCTGCCTGACCAAAGAGAAAACTGAACACTACTTGGTCGAGGAATCATACACTACTACAGAATTGTCCATTACTGCCGGGCTCCAACCCCCCTTCACTGCCGAAAACTGAACCGCAGAAACCATAGCGGTAGTGATGTGGGGTTTGAAACACTACCGGGTCAAAACACCGGCGGTGATGCGAGGAGAGACTGCGGTTTGATATCGAACCCGGCGGCGACTTGTCACCGAACATTGTCGGGTGTTCCACGGACCGGCAACATTTTTGATCCAAGCAATGCAGGTTCGGAAGTCAGCCGGCAGAGTTGATATTGGGAGCACTGTCGGGCTTTAACGAACCGACAGAACTGTAAAGATAACACTATCGGGTTAGATTGAGCCGACAGTGTATCAAAAGAGCTAACAATGGCGGCTTACTTTGGACCCGTCGGTGAACATTACGTGAACACCGCCGGCTGTTTTCAACCCGAAAAGCGTTATTAGAGTGGAGACTATCGGTTGATTAATGCAGCCGGCGGTGATGTTTTTGTCATAGAAGGCGGTTTGTAATTCAAACCGATAGTGTTGTATGTGTAGTTACACTACCGGTTTATATGTCATTCACTGTCGGGCCCATGCTACCCGGCGTTTTTGTTTAAAATTTTTGAATTTTTTCGTGGAATTCAGCTCTTTTTAAATCCGAAAAATCATCATACATTAATATCGTCAAAACATTACGAGGATTTAATGGTTACATACAACAAAATCCACCTAATGTTCTAAAAACTAAGCCTACATCAACTTCTAAAATAAAAAAGACCAATGACCATAGAGTCATAGACATAAATAAAAGCATGACATCTTTCCAAAACCAATTAAGCAACAATTCTCACAATCTTCATAAGTATGTGGAGTGGCTTCTTTTCAATCTTCACAAGTATGTGGGGGTGGCTTCTCTTCAATTAAGCGGCGAGTTAAGCGTAGCCTTGGACTTGAGCATAGCAATCTTCCCAGGTTAGATAGATCCCCGGCAGGCGACCAACAAACACTACGTTACCACGCCATGCTTGCCTATACATGTAAGCACTGAGACAAATATTTAAAATATCCAAACTAGATTTCGAACAACACTATCTCATGAATTTCATTCAGAATTCGAGCACAAAGTTGCATTGACCGAGGCGGGCATTTCAACGAACACCTCAAGGGCGTGGACCGACACACTCACCAAGCTTTTTCTTGGCCTCGTGCGCTCCTATCTTGTCTTGGAGGATTTGAGGAGGACATGGTCGCGGACGGTACGGCGTCGGGCGGTGAAGAGGAAGACGGCGTGAGGCTGCGGACGGAGAGAGGTGTGGCGGCGGTCCTCCGTCGGGTGGAGGAGGAAGACCAAGCGGGCAACGCGAGGCTAGGGACAGCGGCGAATTAGTTCTCATTCTCATAGGTAAAACTTCGAACACCTAAAGGGATAATTAGTTCTCACCGTGGATGGGCCCGAAGGGCGAGGATGCTTGGCCGGCGTTGGGGACGTCGGAGTGGAGGAGCACGGCATGGGAGAACGCCATCAAGCCTCGATTCCGCTTGAGCGGAACGACCGGGGATGCGAACGGACGGCCCGGGCGGCGTAGGGGACGACGAACGGCGACATTGGAGTTGGTGGTGCGCTCCGTCGGCGAATCTGGTGCTCTTTCGGCGCTGGTGGGGAACGAGAATGGCACGGTGTTCAAATGGCTTGCCAAAATTTCGCTCCGAGCCACTCACCTATATATATAGGCAAGGCTGGTTTGGGCGCGGTGGGGAAACGAAATGGCGGGAGGTTCGAGATAGATTTGGAAAATTTCACCCCAATCCTATTATTTGCCGGTTATTACCCGCAACCGGCGGTGAAATAGAAAAATCTTTGCCACTTCATGGATGATCATGTACCTTTGTGAAGGATGTGTAATCCTCCATGGTGGAAATGACTTCAATTTTTTTTCTAGTCATGTACACCCAAAATGTGACCCCACACAAGTTCGAGGTTTTTCGATAAATATTTTAATTACTATGATTTTCTTCTAGCTAAACTGGCGACAAGAAGGCTAATTAAACCATGGAAACACAAGAATTTGTCTTGGACCTCCATGGTGATTTGCCTCCGAGGGCACATGAGACCCTATGGAAAAGTCTACACCGCATTAAATTTTTTTTTGTGGGTATGCTCGGTTCAAATTATAATTACAGGGGGTGGCGTTGCGTAGAAATTCAAATAAACTAGGAAAAATACCAAACCAACTCCGAAAAATCTCAAACTTCGTGGGTGCTTCCCCATTTGCATGTGAAAGGCTCAAAAAAGTTTGAGACCACTACAACACTAGCAAACATATGAACCACATGGAGCACAAGAACTACCTTTGTATAGTCCTGGTTCGATGGTGGGGATCATGTGCCTCTGTGAAGGATGTGTAATCCTCCATGGTGGAAATGGCTTGAATTTTTTTCCAGTCATGTACACCCAAAATATGACCCCCCACACAAGTTCTTAGGTTTTTTTCGATAAATATTTTAATTACTATGATTTTCTTCTAGCTAAACTGGCGACAAGAAGGTTAATTAAACCAAGGAAACACAAGAATTTGTCTTGGACCTCCATGGTGATTTGCCTCCTAGGGCACATGAGACCCCTGTGGAAAAGTCTAGCAGCATTCCGGCTCTTTTAGGTAGGTGCGCTTTCGGTTTAAACTACAATTACGGGGTGGCGTCGGCGTAGAAATTCAAATAAACATGAAAAAGTACCAAACCAACTCCGAAAAATCTCAAACTTTGTGGGTGCTTCCCCATTTGCATGTGAAAGGCTCACAAAAAGTTTGAGACCACATGGGCCACAAGAACATTACAAATTAATTAGGAACCAGTTAAACTACAACCTTACAAATAATTAACATAGTAAACACTAACTAATCGTCATCATCGTCGTCGGGATCAATATTGGGTCCGGCTTGTGATCCATGCACACGAATGTAGGATTGTAGAAATATCGGGTAATTGATGTCACGGATTAAGTATCCGCTTGAGTCGATGAAGGTCAATGCCCTTATGATTGCACTCTCTCGTCCCTCGCAAGGCCGTAAAAATGCTCGACTATAGATATAACCTCTTGAGCGACCCTTTGTCTAAGTTAGTAAACCTTATGCGATATTGTCTCCCTTCCGTAGTTTGGTGGCCGAGGTGTGCCGCGAAGTCTCAATCGCACCGAGTCGGTCTCAGTAGCTTGGTTGAGAACGGCCGCCAAGCCACATGCAGCATAAGTAAGATCGTGGAGCAAAGTCCGCAAGTGGGAGAATCAAAATGAATGAGGATGATGTGAATCTATCAATATGCATTGCCAAAATGATGAATTTAATTTATTACCACATCATCATGGTTGTAACTCCCAACATATTCGCTATATTTCCATGGGGGATATTACGAGAAGACAAAGCAAATATCTTAAAGTGCGAAGAAAGGGGCACAATGTAGCAAACACGTCGAAGTGCATCTAAGCACAAGGAAAGCGGCATGGTACTCGGCGTTTTTGCACGGTCGTTCTCTCGTTTCCCCTCTCGTGGATTAGGTGGCTGTTGTGTCTGGAATCCTCGAAGGGATGTAAAAACTTATTTCACACGTATATAGTTGATGACCATGTGACGATGCTCTAGATGTCGTGGTCTCCACAAAACAGAGATAGAGAATCGGCTAAGTCTTGTTTCTAGCCATTATCTTGGGGATAAAGTCTATGACACATATAAATGCAACAAAATGAAGTTAAGTTAAACTAATTGTCCATGTATTTGTTATAGTAAAATAAGAAATAAAAAATGTCGAGAAAAAATTACATACGATGATTTGGATAAGGGAATGGCCTTGTGTCCACACCGGGGCGAATGGCTCATTGCCGGCGTGGAAACCTGGTTCTTGTGGTGGCGGCAAAGGCGGAGGGCCGTTCATACCACTAGCTCGGCGATAAAAAAGGAAAAAAAGGACAAAGCTCATAAATATATATAGTATATATATATGTATTGTTTATATGCATATAAATAGGAATTCTAGAAAAAAAAAAATATCCTTACCAATGTAATATCCACGGAGCCATGAACAAATCTCCTAGAAAAGAGAGAGAGAGAGAGTGAAAGAGGTGAGTGGATTTCGTGCGAGTGACCGGAGCTCGTGGGTGCATGCTTGGGTATGTGTGTGGATGCGGCCGGGCGCCTTGATTTATAGCAGATTGATCGGTGCGGGTACATCATTTGCCGGGTATTAAGATATACCCGGTAGTGATAACAACATGACTACCCGGTTATTTGAATGGAGCCGGCGGTGAATACAATATCACTACCGGTTGTTTGTATGTATCCGGCGGTGAATTCACGGTGATGTCACTTCACTCGGTTTGCATGCATGCATTGTTGCGATCTTCTTTGCATATGTATGCAGTAGATGCTTCACGCAATTTGGAAACCATATCACGTTCTATGCAGCATATTGTTTTGAATGATTTTAGTGATATTAAGGGGATATGGATGTGAATAAAATTCATTATCTATTCTTTGTTTTTGTTACATATATAACTTTATTTCATTCATATTAGATTTGGATATCTATTGAATTTTCCACACAATATGCAACATATTTCATTGGCGTAATCGTCTTTATTATGTTCGATGAAGGGTAAAAAATGGGAACTAAAAAGATATCGAAGAGACAATCAACATTCATAACAAAGCGAAATACAAATGAGATAAGAAATTTGATTACATATATTTCCATAACAAAGACCTTACATTACATATATTTCCGTAGCAAAGACCTTACATAAAACTAAATATACGGTAACAAAGACCAATTCACAGATAGGTCAATGCTACAATCAAAGTATACAAACACATTAAAATTTAACCACCTCAGTAAGTCTCTTGTAGCACCTCTCTGGGGTCGAAGAAGTGGCGAGGCTGCTACGTGCACTCATTGAGGAGGTTGGAGGATGAGATTCACCGGGAGCTTCATCTTCAGCCCAAACTTGACCATTGGACCGAGGATGAAATCACAGTAACTAGGTCCAATGGTCATTGTTTTTCCATGGATGCACCATATGATTCAGATACTATATGTCCATGTGCCTGGGGTTTTTGGCTGGACATTAGCACCCCAAAGCACAAGGACTCCGGACTCTAATATGAGTCGAGTTCGATCTTGAATCATGGCACCCATAGAAAGCTGCAAGCTCTGGTGTCTCTCTATCATCGTAAAACTCTTCTAGCACCTTTTTGTAAACCATTTTCTTGGACTAGGCATATCTCGTATGTGGAGGGCTTTTCCCAAAGAAAGGCCATATGTATGTGGAACTGGAAAAATCTTTGCTAGCAAAGAAGATCGAGGACAAAGAACAAGGAAAATAAGGAGAAAAAAGATTTCCTAGATCCAAAACTCAAAACTACCCTCTGTATTTTGAGGAGAGGGGTAGGAACTACTTGGATGAACCAAGAATGCAAGAACAGATATAGGGCGGGTGCAAAACACGGCGTCCCCCTTGCCGGTTAAATAGGCGAGATGCCGTGGTTGAGTCGATTGCCGTTGTACCGAGGAGGATGTGGCGGCAGTGCGCGCGGCATTGGTGCGATGGTCAGCCGTCGAGTTGAGAACTGTGCGGCCATTGAATTTTGCAAAATCTTTGCCGGGTCTAAGTTTTCACCCGGCGGTGATGTCGAATACCACTTGCCGAGAAAAGATGCACGGCGGTGATCTACACATCTTTTGCCGGGTTTAAACTACACCGGCGGTGTTTTAAGCGACATTGATTTAACCCGTCGACGCTGCAGCTGGTGCCACAGGCTTTTCTCATCGATTCCAGAGACAGCTGTCGGTTCCTAACCGGCGGTGAATACTACCGCAACGCGGTTCTCCAAGCGGCGGCATGCATGCAGCGGCGGCCAGCACAGGCCACTTTGTGAACACGCTAAGTGAAGCGTGACAGCTCTGATATTGTGGTAAAAAAAAAAAAAAAAAAGTGATGGCTATCCATTGGGCGGTACAAAGTTTGATTCTTTAAATAGCCCGGCGGTGTTGTGGGCGTGCTACTGCTTAGTTGAGTGTGTCATTTGTTAGGTGCTCCGGCCCGGTGAGGAAGTCTCTCGCCTCCCTCCCTCCCTCCTGCTCCCTCAATTGTCGGCATCGAAAGGTACGTGTGGTTGATCTTGTAGCAATGGTAAACAATGTAAAGCATGCATTCCTTGTTTCAAAATAACAATGGTGTATTTAGATAAGTATCTATATCTATGCTATCAAATCAATATCATTAGATTTCGTGAGCAACATCTATAGCAATGGTAATCCTAATTAAACTCGAGTATCGTTCTTGAAAAAAATGGTCAAAAACTAGCTTGTTGGGGATCGAACCGCGGATTTCGGGATTGGGTCTTGGGAAACACCGTGGCGGTGAGGAAGCGGCCATTGGAAAAGCGCAAAGCGCATAGCCGGTCGCCCTTGGTTGCCGCCTAAGCGTGGATTGGAGATCGAAGCGTGTGCCCGCTAGTCGCCCCGCCGTGGGGAGGCGGGCCGATCGCGGCGACCATTGGATGAGCCGGTGTCGCTGTTTGTTTTCATGGCGCCACGTCTTGGGAATGACAATCGACTGCATGCATTCCATGCTTTGTTACTATATAATTGTACACATAACGCTCGATTTGGTACCATCCCCATCGCTAGTTAACCTCTCTCTTTCCATAAACCCCGGCGAGCTAGCTTCTTCATCGGCGATGGCCGGCGTCTACACCAACGAGGAGCTTACGTTTCACCGTCCACGGCGCCTCCGTGGCGCCCTCGAAAGCTCACCCACCGGGCGAAGAAGTCGGCACGCCAACGATGCCTTGGCCGTTGGTGGAGAAGGCCAACTTCTACGCCTTCAAGGTGAAGCCATCGCCCGACATCCTCGCTAGGGGATACCGGCGAGGCTGGCGAACTCGGCAGCCGGCGGCGGAACGTGGCGGCGGCGGCAACGCCGGCCGGGCGAGGACAAGGCCTAGGTGGTGGCGGCGGCGGCGATGGCGGCCGCTTTCTTTTATTTTTGTGTTTTGTTAATATATTATCTACTAATATATAATGACCCGATCGTTTTTAATTCGTCTCGTGTGCAATCTTACTGTTTCTATCGTCATTTTTCTTTGTTCCTTCTTCATTCAACCCCGCGAGCTATCGGTTCCTTTGCTTCCCCTCCCAAATCGCTATCGGTTCTAATTCAACCGGTTGTGTCAATCTTCAAATCGCTTTCGGTTCTAATTCAAACCCGCGAGTGATGATACGTGTCCATCAAGACCCTGCCGGGGAACGATTCAACCGGTGGTGATCTGAGTCTTCCTTTGCCGGAATTGGTCCAATCCGTGGAGTTTTCGAGTTTCGCGCTGAGCGGTTCATCTGCTTGCCGGGTGGGGTTCAACACTGCCGGTGGATTAAATTCGGCGGTGATGCGGCGGTAGTGATGGCGAATCTGTAGTAGTGATACGAGGGTATAGATGTCGAGCCATGACCATACCACCATAGTAAACATACGTTTATTTAGACATAATGTTACACACACTTTGCCGCATAGAGAGCCTTTTACCAGTGTTTTTGTCTTTGCCAACAAAAACACCACGGCAAAAAAAATACACTTTCGGCAAAAGGCGCTTTGCCGGCGCCAAAAAAAATAGGGCACTTGGTAAAGAGGTTTTTACCGAGTGCCCAAAAATAAACACTTTCGGTAAAGAGGTCTTTACCGAGTGCCTTTATTTGACACTTGGTAAAATAGTTTTTCCAATCACTTTTTGAGGCCCCAAAGCGAGTTCAAAACAAAAAGTTTTTTAACTATGAAGTTTCATAAACTTTCAAGATCTATAAAATTTATTTTTGTTCATTTCCTCATTTGACAAAGTTTTAGTAACGTTCTTCACAAAACCTACATCTTCTCTCATATCCTCTCATAGTTTTCTAGAACTAGAAGAGAGATTAATAAGATTTCTGAACAATGTTACTAACACTTTGTCAAATGAATAAATAACCAAAGTAAACTTTTTGATTTGAATTCATCTTATCATGCAAAATTATGTTTGAATTTTCAAATTCAAAATTCAAAATTTTCAAACTACCTCGGATGCAAAAACTTTCTAAATGAAAAAATTGTACACCTTAAAAGTTATGAAATTTTGTAGTTGACAACTTTTTGATTTGAAACCATTTAGGGCCTCAAAAATGGATTTTGAAAACATATTTGTCGAGTCTTTGAGGAAGAGGCACTTTCGGTAAAAGAGGTCTTTGCTTGGCGCCAAAAAATTGGGCACTCGGTAAAGAGGTCTTTGTCGAGTGTCTTCTTTTGATTAGTACAGTATTTGAACAACTGAAATGAATCCTATGCACAAGTGAACAAGTGGTGTAGTGGTAGTGGAGGGAGGGTGCTCAGCAGCAGGTTGTGTGTTCGAATCCCTGGTCACGCACATTTGTGAAAAATGGTTGGAAAAATTTGAATCCTATGCACAAGTGAACAAGTAGTGCAGTGGTAGAGGAGGGAGGGTGCTCAGCAGCAGGTTGTGTGTTCGAATCCCTGGTCACGCACATTTGTGAAAAATGCTTGGAAAAATGATGGCTTGATGAAGACGGCTGAGCTTTGGCTCCTTTTAAAAAAAATATTG
Source organism: Hyparrhenia diplandra (assembly GCA_015847255.1). NCBI lineage: Eukaryota > Viridiplantae > Streptophyta > Magnoliopsida > Poales > Poaceae > Hyparrhenia > Hyparrhenia diplandra. The sequence goes on from JADLZK010009697.1 coordinate 149,171, forward strand.
CAATTATTTTTGGGTTTTTTTTATTTTTATTTTACCGAGGGTAAATCTTTACTGAGTGTTTATGGGCACTCGGTAAAGCCTTTACCGAGTGCCAGAAAAATAACACTCAGTAAAGACCCTTTTCCGTTCGAAAATTTGCCGAGTATCCTTTACCGAGTGCGGCACTTTCGGTAAAGGCCAGCACTGGTAAAGCCTTTACGAGTGTAAAATAAGCTTTACCAGTGTTTTTTGCACTTTCGGTAAAAAGAAGCCGGTTCTAGTAGTAACACATTCTAGCTTTTTCTATTATTTATCTAGACATCACTACCGGAAAACGGGGTGAGATATAAGTGATTCCATAGCACTAGCATAATATGAATCCTGAAGCTGCTGACACTGGAAAATAGTGATTTTTTGACCTCTTAATATATCTTGTCTCGCCTATGGTTGGCTTCATGTTACGGAACTTGCAGCAGCTCCCTCCTGTGCTGAATGAAAGATACAACACAACAAGACTGTGCTGGGCACTGGGAATGGGAGCAAGGCTCCCAGCCATAGAAAGTGCAATTTGGACTCTCAGGTGCAGAGTAAATTATAAAGCACACTACCAAGGTTACAGGATACAACATGTAAATTCTCGGTGTTCGTCGAACTATTTTTGTTGTTCGTAAAAACCTGAAAGGTTATTTATGTATCCTTTCATTTGTTAATTTTGTATCAACAATTTGTGTTGTCATTCTAATGGTTTGGGTGGTGCACGGAATTGATCGAACATGTTTGGTTTACATGCAAAATTCTGGGCTATTTATTTATTTGCCACTCTTATGAACGCTCATGCCTCGAAACCATCCTTATATGACGCCTTATTTATTTGCCCTACAACACAGTAACAACCTTATTTCTTTGCCATTTTCGCTGATGTGGCGTGCCACGTCGTCATGCTAGCGTGGACAGCAGGCTTGGAGGCCTGCATCTAGACGAAAATGACCATCCTACCCTCCTTTCATTTCAATTCACTTGCTTGCTCCCGGCCAGCAGCATTTTTAGTTTTTTTTTTTTTTTTTTTTTGGACGTTGCTCCCAGCTTGGTCCGATCTCCCAGCTTGGTCCCAGGCAGCACGTAGGTGCATTTCAAATTGGTGCATTTGCAATTGTTGCACTCCGGGTCAATGCCGAAAAAAAAAAAAAAAAAAAAAAAAACAGCATGCTAGTCACACATAACATAACCCAAATAAGCATAACTAAACCATCAGGTTTTAGCCATTCTGAGAGATATTCCATACACACCCATTCATCCACCAGTTCCATACACAAACAATAGGTTCATAGTCACACACCACCATCAGCTGGGATCTACGATCAGCTCCATCGGTTCCATAAACACGCATACATAACTGGTCCTACATTACTAGTGCATATAAGCTGGTCCATGCAACAAAGTAGCCATTCAGGCCTGTACAAGTTCATTTCTCCAAAAGAAACACAACAAGTCATTCAACCTTAGTTCTTAGTCTTTGTTGGTGTCTTCTTCTTCACCTTGGTTCCAAGTTGCTTCCTTGGGGTCATTTTTTTGGCTGGTACTATCGAGAAGTGGCTGTGGCTCATCCAACTCCAACCTCCTACATAGGAAAAAAATGCATTAGTGCCAATTTGGTTAAAGTAAAATGGAGGATGGAGAGCAACAAACCTCTTGATGGTACTTGCAGGTACTATCTCAAGTGGTTGTGCTGCTGCTTCTTGTAGAGCTGCAGCCTCCTTTCTTGCAGCAGACCTAGTCCTTGGAGTCATTTCAATTATCTCCATTGGTGGTGCAGAAGTGATTGTTGGAGTTCTTGGTTCCTCATGTGTTGTTTTCTTCTTTTTGGTAGGAGGTTGCTCTTCCTCAGTTAAAACCTTCCTTGGCCGCCCAACTTTCTTTGTACTCGTCCTGTAAAGAAGTAGTTAGTGACACAAATAGAGAGCAATGTAACATCAAATTAAGAAAAATGCACAAGAGAGATACCTTTTTTTGGTGCCACTTGAAAGGACACCTCCAACTCCCTAGTCTGTGGCCAAGCTCACCACATTTCTTACATGTCACTTGCCTTGTTGGTTTTCCTGCCCCCTCCGGGATGCCCTTGATCCTATTCTTCCTCTGCCTCCCGGGACCTTTCTTTGCCTTGGCCCTTGGTGGAAACACTTTGTATATGCTCTAATAATCCATGGGCATCCTTTAGATTTGCAGAAACCCCTAAATCTTTTCTTGTCACGCTTTTCTGTGCCCAGCTCAAAGTCTCTCACTATGGCATGTTGCTTAACTGCCAATCTAAATTCAGGCATTGATGGATAGAGTGTGCCCACTTGTAATGTCAGGATTATCTCTATCATAGAAAAACAAGGGATCGATCCTAACAGAATCATAAACACATAGGGGAGTTAGGGACAAATCCAACTCCAAATCACCACTGCTGACCAAACTGCAGCAACCTTACCAAGGAGGACGGTCAGGCGACTTCATCTTAATGAGCGAATTCATCAAAATAGCATACTAATACTTTGAAAACCAGTAACACATGGTTAGGGTTAGGGATTTGGGAGAAAATTAAATGAACAAAGGAGTTGGAATGGGGAGAGCACGGGGAGATCGATTCCTCACCTACTGTGGGTTGCAGCTTAGCCACAAGGGCCGGCCCGGGCGGCGGATAGAGGGGGCGGAGCTGGACACGGGCCTCGAGCCGCCCCCGAAGCTGCCGTCCCGCGCGGGCGCGGGACTCCGGGAAGCGGGCGCGGAGGCGAGGGGCGGCAGCGTGGCGTCAATGGAGGAGGGACAGGGGCAGGGGCGCGGAGGCGAGGGGCCGACCTGCTCGGCGTGGCGGCGCTTCGCCCGTCGTCGCCGCGGTCTCTTCCCGCCGCGGACAGGAGACCGGGGACGCGCGTCTCTCTGCTCTGGAGGCGGATCGGGGAAAAGAAGATTTTTTGCTGAGGGTAGGATGGTCATTTCGCGTCTAGATCCAGGCCTCCAAGACTGCTGTCCACGCTGGCATGACGGCGTGGAGCGCCACATCAGCGAAAATGGCAAATAAATAAGGTTGTTCTTGTGTTTTGGGGTAAATAAATAAGGCGTCATATAAGAGTGGTTTTACGAGCCATGGCGTTTGTAAGAGTGGCAAATAAATAAATAGCCCCAAAATTGTTCCCCAGATTAACACTTCCTTGAGAATGGAATTCTTGGTAGACGTTTTGAAGAGGCGTGCTAATGAATGTTTTGATAGCTGTCTAATTGTTTAAAGTTGAACTATGAAAAAAATATTGTCATGTGTTTTTCATGTGCATTCCTAAAATAAAGCGGTGATGTTAGAATGAGCATTATACTAATTACATTAGTAATTATCATCCCGACTCTGCTGTGTTTTTTGGCTCCTGGTGACGGCATCTACATCTATAAAAATGCTCAAGGTTGACAACGCGATGTGTCTGATTAGATTTCTAAATATTTTGTGTCATCGCAGTCTGTAAGTTTTTTCAGGATCCAGTAATTATTGTTGTCATTTATTCTGTTTTATCTTGCAATTGCCAGAGTGCCTCTCTCTATATGCTCATTCATTTTAATTCCGATACACAAACATAAGATGACGACAAGCCTGAAGACCAAATCTATGCTCAAGATCGATGCATACATTGTGCACATCGCTTTCGATAAGAAGGTCTGGACAATCTACAAGTATTGCTTACTGTTGTCATTTACTCTGTGTTTTCATGCCATTGTTTTAAAGGGGCGGAGTCTACCATGTGGAAGATATCAAAGTAACTTAGCTGCTAGACCTTCCACTATAAATAGTTTTGCAAGTTTGAACATGACAATTCAATTAGTTCATCCAGCAGCTCTTAATCAGAAATTTACACACACTATAGGCATCAGTTATCACATATCAGTGCTCACGCTCAGAACCAAGGGCGCAATGCAAGTCCTAACACTATTACTCTTATTACTAGCCTCACTGTGCTGTTCGGCGGCGGCGGCACCGCCGTTCGGCTACCGCTCCACGCTCACCCACGTTGACTCCCATGGTGGCTTTACCAAGGCACAGCTCATGCACCGGGCCGCGCAAAGCGCGCCACCGAGCATCAGGATGCTACCGCATTATTCCACATTGTCTACCAGCTCCGATGCCGGCCCCGCCAGGTCGCTCCGGCCAAGGCGAGTACCTCATGGAGCTCGCCATCGGCACACCGCCCGGTGCCGTTCATCGCCATTGCCGACACAGGGAGCGTCGTCACCTGGACGCAGTGCAAGCCGTGCAAGTTGTGCTTTCCTCAGGACACGCCCATCTACGACACTGCCACCTCGTCAACCTTCTCCCCTGTGCCATGCACCAGCGCCATGTGTGGGGGACCGGGGCGGCCTGGGACCGCAACTGCACGGCGACCTCGCCCTGCAGGTACCTCGTCACCTACGCCGACAGCGCCTACTCGGCGGTGTCTTGGGCACGGAGACGATCACGTTCGGCTCTAGCTCAGGTGCGCTTGGAGTCTCCGTGGATGGCATCGCGTTCGGCTGCGGCATCGACAACGGTGGCGCCTCGTTGAACTCCACTGGCACGGTCGGCTTGGGCCGTGGGAGCCTGTCTGTCTTGGCGCAGCTTGGCGTCGGCAAGTTCTCCTACTGCCTCACTGACTTCTTCAATTCCAGTCAGGGCAGCCCCATGTTGTTCGGCTCTCACGCCGAGCTGGCATCACCAAGCGCCGCTGCGCTGCCATACGGTCGACACCCCTTGTGCAGAGCCTGCACTACCCATGGCTGTACATCGTCTCCCTGGAGGGCATATCGCTCGGCGAGGCTCACCTGCCGATCCCGAACGGCACCTTGGAGGTGCGTGCCGATGGCTACGGTGGCATGATCGTGGACTCCGGCACCCCCTTCACCATCCTCCCCGAACCTGCTTTCAGGGTGGTGGTCGACCACGTGGCTGACGTTCTCGGGCAGCCGGTAGTGAACGCGTCCAGCCTGGACAGCCCTTGTTTTTCTGGCTCCGGCCGATGAACGGGAGCTTCCGGCCATGCCGGACATGGTTCTCCACTTCGCCGGCAGTGCAGATATGAGGCTGCATAGGGACAACTACATGTACTTTGTTGCAGAGTCGTCGTCGTTCTGCTTGGCCATTGCTGGGGCTGTGGCGGCGGTTTATGATTCAGTGCTAGGCAATTTCCAGCAGCAGAATATTCAGATGCTGTTTGACATCACTGTAGGGCAATTGTCATTCGTGCCCACCGACTGCAGTAAGCTCTAAAGTTAATACTATCCGCACTCTTCGTACTCTATTTTCATCCTCTATCCATCTTGGTCATCAAAATTCTCTACTCTATACCACTTTCTCCGCATCCATCATCCTCTATATCTCCTACTCCAGACCAACTACCAGCCATAGGGCCGACATGTCAGGAATATTTTATTTTTCTCTCTCTCTCTCTCCCCCTCCTTCCACTCTCCCTCCTTCTACTCCCCAGCCACTGCCCGCACCGCCTCCTCTACTCCATTCCCCAGCCTCTCCCCTTTCTTCTCCCACTGCGGTGGGCGAAAACATAGGCGAGTGTGGTGGGCGTGGCGACAAAGCGCGGCGTGCTCCTCTACCTCCCCTTCTTCTTGACTGCAGTTGAGGCGGCTGGCGCGGCGATAAGCGGGAAGGTCAGTGGCCGGTGCGAGGTGGGTGGCGGTCCTTGGTCGGCGGTCATGCGGGGCGAGCTTGAGGATCTCGAGTGGGGGGGTGGGGGCGCTCACGACGGGGCTCCATCCCCTTCTCCCCTTTCGCGGCGGATCTCGAGAAGGGCGGCGGCGGGTAGACCGGCGGCGGAGGGCCCTCGCTCCCCTTCTCCCCTTCTCGGCAGGCTCCCCCAACTCTAGGTCATTGGCATCATCATGGATGGTCGGTGCGGGAACCGAACACGGCCTGACGGGCGAGGGCGGGGCGGGGAGGGGCCGAGGCCGTTGGAGACCTCCGGAAGCTGGGTGCTAGCGGGCGGTAGCGGCGCCTCGACTTCACTCGTTGTCGTCTCTTTGAGTGCCACCTTGAAGGGAGGCGGGTGATATATCTCACCGCCGGGCCAAGGGCGAGAGCCGCCCGGTGCGCGGGGATAGGGCGGGTCAAGCGAGATGGCGTGACGGAGGCAAGCGCAAGCTGGGGTGGTGCGATCCACGGCGGCGTGACCGGTGCGAGCTACGGCAGTGGCGCCGCGTGACGGACAGCGAAGGGCGAGGGGCGGAAGGTGACCTCGGCGGGGTTCTCGCCCGGTCGCGGCCATAGCAACAACCCAGTAGCGTGGGCGGTGCGAGCGGAGGGTTCCTCTAAAGAGCCGTCCTCTCTCCCTTCGAGCATGGGCGCGCGGGTGAGTTCGCTCGTCGCGGGCCGCGTGGGACCCGTGCCACGCTAGCCATCGGATTGCCATCTTGCACGATCACGGCTTACACATGCGATATCGCGACAACTTCGTCAAATTTCATGATTTTTTGACTTCGTTTTTCTTTTTATAGAATTTAAAAACGATTCACCCACCGCGTGAATCGACATGTTTTACCTGCGTAAGATGTTCGAACTTTCGGGTGTGTCCTTGGGCCGAGGCCTCACGTTAGACTAACAAGCAAGAATATAATTTTTCCATTATTCGAATGACATGGGGTTCAAATTTGAGTTATGAAAAGAAATTCAAATAAAAGAGGCCAATTAAATATAGTAACACTACTAAAAGCGCAGGGATATAGTAACACCAGCTTGTGTTACTATAGATTGGAAAAAATGTTACTACCATTCTTAGTAACACATTTCTTTTGTGTTCCAATAGGCTATGTTACTATAGATTGGTTTATTGTAACACATTTTACTTATCTATAGGAACATTTTTCTAGTGTTACAAGGATTTTTTATTGTAACACTTTTTTTTTGTTATAGTAACACTTAATTTGTAACACTAGAACATTAAGTAGAGAGCATCATATGGTACAAGAGAACACATGGTTTGTAACACTTTTTTCTTTGTCTAGTGTAACATATTTTTTGTATTTTTGTTTTTAAAAATTCAAAATAAAATACAAAATATTTTATGTAATGGAGGGAGGCCCCACCGGTCAACCACACACTATCCCTCACCATTATTAATTTTCTAGAGTTTTTAGAAATATTGCAAGCATAGGGATTTGAACCCATGACCTCCTGCTTGCATGTCACCTTCCCTACCACTTTGCACTACACAATCACTTGTGTCTATTGCCCATTTTGGTTCCCCACATATCTTACGAATCTGTGTAAAATTGACTATTTGGGGCCCTAGATAAATTCAAATCAAAAGTTGTGAACTACAAAGATTCATAACTTTTCGAGATCTATATTTCTTATTAAGGTCATTTTCCTATCGAGATCATTTAAAAAAGAATTTTTAGTACAGCTTGGTCCACCTCGGACCCTTAGATGGGATGATGAATAATTTTACGGTACTCTATAAATACAGATTTGATAGATGTTACGCCAGGGCCGTCTATTTGTAAGAGGCGACTAAATCACCGCCCCACTTAGAATAGAATGGGGCCAACTCTTACAAATCATTTTTTACGTAGTAGTAGAAATGCTTGGTTCTAATCCTACCCTAGTGTTAGGGAGGAGCATACTAACCGAAGGCAGGACTTGGCGATTGGCGGTGGCGGCGGCGATTATCCCGGCGGTGATCGACAAGGGGGGACATCTAAGCGCAATGTCCTTGTGGCTCCTTAATTGGAAGCTACATGTATATGTTTCATTGTAACACTTGGGCCGGTAACATTATTTTTGTGTTACTATAGGGCATTTATTTGTAACATATTTTATATGTTACATTTATGTGTTACAACGTAGTACTCAAATGTAACATTTTACTTGTAACACTAATTTTGTGTTACCAAAATTATTGTTAGTAACACATTTTTATGAATAAAGTGGTTTGTGTTACAACCAAAGTCTGTAACACTCTTTTTTTATATTCTTTGTGAGATTTCGTTGTAACACATTGATGAATATGTTACAAGAAAGTGTTACTATATCCTTTTTGTGTAGTAGTGTAAAAAGTACAATAAATTATCCAAATTTTGACTTGGAGTAATAAATACTGTAGCTAAGCTTCAATTTTTTTTAAAAAATCAAAATAAAAAAATTAGTTTGTCGAGTTCAATGGGCGGCACTTTCGACAAAGGCTTTACCAAGTGCCAGGTGACGGACACTCAGCGAGAGGCATCCAACGAACACTTTCGCCAGCGATTTTGTGCCAGCTGGCACCGTCCACTGTCCTATTTGGCAAAAAAAAAAAAAAAAATCTTTGCAGTGCGGATCCGACAAAGGGTCTGTCTTTGCCAGTGTCTTTGTCGGATCGGCACTTTCGGCAAAGGTTTAAAGAAATAAAAAAGAGAAGAAAAAAACCCTTTGCCAAGATATATGCAATGATGGATGTGTTATATGCAACGGATGAGTCAAATAAGTGATGAATGTGCTATAATTGTGTTTTATGTTTGAATGGATGTGATATAAATGTGATCATGTTTGTTTGTCAAGGTGGAAGGCAAGACAAAAAATCTGGCTCTTTACCGAGTCAATGGCCCTGGCACTCGGCCAAGGCCAAGGCAGGAGGCACTCCACAAAAGTTTTTTGAATAAAAGAAAATAAAATTCGAGTGCCGCCCAACACACTTTCGGCAAAATCTTTGCTGGCGCCCGTCGGCGTGGCACTTTCGGCAAAATAAATTTGCAAAAAAAAGGAAAAAAATTTTTGCGAGTGCTTGGTGGCGTGGCACTTTCGGCAAAGATGTTGTCTGTTTGTAATTGACATTAATGGCCACTTTTCTTTGCGAGTGCTAGATCGGACCTTCGGCAAAGTCTTTGCCAGTGTTTGAAAAGAGGCACTCGGCAAAGAAATTCCGCCCGTCGGCCGATTTCCGGGCGTTCTTTGCTGAGTGCCACACTTTCGGCAAAGGCTTTTCAAGATGCAAAGGTGCCTTTGTCAAGTGCCTGCGGGCTCGGCAAAGAAAGGGGTCTCCTGTAGTGATGATGATGTTTTTGGCATGCATTTGAAGAATGAAAAACATGACCATATAGGACTACTTTCTACCACATCACTAGGAAATCATGCATCTGCTTCCACTCAAATTTTGCTAATTGCATTCATTGCTCACCCCCACAAACTTACACTAACAAATCAACTGCTATCATGGTCCGAGGACACAGCCGTTAGTACATAACCAACGAGCAATGCTGCAGTAGGAGCATTGCTGTTGGAGCAAAAAGCATTACGATGATGGCGACAAGCGTGTTGGAACCGAGACTTCTGGGCTCGGCCGGATCTGGCCAAGCTCGCTGCCGCAGCGCAGCGAGCGAAGCGCCTCCACAGGCCCACCGAACCACAACATATCAAGGTCTTGGGTCTTCTCAACCCAAAAGACTAGTCTGATAGGTGAGGACACCGTCCCGGCTTATATGTTGTGCTCCTCCACCACCATTAACCGATGTGGGACTAACCCAACAATCTATCCCGTAGTCACACATCGGACCCACACCTTTTCATTATGGCCATGATGTTTGTCAATGGCCCCCGCTCGTGGCGGGCCGTCGATGTGTGACCTACCGAGATTTATTTGAACACGCGGCCGGGCGTGGTGTGGGCCCATAACCATTGTTGGAGCAGAGACTTCTAGGCTCGGCTTTTTCGATCTGGCCCGGCTCATTTTGCACGCTCCGCGAGTCGGTGCCTACACAGGCCCAGAACCACAACATATCAAGGTCTTGGGCCTTCTCAACCCGAAAGACTAGTTTAATAGGTGAGGACGCCCGTGCCTTATATGTTGTGCTCCTCCCACCATCATTAACCAATGTGGGACTAACCCAACAATCTCCCCCGTAGTCACACATCGGACCAAACTCTATTCGACTCACACCTTTCCGTGTGGCCAAGATGTTTGTCAATGGCGGCCCCTCGCCGTGGCGGGCTTCATCGGTTGTGACCTACCGAGATTTGTTTGAACACGCAGCCGGAAGCGTGGAGTGGGCCCATAACAATTGTTGAAACCCGAGACTTCGGGCTTGGATCCGGCCCGGCTCGCTACCGCAGCGCCTGAGCGGCGCCTCCACAGGCCCACCGAGCCACAACATATCAAGGTCTTGGGCCTTCTCAACCCAAAAGACTAGTCTGATAGGTGATCAGGACCACACCGCCTTATATGTTGTGCTCCTCCACCATCATTAACCGATGTGGGACTAACCCAACAATTCAAAGATCACATCTCTGAGAGATGATTATGGGCCTCCCTGCTTCCTATCATGTGATTGGTTGCTCTGGTGTCAAGCACCCACGCACCTTCATCATATTCACTAGAAACACCCGTTCTTGAGAAAAAACTTGCTTTTTGCACCCCGATGAGCTATGAGACCACTAGTGGCTGAATGTCACTAAGGTTTTCTAGCCCACCTAATTTCACATGTGTTTGACCATGCTTTTGCATTTTACAAGAACAATTCAAACTATCAATATTTGGCTCAATTAAGTGAACAAGTCATGGTCATTTAAGAGTACCAGTTCAAAGTACAATGAATTATTTTGTTGGGGGTTAGTTCCACATCGGTAATTGATGGTGGGGAGCACAACATATAAAGCGGGCGGTCCTCACCTATCGGAGGCTAGTCTTTTTGGGTTGTGTAGGCCCATGACCTTGATATCTTTGTCTTCGTGGACCTATGGGGGCGGCACCGGCAGAAATAGGTTGGGCCAGCTCCAAGGAACCAAGAGGAACCGACTAGATGGGCGGGCCCGGTTCTAACAAGTGGTATCGAGGCCGAGGTCAATAAGAACCCACAACAAATCTCGGTAGGGTCACACACGCAGGGCGAGAGAGCCCGATCCGGGGAGCCCCCGTCATTGATAGGCGTCTTGGCCACACAAAGGTGTGAGCCAAAAAGAGTTTGGTCGATATGTGACTACGGTGGAGATTGTTGGGTTAGTCCCACATCGGTAATTGATGGTGGGGGAGCACAACATATAAAGGGGAAGGCGATCCTCACCTATCGGGCTAGTCTTTTGGGTTGTGTAGGCCCATGACCTTGATATGTTGTCGCTCGTGGACCTATGGGGGCGGCGGCAGGCAAGTGGGCGGGCCAGCTCTAAGGAACCTAGAGGCACCGGCTAGATGGGCGGGCCCGGTTCTAACATATATTTGGCTTCATTAAATGAATAGGTCACAACTATTTTGGACTACCCGCGGTGAGGTCCTAAGTGAGATGAGTTAACTGGTTCAGTGTTGCACAACCTGCTGGAATAAATGGACTTCCATCATGAATGGCATCAATTGGAGTGGCTTCGGTGTCACCCTCAAATACATCAGTGCTGGGAGACATGGAAGGCATAAAGCTGCTATAGCTTCAATTCCTCTAAAGAGTTGCACCATTTGCCTACAGGAGAAGACGCGAATCCCTTGAGCCTATTATTGACTCATCTTGTGCCGCTCCCCAGGCAGATCAGCTGCACTTGAAATACCACACATACTATTGTTGACACAAAAAGCGTCCTGTGCAGCAAGCGAGCTAGCCTAAGCTTTTAGGTGGGGCAGAAGGGGCACCGATTGGGCCAACGGGGACCAGGGGGACGCCGCCGCTCCTTTGGGCTGGGGAGGGAGGAAAACAGAGGGGCACCGGTGGATCCACTCCGGCGGTAGGCTGGGGCAGCCCCCCCCCCCTGCCGTATGGGTAGCTCCGCCTCACGGTGCCGCACACACGGCAAGCGGATGAGCTAGCTTCAAAGCGGGAGCCGAGGCGTCTTGATTCATGGCGTGCGGTCGGTTTGACACTGAAACTAACAAGGGATGAAATTAACCATGAGAGCAGGAACATGTCCGGCATGACCAAGACAGTTCCACATGTACGGCCCTGAAGCCACTTACGACGACATCTGACTATAGAAGCTATCGCAACAAGGTTTAATGATGCATTCGGTAAGAAACAGATAATATAACATGTGAAACATACTTGCCGAATGGACATAAACAGACATGTTTAAACAAGTGAAAGCTGATCATCAAGATATAACATGGCTAAGCATATAGCATAGATCGATTCCACTGTCAACATGATAATTATAAGCAGGTAACTCATAAATATAAATCTAATCCAGATAACACATGCATAGATCATTCCAACTAGTCTGCCGCACGTCTAGCCTTCCTAACCCGTCAAGCATAAACCCTAACAAGCTAATCCACCGCATGATACAGCTTGTTAACATCTACACCACTCCTTACATCTAGATCAATCCACCGCATGATACAATCTAGTCATGAGAAGCTAAAAAAGTATGCATATATCCAAATAGATCTATAAATACTTGTTACTCATTAAAAACATAACCATATTAATAGGATTGCGAATTGGGGTCCATGAAGAAGGAACACACAAGTAAACATAAATAAAACCTATCCAGATTAAAGCGATCTCTAGTCCACCGGATGACTAGCTCTAGAGTAACCCAAAGACACGCATACGCGCCGCGGTACCCAGTCTGTCAAGGTCTACTTACATCTAACGTGCATGAACCCACAACATGTGACAACCTCGATTAATCTTAACTCGGCTATTATAAGCGTAAGATCTAATCATTGCAACGAGATGAATAACATAATTAAAGCTTAAGATAGATCTAAAACAACATGAAGCCGAGTCCTATTAATCTAGATTGGGCAAAAAGATGATTGCAATAATAATAATAATAATAATAATAATAATAATAATAATAATAATAATAATAATAATAATAATAATAATAATAATAATAATAATAATAATAATAATAATAAGAACATTACAACACATGATAACTTAATGAATCTATTAGATCTTGCCAAATCTAATAGAGTAGATAACTAGCTCAAGCTAGATCTTAGCTTTCTTTGCACGACTCATGACCTAACGAGAGAACCCTCTTGCCAACGCTTAAATCCACCGCATGATACTAAGCATTGAAACAAGACTACTTGCACACATCTAAATCCACCGCATGATACTAGACATGATGCAAGGTTGCCGGCATTTATAGAGGTCGACGGATCGATAGTTCCTCTCGCAGCAACTTCGGCGACACGACTTGGACTCGAAGGGTGGCACGGGGCGTTTTTGTTGTATTGATTGAGAGATGTCCTTTACAATGGTCGAGGGTTACTATTTATACCTGGGCGTGACACGCAGTCCTAACCGACTACGATTACAATAAAGAAAACCTAATTTAAAGATAGCTTAAGCTTCAAGTCCTTCCGAGTCGATGTAGCATACGCCCGTGGGGCCCTTCTCCTTTGGGTAGCTTCTCCCTGTTGCCTTCTCGCCTTGCCAAAGCGGTGTGAGATCCCGACCGCCGCGTGGTGATACGCGAATACTTGTACATCTTTGGATAGCTTGCGAATAAACATCTATCTGAATAAATCCTTGCGAACGCCCTTATCGGCATCTTGCACCGGCCCACCCGCCATCGGGTTTACCAAATTTTAGTGTTAACAACTATGAGCGTTGGATTTGAGCATTTTGGTACTGAATCTCGATGGCTGCCGCCTAGGCCTAAGAACTGTGTTGGAATTTGATGTATATGGGCTTGGCCCAATAACAAATCGAAACTTTCTAATAAATCTCAAAGGCCCATTCATGAAGTGCAAAGGAGGTAGTGCAATTCCTTTAGTACCACATTGCTAGTTGAAGATACGATGAACCAACTTAAATATGGAAGTTGTTCTCACCTTCTCAAGTCTAGTGTGAGGATGAGAAAGGAAATTCACATGTGCTTTTCACTTCGCCGTGTTGGGCTGGCGGGCGGCGAGGCGGGACTAGGTGAAGGGGCATGACATGTCGCGTGAATGGTCTACCAAAATCCGGCTCCTCACCTTGTGGACCGGACTATATAATCAGACCACCGGCCACGCTAAAACGTATCAATTGTAAGCTAGGTTTTTGCCTCTTCGCTGCGCCGCCGTCGTCAATCTCGGCGATCGTTCGTGCACGGTTATTCTAGCGAGCGGCGGTCTCGAAGCCATCGTCTTTCGCGATTACGCACGGAGAAGGCGAATAAGGTTTTTGGGAAGTGCTCTTTGCGCGAGTACTCCCAAGCTTCAGCATGGCTCGGTTTTTGGGAAGCGCTCTTTTGCGTGACTACTCCCAAGCTTCACCACGGCTCGTCTTCGGGAAGGACATCGCGGCGGACCGTCACCGGCTTCATCTTCATCGTCAACATCTTCGAGCTCTTACGCGCCGCTGATCGACGGCGACGGCGGTGACTGGAGGACCCGGCTTCACTTTCGGGAACCTCTCCATCATTTGTCATCTACGAACAAAGGTATTATCCCATAATCCAATCTTATTGTTAGTTATGTTCAATCTATCCTATCTATCCGGTGTGCTAGTTGTGCCTACACCAGTTGCCTTGATCATGACATGTTATATTCTATTCAATCTTGCCATGATCTGTGATATGATTTTTGTGTTATGCTAGTATTCTTCACATGCTTGATCTAGTTGTTCTGTTCATCATGATTTATATTATGGAATTAATTTGAAAATTGCCTAATATTAAGTTAACAAACTGCTGCCACCGAAGACAACTTGTGCTGCTCCTTGCCAAAGAAAGAAATAAGAAAAGGCAAGAAATTATTAGCCAGAGAGAAATTCAGATCAAAATAACAGCTTTTCCATTGTAAGTAGCAAACAAATACATTGTTTCGAGTGCAGATGATCTACTCGGGCTGTTGCATACACAAATAGATACGTTGGGGCTCTAAGTATATATATCACTTCAGAAAGTAACACGACCTGGAGATAGTATCTAATTCACTTGGTTGTAGACTCTCTCTCAATGTATGTCATGCATGGTGTTGAAGCATGATAGGAAACAATGGGACTTGTATGTTCTGATTGGATCTACTGTCTCTAGCTCCGTAGCCGCTACATGGAGAATTGGCGATGTAGTTCGTTATCTGATTTTTCTCCTCATGGGTGTCGGCAAAACGACATTGATTGCCACATGTTTTGTGGTATTTTTTGATTCATGTTGACACCGCTATGAGGTAAGTGGAAATATACATGCCCTATACTATATGTGTAATGCATCTGCCATATTAACTTCCACCAATATCTGAATACTCCTTATGTGTCGCTTCCATTTCAGTTTGCACCAACATCTCACTCATATGTATGTGATGTTGCTTTTGAGGAACTCATCTCACTAAGATGATTTCGAACATGCTATCAACTTAATTGCCACCAGCATTATATCATGCCCTCAGATCAGTCTCCTCTATTTTGTGATCATGGAGGGATAAATATATATATATGTGCATCTTTCGATTGTGTATGTACAAGCCCCAAAAATCATGTGTGACATGCTTCCCCGTCATCGAAGAGGCATGATTTAGTACTGTTTTGATTACAAATTCATTTCTTGCTGTTGTTAATAAATTAGTCAAGATTTGTTAGAAAGGACGACTCACCGTTTTGACCATACCATACCTCATGAGAGTCATGCCCATGACACATGAATTGTTGTGGTTTGTTTATCCTAGAAAGTGTTGGGTGGTAATGGATCATGGCCCTAATACCTCCTTTACAATCCAACTTGGCCCTAATTAATTTTAGCTCAAAAATAAATAGTATTTGAGCCCGATCCTAATAGGATCCGATCCTTAAATTTGCTAGTTAAAATTAGAGGGCCCTTTACCACCCCTGAGTGTGGTTTGTGCACACAAAAAAAAGTCGCTCCATAGCCACCCTTGGATCCAGATCTGGCAGCTCTTGGCATCCATGATCTTAATTACAATATTTACTCATGCCGCCGAGAACCTCATGGAACCAAGCATCCACCGGCGATCAGCTACGTACCACTATTCCAGGACAATGTCTACCAGCTCGAATGCGCCAGCGCCACCAAGCATTTTTTTTATCATATCCATATACGAGTACTACGTACCATTTATTTTTATTTGATTTTGTTAGCAAGAAGTAATACATTGTAGATACATTTAAATTAAATGTATCTAGGCATGAATGCATATCTAGATGCATATAGCAAAAAACATTTAGAAAATGAAACATTTATTATTTGAACAGAAGAGAATTATGTATCTAGACATAATGCATATCTAGATGCATGCAAAAATTTGAATAAAGAGCGTTATGATTTGAAAGAGCACTAATAATACAATATGCTTCAGACCTTAGAGCTTACTGCAGTCGGTTGGCACGAATGACAATTGCCCTACGGCGATGTCAAACAGCATTTGTATATTCTGCTGCTGGAAATTGCCCAGCACTGAAGCATAAGGCAGCGCTGTCCCAACAATGCTCAAGCAGAACGACGACGACTCCGGGTCAAAGTACATGTAGCTGTCCCTATGCAGCCTCATATCTGCACCGCCGGCGAAGTGGAGCACCATGTCCGGCATGGTTGGGAGCTCCTGTTCACTGGCCTGAGCCGGAAAACATGGGCTGTCCAGGCTGGAGGCGTTCACCACCGGCTGGCCGAGCAGGCCAGCCACGTGGTCCACCACGATCCTGAAAGCACTTTCCGCGAGGGCCGTGAAGGTGGTGCCGGAATCCACGATCGTGCCCCCAGAGCCGTCGTCGCGCAGGTCGAAGGTGCCATTCGGGATGGGCAGGCGAGCATCGCCGAGCGATATGCCCTCGAGGGAGACGTAGTATAACCATGGGTAGATCAGGCTCTGCAAAAGCGGCGTCGACTGCACGACGACGACGGCAGCATCGTCGGCGCTTGGTGATGATGCCAGCTCGGCGAGGGAGCCGAACAACACGGGGCTGCCCAGACTGGAGTTGAAGAAGTCGGTGAGGCAATAGGAGAACTTGCCGACGCCAAGCTGAGCCACGAGGGACAGCCTCCCGCGGCCCAGGCCGACCGTGCCAGTGGAGTTCAATGAGGCACCGCCATTGTCAATGCCGCAGCCGAACGCGACGCCGCCCACGGAGACGCCAGGCGCATTGAGGCTAGAGCCAAACGTGAACGTCTCCGTGCCCAGGACGCCGGCTGAGTAGGCACCGTCGCCATAGGCGACACGGTACCTGCAGGGTGAGCCAGCGGTGCAGTTGCGGCCCCAGACAGCCCCACACGTGGCGCTGGCACATGGCACGGGGGAGAAGCTTGACGACGTGGCGGCGTCGTAGATGGGCGTGTCCTGCGGGAAGCAGAGCTTGCACGGCTTGCATTGCGTCCAGGTGACGACGCTACCGGTGTCGACGAGGGCGATGAACGGCACCGGTGGCGTCCCAATGGTGAGCTCCATGAGGTACTCGCCGGCTTGGCCGGAGTGGATCCTGGGAGGGCCGGCGACTGAGCTGGTAGACAATGTGGAATAACGTTGTAGCATCGTGGCTGCTCGGTGGCGGCTTCTTTGCGTGGCTCGGCGCATGAGCTCTGCCTTGGTGAAGCTGCCATGGGAGTCAATATGGGTGAGCGTCGAGCGGTAGCCGGATGACGCTGCCACGACAGAACAACATAGTGATGAGGCTAGTAATAATAAGTGTAATGTTAGGAATTGCATTGCACCCTTGGATCTGAGCGTGAGCTCTGATAACCGATGCATAGCTTAGCTTGTGTAAATATCTAAACAAGAGCTGTTGGATCTGGATGAGCTTCATGTTCAAACTTGCAAAACTATTTATAGTGTTGAACACCGCTAGCGGCTAAATTACTTTGATATCTTCCACTTGGAAGACTCTGCACGTTCTTATACGGCATGAACACAGAAAGGGATGTGCACAATATACATCGATCCAGAGCATATACTACAGACACAAATATATATGGTCATCACGGTCGTCATCATTCTGTTTACAATTGCAGTATGACACAGATTAAATGACAAGAGTAACTAGTGCATCCTGAAAAAACTTGTCGAATTTGATGACACAGAATATTTAGAAATCTCAATATATGATCATCAGGATCGTCATCGTCATTCAGTTAATTACTGTAGCAAAGAGACACTCTGACAATTGCCGGATGACACAGATTAAACGACAACAGTAACTACTGGATCCTGAAAAACCTTGTCGAATGCGATGGCACCAAATATTTAGAAATCTAAATGTATGGTCATCAGGGTCGTCATCGTTCTGTTTATGTAGCATGGAGTCACAAAATGACACGAGTCAAATGACAACAGTAACCACTGGATCTGAAAAAAATTGTCGAATGCTATGGCATAAAATATTTAGAAATCTAATAAGACATCTCACGTTATCAATCTTGAGCATATAGACGTAGATGTCATCATCAGGAAGTCAGCTGCCCATTACTAATGTAATTGGTTGTAAGTGTGAAACCCCTACTACTTGGCACTGCTTCAGCCTCTAAACCTTTGGTACCACCATTTGTCGTTGTTGTAAGATACATGAAAGAATCTGAACGAAGACAAAACAAAGTGTTCAAGAAGGTGCCTTGTTTTGAATTCTCCGTCAGCTCATATGTCATCACTGGTATACCTTTGCATGGCCCAATTTACATATAGATATAGAGCATACATTGGTTGTTGATCATCGGCTGTCTTAGCGTATAGATGCCCATATAGAGCAGCTCCAAGAGCCTCTTTAATTTACATCCTTCCATATATTGATGGAAACAACATTCCAGTGGAGAAATTGACTAGTGTATCTTTCCATAGCCAAATTACATAGAACATACATTGGTTGTTGACCATCGCCTGTCTTAGGGTACACACCTATCAACCATACTAGTGGCAAAGCCGGCAAAAGTTAAAGTTGTTTCAAACTTGTCACACATTGATTAGGTGTTTATTTGCAGTGATACAAAGGTTTCAGTGACACTTATGCACCCCCTCATCACCATTTACTAATACAAACCCAACAGACTGTTCCATGTAGCTAGATTCCCTTGTCCAACCATTCATTAAGAAAAGTTTTGTTCACATTTGTTTGATGACTAAGATGCCCATATATTGTTGAATTTATTATGAACTTGGCTCATTAATATATTTAATAAATCAAAACTCTATGGTGTGTAATTATGGGAGTTGAAAAGATTTTGCCTTTTGGGCTGCTCACGTGGGAAGCCTTTGGCTTGCTCACGTTGAGCTTTTGGCTTGCCCAAGGTGGCTGGTGGCTTTTGGTCTTGCCCACTTTGGCTCTCATGGTGGCCTCTTGGTTTGCCTAGCCAAAAAGCATAAAAGGGGTTGGCCATTCTCCATTTGATGATTGATCGAGAGAAAACACCAGAACACGATTCAGCCGCAAGGAAGGTTTCTCCATCTCTTTACTTTGCTCGCACGGAGGAGCGAGAGGGCAGGTGCCTCCGAAGCCGTTGTCATTCGAGACCTTGCACGGGGGATCGGCAATTAGGTTTTTGGGGAGCGACTACGCGACTGCCCGAACCGGAACTGTTGCTGCCGTTCATCGTCGTCTTCTTCCCGTGTGACCGTTCGTCTTCTTCTCCCTCGAGCACCGGTGATCTTATTCTTGGCGGGACAACTTCATCATCTACGGCATGACGAAGGAAGTTGGAGAAGGATGCGGATCGGGATCCTCGGAGCGCATGGGAGGGTATGATCAAATCATCTCCTTTCTGTTTTTACGTTTTCCAGATTATCAATGTTTCAATAGTTCATCTCTGTTGTTTCATCTGGCTGTCATGCACTTGTTTCATCGGTTACGTCATATCATACCATGAGTTGTGCGATGCCCTGTTCATGTGCCCGTTATGTCATGTTTCATATACTGCTGCTTATATGTTTCAATAGTTCGCTATGTTGTTTCACATGTTGTTCTCGTATCATGAGATGTCTATTGTCTGATTTCTGCTAATTTTATCTCATGCACGCATGTTTGATTTTCTGATCATGTTGTTTCATATGTTTATCGTCTACATGTTTTACGGTTGATCTGTTACATCGTTTCATATGTAACATGTTTAATTTTATCATGGATATGGTTGATGTCATGATCTCAATATCTAATAATCATTTATATGTCATCATCATAATGTTAATTTATGGAATTAAAATGATATGGAAATTGCCTAATTCTCTAACAATCTAAAAACCTAATTCTAGGCATTTTTTCGCCGAGAGGTTTCTTTGCTACATTAAAGCCCGATCCTTTTGATGGTAAAAACTTCTTGCTTTGGAAAGCTAAGATGGAAATGTGGCTTCTTGCAATGTATTGTTATCATCTTCGCGAGGGTAAGCTCCGATATAACTTGTCTCCGCGGAGGAGGCTAAGTTTAAGGCTGATGACAACCTCTTTCGAGGTGCGTGATAAGTGCACTTTGATGCAAAATTCGGAAAAGCTACATCATCCTTTCTACGAGGGGAAAGAGCTATGGGATGCACTTGTTGGAAAGTTTGGAGTTACTGATGCTGGTAGTGAGTTGTATCTCATGGAGCATTTGTATGACTACAAGATGGTTGAGAACCGATCTGTAGTGGAACAGGCTCATGAGTTTCATGCACTAGCTAAGGAACTCGAACTTTTCCCTTGTCTTTTACCTGACAAGTTTGTGGCTGGTGGTATAATCGCCAAGTTACCACCTTCTTTGAAGGACTTTGCTACCTCTCTCAAACATAAGAGGCAGGAGTTCAATGTGGAAGAGCTCATTGGCACTCTTGATGTTGAGGAGAGGGCTAGAGCAAAGGGCGATGGGAAAGGTGTTGAGACCTCTTTGCAAATGTGGTGCGTAAGAGAAACTCTAGATTCCACAAAGTTTAACAAGAAGAAAAACCAAAACAAGCAAGAGAACTCAAATAAGCCTGCATGCAGGCAAGCCACAATTTAAAAAAGAAGAACAACAACAACAATAAGGGAAAGGGAGGATGCTTTGTCTATGGCAGTGATCAGCATTGGGCAAGAGAATGCCCTAGCAAGTTCATGCAAGACAAGAAATCAGCAAATGTTGTGACTACTGAAACTGGAGATGGAACATCTGGGTATGGTAATTCTTTACCATTTGTTCTTTCAGTTTGTAATTCATCTGAGTGGTGGATGGATAGTGGTGCAAATATACATGTGTATGCTGATGTTTCTTTGTTCTCTTCCTACCAGGTCGGGAGGTCTGGCGCCTTGTTGATGGGAAATGGGTCACGTGCTCATGTTCTTGGTGTTGGTACGGTCATTCTGAAGTTTACTTGGGGAAGACGGTGCCATTGAAGAGCGTGCAGCATGTGCCCTCCATAAAGAAAAATCTCGTTAGTGCATCTTTGCTATGTCGAGATGGCTACAAAGTTGTTCTTGAGTCAAATAAATGTGTTGTGTCAAAACATGGTTCTTTTGTTGGTAAAGGATACGATTGCGGAGGCTTGTTCCGCTTATCATTGCATGATGTGTGTAATAAAATGGTGAATTCTGTTGATATTTCTGATGAGTCGGATTTATGGCATTCACGTTTCTGTCATGCAAGTTTTGGCTGTCTAATGCGGCTAGCAAATCTGAATTTAATTCCTAATTTTAACTTGGTCAAAAAGTCTAAGTGCCATGTGTGTGTTGAATCAAAACAACCCCGCAAGCCTCACAAGGCTGCTGAGGTGAGGAATTTGGCACCTCTAGAACTTGTTCATTCTGATCTATGTGAGATGAATGGAATTTTGACCAAAGGCGGTAAAAGATACTTTCTCACTTTTATAGATGACTCCACCAGATTTTGCTATGTGTATCTCTTAAAATCAAAAGATGAAGCGTTTAATTATTTTAAGACCTATAAAGCTGAAGTTGAGAATCAACTTGAGAGGAAAATAAAACGGTTAAGGTCCGATCGAGGTGGAGAATACTTCTCTAATGTTTTCGATGAGTTCTGCGTGGAACATGGTATTATTCATGAGAGGACACCGCCATTCTCACCACAATCCAATGGGATTGCTGAAAGGAAAAACCGCACTCTAACAGATTTGGTGAATGCCATGTTGAGTACAGCGGGATTATCCAAGGAATGGTGGGGTGAGGCGATTTTTGACAATGACTGTCATGTCTCGAACGAGTTCCAACAAAGAACAAAGAGATCACACCATTTGAGGAATGGGAAAAGGGAAGATTAAATCTGTCATATTTTGCGCACTTGGGGTTGCTTGGCTAAAGTAAATGTGCCAATCAACAAGAAGCGTAAACTTGGGCCTAAAAAGCTGTTGATTGTGTATTTCTTGGTTATTCCTTTTCACAGACCTTTGGATATAGGTTCTTAATTATAAAATCTGATGTACGATATGTATGTTGATACAATCATGGAATCAAGAGATGGTACATTCTTTGAGAATGAATTTCCAATGAAGAATACACCTAGTGAAACAAGTCATGAGACTATAATTTCCCATGAGCATGCCTTTGTCTATTCCTATAGATCATCGAGGATTCTCATGTGCACATCCACGAGGAGGATGACACTACAATCACTTTCGAAAGAGCAAGAGACGGAGAGGGTAGCGAAATCCTTTGGTGATGACTTTATAGTGTACCTTGTGGAAGACACGCCAACCACCATTAGAGAGGCATATTTCTCTCTTGATGCTGACTTGTGGAAGGAAGCAGTAAGGAGTGAGATGGATTCTATTATGTCTAATGGAACTTGGGAGGTCGTTGACCGTCCTTATGGCTGTCAACCTATAGGTTGCAAATGGATCTTCAAGAAAAAGCTTAGGCCTGATGGTACAATTGAGAGGTACAAGGCAAGGCTTGCCAAAGGATATACTCAAAAAGAGGGTGAAGATTTCTTTGATACCTATTCACCAGTTGCTCGATTGACTACAATTCGCACATTGATTGCCGTGGCAGCCTCTTATGGTCTTATCATTCATTAGATGGATGTTAAGACAGCTTTCCTAAATGGAGAGTTGGATGAGGAGATCTATATGGATCAGCCAGAAGGGTTTATTGCAGATGGTCAAGAGAATAAGGTGTGTAGGTTGATAAAATCATTGTATGGCCTAAAACAAGCACCTAAGCAATGGCATGAAAAGTTTGATAATACTCTTACAGCTGCTGGCTTTGCTGTGAATGAGGCTGACACGTGTGTGTATTATTGGTATGGTGGGGGTGAGGCTGTTATGTTGTGCCTTTATGTTGATGACATCTTGATCTTTGGATCAAAACTCAATGTGATTGAGGAAGTGAAGAAACTTCTATCGAGCAATTTTGAAATGAAAGATTTGGGAGAAGCTGATATCATTCTAAACATCAAGCTTATTAGAGAAGGTGATGGTGGGGTAACTTTGTTACAATCCCATTATGTGGAAAAGGTATTAAGTCGCTTTGGTTTTAGTGACTATGATCCTGCTCCTACACCTTATGACCCTAGTGTGCTATTGAGGAAAAATCGGAGAATAGCAAGGGATCAATTGACATACTCCTAGATCATTGGCTCACTCATGTACCTTGCGAGTGCAACAAGGCGACATCTCTTATCTTTGTGAGCAAGTTGAGGCTGGTTTGTGTCAAAACTAGGAGATGATCCTTTGGCGTGCTCTTGAGAGAGAGTTATTGCGTTATCGAAAGGTACTATGACATATGGTATTCATTATCTTTGGAAACCCAAGAGTCTTTGGAAGGCTATTGTGATGCCAAATGGATTTTCGATGCTAATGAGCTTTATGCCACGGCGGATATGTGTTCTTGCTTGGAGGTGGTGCTGTTTCCTAGAAGTCTTGCAAGCAGACTATCTTAACGAAGTCTACAATGGAAGCAGAACTCACAACATTAGACACTGCTGGGGCTGAGGCCGAGTGGCTCCGTGATTTCCTATTGGATTTACCGGTAGTTGAAAAACCGATACTCGGCTATTTCCATGAGCTGTGACAATCGGTTGTGATTACAAAAGTCAACGGTTCGGGAATAACATGAAGTCTACAAGGCATGTTAAGAGAAGATTGAAAGTTGAAAACCTCGAGTTATAATGGTGGATTACATCCACACGTCGAATAAAATCAATTCACTAAGGGTCTGTCACGCAATGTGATAGAAAGTGCATCAAGAGAAATGGGTATGAGACCCACGTAAAATCTACTATGGTGGTAACCTGCTCTATGTGATCGGAGATCCCGTGAAGTAGAATAGTGAAACAAGCTAGGAGTAGATTGAGAGAAAGATCCCTTTCTTGACTCATTTCGATGCACATCTTTCCTATCGTAAAGCGCGGAATGGTATTTACCTTAATGTATTCCAAGAGTCTTGAGTGAAGATGAGATGTTGTCCTACAGAACAACTTTCGAGGAGTACACCTATATGAGTCAGACTGCTAGTCACAGTCTATGGGACTTGGGTGATCCCTAAATACTCATGAAAGGGAGAAGTATGACTTATATGCTTCCAGCGGGGATGCCTTTTGCAGCCCTAGTATCGACAAAGGACTTGAGTGAATCTCATCTCGCATCTTGTTCAATTCAAGGCATAGTCCATTGTTGGATGTGAAACTCTTGTTCTAGATGGATGTTCAACTTAACAGTCTCCATCGAAACACTGGTATATCAAAGAATTATGATTCTGGAATTACATAATTACAAACCCTAGAGTTTGGTGGAGATTGTTGGATTTATTATGAACTTGGCTCATTAATATATTTAATAAATCAAAACTCTATGGTGTGTAATTATGGGAGTTGAAAAGCTTTTGCCTTTTGGGCTGCTCACGTGGGAAGCCTTTGGCTTGCTCACGTTGAGCTTTTGGCTTGCCCAAGGTGGCTGGTGGCTTTTGGTCTTGCCCACTTTGGCTCTCATGGTGGCCTCTTGGTTTGCCTAGCCAAAAGCATAAAAGGGGTTGGCCATTCTCCATTTGATGATTGATCGAGAGAAAACACGAGAACACGATTCAGCCGTAAGGAAGGTTTCTCCATCTCGTTACTTCGCTCGCACGAGGGGGCGAGAGGGCAGGTGCCTCAAAGCCGTTGTCGTTCGAGACCTTGCACGGGGATCGGCAATTAGGTTTTTGGGGGCGACTACTGCCGACTGCCCGAACAGGAACTGTTATTGCCGTTCGTCGTCATCTTCTTCCCGTGTGACCGTTCGTCTTCTTCTCCCTCGAGCACCGGTGATCTTATTCTTGGCGGGACAACTTCATCATCTACGGCATGACGAAGGAAGTTGGAGAAGGATCTGGATCGGGATCCTCGGAGCGCATGGGAGGGTATGATCAAATCATCTCCTTTCTATTTTACGTTTTCCAGATTATCAATGTTTCAATAGTTCATCTCGGTTGTTTCATCTGCTGTCATGCGCTTGTTTCATCAGTTCTGTCATATCATACCATGAGTTGTCTGATGCCTGTTCATGTGCCTGTTACGTCATGTTTCATATACTGCTGCTTATATGTTTCAATAGTTCTGCTATGTTGTTTCACATGTTGTTCTGTGTCTGTTGCTCGTATCATGAGATGTCTATTGTCTGTTCCTGCTAATTTTATCTCATGCCTGCATGTTTCAGTTTTACAGTCATGCTGTTTCATATGTTATTGTCTACATGTTTCGGTTGATCTGTTACATCGTTTCATATGTAACATGTTTAATTTTATCATGGATATGGTTGATGTCATGATCTCAATATCTAATAATCATTTATATGTCATCATCATAATGTTAATTTATGGAATTAAAATGATATGGAAATTGCCTAATTCTCTAACATATATAACAGTAGCCAGGAAAAGTAATACTCGACTGGTGGTTGGTCTAGAGATATGTGAATAGGTATCAAAGTAATCATCGCCTTCTTTTGGTTGTAAACCTTTGCCACAAGGCCTGTGTTTTTTGTTGAACACCCACTTATAGCCCAAAGGTTTACAACTACAAGACCATTCAATTAATTCCCAAGAGTCATCAGAAAAATTGATCGCATCTCATTATGAACAACATCTTTTAATCGTCTGCATTTGGATAGGCATATATGAAATGACAAGACACAATGAAATTATCACAGTCCTTTATCTGTTGCTCCTCATAGAAGCCTCATTGTCAGCCGTCTCAAGACCTTCCTCTTGTGGTTGTTCCATTACTTAATAGGGGACTTGGTGGTCATAGTAAATCTATATCTATACTATAAAAGAACCAAGGAATTAAAAACATTTGTTACTCAAAAAAATTTCCTACCCACCCTTAATCTATACTATAAAAGAACCAAGGAATTGAAAACATTTGTTACTCAAAAAATTTCCTACCCACCCTTAATGACATATAGACCCGCGGAAACAAAACAAGCAGGAACATATGGAACACCCGTGTTCCTCACTTCCGCGCATCGGAAGGCACGGTCTTTTTTCACGCACGCCGCATCTACCCACCTTTGCGTACACACCGCCGGCAAATCAACCTACCGGCACGCAGCCGTCGCGCAGCTCCACGGGAAACACATCTCCTACCCGCGGCATTGCGAACCGTCGCGTCGCTCCAGTTCCCGCGTACCCACCCCGCCCGCCATCGTCCTTTCTCGTTTCTTTCCCCTCCCCGTCCCGACGCGTCCCGTATCCGCTGAGCTGCTCTCGCTCCGCATCCGTAATTGCTGTTGCTGGTGGCCGGCCAGGTTGAAGCGCCGAGGATAGACCGTCCCTCGACCATGCGCTGATGCGGCACCGCCGGCAAAAGTTCGCCTTTCGGCGGCGACGCGCTGTTTGCGCCTGCGGCACCGCCGGCAAAGGGTCTCCAGGTTGAAGCGCCGAGCAAGGAAGGACGGTCCTCGACGATGCGCTGCTGCGGCCTGCAGCACCGACAACCACGTATACCCGCGGTCCTTTCTCTGTTGTGAATGAATCACGGCGTCGATCTGCCTCCGTGGTCACTGGTGGTGCTGCCCCACGGCTTGTTTGAGCGAAGGCGGAGGCAGAACGATCTCTGCCGCGAGATCATAATCACCGCGGCCTCACGCAGAGTGGAAGTTCCCGCACGAAGGCTCCTCTGGCGGAAAAAGAAAACTTACGAACAACAACGGAAGACTACCTCGCAATTGGCCTGCCGGCTCCACCAGCGATCTCCTCGATCTCGACACCTGGCCAATCTAACGTGTTTAGTTTGATCTGCTAATAAAATACTAAAATCTGGTGTTTGGTCCAAGTCATTCACGGCTGTCACCAACAACTGCGGCTAACATGGTACAGTCGGGGTCCTCTTCGGGGCGGTTCGCCGCACTGGACATCATGGGCTTTTTGAACTCGCGCCGGTCCTGGCGTGGAAACCTATCGGCGCCGGGCGGGATGGTCTGGGATGAGTGTCTCCGGGACATCATATGTTTATATATTTTCTTTTTCACAGGAAAATGCTGCTTGCTTCTCAGCTGCTTGATTCAACTTTATATTGTATTAGAAGGAAGGTGTTTCTGATGAAAAGGTGAAGTCAGAGCTTGCTTGCAGGATTAGCGGATAACGTATTGGTCATTAGAGGTTGGATGCTTCATTTATTTGCTGCTTTTAGTGTGTAACCAAGCCTTTTCTCATTCTTGACGAATTTAGCAAAATAGCATGCACAATCCTTGCTTATCAATTTTCTTTGTTTGCAGATTTGAAGATTGATCTCATGATGTCAGACATAAACCACATTAAAGCAATATGTGACATCGTGAATTGGGGCTATTCTCAACTTTAAAATTTTCTTATGCTGGAAAATCCCAACAAACATTTTCTACATGTGTGATTGGTATGCCCTTGATCTAACATCCCGTATTCTTCAGTCACATATTTTATTATCTCCTACTCCTATATAAGATGAATATGATATTGGAGGACACAACGATGATGAGTTAAAAAAAAATAAAGCATTACTATTCCTCTTGTTGTTTGAATTGTTGTAATAGGATAAGATGATAATTACAAACAAACTATAAACTAACAAATAAAAACAATAAATATTTCTTTCTTACGTGCGTGCCGCACGTGCATGTTAACTAGTTACTAGAAAGGCACGCGGCTTTGCCGTGCATGGCCTGTATTTTGTCGTAGTATTATAGTTGATTTAGACTTTATTTCATGTATGGCGTAATAATAGTTGTATGTAGATAGGTGCACACTTTTTTTAAGCAATGTAGGTAAGACAAATCCTTGGTTATTTTCGCTTAGGTGTCATGATTTGCAACAAAATGTACGTGGAAAGATTATATATGTTGAAATTATGTGTAATAATATGGGGCGACCTTTGTAGGTATGTTAATATATACAAATCTTACTGTATATATTAAAATTACTTATGTAGCTCTACAACAATGGATGTTGTTGATATGTGCACATGCATGGATTTTAACATGTGGCAATAAAGCTTTGCTTGATTTGGTTTCTCAAATATTATTTGCAGATATCAATTGAGATTTGGAGCATGACTGTATGGAAGTAAATGATAAAAATACTTGAATATGTGAAATGGATATAGTTGGAGAAACTGCATCGTTAGTACTGAATATTTGAAGCTGCACTTATGCATACGATATTATGTATCTATTACATAAATCTAGTTATGAGAAACTAAATAGAACTTGTTTTTTTAATTTCACGTTTTTCTATGATTTTTATAGATTGTAAAAACAAATTGGATTTAACTTTTCATGTCTTGAATATACGTAAACTAAAATATGTATATCCACGTATGTATTAGTTTTGAAATTAGTTTTACACCCATGCACAAATGACTGCAGAATGTATGTAAGCGGTTACTAATTTGCTCTGTGGTATTATCATGATCGAAACACACATAAGAAAGCAGAGCATGTAAAGGTAAGCCATTGAGTGTGGTAGTTGGAACTTTTACTCGCCATTGAGTCATTGAAGCAGCGTGTAAATTTTTTTTTTGGCCTCGAAACCGGGTGCATGGAGAAAGGATCGGGAGGCGTGGAGACATTGTAGCTGCCATGTGGGCCTGGGTGAGGTGTCACGGCCTTTTTTTTTTTTTTGACAACAAACAACATTATTTAAAAGTAATATTTTGTGTGGAGAAAACGTCCAACCAGAGCGTCCACGATAGCAAATTTATTTTAGATCGTTC
The DNA here is from genome assembly GCA_015847255.1 of Hyparrhenia diplandra. Lineage (NCBI taxonomy): Eukaryota > Viridiplantae > Streptophyta > Magnoliopsida > Poales > Poaceae > Hyparrhenia > Hyparrhenia diplandra. The sequence goes on from JADLZK010009697.1 coordinate 178,107, forward strand.
GATCTTAGCTTCTACGATCTGATCTGCCTCAGCCCACTGTAGCACCCAAGGTATATATAGGCTCCCTCCTCATGGTAAAAAAAAAAAGAAACGCCGAACCCTCTCCTTCTCTCCCGGCTCCTCACGGTAAAAAAAAAAGCCGAAGCCTCTCATTCTCTCCCTCTTCTCCCGGTGCGGTGGCGTGCGCGGCCAGCGCCTCCGCCTCCGCCTCCGCCGCTCCTGCCCCCACCCCTCCTTCGCCTCCCGGGCGCTTCCTCCTCCTCCGTGGCGGGCGGCGGGCGTCTTGGCGTCTTGGCGACGGCAGGGGTCGGCTGGCTGGCCCGGCGGCGCTTGATAGGGGGCAGCAGCGTCGTGGCGGTGCCGCCCGCCTCCCCGGCCCTCCCTCTCTGTCTCCATGCCTACTCTCCGTCACAGCTCCCTCGCAGTAAGCGCTCATGATTTTCCCTAGGTTAGGGTTAGGGTTAGGGTTAGGTTAGGGTTAGGGTTCAGCGGTGGGTTCGATCCTCCGCGGCCGGCCGGCGAGGACTCCGGCACGAAGTAACCCCGGTGAAGGCAGCCTCTCTCCTTTTAAATCTGTTCTTCCTCTCTCTCGCTTGTGTTTTCCGGATTTTGGCTCTTGCTTTACTTTGGAACTTTATGGGCAGTTATGCTCATGTATGGATGTGGCAGATTATTGAGTCATGCAATACATACATGCCTAAGCAACTCCTTGCTTCTTGGGTTGATGGCTTGGGCTACATGTGTCACATGATTCTATGGCTCTTGTGGATTTAGAATCTTACGAAGGTATGTTTGGTTGTGAGGATCAGTTTGGCGAGAATCTGTTGAGCTTGAGTGCACGGTCGATGATGACTTCGGTTTGAGAGGGAGGGGCACTTTGGAGTTGGTTCATTTATTGGTGTTTCTTGGGAGTGTCATAAAAACATGTGAAACATCCACCTCTAAGCAACTCCTTTAGCCTAGCTGGGTTGATGGCTAAGGGTGGATGGCTTGCATGCTTCCATGGATGCTTTGGTCTTGGTTTTGTCGTTGTTTTGGGCTTTAGAAAGTCGATTGCCACCGATGACTCTTATCTAGGGAAGGAATAACAAAGGAGCATCGGTCCGAGGCCAAGTAATGATTTCTTAGTGGCGAGGACATGACCATGTCAATGATATTTGTATGATTTCTTAGTACACTTTGCTCATGATATTGTGGCGTATATGGCCAAGCACATCACCATGTCGGTGGTTTTGCTTTCCTTTGTGCATTACGGTGCTCATGAATTGGGTCATGTCCAATGATGTGTACACTATGCTCTTCTTTGCCGCTAGATTAATTTGAGGGAATGGGGGCTGCTGTGATGAATACACAATATAGATGTCTAATGATTCATGCGGTGATCGTGGGCCATCATTCCACAATTTACACCTCGTTGTTCCTCTAGATGCATAATCGAGGCAATGGTCATGAGCTATCTCCATGTGTTCATAAGCGAGGGCAATGATCATGAGCAAGGTTCATTTTATTTTCCCTGTCTTACGAACCGAGCAGCGATTCTATTTTCTCGCAGTTCTTCCCGCCTCTTTGGTAGTGGTCGGTTGGTTTCTTCGATTTTTTGCGTCTCTTTGTAGCTATTGTATTTTACGCGCTTGAAGCCTTTACGCTTCTTTTATGCCAACTCGGGCAATGGTCACAGTACAAACGTGTCAACTAATCCTGCACCATTAGTCTCGAGGAGGAAATGGTGCAATTGTTAATGTACAACCGATGACATTTGCTCGATGGTTTCTCGCTTTGCCTTATTTGATCATTCCCTTTGGTTTTCCACCCATTCTTGCTTATGATCATTGCACGTGATGTTAACAACGCATTATTGTGATTCTAGGCTTGTGATCATTTCTACCGATGTCGATTATGTACTCACGGTTACGAGCACATGCCCCTGTTCCCAAAGATTACACAACTAAACACATTGCACATGCGTGACCAATATTTGTTTTATGAAAGTTGGAACATTTTTTCTTGCTACTTTTCTTATGATTCAGACTCATCTATTCCTTTTGGTGAAGGAATCTTTGCTGATTTGGTTCAGGTAAACTACTCGTGGTTGCCTATATATGGCGGTTAAACAGGAAAAAATGTGCTCTTCAGTCCTAGATGGTAGTTAACAGTTAACCAAGTCTTATTTTAATGTACTTTGGGTTCTGCGCAGTGCCCATATCAATTACCTTGGTAGTACTAAAAATCCATTTTTGCTCGTGCACTTCTTAGCTTCAGAATGTATATATATTTACATGCTCCTAATTGTTGCCTAGGGGCCACCTTTTGTCACTGTCTTTGGCAATGGATTTTTCTGCTAACAAATGAATGTGTTCTTTGATACAGCAATGGCTCAATGCCACGGGAATGCATTTCACTTTGTTTGTTTTGCGAGAATGATAGGTGCACCTCTCCCAAAGACCTTTTCTTTGCTGCAGCCATCCCGCTTTTGTTGAATCAAATAGCTGGCCTTGGTTTATCTTCTTTAGTTAATCATGAGGTAATGATGCTTGGTTTTACTAATTGCCTCCATCTTATGTGTGGTATGAAGCTTTCTCAAATTTGTTGTAGTTTTGATCTCACTCGATTTTTGTTTTGATAACTTGATCCATATCAATTTAGTTGCTTAAGACCAACATATATTTTTTTTTTTCCATATGTCTTGGCAAATTACTCATGGATTATTTTTTGTGGCTTCATAATATCTTAATCTAGATAGTCTAAAAGGTAATCCTTTGACTGTGTTCATAGTTGAGTCATTGATCATGGACAACATTGATTCTATTTTTGCCATCTCTTTTTTACGTTCCATGATAATTAAGGCAATGGTGAATTGGTCATTTACGTTTTTTCATCCCACTGAACCTATTCTATTTTTGTGTACTTTGGAGGCACCCGATGAATGGTAGTATTTATTATTGTTTTGATACGAACATATATCATAACCATAGTCGACTTTTTTATTTTGCGAGAAATAAATAGGCGATGGGAAAAAAGGACATATGTAAAAAGGCTCTTGGGCAAGGACATAGAGAGCAGCTTATCAAGGATGCAAATAGGAGTGGTAATGTCCTCTCTATTTTAAAGATGTGCCATGTTCCCTACTTTTTGGATAGGATTATTGGTTTGGTGTACTTATTAGTTTTCCCTACACGGTCCCACGGATGGAGTTTGGGTCAGCACCATCCGGTCAGGATATCACTATTTGGAAACTAATTTATATACTTGCTAAGCTTTTTACCTGATTCATTCTAAACACCCATGTGTGTTCTTGCTATTCAGGTTTAGGACATAGAGAAACAGGGCCTCACGTGTGTCGAGAAAAGACCGGATGATGAGGTATATGTTTCTTCTTTTCATCATCTTTTCAGGGTCCCACGAGCTGGTGAGGTATGTGTTTTTTTCTTTTTCGTCATATTTATACCGGATGTTCGATTCATGAAGGTTTCATCCACACATTTTAAGTTTAGCGGTTTAGTTTGTCTACACTGCAGCTTAGGTTTTTTAGATAATGTGCAGCTTGGATATTGTAAAGGCAGTACCCAAACAACTACTCTTTCTAAACATGCACCTATTATGTAGCCCTTTGATACGATTTAATTCCAATTCTTAAATACAGGACTCAATGGCACTCCCACTCCCATCAAATGGTGTGGCAAGATGATGATGAAATCCGAGTGAAAGGAGGTAACGGTGAAGGTTTTAAGCGAAATACAAGGTTTTGCTGTTGCAGGGCTAACGTCGATAGCTAGAATGGAGTTAGCAAGCTAGGCTCATCTCCTACTCGGTAGTTTCAGCATTGTGGTAGGATCTGAATCTGATGTGTTATGTGCTGGGCCATGTCGGTGGCCATTTCACAAGACTATGAAGGCCCTAAACTCTTTTATAATTTAGATCCAGTTTAGTGTATGGTGGAATTGCTATTGAATAAAATCTTGCTAGGCATTGTTGAAGTATGAGTGAATGGGCCATCTTTGGTTGTCTCGAGTTTGAGTCTTGGCAGGCTCAATTACATAAATAATTGCAGCCCACTCCTGTTTCCAAGATTGAGTAAATGAGGTTTGGGCTGAACTGGACAACATTGTACTAGATACATCTCGACTTTAATAACCATCTACGTCCTTTTCCCTATTTTGCATTAGTTACTTTTCCTAACTTTGAGTATAATCATCTACGTCCTTTTCTCTATTGTGAAATTAGGTACTTTTCCTAACAGAAGGAGGGACATCCAAATACCATGATTCAAGAAGGAACTCACTTGACGATGCCATCAGGGCGCATGCCTAGAGTATGATCTGGCGTTCTCAAGAACCCGTCTGCAGTTGTCAGAGCACAAGAATCTAACCTTGCACTTCTCACGTATGGGGAGCTCAAGTAAGCAGCATATCATTATCATGTTTCTTGTGTCCGTCAACCATTGCCTGTTCACCAATCATCTTACAACCTTCCTATGAACCTTGGTTTGCGTAACGTGTCGGAGGCAGTCTACATCCAATACCTGATGGGTGTACATGGCGTCATCGTTGATCGGGTGGAGGAGATCTCAAATGCTGTGGCGGGTTTCAGTAAACCGGACCTCGGCCAGACTGGTGCTGGTGTGGACGGAGCAAAGCATCAGGCCTGCTCTCAGCAGCAGCTGGGGTTCTTGCTCCGGCTTATACCTGAACTGATTGAGCAGACATTAAAGGTACCCCATATATACCCGAGTGACATCCCAGTTTTGACCCTCGAAGTGGATGGGTCAATTGTTGTCCTGATAGGTCCAGTTTGACAGTTTAGTAGGAGGTATACTTGTGTTGAGTGCATACACGATTCTGTACAGTCTAAACTCGATTCCTGTTGGTACAGCCGACCATGGAATGTGGTCTTGGTGCAAGTAGGTTCACCAAACAGTTCACCAATGCACTGTTGGAAATTTACAAGATTGTTGTAATTCGGACATCCAGTTCTTGCCAGGTTATCTGTCTTGGTTTTCATGCTGACAGTTTAACACAGCTATGTTGGCCATGAGGCCCTGACCGCATCCATTTCGGGCAACGTCCTTATTACATCAGGCTTCGGAATGCAAAGGAAGCAAGAACATGCATATATATGTGAGTCGCTTTCTCTTGTCCTAAGGAACTGGAGCTCTGAACAAGCACGACCGTGTGTCCAGCGATCAGAGCCAGACACTGCCACTGCAAAGGCAAAGCATTAGCATTATACTAGCAGTCCTAAACTCTTTTATGTATCATCACGTACAATTCGGACGCTTATCCACCCGAGGATCGGGTCCTATAAGCATATATTGTTGCCACGTCATATGTAGGAGGGACGGCTCTATCGTAGATGGCTACATGTGTTTATAAGTTTAGTATCCCAGCCTCATGATCACGCATGTTTTGATTTGCGTTTTCTTACATTCATCGAACACAGCAACGGCCAATGCCCTGCGCGCATGGGCGCGCGCAAAAACACTAGTATTATATTAGCAGCACAATGCTGCGAAGACCCCGATGTAAGGCAGGGAAATATCATTCGATGCGCTGGAAGCGGGCATCGGTTACAATGGCCAGCAAAGGTGCAGGCTTGAGAACAAGTTTGAGAAGAAGTTACATATTCAGTGAAAGCCTGCATAGCTAGAACATGAGCAGTGGAATTAAGGGTCCTGCTAATCTTGAAGACCTTAGCCTGATGGAGAGAGCTGCTGTTATCAAACACCTGATATGTGATATATGCAATGATGGATTTGTTATATATGCAATGATGGATTTGTTATATGCAATGTGATATATGAACATGTGATGCATGCAATGATGGATTTGTTATATGCGACGGATGAGTCAAATATGTGATGAATGTGATATATTTGTGTTCTGTGTTGGAATGGATGTGATATATGTGTCATTATGTCTGTTTGTCAAGGAGGAAAGCAAAAATAAAATAAAAATGGCAATTTTGCGGGGCTTTGCCGAGTGCAATTGCTTCGGCTTTCGGCAAAGCTGGAAAATTTCCCAGCTTTGCCGAAAGTGCCGGAGTAATTGCACTCGGCAAAGATGGAGTCTTTGCCAAGTGCCAAGGCATGAGGAGCTTGGCAACGATTTAAAAAAAAAAAAAAAATTTGCCGAGCGCGGCCCGACGTGGGCTCGGCAAAGGTTTAAAAACGAAAAATCTTTGCCGAGAGCCGGCCCGGCGTGGCACTCGGCAAAGTAAATTTGGAAAATAAAATAAAAAATCTTTGCCAAGCGTTGGATGACGTGGCACTCGGCAAAGACACCGTCAGTTGTAACTGCCGTTAACAGCCACTTTTCTTTTGCCGAGTGCAGATCCGGCGCCGGCAAAGTCTTTGCCGAAAGTGTTGCGAAAAATGGCACTCGGCAAAGAAGTTCCGCCGATTTCCAGGTGTTCTTTGCCGAGTGCCACGGTGGAGAATAAATCTAAGTTTTGCACTTACATGTGGAGAAAAGCCTGTTTTTTTTTTTTTATGAAAAGAAAGAAAGAAAAAAAAAAGCCTAGCTTTGCAGGAACAATATCTAGAAGCTGAAATTTCTTCTCTAAACACTTGCTGTTTGGATAAATATATTCCCCTCCCAACACATGTGGATTGGTGAACTAATTTCCACTCAATTCCCGCTCAATAGATATGAATTGGTAGGGATTATCATCATGTTTTCAAACATTTATTTTCCTCTGAATGAATAGGAACGAGACCGTCCATATTTCTATCACGAATAGGCTACGGTGGTGCAATACTAGCAAGCATTAGTTTGAAGACAGATAAAAAAAAAAAATCGTACGTCAGGATGAAGAATCTTATCTTCAGGCACCGGAGTGGCAAGATGGAAGACCGCCTGACATCCTTGAACCGCGGGTGCCAGTGTCTCGCAGTCCAGCACATCAGCCTTGAACAGATGCAGATTCTCCGGGGCTCCGTACGTCCAGCAGATTCAGATGGGCATTCTTTGGATGACCTGAAAGAGCACCAACAACTGGTTAGTTGGCGCAGTCCAGTTTATGGTAGAATGTATGCATGTGAATAGGGCTGCGCTAGCGCCCGGACGTCCGGACGGACGCGTGTTGCTGTGCCTGCCTCCGTGTTGCTGCTGTGCCTGTTGCTGGTGGGTTCGCGCGCTGTTGGACCTGCGGCTGTGCTGCACGGCAGATGAGCACGTACGTGTGGCCCGCCCAACTGCATGTGAGAGAGAGGAACACAACGAACGCGTGTTTGCACGCGGCACTGTGGTGCATCGGCCCCCAAAAAAGTTACTACTCCGTAGCCTTACTGCTCAGCCTAGTACTAGTACATTAAAAGAGGTAGTGGGCAACACAAGTGGAGACTCGAGAGAGAGCTGAGAGCGCGTGTTGCACGCCAAGACAGTTGCTGAATAGTATTTCTTTCCTTGCGAGACATGCGGTAAGCTTACGACCAAACTTTACCGTGCTCTGGCTTAAGGTCAGCTCCATAACGGCTACGGGTGAACCATAAGCTCCATAACTGCTCTATTGTGGCTGCCCTGCGCCCGTTGCATTCACGTCCGGGTATTGGAGCTAGCCCGCTTGACAAAGATAGGCAACGCTGGCGGGGTGTGTACATTCCTGGAGTCAGAGCGTGTGGGGAGCAGCACTTAGATATAACATACTTCTAAAACAAGATGAAACATTGCAAACATACACTTGCAACATATGTGTATAGCTACTGCAACATACGTCTGAAATAGTTAAAACATTTGGAACACACACCTGTGACATACATGACATTCAGATAAAACGCATGCAACATCTAGATGAAACATTTGGAGCACACACTCGCAACATGTGCTTCTAAAAAACACCTGAAACAATTTGAAACATACACTTGCGATATACGTGTAGAGCCACTGCAACATGTGCAATATTCGATCTACTACTGCAACATTCAGATAAAAACATATAAAACATCTTAATGAAACACTTGAAATATACGCTTACAACACTCATATTCAGCGTAATACCACTTTGACGCTTGGGCGAAAGGCTCGTCGTCGTGGAGCTCGCCGGCGCCGAGGTCTGCGGCAGCGTATGTAACTCGCCGGTGCACCAGCCGAGTGGCAGGCGCGTGGCTGCAGCACCCCTTGGCGAGCACCTGCTCAGCAACCAGGGGAGCAAATGCTGAAGGCCGCGAGCATCCCTGGCGAGAAGGATGGCAGGCGAGCATCCCTGGCGGGTAGTATGGCACACAGCAGGCGAGCATGCACTGTGCAGGCGTGTGCAAAATTGTTGTACACAGAGGCTCGCGAGGGGCCAACCGGTGGCAGATCAGCGTGGGGCCTGCGAGACTCGCGGCAGGCGTGCATGCGCCTAGCGCGGGAGAGCCGTTCTTTCACACTAGTTCAACAACCCGTGCTCACGCACGGGATAGAATTTTATAAGAGATATAAGTATAGTTATTCTACCCTATTAATGCACCAACATGTCTGCATTCAAATCTATTCAAATGAACCGCCCAGATTTCTTCTCAACCTTCTCTCTCATTACTCATTCACAATTCAACGGTTAGGATGAAAAGTATGGACACATCCCCACCCGTCCATCATCGCGCGCGCGCGCCGCACGATCATCGCCGCTTTCCTATTACCGCCGCAATGCACGCGCCCTCATCCTCTCGCCCCCAACGCCGTCGCCCATACGCCGCCTCCTCCGCCTCGTGATCCACCGCCCAACAGCAGCAAGCACGCATCGAGATGCATGGGGTGGAAGACCGTAGCTGCTGCTGCGAGGGGCCGACCTAGGCCGATTGTGTCGCCGCCAGGCCCTCACCCGCGCACGAGCCCCTGCGCCACCCCCACGAATGCCGCACCGCCACCACAGGGCTGGGCAGCCGCCGGATCAACGACCTGTGCGACTACCCGTCTATCGTCTCGGTGGCTAGGAGCGCAACCCCTGGGACGTGATTGTTCCTCTCCTCTCCCACACAAACGAATACCAGTCCAGGGCGGTGCTAGCAATCCTCTCCCCACGGACTGTTCATCGGTGCCGTAGATCCCGACAGCGGCAGGCCCCATCCCTGGCCGTCGACTTTGCCAAGGGTACGGTACACACCCAGTCCACCAGTGCTCATCCCTCTCTGCGGATCTCGACCGGCGCTCTTAATTCCTCCCTCTTTGTTTAGCAGCCTAGCCGGGCGGTTTGGCCTGCAGCTCGGCAAGAGTGTGCTCGGCGTAGCACCCACCTGGTCAGGTGCACGCAGAAATTAACATCTGCTCAGACAGGACACGCGGCCAATATGACGACGCACGGGCGGCGTGCAGCAGGCGGAGGAGACCGGTAAGAGCGGCCACGACGTTGACACGGGCGTCGGCCAGCACGCGGGTACGACGGGTTGACTAGGTGCATAGTTGCCTGATGGTTTTCCTCCTTTGATTTTTCTACATCTGTCATGTGTTTTGTCCATCTGCTAATTGTTGCCACTGTTTTGCAGAAAGACTTAGAGACTGACGCTGAGGATGATGGACTTGACAAAGATCATATTAGCAAAAATATTGGTTTATTCATTGCTTTGTATTTCTTCTACCACCATTTCCTTTGCCGCAATTGGTTACAGTGGGCTGGCACATAATTTTCAGTGCGTGTTACTGTTTCTGAACTGTTAAGGAAGACTGTTTCCTTAGCAGTTATCTCAGGTGACATTTGCAAGTGGTAATGTTTGCTCAACCTTTCTCTTATCCTTTTGTTTTGCAGATCCCCATGAAACCTCCAACAAAAGAACCCACAGAACCAATCGATCGTGTGCTGCACAGTGAAGTGTTTGTGGTCACATACTCACATGCATCAAGTTCAATATAACCAAGTAAGTTTTCCATTGCGATGCAAGCTTGCCATCGCTAATTCCTGATACTGCTATGCATCGGTTGTCTTTCCATCGTGCATGTCGCTAAGCTCAATAGCTTCACAGAGGAAGTGAAACTGGGGAGGGAAAGACAGCGAAAGGTTTACTGTCTATATCCATCTTGTGAAACTGGAATCTATAGCATGGTATGATTCATCTTGTTCAGGTGCAAGAAATAAAGCCAAAAATGGTACAACGTGTTATTGTGCAGGTCGATGGGGAGATTGAGATCTTACAGCTAAGGATGTGTTTCAAACTATTTTCAGCTAAAACCTTGGATGTCAAAAATGCATGTCAGTGAAGCCTGCTATAATTCCCAGGTAGCCAAGATTTCGCACGCACCAGGTTGATGATGAGGCGCATCTCAAAGGCGTAATGAGCTTTGAAAGTAGTTCTTTGTTGTAACATGCTGAGATTTGAGATACTAGGGCATGCTCATGGAATGGAATTTTTAATATATTTTTACACAGGTCATTGTGTTAAGGATGGGAACCAAATCCTTGGATCAACTATCTCCTATTCTGCTGTTGTGGTCCTCCACCTTCACCTTCACCTGAACCATCTGTTCTCATGAAAGAAGGTAAGTTTACTAGATCATTCAGTTTCACGATTTGTATATGAGGGATGGAGCTTTAAGTTATGGAAATGCACAAGAAGCATTATCACTTTGTTTATCAGAAGATGACTTATTTACGTTTTGTCCAGATAAGTTCACCTATAGCATTACTGTGAGAGGCTTTTGTGACCGAGGGAAAATGCAGGTAGCGGCCACTCTTGAAGAAGTGAGGGAGATGGTACTAATCTGAATGCAGATGCTTACAAAGAACTGATTGATGAATACTGCATGAGCAACAATTCACTACTATATTGTTGTAAGATTGGTAAATGCTCAGCTACTGGGTGAACAACTGAAGGCATGGTGATTCCAGCTATTTACAATTTATAATGTGCTGTCCAGTGTGATGAAGAAAGATCTATAAAAAAATGTTCATAACATATTTTGTGGTTATTTCCTTCTATGTCTTTCATTCTTTACTCAGTTCATGTATGATAAACAAGAGGCCAAGAGGGACCAAAGATATCAAAAGTACAGTTCATGTAAGGGTTCTCAAATGGTTGTCAAAACAGTTCTTGTATGTTTCTCTCGCCTTCCGATATGTCTTGTTATGTGTTGCCGTATTGTTAGCACGGGCATTATACTAGTATTGTTTAATGTCTCTAGATAATAAAGCGACTTGTATTAAAATATATTTTTATATATTTGTTTATTTTCTAGCACAATAGGCATATTTGATACTTTTGTAGTGTCCATTTTTAAAACTTATCAATTACTGATTTGTTTGAGTTTCATCTATAGCTTATAATTTCATGAGAATCTTATTTTTGATTTTCCATTATTAGCCTTATTAATTGCTACATAGATTGCACTCTCAAGTATTATGTTGTCCTAAATAGTCGCTTTAAACCTACATTTCATTCTTAAGGTTTTAGAGCTTGATTTGGAGATCTAGGTGGGTAGAGCAATGCTAAGCTGAAAAGAATATTAATATTTAAGCCTTATAAAGACTGTTTGCACCCAACGAATCTCAAAGAATTGAAATATATAGCCACTTGTAGTCTACATTGTGGTCCTCCCCACTTGTCAAGATGTTTGAATTTTATTGCCAAAGAGTTATTGATGTAATAATGGTTATAAATATGGGTGCGTCTAACGCCGCACATGCGCACGTTAGCGCTATAGCCCGCCCACAAAAAAAAAAAAAAAGATACTAGTACAGTAACTTTCGATGAGACCGCACTTTTTGTCTCCCTTTCGGGGCGCCGCTGCTCTTCTTGGGCTACTAGGCAAAGGCCCAACACGCACTGTGCACCCAACTTAAGCAGCAGATACTCATCTTCACCCAAAGAGGTTACCCTACTTTCTCGACACACAAAACAACCGGGCGCGGCCACCACTGCTGCCATCGGCACAACGACGATCGCAAAGACCAAATCATCAGGAACACACAATACTGACACACATGCCATGATTGTACCATCAACAAAAATTCCAGCCAGTTACGTTTCCCTAGAGAAGCAAATTTGCAAATTTTGTTGTATCTCAACCGCATGAGAATCAATTTCTGTTGTTTCTCTCAGCATTCTACTTGTGTTTTAGCAATAACAAACTAGAACCAACTCAACTAAGATTCCATAATTTGATCATGCCAATCACAAACTCGAAGCAAACCGCAATGCTGATTTGGACCGTAAGCAAAATCTTCCTAGAGAAGCAAAAAAAAACAGCACAAAAACCCAAGCTCCTACTTGCACATGCTCTGCGTTCACACACTTATACTATATACATGTTCCTGTCTTCTTGAATCAAAAAGCCTTCTTGTCTAACCTACATCAACAGGCCTCACACCCGACCTCACACTTGATTATAGCTGCAAAAAAATGAAAATAGAAATGCATAATCGTAACAAATCCTAAGCAAAAAATCCGATGTGCATAAGCAATTTCAAAAAAAATCATGGGTATATGTCCAAAAAAAAACACCACCAAGGCAATGACTGTAGTGAGCTGTTTGGCTAGCAAAAGAACTCGCAACATAACAAAAGTATAGGCAAGCATGACCTGTCCCATCTCGCTAGACACTGCCAACATGGACCAACACAACTAGTTGCACCAAAGCAAAGAATTGCTACCAACTAACTCGCATTTGCCATCTCACAAAAATCTTCTATACTTGGTCTCGAACCACCTCTAAAATTTCCTATGGTATGATTGCGAAAAGAGAGAACAGAGAACATCATACAAATCAGAAATATGTGGTGGATTATTGTGGCGTTAACAGGGCGTACTGTGCACCACTTCCCCTGAAGGTCATATCAAAAAAAGAAAAGAAAGAAATCTCTGAGAGATATTATGATTAGTTAACGTGCATTGTGGTTTGGTTTAGCATTCACATGAAACTTCGGGCATTTGGCATATTTTGTAATGTCGTCTCGTAGGCAGATATGTAAATGGAACTACAAAGTAGTGCTTGATCAGAACTCACCCAGCTAGTGGTGAAAGAGCTATTAAAGGACAGTAATGATAATAACTTGCGACAAAAATGTTTTAATTTGAGTGCCAAAAACGTAACTCGGACCCCCTCTCCTCCCTCAGATTGTAAGCTATCACAGGAAGCTAGACAAAGACACATCGGCAGATGTAACGTTCATGATTCCCAAACAGAGCACATAACGTTCGGTGATTCCCAAACAGAGCACAGGCTATGTAAAACTAGAAAAACGGCTACTAAAATCATGTTGATTTGCATACTAGATCAAAGGATGATGCTAATTGGTAAAATTGCTTCCAAAATGTTAATGAAATGCCTCAATTATGATGCTAATTTGCATACTAGATCGCTAATAAATTGCCTATCTAATAACTTGTCTCAAACACACAAAAGAACATGCTACGAGGTTAAATGGAAACGAACAAAATGAAAAGTGAATAATACATGCCAAAAAAAAGTAGTTTCTTGTTAGATGGTTTTGAACAGTTAACAATAGTCCAACCACGCTTAAAAAAATTATGTGGTGTTTAGAATAGATGAACTAATTAAATTGTGTGGTGTGTATTAAACAGGGTGAATACTTGTTGCTAAAAACAACTACATAATAAAAAGTTGGAAATATAGGAGACAATGCATGTATTATTCACTTTAAAATGTTGCAATGCGGTTGTAGACCCCTCAACTGACCTCAATATAATAACAAGATGGCAGAGAGTAAAACTCATAACGAGTAGGTAAACAATGGAGCAAACAAATGGAGAGGGGGGGGGGACTTGCTTGCTTAGGCGAATCCGCGGCAGCAGGAAACGCGCAAAAAAGAAGACCGGTGTAGCAGGCCGGATGACAGACTACAACAAAGCACTACCTCAAAGAGAAAATAAAAGGGGGGCACATTACTCTCATATAATAACCGAAAACAAATTCAAGTGTTTCAGATAATAAATTCGATAAATTTAGAAAATGAATTCAGCAATTTTAAAAAGCAATTTAGCAGGCAACTAAACACTCAGACTTATGGTGAGGCCAATCGAGACGCATACAAATGGGAAACCGCAATGCAAGAGATGCACAAAATCTTGAATGAGAAGAAGAAACACAATTGCACAACGAAGGTCCCCTGCCATAGTACCACAAGGATAAGCACATAAATCATAGTGATAACCTACGGAAAAATGACAACCTCGAATTTCAATTGCACTAATAATACATTTTGTTTACCAGAGCAATTATGTTACTAGAAGAAAATCGACAAACTAGTAAAGTAATTCAAGTACTTTTGCATGAACAATTCAGGTGTCTTATGTAGTCAATTCAGTTGCAATCCTACTAATAGGAGCAAATGTCTATCACAAAATATATCATTTCGCACAAGAATCAATTTTCCACACCATACACATTGCCTGGGAGGGGGCATGCAATTTAAAAGACAGTTTGCCCCTAACCATTGTGGGGCATGCAATTAAAAGACAATTACACCATACACATTGCCTAGGAGGGGGCATGCAATTTAAAAGACAATTTGCGCCTAACCATTGCCCGGTAGGGGCATGCGATTAAAAGACAATTGCCCACGTACCCATTGCACGGGGGGGGCATGCATTTAAAAGACAATTACCACCGCACCCATTGCCCGGTAGGGGCATGCATTTAAAAGACAATTACCCCCCTACAAATTGTCTGGTAGGGGGCATGCATTTTAAAGACAATTGCCCACGTACCCATTGCCTGGCAGGGGCATGCATTTAAAAGACAATTACCACCGTACCCATTGCCTGGTAGGGGCATGCATTTAAAAGACAATTACCCCCCTACAAATTGTCTGGTAGGGGGCATGCATTTAAAAGACAATTACCACCCTACCCACTACCTGGTAGGGGGCATGAATTTAAAAGACAATTACCACCCTACGCATTGCCCGGTAGGGGGCATGCATTTAAAACACAATTACCAACCTACCCATTGCCTTATAGGGGCATGCATTTAAAATACAATTACCGACCTACAAATTACCTTGTAGGGGGCAAGCATTTTAAATATTTGCCAAATACCACAATTGCCACCTACACATTGCCTAGTAGGGGTTTGGCCCCCTTACCATTGCTAGGGGCAAGCATTTTAAAGATTTCCAACTACCACAATTTCCCCTACACATTACCTAGTAGGGGCATACAATTAAAAGATTTGCCACCTACAGATTGCTTGGTAGGGGGCATGCATTTAAAATTCATAGCTAATATGAATAATTTGCTTGTTGATTTAGTCTAAGTTGCCTACAAATGACACTAAAATTGCTAACATGTGACACTTAAATTGCCTACATGTCATGATTTAGCGACCCAAACGTAACACCATGCATCCGGACTAATCGAAGTGTGGAGGATGCATCATGCATGCATGTACCATACAAGAAGGCTTAATCAACTTGGATTGCTCAAAGGAACCATACAACACCGCGTTTCAGATAGCATCATACAGTAACGGTTTAGATAACATTACTGTATAGTTTAGATAAAGTGAACCTCAAAAATCAGACAAGTGCATATTCTCACAAAGATAGTTCTCGGTGTAGCTAAGATAACATATCGAACATGAAGCGATCAAACGAACAACACACCTACTCAAACCATCGAAACTCGTTATTGCGCCTTCTAACAAAGCTACCTCGATTTTCAACTCAGTGTACAGAGGTCATTGTTTTTCGATTTCGAAGCTTTGAGAACCATATACCGACTAGTGAGACAACCGCACATATCAGCGTAAATGCACCGATGGTAGTGAGGTACAACAACTATGCGCATGACTAAATTATGTATTAGGTTCATGTGACATGCTACCCAACTATCGAATCGGTAGAGATTAACCATTTTTTTTGTTTGCTTGGTATATATAGCATGTTGCATCTTGCATGGCTGCATAACTCATTTTGGATGGACTATCAATATCCTGTCCTATCATACACAACAGTGCGCATGTTAGCTCGGTGCTAATGCTTGCCACAAAAAAATCATTTTGTCATTTTTGAGTATGTAATTACTGAAAAGATTGACAAATAGGTTTACTAATATAGTAGAATTAATCCCACATGTACAAAGTGTGTTGACCCCTTTGTATGCAAATACCGTGGCGCTTCTTAGCGTGCGAAAGTACTAACCCATGGTAAACATGGACATTGGTGTGGCCTACCTTGACATGATGAACATGGACCATTGGAAGTATTTGGGCAGGTCAATGTGCTTCATGTTCGCAGAATACATCAATTGGACAACACTACATATTCCAAAGTGCCGGGCGGCAAAAGCACGAGATTACGTCACGAGAGCAAACCATCTAAAGGACAAATTGGGAGGAGATTCGAGCACGGATGCACTTGATCCGATTCCCACCCAAGGCCCGCTGCAGTGACTTGAGCTGGCCAACCTTGTCAAGCCGCCAGCAGATGCACTCGAAGAAGATGGCTCTCCTGCACAGCGCCCTTGGCCATATCAAATTGTTGTCCTCTAAACAAACAACGAAGAGATCCACACCAGTCAGGAAATCAAATACTGCCTAGCAAACTTGGAGAGTAGCACCTACAGTTCATAGGGGAAGGAGATGAAGACACAAGCAAAGAGAGGGGTGGAAGATTGTGTACAGAGGACAACAGGGAAGAGGGTGGGGGAGTGGCGGACGAACCAGGAGTGGAGGCGCACGCCGTCCGCAGCGAGTCGCGGAGTCCCCGACGCCGTACGCCATGGCAGCCCTCCTCCACGTAGACGCTGGATGAATCAAGCCACACGGCTCTTCTCCGGGCCGCTCTCAACCGGATCGAGGCCGGGCAGCGCTCCGCGGTGGTGGAGCTCGAAGCGGCTAGGGTTGTTGGGCGCCGGCACCGATGCAACTAGATCCGCTGCCGGGGAAGGAGGGGGGGTAGGGGAGAGGAAGGAGGGCGGGGGGCAGCGGCCGACGCCGGCGTTGGGTGGGCGGTCGGCGGTGGCGGGAGACGCAGAAATGGAGATGCGTGTGCGCTAGAGAGAAGGGGAAATGAAGATGGAGACGATGGGTTTGGGATGGATCATTTGGTGCCTCTTCACCGGTGTGGGTGGACTCATGCACTAGATCGTGGATCGACGGCCGGAGGGGTCAGGCAAAATCCGTAAGACAAACGTCTCGCACGGCCAAAAATAAGACAATACCTATAAATATTAATAAAGATATGTCAAATATTTTAGTTAAATTTTATAAATTATAAAGTAATGATTTGTATAAATTATATATCATAGTTATCAAAACTTTTAAATATTTTTTATTACCACTATTTTAGGAAATATTTTTCATGATTGCTTAAACGCAATATATGTATTTATTCCTCATGTATGCACTTGTATTTGACCGGATGATGGCACAATATATGTATGTTTACTTTAATTAAATTCTAATATATCTGCCATTAATAAAAGAAGATAATGTAGAAAACATACATATCTTTGTCTAGTTATTTAAATATTTTTCTCTTATTAAATACATTGATAATTTAGATGTACATTTAAGAGAATATTTTAATTTTTAATAATGTGAGATGTGATAATTTAGATGTAAATTTAAGGGGTTACATATATGTATCTATTAAAAATTCAAGGTTACCTTATATTGATTTACACACTCATAGATTCGGTAATTATTTAGAAAATAGCATAGATTATCATTATTTTTGTTTATTATAGTCTACATATTTCGCCGAGCGCTTTTGACTTTTGCTTGAATTTTTAGAAAACATTTTTTCCCAGTGGACCTCGTGAGGCACAACATGGAGGCTCCATTGGGGACCTCTATTGAGAATTTATAGGAATTATATTTTCCTCGCAATACTACCTTTGTGTGCCATCTATTTATACTTTAAATTGAAATTTTAGTCTATATATTTTATTTATACTTTAAATTATTTCTTCAGTAATGACATATGTGTGTAATTTAGGGAGTTAGTTTTGAAGTATTTCATAATGAAGGAAGTGGATAATTTAGATACGATTTTAGCAGATTCAGCTGGGTAGTTTATTAGAACCAAATTAGTGGGTTACTTTATGCATTCTTCAAATAATGTAGACACATTTTTATAGAACAAAAGAACCAATATCTATTATTGATGATGATGACTGAGTCGACCAAATTATTTCTAATTCACCTCGTTAGAATTAACATGAAGGCACCCTTAATTCTTAGTCAATGTAAATATTTTATGTGATTATATATTATTTTTGAAAATTTTAATTCATTTATTAATTATATATGTTCCTCTACTAATAAAATAATTTAATAACATGTTTATGTACATACATGGAGCATTGAATAATATATGGCAATGTAATTTAAATATGATTTCCTCATCGATAGGTTGGAAAGTATTACACAATAATCTATTTCTCAAGCAAACTCTAGGTGCAAACAAAATATAAGGATAAATGGAGATTTAGCATTCTTTACTCTTCCTGTTGATGAAACTTTTAGATCTATTTCGCTCCTTCAATCCTTTTAATAAATGTGTATATGTGGCCAAAACTGCAGAGGAGAGATCGGCGAGGGTGCATGGTAGCTCGAGCGAGCGAGGGTAGCATACCTGCAGCTTAGTGGTGACATAACACTCGTCTCTGCTAATGGAAGGCGATTGATGTCATAAATCGGCGGCTTTTATAGAATCATGTTTTGAACTTGAAGTTCAGGTTAGAAAACTCACATATGATGGACTAATAAACGGATGATAATTATTGGCATGTTGCTGTTGAAGGAACTCACGAACTGGAATAACAAAAATCACGCATACATATATGAATAAAACTATTCAAGTACACAAGTAAGAAGAAGATTAGAAGATTGATCTATTATACCTGTCTGTCGACTGTCGGACATGGCCGTTGTCCTCTTCCACGCTGAGACAACATTGTTTTAGGCCGCCAGGTGTCGCGCGTGGCCGCTGCTATGTGACTCCATCGCCGATCTCCACCCGGCCGTCTGGCAATCGGCATGGAAGGCCGACTTACTTTGGCCCATTGATTGAAGCTCTGTTACTATGGCTGCTGGCTATGGCGGCGGCGGCGGCCATGACGCTTGGCTAATACCACGTGAGATTGAAAGGGAAGGCAATATAATTTACAATATTTTTTTCTTTTCAATTAGATCTATATTAAGCGTGAGAGGCGAATTTTCAATATAGCACCTTATATTTCATAATGGCATATGGGTAATTCTTTCAGAAAATAAAATAGCACGTTATATTTCATAATGGCAGGTGGGTAACTTAGTTTTCAATATATCACGTTATATTTCACAATGGCATATGGGTAATTCTTTTGGAAAAATAAAATAGCACGTTATATTTCATAATGGCAGGTGGGTAATTTTTTTGAATAAATAGAATAGATCTAGTGGTTGTTAATATAAATGGCGTTCAAATCGATGGCCAGATCTCTCTCGATTATTGTGAGAATTTGTAGGAATTATCTCTTTTTCTAGCGTGTCCGGCAAGTGGGTAATTTTTTTTGAATAAATAGAATAGATCTAGTGGTTGTTAATATAAATGGTGTTCAAATCGATGGCCGATCTCTCGATTATTGTAAGAATTTCTAGGAATTATCTCTTTTTCTAGTGCGTGCGGTGAGAATTAACGTGGAGTCTTCTTTAGAGCCTCCAATTAGTAATAGTAAGATAAGATGGGCGAAGAGTGCTGCTGGCTATTGGGAGCGCACGCCATACGGACTTCAATTTGACCCGCATGGCTGATAACTAAAAAAAAAAAAAAAAAAGATGTGGCTCCTTGTGGTTGAAAGACGATCCATGGATCTAGCTTTCACCCAATCAAAAGTTATGTCGATCCAATGGAATATTGTGTTTCCATAAGAGAAGTGTTTTAGAACAATGGTAGAGTTACAACGATGTGCCATGCCGAAGCATCGCACCCATATTGCCATATCACGACCGGAAGTGTATGGTTTCACTGGAACTTTCTACAAGCTATGCTGGCCCTTCATCAGTAAAGACATCCTCAGTGCGATGCAGTGCTTCCATGACCTACGAACAGGACCATTGGGAAGACTGAACGGAGCGTCGATTGTTCTCATCCCAAAAACGGGCACGGCTGAAAATCTCAGAGATTCCAGGCCTATCAGCTTGATACACTCTTTTGGTAAGCTAATCACAAAAGATTTGACTATCCGGCTCTCCAGACACATTGACAGCCTGATCTCACATGCCCAGAGTGCCTTCATCAAGCGCCGCTGCATCCAGGACAACTATATATGTATGTCTGAAACCTGGCGAGGGCGTATTACAGTACGAAGACTCCAGCGCTCCTTTTCAAACTTGACATTTCAAAAGCTTTTTTATACTGTGTCGTGGGAGTAAGTCATGGAGCTGTTGGAGCATACGGGGGTTTAGTCCGAGATGGAGAGAATGGTTGACAGTGCTTTTCAAGACATCCCACTCAACGGTCTTGCTAAATGGTGCTGCAGGACCAACGATAAATCATGCCAGAGGACTCAGACAAGGTGACCCACTATCCCCTTATCTCTTCATCTTGGCCATTGACACCATACAGAAGGTACTAGAGCTTGCAACAGATGATGGAATACTCTCCCCGCTCAGAGGACAGCATGCAAAGCTGAGACTCTCTCTGTACGCCGATGACGCTGTAATTTTCCTGAACCCGATTCAGAGTGAGGTTCAAGCTTTGTTCAACATCCTGGAGCAGTTTGGTAGCGCCACGGGCTTGAAGTTAAACTTGGATAAGTGAACGGTAGCCCCGATCAGATGTGCTGAAATTAATCTGGACCAAGTTTTGGAAAGTTTTGCCGGCCAGCGGGTAATTAACATTCCCTGTTACCTACCTGGGTCTACCACTAGCTCTTGGGAGGCTCAGAGTGGTGCATGTCCAGCACACCCTGGACAAAACAAGGACAGACTATCAGGATGGCAAGGAAGGCTGCTTAATCCAGCTGGAAGGCGTGAGTCAGTGAGATCAGTGCTGAGCGCCATCCCGATATATCTTCTTACATCCCTCAAAGCCCCCAAACAACTGCTGGCAGATTTGGATAAAGCAAGGCGTCGTTTCCTCTGGGTTGGTGATAGCGAAATCTGGGGGTGGGGGGGGATGCAACGTGGGTTTCACTACCGAATTCATCGATATCCCGTGGGTATAGGCTTTCCGTCAGCTAAGAGGCAACAAACACGGGATAGCATACTCTTTCCCCGTGAGAAACGTGGAAAAGTCACGGGAAAAAGAATATACACGCGGGAAAACAGCTATCCCGTGAGCTGTAGATCACGGAAAGACCCCCGCCCTATCCCGTGAGGCCGGGGCTCACGGGAAAGGTAACCGCCGTGAGCCCCCGCCCCGCTCCGTCACCTCCGTGCCGCTTTCCCGTGCAAACTCCGTCTGACTCACGGGAAAGATTTTCCCGTGAGCAGGCTTTCCCGTGGGCTGAACGGTGGGCCTCGGCAAAGGGGACCCTTTCCCGTGAGTACCATATAACGCTCACGGGAAAGAAGCTCATTTTTTTTTTTTTTTTTTTGGATTTTGATCTCCAAACTTTTTCTACACTTGTTGCATATCATATGGCACTCAATATTAAAGTTTGGTGAATTATTGACTTTATTTGATATATTTAGGTAATTATTCTGTTTTATGGGAATTTATGAAATGAGGCCAAATTTGAACTACAAGTGGTTCAAATTTTTGAAAACAATTAGTAGAAAATTTATATTCCTCATACTCAACACAATGTAAGGCCTTGCATTTAAAAAAATAATGAAATCTGGAACATCTTAATACGAAATCATCAACACTAATCCCTGTTCGAGTGGTATAAAAATTCTAGAAAATAAACCGATGTGCCAACCACTTACCAGGCTACAGTCTCCGGACTTGAGGTTTATATATTTTTATTTAAGGTTCATTTATCGTTGAATACTATTTCTCCGTGTTCTAACTTTGTGTTGAAATAGGCCCGGATAGAGGAAGAAGGAAGCGGCGGGAGGAGGCCGAGGAGAGGGAGCGGGCAAGGGCTCGGGCGGAGCAAGAGAGGGCTCGAGCGGAGCAAGAGAGGGCGGAACAAAGCACCGGAAAGAGCATGGAAGCTCTCCTAGCGTACCTCCGGCGTGTTGGTGGCCAGGTTGGTGTGCAGCTGCCACCGGAGATCGCCTTCCCGCCACCGCCGGTCTTCGTCCCACCGCCTCGATCTTCCGCCACCGCCCGTCTACGGTCGGCCGTCGATCTTCCCTCCACCGCATGGAGCCTCTCCCGTGAGTTTGTCTCCCGTAACTTTCGAAATATGCATATATGAATGTGAATGGATATGATCTGGAGTTTTGAATGCACCATGAGATGCGCACGTGGACATGTGGTTGTCGGCCATCGAGCCGTTGTTTTCTTGCAGGTTGGAAAGCCCTCCGTGCAGGGGAGGTGCTGCCGAAATTTCTAACTATTTCTCTTCTTTTTTCAAGTTAATAGATTCTACCTTCAATTTTGTCTCACAAATTTCTAACTATTTATCTTTGCCTACGTGCGGGGAAAATTCTCATGCCTCGAACCCAACTCGAACCAATCTCAACCGGACGCTTGGGAACGCTTGGAAGGTTGGAGGCCGTGGCCGTAAATTTGTCATGATTTAGGTTCAAAACTTGTGCACTTGAACTTGTGAACTTCGATTTTATGTGAGTTTGTGAACTTGTGGTTGCACTCATGGACATGTGGTTGAACTTGTGACTTGGTTGGATCTTATGTAATATATATGTGGTATTATGAATTTATCGAGCTATATTTGTGATATTATGGATATTATGAAATCTGTGTATGTATATATATATTTATATGTGTCAACAATGTGCTGGAACAAAAAAAAAAAAAAAAGGTCAATTTCCGTGAGCCACACACGGAAATTGACCAAATATTTCCCGTGAGTGGCACTGCTCACGGGAAATTGACCAAAGATTTCCGTGAACTTACTTTGGCGCGACGGGAAAGGGAGAGGATATCCCGTGAGCTGCACCGTTACGCCACGGGATATCACCAAAACGCCGTTTCATGCCACAGGCCACGTAGGCCATAACGGGTTTTACCCCTCCCCCGTTGACGGTGCCACCCCCCTCCCCGTTAAGTATATCCCGTGTGCTAAATTGGATCACGGAAAGGATATCCCATGGGTATGAGCTGTGTTCACGGGGAAAGGGTAATTTCCGTCGATGTCGTTCCGTCCCACGGCTATCCCGTGATTTACCGCCGGGATATCCATTCCCGTGATGAAAAGCGGGCTTTCCGTGAGCGGCACTCACGGGATATCACCTGGTTCGGTAGTGTTTGGTCCTTTGTAACAAGGCCGCAGATCTTTGTGGGACTAGGCATACTGGATTTGGAAAGGTTTAGCAGGGCTCTACGTTTGAGATGGCTATGGTTCGCTTGGAAGGATCCAGATCGGCCATGGGTAGGTGGTAGGAATGCCGTTGCCAGTTGACTCGGTGGACACCTCGCTTTTTTCAGCAGCAACGAGTGACAGTACACAATGGCCGCAAAGCTTCTTTTTGGACCTCAAGCCAGATAGACGGTAAACCTCCTGCTACCCTTTTTCCCCAGTTATTCCGGCATAGCAAAAGAAAGAAGAGAACTGTAAGGGACGCTATGAATGGACAATCATGGATTAAAGACATAGCTCACAACTTGAACCACGACCTACTGCATGATTTTTTTTTGAGCTGCAGAGTGTACTGCATGCGGCCCAACTGAATCTGCAAGATGAGCAAGAAGATGAAATAATATGGATGCTTGAACCCTTGGGGCAATACTCGGCCACCTCTGCCCTGTGAAATTTTTTTCGCGAAATATCTTGAAATTTTCGATATATCGCATTTTTCAGTGAGATCCGAAAAATTTTTATATCGGTCAAAAATTTTCGGCTAAATTCATATTTCACCCAAAAAAATTACACCAAACCATTCTAAAATCTCCATATCCTCTAGTCTTAATAAAGACTTATTTTTTTTCAAATCTATTTAATTTTTCTCACTAACACATTCGATGATACTAATATATTTTTGCAAGTTGCCCACCGTGAGCCCGTTGTATTATCACTTCACAACTTATGCGATATATTGTGTTGTTTCGTGATCCCAAATCTAGTGAGATGATGCCAAATTTTTTAAAGCGCATTTTGAATTTGTTTAAATTTGACCCGATATTTCGAAATTTCTGAAATATCGCATTTATCGGCAAGTGCCGATATTTTTTCTACCGGTAGAAAAAAACCTAGCCTCTGCCTACAACATTCAATTTGCCGGTCAGGTAACATCAAGTTTCCTCACCCTAATTTGGAAAGCTTGGGCCCCTCCTAGATGCAAAATGTTCTTGTGGCTGCTACTACAAGATAGGCTCCGCCAGTAGCCCGCCTACAGCTCCGGCAATGGAAAAATAACTACTTCTGTGCGCTATGTGAAAGGAACCTTGAAACAGCTGTGCACCTCTTCATTGAGTGCCCATTCTCACGGCAAGTCTGGAGCTTGCTTTCTCCCTGGAGTGGGTGTCAGAATTTGCACCTGGCCCAATGGACGACCGAGCAAGAGATGGAAGACTGGTTCCACAGTATGACCGGCAAAGGCACAAAGATGGCGCATACGGTTTCCATACAGACTTTATGGCGCATTTGGAAGCAAAGAAATGCTATAATTTTTAGAGACTCCAGGAGCCCGGCACAGGTGGTTTTGCGGAGATCAGGGATGAGTGTTTCACTTGGTCATTGGCAGGGGGAAAGATCCTAAACCCTCTGTTTGGTCGTAATGTCATTCGTGAGTAGTTAGCTATTATTCCCGGCCTTCGCATCCCTCTGTTGCGACAGGCAGCGTATCTCGCGCTTGTAATGAAATTGTATTCTTCTAACTCCTCCTTATTAATGATACAGCCAGGCAACCGGATCTTAAAAAAAAAAAAAAAAAACGGCCGGAAGAGTGTGACTGTAGTTGCAACAGAGGCGATGATATTACCGTGAGATAATCATGGTAAGCTACTATCAAACAGAGGCGATGATATTGCAGTACAATTCTCTTGCACATAACGGTAGGCATACTCCTGCAACAGTAGTGGGCTAGTTTGCGGCGTGCCGCAGTCGTAATCCGCCATTTTCAGAAGCCTTCGTGCGAGCACTCCCGACAGGAACCTGTCCCGCAGGAAGCTGACAACCGCGCTGTCACTCTGCTGGATGAAGCCCACGGCGTTGGCGGTCGTGACGAGCTCGATGCTCCTCCACCGCCTGATCCGGGCGTACTCGCGCAAGGCCGCCTCGACCCGCTCCTCCTCCTCCTTGCCCATGGCAGCAGCAGGCAGCAGCAGGGCGTCGCCGAGGCAGCGGGCAAGGATGACGCCGTCCTCCAGCGCGAGCAGCCGCCCTGGCCGAGGTCCGGCGTCATCGGGTGCAGCGCGTCGCCGCCACGCACACGTTGCCCCTGGCGATGCTCGCTGTCAGCAGCGAGAGCGGCGACGGAACCGCAGCGGCGCGGCCAGGACGTCGTTCATCTCGCTCCTGTCGATCACCGCCAGCTCCTCCGGGGCACCTTGGAGCCCCGGAGCTTGGACAGCACGAACTGCTTCATCTTCGCCGCGCTCTCGTCCACGCCTTTGTCTGAACGTACGAACAGCATACAAATTGTTAGCTGCTCCTAGCTGTACATACAATTTTGATTTGATGTCGCTAACCGTTGTCGGAAGGAGTCCAGGTGAAGAACCAGTAGATTTCGTTGTCGTTGCAGGGCATCATGCCGGAGCGGAAGCCGTGGCCGATGAGCTGCAGGAACTTGGGCTCGAAGCCGTGGCCGTCCGGGTAATGCGCAAAAGCCTCTCGCCGCCGAGCGCCCCGAGTAGGACGGCGTGGCGAGGCCGAGCCATTTGGCCACCACGGAATTGATCCCGTCACACCCGACGAGCACCTGCACATAGATGGATGCAGAGTAAGGCAATGCAATCAGCTCGAACCTACTACTTATAGCGAACGTGAAATAAAGAAACTGTACCTTTGCTCTGATGACTGAACCGTCAGCTAGCTGCAGAACCTTGACGCCGCCGCCGCCCTCCTCGATGGACACGATCCTGGAGGAGTAGCGGATGGTGCCTATTGGTAGCTCCTCCTCCAAGGCCTGCAGCAGCAAGTCCCGCCTAACGCAACGGATTTCGTGGGGCCCTCTGCGTCAGCGACGACGTTCATTCATGTCAGTTGCCAACAAATCGATCCAGGTAAGGTACCGGCGCGATCGATAGATTCAGGCGTCAGTCAGAGGTTAAATTTTTCGTCTCACCGTTTCCCCCTGCTGCGTGAGGTCCATTTCTTGTGTGATTTCGCCGGTAGAAGAAGCCATGACACGTAGCCTGAAAACATATGGCCGGACAGGTTCAGCAGGGAAACTGACTGCAAACTGCACTGCAACGCGAGCCCTGCCCGGTGGACATGGGAATTGGAGATGTACGTACGTCTGCCCCCGCAGGTGCTGCTTCCTGATCTTGTCGCCCACGCCGAGGGCATCCAGCGCCCGGAAGGCGTTCTTCCACATCGTGAGCGCGAACCCGGAGGCCCGCAGCGACGGCGACGACTCCAGCACCAGGCTCCTCACCCCTTTCCTATACGCCCAAATCAGTTTTAATTTTTCAGCAGAGCAAGGCTACGTGTGCGTGTCTGTGTGAGAGAGTGTATACCTGTGTAGTCCGAGAGCCGACCCGAGGCCGGCCAGTCCGGCACCGACGATGACGACGTCCTCGGCGGCCTCCATCGGCTGCAACGGCGGTGCAGCTTCTGCTCCTGACTGCAGTGCTAGCTGGGATGGGAGCCTTGGATTAGTCGCGTGGTTTGGCCCAGTGACGGACCGAGAGTTCTGGATGGTGGATCAATCAAGCAAGAACACTTTCTTGGCACGAGAATCAACAGGTCCGGATGTGTGGTGGTTATATAGAGGCGAGCAAAGTGCTGGAAGTGGGGAGTGAAGTGTGAAGCTTAAGCTCGAGGAGCCACCACCGGCGTCACTGCTGATGCTGTGTCGACTGGCTGGTAGCGTGATGCGCCAGCGCAGGGCTGCTAAAAATCTTGGTCTTCTTGATGCACAAGTGAAGTGAAATGGAAGCACTGCAAGTGAGAAAGTGAAGCATCGCGGGAGCAAACAAATATGTCGAGGTAGACTCCATAGCGGACAACCATTTCGGAGTGGTTTTCTTTTCCATTTTCTTTTTGGATGAGAAAACGACCTGCCCAGTCACTGGCAGGTGGGCCACAACTGTTTTGTACTAGTAGAACACAAGTATATTGCTCGTGCTAACACTACAGTGACATCTAGGTTAACACACATTAAACAATCATTCATCAAAGCTTGCTCACAACTGCATACTGTGAATTTGCTTATTTGAGATGAGGCTGCAATGACAAAACAATGCTTTCACTGAATCCTCCGAAAGTGGCGAGGGCTTACGTGAGTCCCTCCACTTTTGGTCCTCGGCGTTCACCCTTGGAGGTAAGAAATAGGGCTTAGCAGCATCCGCCGCCGGCCACGAGACGCCAGTCTCTCCACTAGGTCCAAGAACGGAAGCAGGTGGCCGAATGCGAGCCACAGGCATATCACCACGTGCAGCACCGGAGAGGACGACGACGTTGACAAGCTTCTGGTGTCGGCCATGACCAAGAATGGGGCTTGTTGTTGTTGCGGTTGGGCTGCGGCGAGAACTGTATGCGCTTTTATATAAATCAAATCAATGAAAAAAGTCCAAATTACTTGGCAAAGTTTTGACATATGTAATATGTTTATATAAACCCCTAAACTAACATTTGGTTCAATTAATTTGGTTACCCATATGGGCTTCCTGCTGCTCATAGAGGGTCATGACATCACTGGGCCTGCTTGTATGGCCAGACTCAGTATAAGAGGAGGCAGAGAGACCCAGGAATAATGGCAACAAGAAATATTCAGAAGACTCCATCTCCTACTAGCTACTACTGTTCATCTTCCTCCTCTGATTCCTCTCAGTGCTGCTGATTCGCTGATGTATCTTCGATTCCCTTGGTTGCTTCCTGTACCTATCTCTTCTTCCTCTTTCATAGTGTATCAGATACCCAGCACTAGTCTTATCTGTGTTGAGTTGGGGTAATATGAGTTCCAATATTTCGAATAAAAGGACACAATGTCATTTTTTTCCCATGTCGGTAACAGAATAGAAGGCATAGACTCGTAGAATCATCCTGCGTGGTTCACTACAAAAATGGTGGAGCTCTCCTAGCTTTCGTAAATAGTAATAAAGCAATACCACTATACGATCATAGCATAGGGGAATCCTCACAATGAGGTATTTGGTAGGGAAAGTTTATACTAAATGTTGGATGCAAA
The DNA here is from genome assembly GCA_015847255.1 of Hyparrhenia diplandra. Taxonomy (NCBI): domain Eukaryota; kingdom Viridiplantae; phylum Streptophyta; class Magnoliopsida; order Poales; family Poaceae; genus Hyparrhenia; species Hyparrhenia diplandra. The sequence goes on from JADLZK010009697.1 coordinate 206,387, forward strand.
CACTAGGAGAAGTTGCAAATTCTAGTTGTGGTTCAGCCCGATGACCATCCCTCTTGGGAATTTCGGCGAACACATCACATGCATCAGCGTGGCGGCGGACTCGGTGAACACGACACGTGTGTCGTCGAAGAAACATATAGAAGGCGGCTCATTGACAGTTTAGCAGCATGAGATCGATGGTTGGAGATGGTGAGTGAAATGGCGTGCTCGATGTGACCTCGGGAGAGGTCACATTGGAGCACGCCATTGCACGAAAGGTCACATCGAGCACGTCATTTCACTCACCATCTCCAACCACATGGCCACCAACTACGACCAACACGATCGCGAGCACATTATGGAGCACGTCAATATCTGTTTTATAACATGATGGCTAAAGTTTTACCGCTTTACCATCAGTTTTGAAGGATAAGTAAACCAGAACGAGAAAATATGGTGATACACAGAGAAAATCATAACATGCCCCTTAAAGTGTCACGGCTGCATTAGCAAGGCAAATGGCCTTTGTCCAAAGGCAGGGTCGACCTCCATCTGTAAATTCTAACTCATGAAATAATAGAATTTTACAATCACTACAACATTAAAGATTTACCGTGGCGTTTTTTTTTATTTTCTTGTGGTGGTTTTGGAACCGCCACCGAGCAAAGGTCACGGTTAATCAATGATTAACCATGGCGGTTTCAAAAAACGCCCGATTAATCAAAAAAATAAAAATCCAAACCCTAACCCTAATGGGCCTAGATCCGGGCCACCGCCCGATCTCGGGCCCATTAGGTTAGGGGTTTCGAAGTTGGGGACGCGGCGGGGCCGAGCTGCTCGGGAGCCAGCCAGCGGCGGATCCGGCGAGCACTTGCCGCGCGCCGTGCTCCTTGCCTCAGATCCGCCGCCGCGCCTCCATGCCGCGCCACCAAGGGGAGGATAGCGGAGCTCGGGCCGCCGAGGCTCGCCGGATCCCACACGCGGCGCTGCCCTCCACCACTATTTGCGCCTCCGGTCGCGGCCCGCCTCCGCCTCGCCCGTCGGCGCGTGCTGCCCGCCTCCATGGCGCCTACGCCACACGCTGCCCGCCGTGAGCTCGGGGAAGGAGGAGGAGATCCGCGGGGGAGGAGGAGGGCCGGGCCGCCACGCGCGCCGTGGCCGGATCTGCGGGCCGCCGGCTGCCCCGCGTGCGCCATGGGAGAGGAGGGTGAGGCGCCCGGAGAGGAGGAGGAATGGAGGGTGGGCGCCGCCGCCATGGGACACCGACGGGAGGGAAAGAAGTGACGGGAGGAGAGATGCGGCTGAGAGAGTGGTGGGTGAGGAGTGAAACCCTAACCACCCCTCTCGCTATATATATTAGAGGGTGTGTATTGGGCTAGTTGGGCTTATCTGGGCTGAGCATTTGGGCCTCATTAACCATGACGGTTAATTGATTTACCGTCGGTTAATAAAAAATAACCGCCTCGGTTAATCATGACATTAACCGTGGCGGTTTTTAAAAACCGTCATGGTTAATAAAAGGCAAGTGCCTTGTAAAAGATTTAATGTAGTAGTGAATTAAGCAGAACACTTTTCTTGGCTATAAAAACATAAGTTACAGATGTTAACTCCACTAAATACAAAAACACGATTACACTTAATTGAAACATAAAAATATGAAGAATATGCGTAGTGGGCCATGACGCCAAATCAAAAAGTTTAAAAGATAAATAAAACAAACTAAAGAAATCTAAATTTTAAATTGTAAGAGAGCGAAAGAAAACAAGCTTCCATATTTGTTTCATCAAAGATTGAAGCTAAAAGAAAACAAAAACGAAAGCTAAACTTAAATTCGCAATTGATGGCTAGCTAGTAGCTACCCGTACTATTAACAGCAGCCACGCAGCTTTCAAGCCAACATAATGGCAATTGGCGTGCATTCTGTCGTTTGGTGAAGTACGTGTAGCTCCAAATTTAAACATTATCAGGATATATATTTGATACACGTGTACGGCCAGCATACTAAGACACAAGGCCACTTCCAGTTTGTTAAGATTTATGCCGCTGTCAACGACTTATCACTGTAGTAATGAAGCATTGAGACAACGTGCCAACACCAAACCTAAATACGTAATCAAGTAAAGGACACGTCAGTGATGGTATAATAGCCCCATGCATGGGGGTTGCAGCTGGCAGATAGCTAAAACTTCTTTAATCCGATCACAGTCATGGCTAGCTAGCGAGCCAGCTAGTCCATACCATAGATGCTATATTATTTCAAGATAAGTTAGATAAACGGCAGAAGCTAACTTATCGTGTACCAGCTAATGATCAATCTTTATTAAAATCCATGCCGCTGTCCACAACTGATCGTCACCGTAGTATCGAGCTACCACGTCGCAACGACTGTAGGTGTTTTATTTTGTTGCTCTCGGTAGATAGTGCACGTCATACACATCGGTCCAGTAGCGTGCGTCAATCGTTTTTCTAGATGCGCAGTTAGTATTTCTAGCTAGTCATCTCTAGATAGTGATGGGGTTTTTTAACCGGCAGTGATGTGAAGATCGGGGGTATTGTAATATTATAGACATGTCTCATTCATATATCACAAATGTATTTTCTGAAGCCGCGTCTTATGTATTGTCCCTCACAAGACCTATTTCTTGGGAGGTAGCACATCAGAGACGAAGTTTGAGTAGACGTTTCTGTGATCGGTGTTTTCATGTCACAAAATTGGGTATATTGTTTGTGCTATTTTGCCATAATGTCCTTAGACTATCCGCACTCATGGTCTTCTATTTTCTTCCACTATACATCCTGATCATCAAGATTCTTTCCTCTATATACGTTTCTTCCTCACCCATCATCCTTTATTTCCATCCTTTATACCAACTAACAGCCATGGGACACAACTTGTTAGTTCCTTTTCCCCACCGTCAACCCCGTCACGTGCACACGCAGGAGGGGAGAGCAAAATCCACTGCTCCCATCCTGTGCCCTGTCGAAGCCGCGAGGCTGCTGCCGTCGGGCGCGAGGTCGCCCAGCCACCTGGATCTTGCTGCCGCCGTGGGCGAGGGCGGGGCGAAGTCGATGGCGGCGAGTCTGCGGGAAGGTCGGTGGGCAGGGGCTTGGCGGCCCAGTGCTCGCCCGGCGGCCCCTCTTCCCCTCTCGGTCGGCCGCGCCCTCTCCGGCAGCGGCGGCGGCGGTTCGAGCTCCACCGCATCCATCCCTCTCTCTGTCCCCCTCCCGGCCATCCCCTTCTCTCTCCACCTTCCTGCTCATGGCGCGGACGAGCGGCGGCAGGATCTGCCTGGTGTGGCTCCTCCGTGCTCGGATCCTCCTCCTCTGCTCCCTTCCCTTTTCTCTCTCGGCGCGGCGCAAGTTGGTTGGGCGCAGCAGATGAGGTGGGGCCGGCGTGGGGCGCCCGGACGTCGGGGCGATGCTAGATTTCCCGAGCGACAAGTGCTACGGATGGCTTCGGGACAGCGGTGCGGCTTGTTTTTCATGGAAATCGATGCGGAGATGGGTACGGATGGCTTCGGGACACTAGTGCGGGGCAGTCTTAAAACCAACTAGTTGTCACAAGTGGAGACTAAAGAGGGGGCGGAGAGGGGTTTTGATCGGCACTGACCAGCACATCATTATACAACATCACACATGCATATGTATTGTTTACAAACTGCGATTATGTAGGGAAGCCTTCAATTCTCCTTGTAGGACCTAACACTACTACAATAGGCTCTTTGTAGGGGCGGCTCGGGATGGCTTTGTAGGGGCGGTTTTTCGTAACCGCCCTAACTCTCCGTTCCTACGGTGCAAGCCTTGTAGGGGCGGTTCCACTGGGCCGCCCTTACTACTTGAGCCCGGGGCGGTTGCATCTAAAACCGCCCCTACGGATGATTTGGAAAAAAAAAAGAAAAGCCCATCCCAAACCCTAACGGGTCGGGATGCGGGCCAAGCCGCCCGCCCGCCGGCGGATTTGGGTGCGGTGGCCGTGCTCCCGTGACAGCGTCGCCGTGCTGCCGTGCCTCGCCCAGCGCCATCCAGCGGCTGGGCGGCCGGGCTGCTGCTCCATGCCAGCGCCGCTGCGCATCGGGCGGCGTGGTTGCCGCGCCCGGCCAGGCCGCCGAGCGCCAGCGCCGCCCTCGCCATGTCCGCGTGAGAAGGGATGGGGCGGTGCGGCCCGAAGTCGCCCTACGTTGCTCCGCCGCCCGGCTACCGCCCCGGGAAGAAGATGCTCCGCCGCCCGGCTACCGCCCTTGGGGAAGAAGATGCTCCGCCGCCCGAGGGAAGAAGATGCTCCGCCGCGCCGGCCATGCCCGTGGCCCATTGCTCTTGCAGGCCGGCGCTGACTTCTTGCCGCCGCACGCCACTTCTTCTGCCGACGGGGTATGATTTCGCGTCGCCGGGAGGTGTGTGCGCCCGACTGCTGCGAGCTGAGAGAGAAGGGACGGGAGGAGAAGGGCGCCCGGGGAGAGAGAGAGGGACGGGAGATATGTGTCTCCGTGATATTTTCAAAGCCAACTAGGGCCCTTTGTCATACTCAATGAAGAAGCACAAAAAAAAATCGATGGCATGTATGACTCCACGTGGCGTCGGATCCGATCCTTGTGGCCTATTGTGTGGCATCTAGTTATGTGACTAATAAAATCGCACCATGTGACGGTGGTTTTTAGAAAACCGTGGGTTGTTTTAGAAAACCGTGGGTTGTGCCAGTGGTTTTGGACCGGGAGCGGGCCCAGCGCTGCAACCTGCTCTACCTCTGAGTGGTACACATTAGGAGCGGCTGAATATCAGGCCGCCCCCAATAATAGTAGGGGCGGCTCCTAACACTAGCCGCCCCCTTGTGCCTTGATAGAGGGCGGTTGGTCTCAGCGAGACTTCGGCGGCCCTTTGTAGGGGCGCTGAAAAAGTGAACCGCCCCTAATAAAAAAATCGGTGCCGTTCCCATAGTAGGTTATTGTAGTATTGTAAGTTGTCGGATAAACCCATCGATGTATGTCTCCTGGAGTTCTCTGTCAGACACGATGGCCTGGAGCTTCTTTGCATTCTCTACAAAGACCCTCCTAGACTCCACGTCCGTCATCACAGCCCGCACTGCACTCGCAACGCCTTCACGACTAAACGCCGACCTGTCCTTCTCATCCCTCGGCACCTGCACTCCCACCTTCTTGCCCTCCAAAAGCCGTGCGTTTGACCACTGGTCCCAGGCGATGGGCAGCAAGACGAGCGGGCGTGCAAAGAGAGGCCCTTCAATGGTGGAGCCCCAGCCACAGTGCGTTAGGAACGCTGACGGCATCATGCACCAGTATATTGAGCTGAGGAACCCACCCGAAGGTGACGAGCCCACGGCCGTGCGTGCGCTCCTGAAAACCAGGAGGGAGGATGTCCTCTTTGCCGGCGGGGATGCCGCCGCGGGGGCTTCCTCATAGCCCAGAGGAACCGCGTCCCAGCGAGCTCTAGGCCGAGAGCCAGCTCGTGCACCTGCTCCACGCGCAGCGGCACCTCGCTTCCCAGTGCGACATACACCACCGAGTTCGCCGGCTGCGCGTCCAGCCACCGTGGTGTTAGGGTGACGTCGTCGTCCTCCTCTCCGTTGACGACACGGCCCAAGTGCCATTGGTCGGTTGGTGGTGGTATTAGACCTAACGGGACAACCAGGTTGCCTCCATTGGTCGCCACGAACGGGACTAGTTCGGGCTCCCACTCTTGGCAGCTACTCAAGGCTACGAGCGTGCACAGCTCTAATGCCATGGAGCCACGATCGTCGACGGTCATTTCTGACGCACACACCCGCGGTTCTGCTGGTTGCCGTTGTCCGTGCACAGCGGCTACATCGGTGGCCTTGCTGCCGTGCTTCTCCCGCAAACTGCGGTCCCATGCAGCGACGTTGTATGCAGAGCAATGCTGAAACATCACACCAGGCACCTAGTACAAAGATGCAATGCTTATGCTCAAAAAATATATATAAAAAGATGACATTCAGAGCTCTGCCATATGGAATTCAAGTAGGAATAAAATCTTTGGAACCTTGTACTTGGAGGCAGTGGCGGCCGCCCAGTAGTGGAAGATATCAAAGATGATGCAGTCTGGCCTTGCACCACCCTCGGCAGGCGGCGGAGGTGCCGAAGAAATCCGCGAAGGGCACTGCAAGTCCGTCGAAGGCCTTCCAGAGGAGCTTCACCTTCTCCTGAGGGACGTCGTGGGTGGACTTGGCGCCGTCCGGCAGGCCGTCGACATGTGGGAGCGGAAGCACCACGAAATTGACCGCAGCGTGGCGCACCGGCGGGAGCCGTGCGATGTTACCACTTACCGGGCGTCGAGACGAACGACACGCGGTGGTCCTGAGACGCCAGTCTCCCCGCTAGGTTCAAGAACGCAAGCATATGGCCGAATGCAAGCCACGGGCACATCACCACGTGTAGCGCCAGCGGTGAGGAGAACAACCTTGACGAGTTTGTGGTGGTGTTCCATGATGATTATTGCAGAGCTTGCTAGGATTGTATAGATGGACGGCTGCGGGAAGAACCGGTGAAGCTGTGCATTTATATAAATCGACGACACCAGTAATTAGCGATCGCTCATCTAATTTCAATTACTATAACTTCTCTGAACGGTAATCACTTTCTACACTGGTTGAAAAGTTAGGGAAGATAGTGCTTACAGCCTCTCGCAATCATATGTTTTGCTTCTTACTTGTCTAAAATAAATCAAATGAAAATCTAATCAACCACACAAGTTTTGAGTTCAATTGTGGCGTGTTGATTAACACTAGCTTGCCTGTGCTGTAGTTCACTCTGTATAGATGAGAGAGACCACTTGTTTGATTTTCTGCCTATATATGCTAAGCCCAAATTTCCATGGTGAACACTTTATCAAGTTAAAATTGTCTTTATTTAGGAAACTGGAGGGGCCAAGGCCCCTGTTATCAAGTTAAAATTGTGCTCAAGATGCTGTGCAAATCATATTTTCTCATATGATCATCAGTTCGGGCATTTGCTAGAACATAGATTTATCGCTATGCTCATGTGACAATATCACTTAGAGCATCTTTTCATTCTGAATAATATACTCCTGAAGCTCTTGCCAAAACTCTTGGTGCCTTATTGTGTGTTTGATGTGTGCATGTTTTAACATGGGGTAACTCAAATAGATAACAAGGCGTAGCACACAGGGTCAAGGGAAGAAAAATAGAAGATATTTTTAGAGGTGACTATGAATGCTAACCACATCGAGAAAACGACCGAGACATGCACGCATACAGGCTCATCAGATCAGGTGACACACTAAAACTGACACGCATACATTGTGACACTGACGTGTCCTTGCTTACGTTTGATTGACCAATGCAAGTTTTGGTGGTGTTGTTTGCAACGTTGTAGCTTGATGCTATGGTGATCTATCAGCTGTTGACAGCGGCATGGATTTTAACAATTAATTGGATCCGAGCTGGTACGTGTTGAGTCCCTTTATGCCGCCATTTATCAAACATATCTTGGAACAAATACGTGCTATACTTCAAACCCAAAGTCCTCAATCTAGCATATCTTTGGTATGCACTAGCTAGCTAGCGTGATTGTGATCTAATAAGGATTAAAGAAGTTTTAGCGATCTGCTAACAACCTTACGTGGGGCTATTGCCAACACTGACGTGTCCTTGCTTAATGACGTATTTACGTTTGGTGTTCGCACGTGGTCTCATCAATGCTTAATCGAAGTGATAAGCCGTGGACATTGGCATAAACTTTAACAAACTGGAGGTTGACCCTGCCTTTGGACAAAGGCCACTTGCTGCCTGGTTAATGCAGCCGTAAGATATTAAGGGGCAGGTTATGATTTTGTTTGTGTATTGCCATATTTTCACATTCAGGTCTACTCATCCATCAAATCTGATGGTAAAGTAGTAAAGCTTTTGCCATTCTTTAAAAAACAGATATTGGCGTGCTTCTAATGGCTTGTTCCGCCGTTGGCGTGCCACGTCAGTCGTAGTTGATCAAAAAGTGTATAGATAGAGTAGCTAGCATATCCCATTACATGGTTTAAAAATAGAGAAATTTGTATTTTTTTAGATGATTGGGAATAATTGTGGAGTTTTTTATTTCTCGCCATTTGAGCTCAAATTTACTTGATGGTCTGCTTATTGTAGTTGATCAAAATGATAATTTGTTCTAAGGTTAAGGGTTTTTGATAGTTTGTTATAGTTTACTTGTAGTTGCTGACCCAAATTTGTATAAAGTAGATGGTGTCCCCCCTTCTAGGTCGTCCTTGGCCTCGCATGGAAATTGTGAGAGACATTATCAGCCGAACCTTTTTCCTCTCAATATGTGTGGTGAGTGCAAGGAGAACACTATGTTGGAATACAGAGTGAATTAGGGAGGGTCTCAACCTTGCTTGCATCTTCTACACATGTCCATATCGCAAATTGAGGTCTCTTGGACACATTTTTTAAGGTTTACATCCATTTTTATGATGATTTTGATACGAAGTTCTTGATTCGGTGCTCTAATTTCAGTGGTGTAGTGGATGTAAAGGTTGGTTCTTGGAGAAAACTATGTTAAGCATGTCCAAAATTCGGCTGAGGTGGCTGAAGAGGTGCACATATACACGAAGGGCTGAATCAGAAGTAGCCCATCAATGACATGGGATGAATTTGTCCAATTAGATAGCATTGTACACGAAATGTTTATTTTATTGAAGCGGATTGTAGGTTTAGTTTGTTTAGTGCTTTTCAGGGATTGTCTACATTATATCAAGTCTTTAATATATAAATTAATGTTCAAGTCAAATGGTTGTGGTAGGAGGCGCACACACTCAACCGACACGTTGTGTAATTCTGTTCTCGAATGCAAGCTTGTTGATATTAATGTTGGGTAATGGAAATTTTGGACCTTTCAATTTATTAATATGTTGTGTAATGGATATTGGCATGTTCAAGTTTTAAGATGCGCATGTAATGCAGGTGAACCAGCAATGTGAAGGGCTGAATCAGAGTTGACGATGTGCATCATTTTCTCAATGTGACCGAGGCAAACAAGCAGAATGGGTTGATGTGCTGGCCATGTATTCTTTGTAAGAACATGAAGGACGATTATGGTTTCTCAAAGACCCTTTTAGGTCAGGTTTCATGTCTGGCTATATTTCTTAGGCCAAGAACATAGAAACAGGGGACTATAACAAAAGACAATGAAGAAGAAGAGGGTGATGACGAGATTCATGGGTTCGCTGAATGCGTTGTCTTTGACGAGACAGCAGCAGAAGAAGCCTGCCGCTGAACATGGTCAGGGCATTTGCGATGGACAAATAGACTGCGGAAGTGTAAAAGACAGGATGAAGTTCCAGCGCATGTTAGAGGATCACAAGGAACTGTTGTATCAACCAACGGTCCCCAGGAAGTTGCTATTTGCTAAATCACAGGTGCAAGATTTTTACATTCTTTTCAGGCATCGAACATCATCCATATCTAGTCTAACTCCAATGATCAACAATTATTCTCAACCCTGGCCGAACACCTTCTCCCTTGCCGGTGTCCATCGTCTTCACATTCAGGCACCTGTAGGATAGGAAGAGAATGTTCACAAAATAATCGGACAACCTTTTTTAACTTTCATTTCCATTACTAAAGACAGTAACTAGAGCCATTAAACACCTGTTCACCATGCATGTAACAACACAGGCAGACTCACAACACTGACCAGTACACAAACATCACAGGTCCACACACACACATCCTTGTAATAAGATGTAAGTTACACAATAAATCACTACTCCTTGTAAGATGTAAGTTGCTCAACAAATCTGTCGATGTATCTCACCTGGAGTGCCCTGTTAGACACGATGGCCTGGAGCTTCTTTGCATTCTCTACAAAGACCCTCCTAGACTCCACCTCCGTCATCACAGCTCGCACTACGCCGCAACGCTGTCACGACTGAACGCCGACCTGTCCTTCTCGTTCCCCGGCACCTGCACTCCAACCTTCTTGCCCTCCAAAAGCCGTGCGTTCGACCATTGTTCCCAGGCTATGGGCAGCATGATGAGAGGGCGCCCAAAGAGAGGCCCTTCAACGACTGAGTTCCATCCGCAGTGCGTCGGGGAACCCACCCAAGGCGCCATGCGCTAGTATGCTGATCTGAGGAACCCAGCTGAAGGTGACCAACCCGTGGTCGTGCGTGCACTCCTGAAAACCTGGGGGAAGGATGTGTTCTTCGCGGATCATGCCACCGCGGGGCTTCCTCAGAGCCCAGAGGAACTGCGTCCCGGCGAGCTCCAGGCCGAGGGCCAGCTCACGCACCTGGTCCACACGCAGCACACTAGTATCGAAATGATTTTACGTGATCTTGCCAAATATTAACCGTGGCGGGCATCTTTTGCCCGCCACGGTTAATGCTCGATTAATGATGGCGGGCGCCTTTTTATTTTCCGAGGTGGGCATTTTTTGCCCGTCCACGGAAAATCAATTAACCGTGGCGGGCAACTTAAAAAACGCCCGCCGCGGTTAATATTTTTCCGTGGCGGGCATTCTTACGTGCCCGCCACGGTAATAGATTTTCCGTGGCGGGCGCCTTAAAAAGCCCACCACGGAAAAAGGCCAAGGCCCAATGAGCCCAAGAAGGCCCGGTAGCTGCCCTCCATATAAATAAGAAGCTAGGGTTTGGCATCGGACATTTCACTCTCTCCCCCCTCTCTTCTCCACACGCGAGACCGGGAGCGCGCGCGCCTTCTCTCGCGAGAGGCGCGAGGGCGCCCTCTCCCCCCCGACGCGGTGGCGGGTGTGACGGATCCGGTGCTAGGGGTTTGGCCCGCGGCATCGAGGCGGAGCTGCTTCCACGGTGGCGTCCGTCGTCCCGTCCGGTCGCCGTGGCATCCAGTAGCGACATCGCGCGGCTCCCTCACCCGGCGGCGAGGAGATCGAGCTCCGTACACCACCTCATCCGCAGCGGGCGGATGCGGCGTAACTCCCTCACGGGCGGCGGATCGAGCGACCGGCGGTGGATCCGGCCTGCTTTGCATCGACCGTCGTGCGGCGGGCGGATCCAGCGGGACGTCTGGTGGATCGGTGGCGGGCGGATGCAAGGAGGCGGCGCGCGGATCCCCGTCCTCTCCTTCCCGAGCACGACGGCGGGCGGGCTCCTACGACTTCGGCGGGATCCGGTGGTGGCGGCTCGGCCTCCCGGTGGTGGCGGCGGCGGTGCTACCCTAGATGGGCTCGGCGGGCCCATGGATGGGCTCGGCGGGCCTGTCTAGGGTTTTGCTTTTTATATTTTTTGAAACATTTACCATGGCGGGCATCCTAATGTGCCCGCCACGGATATCGATTTACCGTGGCGGGCGCTGTTGCCCGCCCGCGCAAATTCTCGCGATTTACCGTGACCTTTGGTTGGAGATGGGCAGACTTGCCCGCCACCTAAAATGATTTTTGCCCGTCCACGCAAAACAAATTGGTTACTAGTGGCGGCACCTTGGTTCCCAGTGCTATTCACACGACCGAAGTTCGCTGGCTGCGCGTCCAGCCAACGGAGGGTGACCTCGTCATGGTCATCGTCCACCGCTCCGTTCGTGATGGGGGCAGCTTCCTTCGTCGCTCCTTGGCGCCATGAGACCAAACGGGATAACCGGCTTGCCACCAAGAGTCTCCCCGAAGCGGGAACAGCTCAGGCTCCCACTCTTGGCAGCTACTCAAGGCTGCGTGCGTGCACAGCTCTAGTGTCATGTAGCAACGCTGGTCCGCGAACATCCCTGACGCGCATGGTGGCGGTGACTCACTGGCGTTGCTGGCGTGCTTCTCCCACCACTGGCAGTCCCAAGCGGCGACATTTTTGCACAGCAATGCTGAAACATCACACCGGGCACCTAGTACAAAGATGACATGCTTTTGATAAAAAAAGTAGATAAAAGATGACTTGCATAGCTCTGAGCAAATTGGCTTCCATGGAACCTTGTACTCGCGGGCAGAGGCATCAGCCCAGTAGTGGAAGATGTCGAAGATGACGCAGTCTGGCCTTGCGCCACCATCAACAGTGGCGCTGAAGAACTCCGCGAAGGGCTCTGCAAGTCTGTCAAAGGCCATCCAAAGGAGCTCCTTCTTGTCCTCAGAGACGTCGTGGGTGGACTAGGTGCCCTCCGGTAGGCCGTCGGCGTATGGGAGCGGAAGTGCCATGAAGCTGACCGTGGCCTGGCGCACCGGCGGGAGCCGTAGCGATGTTGCTGGGCATGGAGATGAAGCGACACGCAGTGGCCCTGAGATGCCAGTCTCTCCGCGAGGTCCAAGTATGGAAGCATGTGGCGAATGCAATCCACGGGCATATCACGACGTGCAGCGCCGGCGAGGATGACCACGGCGATGGACGTTGACACAATTTTGTTGTGGTGTCCATCACGATTATTGCAGAGCTTGCTGGGATTGTAGATGGAAGGCTGTGGGGAGAACCGGCGAAGCTGCTTACAAGCATATCTACTACACCTATGTAGCAAAACCCCACTAGGGAGTTCTCGCTCTCTGGTGAAGCCACATCAGCGGTAACTCCTTTCCCCATCATCGTTCTGTTCTCCTCCGTCTGAAATTGGATCGATATCGTGCCCCGCAACTGTAAATCTCGGCGGCCGTCCGCGTGGTCCCGATGGCGGGCTTCCGGCCGTTCAGATGGGCGGTCTCTTCCCCTACGAAGGCTGCGCGGCTGCCCGCCTCCTTCGGCCATTCAGATGGCCGGGCTCTTCTACCAATGCTGCGTGCGCCCGCCTCCTCGGTACAATCCTTTTGTGCTTCGCATAAATCGGCGGTCTATTCCCCTACCTTATTACGTTTTCGCGGTGGCGCCCTTTGACCTTGAGATTTCCCCTACGCATTTGACGACGGATCTCCCACCTCCACCCCGTTCTGGCAATCTTCATCGCCGGTCTTGCCCGTGTCCATCGATGAGTTTCCTACCTCCAATTTTCCCCTCTGCGGCCGTCGGCGGATCCCCAGGTCGAGCCCGTTGTGCCATTGCTGTCACGAGCTGCCCGGGGTGTCGTCCATGAGCAAGGCGGCGTTCGATTCGGGCACTCGGTGCCCCCTGCGCAACCGCTGTCGCGCCGCGGGCGGGCGCCGACGGAGGCGCACGCCATGTGTTTGCCGTTGCCTCAGCGGCCTTTGCCCAGCCTGGTCTGATCCTCTCCTCTCTCGTCGTTTTTCTGCTGCTTAAGATTTGATTGCCTTGCCGTGTAAAATCGAGTGGTTTCAGCGGCAATGCTAGACTGATGTGCTTACCGACCGGTTTGTGTGCGTGCGGGAACTACACGGTGCTGATGTGCCTGCTGCGGAGGGTTCCTACCGTGACAACAGCAAAAGCGCCCCTGAGCGCATTTTTTGTTTCTTCTCTACTACGAGGTTGTTTCGGACGACTTGCTAAACCTCAACAACAATCTCAAATCGGTGAGCTTATTTTAGAAGCCATGTAGTTTAGGGACCTTTTCATACGTTGGCCGCGAAACTAGGGCTTCACACCAACACACCGGGAGGGCCTTGGACGCCCACGAAGATCGCGATCGACCTTGTAGCAGCGAGCACCGCGGCGTGGCAGCCCAAACCGATCTAGGGATCGGTAGGGGCGTGGAGCTTCGGTGACGGCTGAGAGAACCTCGAGCGCACCTCCGGGAAGACCCGTCGGGAGGGCGCGCGAGGGGTGCTCTAGGACCAGCGTGGCTGCCTAGAGCGCCCGACGAAGAGCAGCGGAGTTCGCCGCCCGAATAACAGCGTAGGGGGTTGAGGGAAAAAGATGACCTACAAGCGGGACGGGAGATAGATTGGTTGTCGATTGGATGTAGATGGGATCAAATCGGCCATGAACCTCTTTATTATATAGAGGAGGGTGGTCTTATCCTTTTTAGGAAACCGTCCTTGGGCGTTTCCAAGCCTCGAAAACCGACCAAAACACGATTGGAAACAAATCGGTTCGGATCTCGTGACGGACCACGAGCCTGCGTCGGGGTGACGAGCGCCGCGATCGGCCACGACCGGGCGCTCCCGTGGCTGGGTCGATCAACTTTCGTAAGCTCTGCGGTCGATCGCGGCAGCGCAAAACCGACCGGATCCTGGGACCGGACGCAGGACGGGCGCCGCGGGCGCTTCCGGTCGATGTCGAAATCAGCCTGTTTTCAGCTGGCCGACCCGGACTCGCGAGAGGGTGACGGACGCTCCGGTCGTAGCGTCCCGTCGGTTTTAACGAAAGGTCGCAAACCGATCGTGGACGCGACCTGACCGGGACGCTAGGACCGGACGCCCGGACGGATGCGCGCCGATGAGTCCGGTCGCATTCCAGAGAGCCCTTTTCGATCCTCCTTGAGAATTTGACTAAGTCTGGAAATTTGCGGTGGGTTAGCTCTTGAAAATATGGCTAAGTGCGGATTTTTACCGTGACTTAGACCACGCCATTTTTGGGTGTCAACACCTTCTTTTCAGAATTCAGAGAACGCATGTTTAGGCTATGTGCGTGTGACTGTCAAGTTTTTTTTTTTTTGGTGATTGCAATTGATAACCATATATTGTTGTGATTGTCACTTATGGGGAAGGCCATTAATGCATACTGTATACTCATATCTGCATTTGGCTGCACATTTGCTTTGGTGTTTAGACTGTGTTTTCAAATCTATAACCGTCATGTTAACGGGCTACATCATATGAAATTGCCTTCGTTTTTGTCTCTTTGACATGTTCCTCAAGCGTTCCAAGTTCATGGAATTTCCTCATGGTAAAATATTCAATGAAACTCTAAAGTAAAATAAGTAACCATCATATGCTCACTGCAAGTGTGCATGGCTGCGCTTGATCTTTGAAGTGCCCTGCAAGATGCCAGGAATACAGAGATGACTAAAAGCATTACAAGCCGCCTCCATCCCTGTCAAAGGGATATGTGTTTCTTCATGTATGGTCTCATATTTTGATGACTTGGAGCTTAGAACACCAAGACTGGGCTGATGGATTTTGCATTTCTGCTCGCTCTAACTTGTCATTTTTTGTGGTCTCCATAACTTCTACCACTGGGTTTTTTTTTGTCCTTTTCTGCAAACTTCAGTTTATTTACTGAATTTTGACATGCTTCGAGAACTTACAATTTTTTAAAATAAGTTTCCATCAATTCAACTCAACACTGATTTGTTTTTCATGGACACAGTTAGAGCTGAAAATAAGAAGTACAGTCAATACTTGAGCACTTCCCCAGTCCTCATGATTCCTAGGCTCCACCAGGCCTCTGAAATTTTGTCTTTGACATGTTCCTCAAGTGTTAGTTCATGGAATTTTTAAGACAAAAAATTCTCATGAAACTCCAAAGTAAAATAAGTAACAATCATATGCTATCTGCTATCATCAACTGTCCAATTCCATGGTTGCACCAGCTCTTTGAAAGTGGCCTGCAAAATGACAGGAACACATATATTATTAGACATTAATAGCTGCTTCCATCCCTTTCAAGGGGCCGTGTAATTTCTTCATGATGTGGTCTCATATTTTGACAAGTTGGAGCTCAGAGCACCAGAAGTGTCTGGTGGAGTTTGCAATTCTGCTTGCTATAACTTGTCAATTTTTAGTGGCCTCCATGACATCTTCTGCTGCCCTTTTTTGTCCTTCTCTGCAAACTTTTAGTTTCTTCAATATTAACATGCTTCAAGATAATTTTTTGAAGTTTAGTTTCAGGCATCCATGTATTGAACTAAATCTCAAGTAGGACTGAAAGTAAAGAAGTACACTCACTCATACAGTCATACTTCAGCACTTCCCCACTCATATCTATGCTCCACCAGGCTTCCAGGTCTATGACATTGACTCAAAGAGAGTCAAAATTTTTATTTTCTAAAATTATGATGACCAGTGTCAAAGCTTTTTGTTAGGACCAGAGGGCCATGGCTACCCCTAAACTAGACCAATTCTTAATGGAGTATTTATTTCCATTCCTTTAAGCACTAACAAGATACTAATCTGTCCCCCCTCTCGTTCCATTTCATGTTATGTTGCCCCCCACACTTTTCCTGTCCAAGCTCCACCATTGGTGATATCCATGTTTTGGACTAAGACCTTGAGCTTTTACAACATAATAAGCTTCATGGACACAGCAACTCTTCTAAATGCTTAGGAAATGTGGACGATATATATACTCATACTACACATTTTTGGTCCTGAAGGCAAAACATATTTTTCTTAAGAACTTCTTGGACTAAGGCCTTGAGCTTTGACAACATAATAAGTTTTGCACAGCAATCCTCCTAAACGCTTAAGGTTCTGGGAAAGGTGGACAATATGCTCATACTACACATTTTTGGTTCTTAATGCAAAAATATTTTCCCTAAGAACTACTATATCATGATACATCGCAGCTTTACAGTCCATCTATACATCTTTGTTCTTCATATAAATAAGGCCTAAATTTCAGAGCATTAAAATCAAATAGCATGCCTGCTCTAATTTGCAATCTGCAACAAGTACACATGACTGTTGAAGATTATTTTAGCAGTTCATGCTTAATGAGCTCCTATCTACCATAGTGATAACTCTACCACAACAATTGCAGCCATTAGCCGAGGAACCCGTCACTTCGCATGCCACTGCCACTAAGTCATCTGCATTAATGTCCTGCTCCATTGTGCTAGGAATGCTAATCGATTAACCAACCTCCACATGCTTTATATTGCACTCGCATTATTCTTCTCCAATTCCCACGAGATTTGCTTCACCTATCTCATGTGCATGGTACCACAAATCACCATGGCTACCATGCCAGTCCTGCTTGATGTTCGTCCCGTTCGTCCCCTTAGCTCACTGCCATGGCATCATCCATGGTCGCCACTATCCACCTGCTGCTACTGCCGGCTGCAAGCCTGCAACGTGCATGCAGGATAAGGAAGGTGCTCTTATACGTCAAGTTCACAGATGTCAATATGGTGTTGGTCTGCCTCTTCACCATCCAGATTATTCTCTGTGTTTATGTTCTCCAATCTTCATTGCTTATTTCTTCTCTAGCTCAATTGCATTACGAGAGCATACTTCTAGAAAGATGGATCATTCATCCGGCCATATAATAGATTTTACAGAAATCAATAGTATAAAGTTTTTACACCCTGGTATATTTTACATTTCCAAGCAACTTCCTTTTGTGTACTATACACATGCTTCAATCAATGGAACACATTTTCTACGAGCAGGTCTGACTTCAATAATTTTCATAGAAAGTAACACCGATGATCCCAATTTTGTAGCAGCCGTGGTTGATTGATAAATTGCTCAATGGCACAGAAAAGGCATGCCATTATGCCCACGCATGTATTATGCCTACACAACTACATGACAATTTCGATTTGTAGTTCAGTGTTCCTTAACTCTTCAATTTCACTTCGGGGAGAACATAAGAAACAAAAAATTCCGTGTCAAGTACCATTATAACAGTGCTGATCTTGGGGATAAAGTACATTGAACCTATCAAATTAGCATGCCATTGAATATTTGATAAACTTAAGCCCATCTTACTTGAAATACCTTCTGTATTTTTCCATTTATCAATACAATGTGCTCATTTGTCCATAGCCATCATCCATGCAAATACCGCAGCAACGCCGGGTATCCCCTAGTTTATATAAATTGTAACCATACCAGGCCATGTAAGTGATGATTGATGAACGGATGCCCCTCGCTCTCTCTACTTGTTGCCCTGTTTGTCTAATACATCCAACAATCTAGAGTCTTACTAGCTAGACAAAACAAGTTTGGACACCTAGAAATGCATTTCAATGATCGTAGACCTAAATGTCACACCCTAACAAGTTTGAGGTGCGCCACTGGTGTATTTCACTCTAATTATAAACATATCAATTAGTGATTCATATTTTTTTTCAACTTCATAGTTTTTTCTTCTTTTGCATGGTACACTCCTAGTCCTAGGTACCTTCAATATGCATGCATTTAGCTGAAACTACAAGTGGTGAATAGAAGCTACGGTGCCGATTTAGTCTCATCAGATCATAGGCAGCTATGACTGAAAGGGGAGTGTCCTTTTTTTTTTTTTGCTTTTTTTGTTCATTTGTGGCTTCTTTTACTTTCAATTCCTTTTCATTTCAAATAAGTTTATGTATACATATTACAAGCTGCTCATGTACGTCAGTACATGGAAGCTTTCTAGCATAGCAATCTCTAGCCTAGCCTTGAAGTCGTTTCCCTCTTGCTATTTCTTATGCTCATGTAGAATGTCCCACAAACGAGGTTTGTGGCATGATCCATGTCCCGGCAATCTTAGGCGCCGACCGGTCGGTGCCAACGCGTGTCGCCGACCACCCCTTTGGTGGGCGGCCCACGGCCCAACGGCGGCCTGCATGGAGACGGCGGCGGCGAAGGCCACCGGCCGCCGCACGGAGACGGCGATGACGAAGGCGAGCCGCCGGCGCGCAGCGTTCTGGTGAAGTTAGGGTTCCTGCGGCCTTTTCCCTCCCTCCTCCTCCTCCCCGGCTATAGAATCCGGCCGGTCGGCAGCGGCGGTCGTCGACATGGCGGTGGCGCCACTGGCGGGCCGGGGCAGGACTCATCCGGCTGGGTATGGGTAGGCGGCGGGCGAGCAGCGGCGAAGTAGGGGGGAGCGCGAGGTCGCGAGCTGGAGAAGGCGACCTAGGGTTAGGGTTTTGGCCGGGAAGGGAAGGAGGGCGGCCGCCGCGGGCGCTAGGGTTCCCCTGGAGCTCCGCGGCGGCTCGCCCTAGCTCGCCCGGAGCTCCGGGAACCCTAGCGCCAGCGGCGGGGGGGGGTGGGAAGCGGGGCGGGTGCGTCATCGTTCATTTGGAGGAGGAAGATGACGCCGGCGTCGTCACGAGCAAGAAGATGAAGGGGCGTGTTTGTGGGCGGTCCGCGTCTTATTGGGCCTGACCTAGTCGGCGCATAGCACGCCCCTCCATGTCCTCACTCCTTGGAATCCACGTACTTTGGGGAATCCATGTCCTTGTTTATCTGAATTTCCTAAATTCCTTGTCATTGCAACCGTCTCATGGATCACGGATGTAATCTTGCCATCGATTCCTTGTAATTGTTATTTAGTTAAAAAAATAAAAATTGATTTCTCAAGACGCGCGAAATGTTCTGTTACTTAGTAGGGGAGGACACCTTCTTATGTATATACAGCCGAGCGAGGCGAAATGCACAAGACAAGCTCGCACCAATTCAGAAGTAGCTGTTGAACTAGACACGACACAGAGCTCGCACCAATTCTCGATGGATGCAGCCATGGCCACCAGGCTGACTACCCACGTCGTCCTTCTCCCTTCCCCTCCCACGGTCATCTTACAGGCATGCTGTTAGCAACCTCAACTGGAATCACTAACCACAACTCGATTCAAGTAGCAAATACACCAGATACACGAGCGACCCGCCGGCGGCGAGGTCACCTCTCACACACACACTCCAACTGACAGCCCGGAATCACCGGCGATCTACTCCAACTCACTACGATAACCACGGGCCAACGAGGTCCCGGATACATATACAATACTCTTCTGTTACAAGTAATTGGTTGATGTCGGATGCCCCTTCGTTCCTTCCTCTTGTAGCTCCTGTTGTAGCTTGTTGCGAGGCCGACTAGGCCATAGCCCATATGAGAGGCAGCCCATCTGATGCAAGGTACCTGACATTCCCCTCCCCTTGAAAGGCGGCTTGCCCCGAAGCCGCTTCCAATAGCTTGGGAATATAGTTGAACTTGAGACCATGATTCGAAACCTGGAATAACAGGAACTTAGACTTCTTGTCAGCTTCGTAGCAGCAGGAGGATAGCCATTGCATCAGCCACAGAATAGCACCTTCACTGGAATGAAGCAGCTGGTGCTTTTCTGGCCAGATACTGCTCAAATGAGAGAATCAAACTGTCTAAGCCCACCACGCTTCAGCTGTACAGAATATGTTGGGAACACAAATGTAGGGAGTAGCCAAATGACCGGGAACCAGAAAAGGCCTGTAACAGTACACTGTGAGTTGCAAAAAGGCAACTGATCATGATCTGCCATTAGCCATTGGACATCCAACTTAGAAGTCACTGAACCAGTAACTGTCATCGACAAAGAACGAGATGTAGTCCAGAACACAGGAGTTGTATAACTGGTGCAAAATGGCTTCAGTTGGGCTTCAGATAGAAACGAGGTGGTGCCCAGAAATGACTGAAACAATCCCACATTCTCCTGAACGAGCACATGGAGGCTCCACTCTGTAATCACTGTCAGGTGTTTCCAACTTTCCACATTTTCAGCCTGCACAGTTCTGAAATATTGATGAGATGGGGGTGGCCATGGAGTCTTCCTTGACAAGGTGCAACACTTCCAAATAGCAAGCTCAGGCACGCCTGTGGTGAAAGAAGGCCACAGACATGGACGTATATCACCACTGCCACTGAATAGGAACAATAGAGATGTGGAATCCCATTGAGATGACTGAAATAATTCTAGTTCCAAATTGTTGGTCAGAGCGAAACAGTAATGCACCTTCTGTGATAGTGATACACTCTCCAAAAATAGTATCCACTTTACCAAAGTGAGCAAGCCACGAACAAGACACCTGATTACCATGTGAACAGACAATTGCTGGTTGCAACCAGTATGCTCATTATTCCTGCATAATAGCAACTGTTGCCACAAATGCAAACATGCATGTCTGTTCATTTCTATAGCAAGCAATGGCTCAAGCAGCACTAAAATCTGAGCACTCACTCCCTGAAACACTGTCTGTTACGTCGCGTGCCTTAGCAAACTGACATACCAACCCTTGAACAAGGAACAGACATCCTCATTTGCAAGCATGTTCCTCACGACCTGACCAGCAGAGCCTTCACCCAACTGGAAATTCCCAAGAGCTTGTGCAAACTCAACAGCATCCATCGACGAAGAAATTTCAGCAGGCTTTTCATGGAGATCCATCGGCCAATCAGGATACATTTCACCATCCATGAAAAATTTTACAACTCTATCATTGGCATCTCCTCTTCTGCTTGATGCAGATGGTATGGCAGAGAAGTGGTTGTTGCATTGCATCGAACACTTGTTAGGCGGCAAGTTGGGAAATAATGCAGATCTTACTATGGTTGTCATAGTGGGGTCGACGAAGCTGGCGTGGTGATCGCCGATGAGAAGCCTGGTGCCGTCCAGCGTCATGATGTTGTAGTACATCCAATCGAGAAGCCCCTGCACGAGGTCGAGGCGAAGGAGGCTGGCACGGGCCCGGCGAGCTGCTCACAAGGGCTTGTGCGGCAGGCGACCTCGTGGTGGAAGAAGACGTACAAAGCCCGCACCTCCGCATCCGGCGCACGACGAGGCAGTTGAGACGCACGGCGCCCGGGCGAAGCCAAGGCGGATGAGGAGGGGCACGCCGCGGCTGGCACCCCCGACAGCACGGAAGGAGCACGCCGCAGTCCGTGAAGCCGCGGAAGCGCGACGGCGAGCGGGCGGACGCGGAGGATCTCGCCATGGTCGGCGGCCGGCGAGGCGCGTGATGGTGGTGCACGCCGTGGTTGACGAGGCCGAGGCGGACTGGACGCGAGAGGAGAACGCCACGGCCGGGCGGCGCAGGCGGGCGCGAGAGGAACATGTCGCTGCCGGCAAAGCGGAGCGGAGATGGCACCACCGTGGCGAATGAGTCGCAGTCCAGCGGAGACGACCGCCTTGAGCACCTTGCTGCCGGTGGATGGAAGGACCTTCTCGTCCATCTCAACCACCTCCAGCTCCTCCTCGCGCCCATGGATTCAAGCGAGTACTCCCTCGGGAGGGACTTCCCGGGTTCGATCCCCCGAGCACGGAGGTGGGGTGTACTCGGAGACCGCGCTGCATCGGTGGGGGAGGAGGTCGGTGTTGGGCGTGGGTACGAATGGGAAGACGATGGGGTTGGTGAGGCCGCCGTCGACGCGGATCTGGCTAGTGGATGCGGTGTTGGGCGCGGGGATCTCGCCGAAGAGTCCGCCCGGTTGTCGCGCGGCGGCAAGGGACGAGTCGGAGGAGGCGGTGTCGGGAGTGGGGATCTCGTCGAAGAGTCCACCCGGTTGTCGGCCTCGACGAGGAGCGTCGCGTTGGTCCGCTCGAGGGCGGCGATGCGGGGCTCGATGGCGGCGCCCCGCTGCTCCATCGCTGCCCAGCGCGTCCTACATTGAGCGTCGATCTCGTCGAGCTTGCTCTTGAACTCAGCGTACCAAAGCTCGGGATCCATGGTGCCTAGAATCGACGGAGCTGATACCAGATGTTAGCAACCTCAACTGGAATCACTAACCACAACACGATTCAAGTAGCAAATACACCAGATACACGTGCAACCCGCTGGCGGCGAGGTCACCTCTCACACACACACTCCAACTGATAGCCCGGAATGACCGGCGATCTACTCCAACTCACTACGATAACCACGGGCCAACGAGGTCCCGGATACAGACACAATACTCTTCTGTTACAAGTAATTGGTTGATGTCGGATGCCTCTTCGTTCCTTCCTCTTGTAGCTCCTGTTGTAGCTTGTTGCGAGGCCGACTGGGCCGTGGCCCATATGAGAGGCAGCCCATCTGATGCAAGGTACCGACACATGCTCGCCGTCCACGCGCCTCATCCGCTGCTCCTTCCCGGAAGTGACCATCACACTCGTCTCCACGGCACGCAACATACGCCACCATTCGCGGCTCCTCGGCGCATCGGCAGCAGTGTCCTCCATTTCCCTCCACGCGCTGCCGTTTGTCCCGGTGATGCAGTTCATCACCCTCTTTGAGGCCTTTGAAACTCTGGAGCCGACCTTCGACGCCCTGATCTCCAGCCTGCTGCGCTGCGACGACGACGACACCAGCAGCAGTGGCGTCTGCATCGTCGCCGACCCAACAGTGGCGTGGACGGTGGACGTGGCGCGGCGTCATGGGTGCGCCTACGCCCTGTACTTGTCCCAGCAGCGCTTGCCTCGGCTGTCCTGCACGCGCTGTGGAGACACATGCCAGCTCTGGGCGTTTTGGCCCCGACGGCGTGCTCGCCTCCGCCTGCCGCGGGGAGGAGGAAGAGGAGGTGGCGCTCCACCGATCGCAGCTGTCGACCATTTTCCTTGACGCCGACGGTGTGGAGGGGTGGGCGGGGTTCCAGCACCGCCGGATACAGTACGGGAACAGGATCGTGGCGGACTTGGAGACCAGGGGCCTCGCCATGGTGCGCCGCACTCTCGGTGGCGACGTCCAGGTGTACCCCGTCGGACCCTTGGTCCAGGACGGCGACGGCGAACACGACGCCGCCGCCGTGCTTGGCTGGCTGGACACGCAGCAGCCGGCGTCGGTGCTCTACATATCTTTCGGCTCCCGAGTCGATAAGGCGAAGCAGATGGCGGAGCTTCGCCGGGCGCGACCGGAGCTGACCGGGCCGTCCCTTCATTGGGCCATCCGCGCCCCCGTAGGAGTGGGGCTCAAGGACGACGGCGACATGCCATGGTTGCCGGAAGGGTTCGAGGAGCGGGCGCACGCCGAGAACAGAGGCCGGCTAGTCCGTGGATGGGCGCCGCAGGTGAGGATCGTGGCGCACGCGTCCACCGGGCGGGTTCCTTAGCCACCGCGGCTGGAACTCGGTGCTGGAGAGCCTCGTCCATGGCGTGCACCCATCGTTGGCTGGCCCGTGTCGGCCGAGCAGTTCTACAACGCCAAGATGCTGCAGGAGTGGGGGCGTGTGCGTGGAGGCGGCGCGCGGCAACCTGGAGACCTCCGTGGTCTGCAGGTCTGAGCTGGCTGAGGTCATGGAGTCGGTGATGGCCGACACTGAAACCGCAGGGCGGAGGATGCGTGGTCGTGTTCTGGAGGTCCAGGAGATGCTCAACAAGGCGTGGGCGGACGACGGTGGATCGTCCAGGACAGCGTTGCAACGCTTCTTCTCAGCAATGCGGCTTTGTTATTAGTATTGTATATATTTATAATCTTCCCCTGACGTTTTAATTCAATCTTTGTCTTGTATCTCTTAGTTTCTTTCCCAAATGAAATAAATGTCCAGGAGTTTTCAAACAAAGTCTGTTTATACTCAAAAGAAACTAGCCGTCGGAAGCCCTCTTTGGTACAGCTTAGCTTCACTAGTTAAGCTGGCTTTTTTGAAAACAGCTTTACAAACAACTTTTTCGGTGAAGCTAAGTTGTTTGTGCGACACCATTTGGTAAAACAGCTTCACAAATGACATCAAACAAATAAATGACCATAATGCCCTTTTTATTTTCTTTTCATCTATTTTTTCTCATCTTCGCCGGCTGCCCTCACGATCGACTCTCTCCTTCAATATCCGCATGCCATATCATATCCTGCTGCGACGCAGACTGTTAAATGTATTTTGTAATATTGGTTTGTACCGGTCTAGAGATCATGGCACGATGTAATCTTAGCATGTAATCTTCTCCTGTATAGGATATCTTTATGTACATCTTGTAGGGCAAGTAGTTTAGCCTTGTACTTCAAGTAGATGTGCCGTGATCCATGATCATCTTGTAATCCAAGATTGTACACACCCGATGGGGGTTGTTCCCATCTATATAACACGGAGCCGAGGTACCAGGAAGGTTAACCTCGTTAACTCAATTTTCACATGGTATTCAGAGCTTTTTTCCTCACGGAATTCTCTCATGGTGCCAGATACTTCTTCCTCCGCGCTCTCTGCCATTCAATCTCTCGTCACTTTCCTTCCCGTGACAGAGAAACTCACCCGCGCAAACTGGCCCTCCCTGGAAAGCTCAAGTCACCTCGGCGCTTCAGGGCACCCGCCTGAGTCGCTTCATCGAGCCGACGGCTGCCCCGCCGGCCACGCATGTCCCTGCGAAGAGCAATGATCCCAAGGATCCACCGGAGATCAATCCGGATTGGGAGGACTGGATGGCCAAGAATGGTCAGTCCTCAACTACCTCCAAACAAACATGTCCAAGGAGATCCTTGGGCGAGATCAATTCGAGGTACTTGCCGCCAAGGCGTGGGCGGCTCTTGAAGGCATGTTTGCCTCGCAATCCCGGCGTGAATCATCACACCCGTATGGCGCTCGCCCACGCATCCAAGGGCGCCTCCACCATGACCGAGTACTTCAACAAGATGAAGGGCCTCGCGGGCGAGATGGCATCTGCGGGCAAGAGGTTAGAGGATGATGAGCTAATCTCTTACATTCGACCGGTTTAGATCTTGATTACAATCCGGTCGTCTCGGCCATTACTACTCGTGTGGAGCCAATTTACGTCGGTGAGCTGTTCACCCAGCTCACCAGCCTTTCGAGCAACTTTGGAGCTCAAGGGAGGAGGCACCAGTGGGACCTTCCAATCGTCGGCCAATCTTGCTGCCAAGGGCGGTCGTGGTCAGGCCAGAACAACTCCAACATCCCGGGTGGGCGTGGTGGCTTTGTTCGCGGCGGTGGTGGTCGCGGTAGGGGCGGTGGTCGCGGCGGCGGCCGTCGCTCCGGTGGCAACTTCCAAGCCGGGGTCATCTGTCAACTCTGCGGCAAGGAAGGACATGCTGCGATCCGCCGCATCAAGCGCTTTGATGCTTCCTTTCGGGGGCACAGCCAGGTCGGTGTCGTCGGCAACTACATCTTACGGTGTGGACAGCAACTGGTACATGGATACCGGTGCGACTGACCATATCACCGGTGACCTCGAGCGGCTAACGGTGCACGACAAGTACAACGGATCTGACCAGGTCCATGCTGCCAACGGATCAGGTATGGGAATCACTCATGTTGGTCATAGTATATTGCGCACCCCTGATAGTAAGATTCATTTGAACAACATCTTGCATGTTCCTAAAACCACAAAAAATCTTATTTCGGTAAATCGCCTTGCCAATGATAATGATGTTTTCCTTGAATTTCATCCAAACCATTTTTCTATTAAGGAGGAGGAGACGAAGAAAACCCTCCTCACAAAAGTGTGTGAGGGAGGCCTGTACCCGCTACGATCATCGTTGAATAAAGAGTCCCCCAATAAACAAGCTCTCGGCGCTTTCAAGCCGACTTCATCCTTGTGGCATGCTAGGCTCGGCCATGCAGCGAGAACCCATTGTCCAGCAAGTTCTTCGCCGCCACAAGCTTTCATTTGTTTTAGATTCGAATAAAGGGCATGTTTGTAATGCCCGTCAACAAGGCAAAGCTCATCAATTGCCTTATCCTAGGTCTACCAAAGGTGTCGGCTAGGCCTTTGGATTTAATTTTTCTCGATGTATGGGGACCAGCACCCACTTCGTTGGGCGTCATTGCTACTATGTTAGTTTTATCGATGATCATAGCAAGTTTGTTTGGATCTATTTATTGCGCCACAAATCTGAAGTATTTGCTTGCTTTTCGTGATTTCCAGCATCTTGTTGAAAGACAATTCGATCGCAAAATTCTTGCCATCCAAACTGATTGGGGTGGCGAGTATCGCTCATTAAATAGCTTTTTTCAGCGCATAGGCATCTCACACCATGTATCTTGCCCACATGCACATCAGCAAAATGGCTCGGCCGAGAGAAAACACAGGCACATTGTTGAGATGGGTCTTAGCCTTCTCTCTCATGCATCTATGCCTCTTAAATTCTGGGATGAGGCCTTTCTTACTGCTGTTCATCTTATTAATCGGCTTCCTTCTAAGGTAATCCAAAATGAAACACCCTATGCTAGGTTGCTCCAGCAAGAACCAGACTATACAACTTTGCGCACGTTTGGCTGTGCTTGCTGGCCCAACTTGCGTCCATACAACAGCCGCAAACTTGCTTTTCGTTCCAAGCCTTGCGTCTTCTTAGGGTATAGCAATATGCACAAGGGTTTTAAATGTCTTGATCCATCTGAAGGCCGAGTTTATATTTCTCGCGATGTTACTTTTTGATGAGCATGTTTTTCCATTTGCCACCATGCGTCCAAATGCTGGAGCGTTACTAAGATCCGAACTCGCTTTGCTTCCCGATATCCTTCTAAATCCTACTAATGACGGGGATGCTGCTGTACCAGACCAACGTGAGCGTTCTCCTATGCCATCTAACTCTCCAGTCCATGGAGATTCTTCTTTGATTTCCTCAGGTGAAAATTTGGATGCAACCGGAGCAGGAACGGTGCTGAATGGTGAAGGATCCGGACGTCATCGCATGTGCCGGGTGCTGGGGAACAGCGCAGCCTCCCAGGTGGATCCTCCTGCTACTGGTGCTGACACCGGAGCCGGATCAGCTTCAGGATCGGAGGTGATCGTGTCTGACGACGCGGCTTCTCCAAGCACCGGATCTTCTGCGGGTGAACTCTCTCCGTCGTCTTCTCCTACACACACCGAGCAGCCACAGCCTGATCCCGGACTCCTGTCGCTTGTCTCCGGATCCGGTGTGGCTGGTGAGGGATCCGGTGTGGCCGTTCACTCTGCAGCTTCGCCGGTGTCTTCACCTCGCCGCCCTGTCACCCGCCTTCAACAAGGTATCACCAAACCTAAAATTCCTACTGATGGGACTGTGCGCTGGTGTATGACAGCTTCGGTTGATGGGGAGCCTAGCACGGTTCGAGAAGCTTTGGCTCATCCACGGTGGGTGAGTGCCATGGATTCCGAGTATCAAGCCTTGGTTCGTAACAACACTTGGCATCTTGTGCCCCGGCCAAAGGGGAGTAATATAATCGGTTGCAAATGGGTGTATCGTGTTAAATGCCGTGCTGACGGGACTGTTGATCGGTACAAAGCCCGTCTTGTTGCAAAAGGATTCAAGCAACAATATGGTCTTGATTATGAAGAGACTTTTAGTCCGGTTGTTAAAGCTGCCACTATTCGTCTAATCTTGTCTATTGCAGTGAGCAAAGGGTGGTCCTTGCGACAACTTGACGTTCAGAATGCTTTTCTGCATGGTGTGCTCACTGAAGATGTTTATATGCAGCAGCCACCCGGCTATGTTGATGATGCTCACCCTTCTTATGTGTGTAAGTTGGATAAAGCGCTTTATGGCTTGAAACAAGCGCCTCGTGCACGGTATGATCGTCTTTGTGGCAAGCTCAAAAGTTTGGGTTTTCTACCTTCCAAGGCTGATACTTCGCTATTTTATTTTTTCAAAAATGGACTTGTTGTCTTTGTTCTTGTTTATGTGGATGATATCATTGTGGCCAGCTCATCTAGTGCTGCAATGGATGCTTTGCTCAAAGCGTTGTACGGGGATTTTGCTCTTAAGGATCTTGGTGATCTTCATTTCTTCTTGGGCATTGAAGTACAACGTGATTTCGGATGGTTTGATTACATCCGCCACAAGTATCTTTGCTGATATTCTCTCTCGGTCGGTATGGATAAGTGTAAACCGGTGGATACGCCTCTCTCTACCTCTCGAAGCTGAGTATTGTTGATGGTGAGAAGCTTAGTGATGCTGATTCTACTCGATATCGGAGTTTGGTGGGTGCTTTGCAGTATCTTACTCTCACCTGGCCCGACATTGCCTTCGCTATCAATAAGGTATGCCAATTTCTGCATGCACCGACCACTACTCACTTTTGCGCCGTGAAAAGGATCCTGAGATATGTTCGTGGGACTCTTGGTTTGGGCCTTCGATTTTGGAAGTCACGTTCTATGTTGATTAGTGGTTTCTCGATCTTGGCCCGGGCGGGTTGTGTGGATGATCGTCGCTCCACCGGTGGCTTTGCAATTTTTCTTGGTAAAAATTTGGTGTCATGGACTGCCCGTAAGCAAGCTACTGTATCCCGGTCTAGCACTGAAGCTGAGTATAAGGCTCTTGCTAATGCTACTGCTGAGATGATGTGGATTCAAAAACTGTTGAAGGAACTCAAAGTCCCTCATCCTCCGGTGCCCGACTTTGGTGTGATAATTTAGGTGCCACATATCTTTCTCGCTAATCCTATTTTCCATGCTCGCACAAAGCATATTGAGATTGATTTTCACTTTGTGCGTGAAAGGGTGGCACAAGGGCTACTTGATGTTCGGTTCATTCATACTGGTGACCAGCTTGCTGATGGATTCACTAAACCTCTCTCAATGGCCAAGTTAAAACAATTTAAGTTCAATCTCAACCTTGTAGGTGGCTGAGATTGAGGGGGAGTGTTAAATGTATTTTGTAATATTGGTTTGTACCGGTCTAGAGATCATGGCACGATGTAATCTTAGCATGTAATCTTCTCCTGTATAGGATATCTTTATGTACATCTTGTAGGGCAAGTAGTTTAGCCTTGTACTTCAAGTAGATGTGCCGTGATCCATGATCATCTTGTAATCCAAGATTGTACACACCCCATGGGGGTTGTTCCCATCTATATAACACGGAGCCGAGGTACCAGGAAGGTTAACCTCGTTAACTCAATTTTCACACAGACGCACCGCACGGGCACCGGCGCTGCCGTGTGCCCTACCGGCGAGCCTACGCCATGGGCGGCCGCGAGCTTGGTGGCATCTCACACTCACGCCGCTACATCTCGTGCTCGCATCTTGAAGCCTCCCGTGCCGCTGCAGCACGCGTGCTCTCGGCACCCTGATCTTGTGGCTCCGGGAGAGTGTCCTAGCCTGCGTCTTCGGCGGCAGGCGGTCGCTGCAGCACGGGCTCGCCTCGCCGCTGCTGCGCACGCTCCAACTCTCGGTCGCCACTGCGCGCTGGAGCAAAAGGGTGCAGGTCCGCATGCTTTCAGACCAAGCGAGAGGCGAAGCTGCTATTTTCGGATTCACCACGCACAATTTGCTTGTCTCACCAGTTTTCGCGGAGCTCATACGTGAAGCTTTTTCCTTTTCACCCATTTGGGCGAAGAGAGCTAAAAAAGCTCATGAAGCTGCTCAATAAATTGTACCAAACATGCCCCTAGTATAATGAAATTGTGAGCAACGGAGAGCCGCCTGGATGCCATACGGCCTCGAGTGCAAGGCGCGGTAGCGGTGCAACGGCCTCAATGAAAAAAAAGAGAGAAACAGGGGCTCTAATTTGGGGGCCATTGCTAGACTGAAACTCAAAAATGGCCATGGTCATTTGTTCAAGGAGGAAGAGATAGAAAAATATGAAGGGACAACTCAAGAATGAATCACACCCACCGATAGATTCTTATAATGGACATATAAACATGAAATGCAATAACTATATATCTGCATCCGTAGGCCATGGATGCCATTTGGACCTTTTCTGGTCTTATCTCCTGAACCTTTCAATCAGTCGCGTGAGGCTTTGGTACGACGACCCGCCTTTGTCCATGGCCCTATGAGCTTTCTCCGCATACTCCTTGGCCTTCCTCCTCTCGGCTTGGCACCCTTGCCATTGCCCATGATCTCCAACACGGCCCCGGCGATGTCGCCTCGCACGACCGACACGGTCGCCTCATCAGAATGGACACGGGAGCTTGGACCCCAATCGGCACTCCGGCGCCGAGGACATCGACGGCGGTCGCTCGTTCAAAAACTGGTCGGAGAAATGTGGCCACGTGACCGCCGGCACACCAAGCATGATGGCCTCCGGGAGCGGAGTTCCATCCGCGTGCGTGAGGAAGCCACCCACGGCGGGGGGTGCGAGAGGACGGCGAGCTGCGGCACCCAGCCACGAACGGCGAGGCCACGACCGGCGGTCGCGGCTCTCGGGGCATCCAGCCATTGCTGGACCTCGGGTGTTCTTCGGCCTCGACTCCTTCACCACCCACGAGGAATGGGCGTGCGGCGTCCTCCAGGCCATGCCCGACCTCGAACAGCTGCTCGGAAGCTTCCGCGAGATGCTGCCGAAGCCGACGTACAGGACGGTGCCGTGGACTGCGCTCGTCCCAGCCACGCCCGTGATGGCTCGCGGATCGCCGCCGTCGTCTTGTTCCAGCGTGATTTGTGGCTTTCGGCCGTCGTCGTCATCCCTGTTGGCGAGGCGGAGCGGGCGAGCACCCACACTGGCTTGCCAAGAGCGGCCTCGTAGCACGTGATGAACTGGGCCTCTAGGTCCAAGAAAGTGTTCAACACTGCACCGCCGGCCGTGCGCATGGCCTCCATGGACTCGTCTCGGAACGCCTTCCACGCCGGGAGACGAAGAATCTCGCACGGTGGCCTTCATCACCGTTTCGGTACCGAACAGCGAAGAAGCACGACGGCCCGTGGAAGAAGAGAGCGTGGTATGCCGGGCTCGTGGCCACGCCGGCCGCCCACGGACAGCACCAGTCGGAGATGATACAGCTTAGGCGCGGTGATAGTGCGGCGCCGACGTAGCCCTCGAACGGGCGGCGAGCTCGCGCAGCGTCAAGAACGGCATGGTCTGGCTGCTGTCGGCGAGCATGTCGACGCTCTCTGGCAGTCCGAGCAAGGCCCGAGTCCTGCGGGCGGAACGGTAGCTCGATAAACTTCGAAGTGCCAGCCCGCCGCGCGTGCCGCCTGCTGGCGACGCCAGCAGGCGCAGTGGCGGCGAGCGGCGTGGTGAGCACGGCTGGCGCCCCATGTTCGGCAGGAGGCGTGCCATGTCCACCATGGGAATGATGTGGCCCTGGGACATGAGTGGGACGAGGATGAAGTGCGGTGGAGCTGTGGCTGCCGCCGTGCCAGATCGGAGATCTTGCTGTGCAGGTGCCATAGAAGATGACGTACGTTGCAGCTTCTGCGCGACAAGAACAACTGGATGGGTAGAGAATATTGGTTGCCCGGCCGTACAAAGGTGATGAAACACCTTGCACGTAGACGTGTGATTCCACGGCCCTACGGTACGGATCCGAGTTTAGAAAAGCACTTGATGCAGCATGCACATCCATATAAGCAAATACTTGCTCCACCTCAAACTAATTAAATAAGAGGTTTTTTGTTTTTGAATTACAGAGTATAATGCAGACACTCAACACTTGCGCACACTAATCCCTATAAACACATACGCAAACTCTATCTCTATGTGCAAAACATACTAGAGCATCTCCAAAGTGTGGTACTTCTAAATATCTCCAAGTGTGGTACTTCTAAATAACTACAATTACGTACTCGCTGTGTTCTAAATTTAAGACGTACGTATTCATATCTTTTACTATGCAATTAATATACACTATGTGTACAACATACTAGAGCATCTCCAAGTTTACAGAAACCACTCCCAATCTTAATTTTTTGTCAATTTGGAAAAAAAGCTCTTCAACCGCTTTCTATCTCAACTCTCAATCTTTCTACACTTGTAACAATCACAATTCTCAATCTTTCTACACTTGTAACAATCAACAGATCGTGCGGATATAACCGCCTGGCTGTCATGACTGTAGCCTTCAGACAATCCAAAAGTGAAAGAGCGTGTTAAAAAAATAAAAGAGTAGTTAAGGGTTCCTCATGCAAATGTGAAAAAAATATAACAGTTGTTTGGATAATTTAGAAATAGTATTAGCCTAATATAAAATTGTTTTTATGTTTTAGAAGTGAATTGTTGGGAACGGTTATGGTTGACCTCATTTAATCCTCCTAATACTTTTTGTGAGTTGAAACTTTCATGGTTTTATAAAAAAATTTTGAGAACTAAGTCTAAACATCTTATAATTTAGAAAGAGTGGGGGGTACCTATATATAATTGCTTTTATAACCGCCATAGTAAATTAAAAAACCGCTACAGTTAATAGAGGCATTTACCGTAGAGGATTTTAAAAAACCCCACGATTAATAATTGGAAACGGTTTGCAATTCTGTAGTTGAGCAGCGATCCTCTTGTTGCGGTGTGGCAGCGTTGGCTACGGCGGTGACACCTGCATAGGTAGAGGCAATAACGGCGACATCGCCTTATGCAGAATTGTCTGTGAACCGCTTCAGTCTCTCGCCAAAGGAGTCGATCGGCAGACCGTGGAGAGGTGTGGCTGCATCCACGCCGGCTGATGATGTGGATCGAACGGTCACCTCGAAATCCATGACGTCGTGCTGACCAATATTTGTATTATTACATACATACGTTTACTCTTGGTATAGAATATTGTGTGCGGGAGTTTAATTTGTGCGAAGAGGCCGTCTCGGTTGTCAACGACTTATCACCATAGCATCAAGACCACGTGGTAACCGCGACAAAACTTAAGCAAGGACGATAGTTCAGTGAAGGTGATAGCCCCCGTTGAAGATTGCTATAAGGTATGTAGACGACTTGCATGGTTGAGGTGGTGGTGTGACACGTACACATGCAAGCTTGAACAATGAAGGCTGGTGATCTGAATGTACTTGCCGGTGGCTACATTTCTGAATTTTACTATTACAAACTATAGTGTGGACCAGCGCTATATAGAGTCGCGCCATCGTGTCAGTGTCCACGCATCATATCCGTACGCCGTGCTGGTTGTAATGCGTGTCACACCAAGGCCGGCCAGCCACATGGCTATGAACAACCACAACAGTCAAATACTGCATGGCACCTTATTATCATTTGGACACGTATACAGATTCACTACTAGTAAATTAATGTGTCCAGCTTATCTCTCACGATCAATTATTTGGTCTAGCTGATGAGCTGTAGTAATGTTAGTCTATTCGAGATGACGACATTGGTTGCTGCGTTACTAGCCTCGTCATCCTTTAATAATTTGGTCCAGTTGTAGGCTATATTTACGATTTACTATTCCATCGGCTTCCTATTGTTTTCCCATGGGTACTAGTAGCAATTGATTTTGCGTGACACTGCAAAATATTAACCGTGGTGGGCACTTTTTTGCCCGTCACGGTTAATACGGCCGTCACATGCAGTTTCATTTTGCGTGGCGGGCACGTTAAAAATGTCGCCCACGGTTAATATCTATTTTCCGTGGCGAGCATCCTAACATGCCCGCCCGGATAAATCGATTTCCTGTGGTGGGCAATCTAATAGGCCGCCCGCGGTAAAAGGCGAAGCCCAACAAGTCCGACAAGGCCCGATAGCAATCGCCGTATATATACGATATGTTAGGGTTTGGTAACACTTCAGCGCCTCCTGAGTCCTCTCCTCCACAACCGATCTCCTCGCCCTTTCTCGCGAGATCCAGGCGGCCTCCTCGCCCTTTCTCGCGGCGGCAGCGCCCACATCTTTCCCACCGCGCCTCCCTCCCTCTCCTCCATCTTCCCACCCACGATGGCGGTTAGTTTGCTTCAATCCGGCGAGAACCGGCGACCAAAGGCGACCATGGCCTTCCTCTAGCGCAGGAGGTGGGCGCCGTGTGGATCCACGGCTGGGCGGTGAAAGGAGACCGGCGGTGCGAATCAAGGCGGCATCGACTCACTGCGGCCGGTGCTCCTTCCTCGGCGACGCATCCTCCTCTTCCCTCGAGATCCGGCGGCGGCGGGTCCTCCCTCCCCCGAGATCCCGGCGGCGGCGTGGCTCCCCCCCCCTTGAGATCCGGGCGGCGGCGCGTCCTCCTCCCCCGGCATCCCGGCGATGGCGCGATGCGGGCGGCTCAAGCTCTCCTCGAGATCCGAGGCGGCGGCGTGGCTCTCCTCAGCGAATCGGCGGCCCGCGGCAGGCGGGGCCCGGCTGGGCTCGGCGGGCGGGCGGCGATGGGCTCGGCGGGCCTGGGCAGTTTTTTAATTTTTTACTTTTTTTAAATATTAACCGTGGACGGGCATTGTAAAACGCCCGCCATAGTGAAGCCATTGCGGTGATGGGTACCTTGCCCGCCCGCGGTGAGGTCACCATTAACCGTGACCTCACGTTGGTGACGGTTCTTGTTGGGGAGGCGACCCTCGCCGGCTCCCGGCAGCCCCCGGCCTCACTACGGGGCCAAGA
The DNA here is from genome assembly GCA_015847255.1 of Hyparrhenia diplandra. Lineage (NCBI taxonomy): Eukaryota > Viridiplantae > Streptophyta > Magnoliopsida > Poales > Poaceae > Hyparrhenia > Hyparrhenia diplandra. The sequence continues at coordinate 240,940 of JADLZK010009697.1, forward strand.
GTCAATCTCCGTTATCATATTGCGAAGTCTTGCGGGAACAACAAGCGGAGGACCCTCGCTAGAACACGGACATGAAGCATCACCCTCCCGTCAAGGGTAGCCCCGGGGTCGGCAATCGAAGCGTGAGCACGCCGGCCCCCTGGCGACGAGGGGAAGCGCCGGCGAAGGGGACTCCCAAGCAGCGCATAAGCACAAAGCGGCGGGGAGGGCCGGCGTAGGGGGCCCTCCGAGCGCCCTCCCTCCGGCGGTGCACGGGACCGGCGGCGGGCGTGGGAAACCCCTACGCCCTCGGGGGGGGGAGAGGTCATACGTGTATTTCCGTACTAACCTTGTATGAATAGTTACTAGGCCTGCCCTTGTGGGGGCCCCACGCAAGCGTGTGTTCTCCCACCTACCATGTACCAATTTGTAAATCGGCCCCTCGACCCCTGTATTCCTATAAATACCCGGGTGCGGGCTCAAGGGGGGGATCGGTTGTTGGCTAGTTTAATTGCCATTTACTCATTTTCCACTAGTTCTTGTCCGCCCCACGCGAAGTATCGGCCGCTCGGGAATGACGTCCTCCGATCGACCGACCCTCGGCAACGCCCGGCGAAGGTCGAGCCGGCTCGGAGGCCGCCTCGCGCCTCACTCGTCATATTGTCTCACCCTGGGGGGAAGCCCTCGCCCCTTTCCGCCCCCTCAGGGAGCGAAGGCTAAGGGACGGGGGCGATCCCACGAGTTAGCGCCGTCCATGGGGAGCGACACGAAAAAGCCCGGCTATGCCGGTCACTCGCCCGAACAGGCGCTCACGGCGCGGCGGGGCAACCCCGCCTCCCGAGGGACCCCGAGATCGAACCCATCAGCGATCGACAAGCGGTCACCGCGCACAACCAAGGGAGCTCAGCGCCCGGGGCTGCGGTAAACGTGGGACCCGTCATCTCGGACCCTCGGTCATCCGATATCGGAGGTCACCGGGGAAGAAGGCCCTAACGCCCAACAAAGGCGGCGCTCCATAGGGCCGAGGGCGGTGGTCCCGGCAACCCGGTGGCACGAGGTCTCTGACCCGGCGAACCCCGGACCAGCTCGAAGGGCTCCTAGAGAGCGCTACGGAGGATGAAGAGGACGAAACCGAGCAAGGGGAGCAAGCTCGGAGGCCCTACAAGCCGAATCATCGAGAAAAAAGAAGGCTGCTGCGGGCCCTGGATCGGAGCGGCGCTGCGGACGCTTCGGGGATGCGGGCCGAGCCGCCCGGGGGCGGGATTAGCATGGATCAACCAAAGAACTCGTGGCGGTGCGAGGAAGTCACTGGCGGAGGGCAGCCGCAACCCAGCAACCACCCGCAGGTTCCCAACTCGGGGCAAGCCCCGCCTCCATCAACCCCGCCACCACCGCAACCAAACCAGCCGCCGTCGCAAAGCCACCCCTTCGCCGCCCTTCGCATCAACCAGCCCTACCCTAGCATCTCAGGCGATGCCATTGAGCACCCACCCCGCCCACCACTGGCAATAAGACCCCACTATGACCCCAAATCTCCACTATCCTACGCTCTCCGGATCGCGGAGTGGCCTCGAATCCCTCTGACCCTCAACATTTACCAAGATACGCCGGGGTCACCGACCCCAGGCAGTTTATCATGAGCTACGAAGCAGCAGTAGAAGCAGCTGGGGGGGATCATTCCACCATGGCCAAGTCGTTTGTGATCATAGCAAGGGGAGTGGCCCAGTCTTGGTATTGCACCCTACCACCGAACACCATCAGGTCCTGGTCAGACCTGCGAGCCGCCCTCCAGGCAAACTTCAAAGGTGTAGACTCCGAGGGCGATCAACGTACGAAGCTCGAGCGTCGTCGTGAAGCCCGGCGAACCACTGCGGGAATGGTGGCGAAGGTTCCTCCAAACCAAAGCCGAGGGCGAGAGGGGGTCTCCGATCGAGCATCATCTTGGCGGCGGTTGCATGCATCCGCCCGGGGCCTGTCATTCAAAGATCGGCGAAGGCAGCCAAAGACAGCGGCGAGCGCATGAGATAATCGACAAATCTTGCGGAGCCGACCAAGATCACAAAGGCGAAGGTGGAGTCCTTCCGACCTCGCGAGTCAATACCAAACATCCCGCCCCTCACGCGGAGCGGCTACGAGGCCGGATGCCGCGCGAGTGGGCGCCATAGATTAACAACCCTCAGATGGGGCAAAAACCTAACCGGCCACCTCCAAGACCAAACAACCCGCCAAGAACCCCGAGGCCAAACCCGGACAACGGCATCGGACCTCCGCAAAGACAGCCCTACTGCCACTCTTTGCGGAGAGGGCAAAAACCACTATACCAAGCAATGCCCATACTTCGCCAAGGGGAAAAAGCGATGGACGAGAGAGCTAGCCAGCGAGAACCCTCGAGGCAGATCAATCACACAAGGAAGCCGACAAGCGCCCGCCCCGCCCACTATACGTTCACCCCTTCGATTCTGAGCCCCGGCTCACCCAGGGCTTCCACTACCCGCTTTCCACACAAGCGGCCTCAACCGGCACCGGCCTCGCTACTACCACCAAGACTACGGTCTCACACCCCCGAGCCTCCGCAATCCGGCTACCCTAATCGCCCTGCCGCCACCACGCTACCGCCCTTCCCCAACTCCGCACCCACCGTCAAACAAGAAATACGGACAATAGTCGGCAAGCCGAACTCGTCGTTGGTCATCCTCGCAATCACCGGGGCTCCAACAAAGACCATGGCAACAAACGCCCGGCGCAAAGAGCACTACCGAAGGGTCCATCATGTAGGCGCGGAGGGTCCACATCGCATAGCGGTCGGTGGTCGCACATCCCGATCACCTTCAGCGCCGGTGATATGAAGCTCAAGGACTACCCCCACACCGATGCGATGGTCATCGACACCAACATCGGAGGGTGGACGGTAACCAGGATACTAGTCGATACGGGCAGCTCCGCTGACATCCTGTTCGCCTCAACCTTCGACAAGATGGGTCTCGATAGAAGCTTACTGCAGCCAGCTGGAAATCCGCTCTTCGGCTTCGGAGGGCAGCAGGTGGCAACCATTGGAAAGATCACCTTGCCGGTCTCCTTCGGAAAGGATCCTATTCACAGATCAGAGAACATAACCTTCGATGTGGTGGACATATATTACAACTACAATGCCATCTTCGGTCGCGGGGTCACCAACGCGTTCGATGCGGTGCTTCACCCGAGTTACCTCTGCATGAAAATGCCCTCCGCTGGCGGCATTATCGCTGTCTTCGGAGACCAGAACGCTGCAAGGAACGCGGAGGGGGCCGTAGCTCCAGGGCAGCGTAATGTCCATAACCTTGAACAACAGCCAGAAAGGCAAGAGAATCGGCCAGAGGGCGATGCGGAGCCCCCACCGCGAGCCCTCCCGGCCGAAGAGACAAGGAAGGTCAGACTCTTCAGTTTCGACCCCGACAAAGAGGTAACCATCTCTGCGCACCTTGACCCGGCCTCCGAAGCAGAATTACTCCAGTGCCTCCGCGAGAACTCCGATGTATTCGCATGGTCCGCGGAAGATCTACAGGGTGTCAGTCGAGACCTCATCGAGCACCACCTCAACATAAGACCCACGCCACCCGATAAAGCGAAGCTCCGCAAGATGTCGGACGAAAGAAGAATAAAGACAGCAGAGGTGAACCGCCCCTGCGGATGCGGAGGTCATCCGCCCAGTTAAATACCCCACCTGGTTATCCAACGTCGTCATGGTAAAGAAGGCTAGCCTCGGCAAGGGCCTTGGCGGAGCCCACGGATGATGGAGAATGTGCGTCGATTTCACCGGTCTTAACAAAGCCTGCCCGAGAAGGGCGATTTCCCGCGCCGCCACGAATCAGCTCCCTTGTCGGCCGCAGCGGCGGGGTGTGAAAGATTATCCCTCTGGACTGCTTCTCCGGATACCATCAAATGCGGATGAACAAAGCAAATGAGGAGAAGACCGGTTTCATAACACCCTTCGGGACATCTTTGTTTTGAGGAGAATGGCGAGGGCCTCCGCAACGCCGGCTCCTCCCTTCGCGCATGACAGGCGGAGGTGTTCAGGGATGATAGCGCAATCTCGCGTATGTTGATGACCTTGTAGTCCGAGCAAGGCGAGAGAAGACCACATAACGGACCCACAGAGAACCTTCCGTCCAAGCTCCGCGAGGCCGGGCGAAACTTAACCCCGCCAAGTGCGTGTTCGGGGTGAGCAAAGGAAAGTTGCTTGGCGCTCGGGTGTCATCAAGGGAATCGAAGCCAACCCCTCCAAGATCGCAGCAATCACGCGATGGAGCCTCCAGAAGAACAGAAAATCAGTCCAAAGGCTCGGCGGGACGCCTCGCAGCCCCGGCAGGTTCATCTCGGATCGGCTGAGCAGCGCACTACCGTTTTTCAAACACTGAAGAGCACGGAGTTGTTTGATTGGGGACTTCCGCAACAAGAAGCCTTCGAAGATCTCAAGCGCTACCTCGAGAATCTTACCACTCTCGCCACCCCACAACCTCGGGCGAAGGGCTCCTTTTATATGTTGCGCATCACCTTGACGCCGTCGGACTTGCTTATCAAGGAAACAAGCGAAGGGCACCAATCAAAGCAAGCACCAATCTATTATGTTTCCGAAACCCTCGAAGGGCCCAAGCTGAATTACACTGAGCTTGAGAAGGTAGCATACGCAGTGGTCATGGCGGCGAAAACTCAAGCACTACTTCCGGGCACATGAGATCACCGTACCTTCGAGCTTCCCTCTTGACAACATATTCGAAATCCAGTGCGTAGGCGGGATAGCGAAGTGGGCAACCGAGATCGGAGACCATGCCATAAGATTCGTTGCCAGAACAGCCATCAAATCTCAGGCCCTCGCAGATTTTCTCGCAGATTGGACCCCCGACACCTTCAACCAAGCAGCTAACCTGGACCCGATATGGACAGCACACACCGACGGAGCCTGGGGGGCCCGCGGAGCTGGCATCGCAGCCATCATCACCTCGCCCTCCGGGGTCAAGCTGAGATACGCGGCCAGACTTGAGTTCAGTGCACAAACAACACGGCGGAGAATCTGGGCCGTGCTCCTCGCTCTCAACAAGCTCCGCGCGATGTCGGCGCGAAGGGCCATCATCAAAACCGACTCGGAGGTCGTCTCGAAGCAAGCAAGAGAAAGACATCGAGCCAGGCACCCCGAACTGCAGAAATATTTGGCAAGGCTACGCAAGACGGAGGCTTTCTTTCTCGGGTCACAACCAAAACCATATCGGGACGAGACAACGGAGAGGCCGACGACTTGCAAAGGCAGCCGCGGCCTTGGCGGAGCCCCTCGGAAGAGGACGTGTTTTTACGAGATACTATACAACCCCGCCGTCCAAGAACACGACCCGCCTCCGAAATCGGTCAGCGCCATCTACAGCGAAGACTGGAGAGCCCCGATCATAGCATTCATAAAGGGCCTCTTCGAGCCACAATCCACAGAAGAGCAGAAGAGGGTCGAACAGAAGGTCCGAGGTTATCGCCTGATGGACGACAAGCTGTACAAAGCCTCCGTTACCGCACCTTGGCTCAAATGTATATCCACAGGCGAAGGACGCGCCATCCTAGCGGAGATCCACGAAGGCATCTGCGGCTCGCACAACGGCCCCAGAGCCCTAGTGGGAAAGGTGTTCAGGCAAGGGGTTCTATTGGCCCGCGGCACTCAACGGACTTCTGAGAACTAGTAAAGCGGCCGCGAAGGGTGCCGGTGACGGCACATCACTCCAACAAGCCGGGGCTCCGACAACCCTCATCGCCCCACCTGCCGCCGGCGATGGGCAATCGACCTCATCGGACCTATGCCACCGGCTCGGGAACCTCCGCTACGCGGTAGTGGCGGTCGAGTATTTCACCAAATGGATCGAGGCCCGCCCCCTCGCAAGCATAACCTCGTACTCAGTACAAAAGTTCTTCTGGCAGCAGATCGTTTGTCGCTTCGGGACCCCGCGAAGCATCACAGTTGACAATGGCACCCAATTCGATAGCGAAGGTTTCAAGCAGTTCTGCCACCAAATAGGGACCCAAATACACTTCGCCTCCGTAAGGCACCCCGATCTAACGGGGCTTGTCGAAAGAGCCAACGGCATAATCTTGCAGGGCATCGGCGAAGATCCACGCCAAGCCGCGGGCAAAATGGGCAAAGGAGCTCACTCGGTGGTGTGGTCACACAACACCTCCAAAGCGCGCGACCAAGTTCACGCCATTCAAGCTCCTATTCGGAGAAGAGGCCGTCCTCCCGAAGAACCGAAGCATGTGTCGCCAAGGGTCACCAGCGAAGCCCCCGAACTAGAAGCGCCGCAAAAGACCTCCTCGAGAAGAAACAAGAAACATGGCCGTCCTCAACCTCGGCGCCTACCGGGAGGAAACCACAAGATGGAGGAACAAGAAAATCCACCTCCGCATGATCTCCGTCGGAGACTTCCGTCCGATCGGGAAGCGGAAATGCGAAGATGGCGGGCAATTCGCCGCCAAATGGACGGGCCCTTACCTCGTCACCAAGTCCACAAGGCCCGGCTCCTTCCACACCTGCAAGACCTCGAAGGCCACGACCTCCCCACACATGGAACGTCGGCGACCTCCGCAAATACTACCCCTAGCGGTGCAATGTACTAAGCACTTGCGAGGTTGTAGGGGCTCAGACCTTTTTACCTTTCTTTTTTTCTTTCAAGTCAAAAGCGAGAACAATCCGGGCTGCACTCTTTTTCCTTGCGAAGGGCGCAAGGGTTTTTAATGAGGCAGCACCAAGATCTAATACATGCGGGATAGTTCCCCAAATATCGAACAACGTCAAATCGGGGCTCGGCGAAAGGGGCTGGCCGGCGTCGCCCGACCCTCATCGGCGAAGGTAACTGGGGATTGACCACGCTCGAGGGGCAGCGCAAGGCTGCACCCCGGCTTAGTCAAACCAACTAAGAGTACCCCTTCAACAAAAAAGACGGGCGCCCGGCACCTCCGCCCGGGGGCTCGCAATGAAGCCGCCCCCTGCGCTCTCCGAGTATGAGACCGCGGAGGCGCACAAAAAACGGCGCCCGGCACCTCCGCCGGGGCTCGCAATGATTCGCCCGCGCTCTCCCGAGTATGAGACCCGCGGGGCGCACAAAAGACGGGCGCCACGGCACCTCCGCCGGGGCTCGCAGTAGCCGCCCGCGCTCCGAGTATGAGACCCGCGGAGGCGCACAAAAGACGGCGCCGCTCCTCCGGGCTCGCAATGAGCGCCCCGCGCTCTCCGAGTATGAGACCAGCGGGCGCACAAAACGGCGCCCCGGCATCTCCGCCGGGGGGCTTGCAATAAAGCCGCCCGCGCTCTCCGAGTATGAGACCCGCGGAGGCGCACAAAAAGACGGGCGCCCTGGCACCTCCGCCAGGGGCTCGCAATAAAGCCACCCCGCGCTCTCCGAGCATAAGACCCGCGGAGGCGCACAAAAAGCCGGGCACCCGGGCACCTCCGCCCAGGGGCTCGCGGCGTACTCCCGCCACCCTCGAGGTCCGACCCCGAGGGGCACGGGGGCACGAAAATCGGAGGGTAGGGAGCCTTCGCCGGGGCTCCAACGGCCTCAACTCCACCACCCACCAAGAACAAGACCTCCGCCGTACAGCCTCAACTCCACCACCCACCAAGAACAAGACCTCCGCCGTACAGCCTTAACACCACCACCTGCCAAGGACAAGACCTCCGCCGTACAGCCTCAACTCCACCACCCACCAAGAACAAGACCTCCGCCAGTGCAGCCTTAACACCACCCACCGCCAAGGACAAGACCTTCATTTGTGCAGCCTTAACACCACCACCCACCAAGGACAAGACCTCCGCCGTACAAGCTATAATCACACCAAGCACTTATGACATCCACCCAACCCCGGGAGCACCACCCACAGGAGCACCTCCCGCCCCCAAGGAGCACTATAAAACCAAACCCCCCACAAGTCCCATGTTAGGAAGAGAGCAGCCATCACCACATACGCCACCATGCTACCACCCATAGCCAAGCCCCGATCCTATAGAGCGGATGCCGGGATACCTCAAAACCCCAGCCTCCCAACCCAGCCGAAGGCACCACAATGGAGAATGTAAACGCACCCGACCCCCGAGGCGGACTACGAAGTGCAATGAAGAGCAACGGCCGCTGAGGTGCCCCCGTGGCAGCGAAACATCCAAACCTCCGCAGAAACCAACAAAGACCAAATGCAGACAAACTAGAGCATTTCGGTCCTCCGCAACCCCTACGCCGGCTACCCAGAGCACCCGCGCGGGACCCGGCCCAACTTCGAGCGGTGACTCTGCGAAGGGGATACCACAATGGAGAATGTAACATCCTCCGTGGGCAACTCCACCAAAGGAATCAAAGTTCCGTAGGGGGGTAGGGCGCAGCCCCGAACACGACGCGTGGCGGCGCAACAAATGACAACCCACAAGACCGCCATTCAACAAGGATGGGCGTGCACAAGGCGCAAGGTCCCACCCCCCGCAAGCCACCTCCGCAAGAGTCCCAATTCGTGCCGAGAGACCGTCCGCACTCCAAGTCTGCGGACGACGAGTCGTGGCGCCCGTGGAAATACAAGGGCGCACCCTCACATCAACTTCAAGCTTCAATGGGAACCCCGTGGAGCGCAAAGCACCCTCCGCGTCCCAAAAGAACTTTGTAACGAAACCCCGCAATAAAGAGCAACGAGTACTATTTGGTCAAGTAAACTTCGCAAAAAACGCAGCGAGTCTCAAAAGAGACTAAGGAAAATAGGGGACGCCGCTGTCTATCATGGCTACCTTCGCAAAACGCGCGAGTCTCGCACTAAGGAAAATAGGGGGACGCAGCTATCTATCGCGGCAACCTTCGCAAAAACGCTACGAGTCTCGCACTAAGGAAAATAGGGGACGCCATTGTCTATCACGGCTACCTTCGCAAAAACGCAGCGAGTCTCGTATAGAGACTAAGGAAAATAGGGGGACGCCATTTGTCTATCACGGCTACCTTCGCGAAACGCGCGAGTCTCGCACTAAGGAAAATAGGGGACGCTTGGCTGCCTATCGCGGCAACCTTCGCAAAACGCAGAGAGTCTCGCACTAAGGAAAATAGGGGACGCCGCTGTCTATCACGGCTACCTTCCAAAAACGTGCGAGTCTCGCACTAAGGAAAAAATAGGGAACGCCATTTGTCTATCGCGGCTACCTTCGCAAAAACGGGCGAGCACCCCACTAAAGAAAATAGGGGACGCGGCCGCTTCACGCGCAGCTACCTCCGAGGCGCACCATTCCCACTCCGCACATGCAACAAACACGAAACAAATCTTTGCAAACATACCACATTTATTACGCTACGAAGAAAAGTTACACGGCCCTCCCCCGGCCGGAAAAGCCCGTGAGCCTCCGCACACATATCCTCGGCTACTGAGAGGTCACGACCCCATACAAGATGGCCTTAACCAACACCTTCGCTACACGCTCCACAAACTCCTCTACATCCACCACCTCCACCAGCGGCTCTTCGCCAGATTCGCGGCTCGGTATCACAGCTCGAAGGAACAAGCGGAAGTTCACCCGTAGCACTCGATGCGGTATACCCTCCGCATGTTGCTCCACTCGAAGCCCACATCCTCTGTTTTGAACAACAACTCGGCCTTCGCGATCGACCGAACAAGCCGCTTGACCAAGTGCGATGGCCACGCCTTCATCGTCCCCAATATCATCCTCCGCCAAAGCGCGCCGGGCGCCGGCTCGAAAGTACTGCGTTCCACTTGACGGTTTGTCAAGTCATGGGACGCCGAGAAGGCCTCCGAGGCCCGATTGGCTACATCGTACTTCCGAACCCTGCCCCACCAAAACCGCTCGAAGGGCAGAGGGGAACATTTGCATGGCATTAACCCAAGTCTCCCCGAAATGAACACGTCTTGGCGATTCATCATCGGCGGAACCACGTTAAGCACCCTCCGCGCAGGCCCCGGGTACCTGCGCGCCAACAAAACCACCAAAAGAAGTTAGCCCCAACGGCCAACACGATCAAGCTGCGGAGGCCCATGAGCGCAGCAGGCACGCAATCAATTAACAAGACATAGCGGAGCCCATACAGCTCAATTCACCATTTAATTTAGAGAGCCCGAAGGCCAAGAGTTTGACACTACGCGAACACCATATCCGGGACAGGCAAAAAATTATGGCTAGCCTAATGAGCCCTACACCACCTCCCGCTCTTCGGAGGCCACACCGGAGTCGGCGGCCGGAAAGCGATCGTCGAAGGCTCGGTAGGGGCCGGCGCGGTCCCGGGGGCTGCGGCGGAGGCGTCGGCCTACCGACCGAGCACGGGAATCGCGGCAGCAGCGTCGGAGGCGGGACGCCACGGAAGCCGGGAGCGGTCAAGCGCTCGGCGGGTGGCGGAGGTACCGGAGTCGCCCGGAAGCGACCCGGGCGCCTCAACCCGTCCCAAGACCATGGACCACCTCCGAGCAGCAACCGAGCCCCTCCACTCTGGAGCAAAGAAACAGCGGCAACCTTCAAACACCGCACAACCGCATAAGACACCAAACTAAAGAAACAAAGAGCAAATGAAACGCGAGAAAAAAAACCTTTTCGGGCGAGATCGGCCTTCACGAAGTCGAGCCGCCCCGCCCGCCTCGTACGAGAACCGCTTGATGAAGGCGGTCGTGAAACGCTTCGCGTCCCGCTCCTCCGAGAGGCCTTCACTTCATCGGGGCGTGGAAGTGAGCGGTCGGGGCCTTGACAACGGCTCCGATGCTCGTGACTGCAGATGACGGAGGGCCCCCTCGAAGGCAACAGCAGCGGTGCCGGCCCCGAAGTCCGGCGAAACGGGGAGACCACTTTCGGTAGCTCCCCGACCTCACGACGCATCCAGGCTCCGACGAGCGCGGAGTCCGGGCCCGGCAACACCGACGAAGGGGCGGCCCCGACACCCGGCAATGCGTCGAAGGCGCCTTGAAGGCCTCCGCCTCCGCATACCACGACAGCTCGGCGCGTTCAGCCGTGGCCGAGGCCGCCACCTCCGCTGCCCGCGCCTCCACCGACAGGCGCTCATTCTCCCGCCGGAGGACCACAGCCCCCTCCTTGAGGTCAGCAACCTCCCTCCGAAGGCGCTTCACCTCGTCCAAGGCCTCCTCGAGCTTCTGGACCTCCCGCCGACTTTCTCCGAGGTCGTCGGAGGCCTTCCGCATGGCATCCGCATGGTCGACGGAGTCCCAGCCCTCGCGAATGGCCGCTCCCGCGTCGGCCACCAGCAGCTCCGCCGTCTTCACCTTGATGTCTTCATGGATATCGCGAGGGGGCGGTTCGCGATGCGCATCTCCGCCTCCGGCAGCCCGACCCGGTCAAAAACCCGGCCGATGAACCTTCGCCGACATCAGTCTTTGGCGAAGGGGGTATCGCGGGAGGTCAACACCGGTGTGCAACTCCACATCGACGTCATCGATGCCAATGGTTTCGCCCACGTAGGGCAGCGTCGATGCCCCTCCGCTCCCCCGCAGCGCCTTTGCCGCTACTGAAGGGGCCTGCGGCGGGTCATCCAAGATGGCCCCCTCCGGCCACACATGGCACCGGCCGGGGGCGCGGCACCGCGTGCTCATACGGCGGGCCGCGACAGCCCCCCGCTCCGCGGCTCCCAGCATCTCCGACATCCTCGTCGGCGCCCTCCTCCTCCTCGGAGGGACCGCCATCACGGCCCCTCGGGCTCCTCACGGTCCGAGCCGTCGTCGGAGGCCTCCTCCGCGTCCACGTCCTCCGCCACCTCCGTGTCCTCCGCCCTCATCCTCATCATCGAAATAAGGAAATAACCGAGATCCGCCACCAGGGACCCGGGCCGGCCCCCAAAGAACCTGCCCCCTCCCCAGGCGGCGGGTGGGGGCAGAGACGAACGCCCCGCTTGGCGGGGGGCTCGAGCCGCGCCCGGCGCGTGGCGGCGCCCTGCGGACCCCCGCTTCATCTTCCCCGTGTCCATGGCGTCGGCGTCGGCCCGGTCGGTCGGCCGGGTCCCTCGTAGCCGACTCGAGCAGGTCGAAGCCGGTTCACCCGGTGGCGATCGGCGAGGCGGCGCGCGAATCCACCGGATCTCCGATGACTCCAACTTCCCGATAAGGAAGTCGGCGCGAGGCAGTGGCCTCCGCCATCACCACCGGCGAACTCCCCCTTGTCGCCCTTCGCCCCTCCGTGCGGCTCCGCCACACCCTCTCAAGGTCGAACCTCAACGCCTTCCGGCCCCTGGGGGGCATACTCCGCCGAGTCCGCGACCTCAACGGAAGGCACCCCGGCCCACAAAGACTTGCACCTGCGTTTGCCGCGATTCCCCTCCACCGGGTCCCGCCCGGACATGGCGGGGACATGACGCGAAGGGCGTCCGGCTCCCGGGTCGCCTCCACCGTCTTCACGGGCTTCACCTTCGCAAGGTTGAGGGACTCGGATCACCGTAGAGTCCCTCCGTGCCCTCCAACCGGTAGTAAAACCCAGTACTCCAGCCAATCGCGCTCCACTTGCTCCGCTGCGCCGCGGGGTGCCTCCACCTGGCGCGCGGAATGAAACCGCACACGCCATGCCGGGCGGAAGACCTCCTTCTCCGTCGCCTTGATTTCGGCGCTGGCCGTAATGCACGGTGTGGGCTCCGATGAAGCCGCCCACCGTCGGCTCCGGCCGACGGAGCGGCACGCCAGGGCGCACGCCATCGGGCGCGGGAAGCAAGACGCCGTGAGCCGGGTGGAAGCGGAGGTTGAACCTCCGCAACACCCCCAAAGACGAGCTCACACACGGGAAGCGGAGTCCCGCGTGAAAAACTCCTCGAAGACGGCGACTTGGCCAGCCTCGGGCAAAGCACCGTCTCACCCTCCGGCGCTGAAACGCTTGTGGAAGAATTCGTGCTCCTTCTGAAACGCCTTCAAAGACTTGTCGGTGCTCTTGCTCCGAGGGAACTCGAAGCACTCAACGACGGTCTTAGGCCTCGCAGTCTCCCTGATCCGAGCCATCGGAGCTTAGCACCAAGAAGCTGAGCACAGCACCCTCCGAGAGCAAGAGCGCAGCAACAGAGAGCCTCCGCGAAAGAAACCAGCAGGCCTATGGCAGCACAGCAGCAAAGGCGCGAGCGCAAAAGCAAAGGATGAAAGCGAGAGCGTGAAAGCGAAAGGAGAGCACAAACCCTAACCCCACACCAACCGTACATATTTATAGGCCAGCACCGGGGGGGGCGCGAGCGGAACGCAGCCGCGGACCCCCGAAGATTACGGCCCGGATCCCGAAACAGCGCCGCACCCTCCGATCCGCCCCACGCGGGCAAACGAACGGCATCCGTACCCCCCAAACAAACACAGACTACCCCGATCCGCGTCACTCCCAAACTAACCAACAGCGTCCGACCAAGAGCAGCCCAACCCTATCGCGCCGGAGAAGCAAGAGGGCCGAGGCCCACCTCCGCGAGGCCCACGAGCAGCCGGGGACGCCGCTGGCAAGGGCCCATGGGGCGGCAAGCACACCACCCGCACGGGACCCTCCGGAAGGGCGTTTTTCGTTGCTCCTGGCCCCTCGGAGGGAACCGGACCTTCGAGGGGCTGCCGTTGGGGAGGGCGACCCTCGCCAGCCCCGGCAGCCCCGCAGCCCTCACCACGGGGGCCAAGAGTCAATCTCCGTTATCATATTGCGAAGTCTTGCAGGAACAACAAGCGGAGGACCCTCCGCTAGAACACGGACAGCGAAGCATCACCCCTCCGTCAAGGGTAGCCCCCGTAGTCGGCAATCGAAGCCAGGAGCACGCCGGCCCCCCCTATGCGACAGGGAAGCGCCAGCGAAGGGGACTCCCCAAGCAACGCAAGCACAAGCAGCAGGGAGGGCCAGCGTAGGGGCCCCTCCGTAACTGCCCTCCCTCCGTCGGGTGCACGGGACCGGCGACCGGGCGTGAGAGGAAACCCTACGCCCTCTCGAGGGGGGGAGAGGTCATACGTGTATTTCCCCGTACTAACCTTGTATGAATAGTTACTAGCTTTGCCCTTGTGGGGGGCCCACCAAGCGTGTGTTCTCCCACCTACCATGTACCAATTTGTAAATCAGCCCCTCCGACCCCTCAGTATTCCTATAAATACCCTGTATGCGGGCTCAAGGGGGATCGGTTGTTGGCTAGTTTAATTGCCATTTACTCATTTTTCCACCAGTTCTTGTCCCGCCCCACGCGAAGTATCCGGCTTCGCTCGGGAGCCTAGACGTCCTCCGATCGACCCGACCCTCGGCAACGCCAGCGAAGGTCGAGCCGCTCGGAGGCCGCCTCGCGCCTCACTCGTCATATTGTCTCACCCTGTGGGAAGCCCTCGCCCCTTTCCCGCCCCCTCCGGGAGCGAAGGCTAAGGGGACAGGAGCGATCCCCACGCAACACCTTTCGCCCACCACGTAAAATTGAAAGTGCCCGCCACTTAAAAGGAAATGGGTACTAGTGGTAAAAAGAATTTGTCCGAGCTAAACCACTTTTTCCCTTTACGAACCATGAATAAATGATAGGATTTAATGGATCATTCATTCCCTTTCACTTGTAACACACGTTATCGGCACTTTGTTCTAACCATCGAGCGATCGTGGGAAAAGGAACACCATAGAGAGGGAATTCATCTTCCGGCGTCATTGTTTTCCCACGTGTAAAGATGGCGACCCACACATTCCTCAATCACCAACGCTATGGAGTTGCGGGGGATCCATTGACCACCATCGATCATCTATTAGTAACTAAGGGTGCGAGCCATGGCTAGCTCTTCTGTATGTTTGGTTGGAGAGCGGGTTGAGCCGTGTTGGAGCGGACCCGTTCCCATGGCTATTTGGATGGGAGAGGGAGGGTTGGTTCGGCCCAAGGTGGAATATTCCGCCCGGATGCGTTTTGGACCCATCCTTCGAATCGACGGACGGACGCAACCCCCGCCGGGTTCCATCGCTCACGCTTCCTCCGTCTCCTCGGTTGTTTCGCCTCGATCCCCTCCACCCAAATCTAGGGGAATCACCGCTCGGCGTCCGCTCGTTCGGGGGACATGCGTGAGGACGAGGTCCATGGCTCCTCCGCTCCGTTGCGGCAAAGAACGGGTGTGGCGCCGGTTGTCCTAAGCTCCATCATTCGTGTGTGTCCGTGACGTCGACCGACGCCTCTTCCTGGGTCCTCCCGCTTGGCGATGTTTGTCGCCCGACGCTATCACGCAGCCGGGCGGCCGGGCCGAGCGGAGGAGCGCCGCGGGAAGGGGCTAGACGCAGCCGGGGAGGAGCGCCGCGACGGGCTAGGGCGCCGGTGAGGAGGAGCGCGCGGCATCGATCCAAGCGCGACCAAGGAAGTAGAAGAGGGTGAAAATCCAATTTTGTTCCTCTTGCGGGGTTCCTCATGCAAAAGTGCTAGATAGAAGCTTTTACGAATCCAGGCTTGGTTGATTTCTAGAAAGTACGGGGTTCCCAATGAAAAGTCCCTTACTAACGGGTGTCATCTTTCCATCCGATCTTTATTTCCAATTTGTTAAACCAAACATGAGATGGGTTGACTCCGTCCCCCAAAATCGAGGTGCAACCAAATAATGAGATGAATTCAACCGAACCAAAAAACCGGGTTGGATCCAACCAACCCACCAAACCCTTCAACCAAAAACACGGTTAATTAACAGTGTTTTCATATTTCGATTGGAGGAGGAGAAAACATCACTTGTTAAATTAGATTTACTATTAATTAAATCATTTTAGGAAGCTCTACACAAGACAATAAATGGCCATCTCTTGCAAAAATAGATTTACAAAGGTCGTAAAAATTAATAGGCCAGCCCGGTCTCAAAATCCATTAATAAAGACATGTTTCTTAAGCCGTCCCACCTAAAAACCCTAGAGAGATCATTTTTGGAAGCAGAGACCTCTTAATAGGCCGGCCGGTCTCACACAAAAATGGATGGAGAGAAAAAAAAACTATTAACTACCTACATATGTCTTGCGAACTTAACGTTTGGCCCATTTCCCCTTCCTTCCACACCCCGATTCCAAAGCAAAAACCCACTTTGAAATGGACACAACCACAAAGTCGCCGCCGCCCGTCGTCCCGGGCGCTGCACATGGTGATGTGCCCGTGGCTTGCATTCGCCACATACTCCCTTACTCGGACCCTATGGAGAGACCGGCGTCTCGAGGCCACCACGTGACGTTCGTCTCGACGCCGGCAACATCGCGCCGGCTCCCCGCCGGCGCCACACCGCCGCTGTCCGCCGTGGGCGCTTCGGCTTCCCACACGCCGACGGCCACGGACGGGCGCGGAATCCACCCACACGCCCTCACGACAATATGGAGCTCCTTCGGAAGGCCTTCGACGGGTCGCGGCGCCCTTCGAGGAGTTCCTTCGCCTCGCATGCGCCGCCGCCGCCGGCGACAAGGGGCGGCGGCGAGGCCCGCCGGATCTGCGCTCATCTTCAACGTCTTCCACTCTCGGGCGCCGCCGCAGCCCGCAAGCTCAGGTGCCGGTGTGATGTTTCGGCTTTCCTCCGCATATAGCGTGGTCGCGTCGGGACAGCCGTTGGCGGCAAGACGCCGCAAGCAAGGCGCCGGGGGCGGGACGCGACCTAGCCGCCGCGGCACCGTCGACCCGGCGATGTCCGGCCGACCCCGCCGCTTCATGACACAAGAGCCGCACGTTCACGGCGATGAACAGCTGCCATGAGTGGGAGCCCGAGCTAGTCCCCGCCGTGGGCGAGCCTCGGCGGCAGTCGGTTGTCCCGTTAGGTCCGACGCCGCCACCGACCGAAGACCAAGGCCGCGGCGCGCCGCCGTGTAGAACGGAGAGTCCAAGGACAACGACGACGTCGCTTACTACGGTGGCTGGACGAGCGGCCGGCGAACTCCGTTGTGAACGTCGCATTGGGAAGCGAGGTGCCAGCGCGTGGCGTGCGAGCAGTGCACGAAAGCTGGCCCACGGCCTAGAGCTCGCCGGGCACACGGTTCCTCCGGGCTGCGGGAGCCGCGGCGGCATCCCCGCCGGTGAAGAAGACATCCTCCCTCCTGGTTTTCGAGAGCGCACGCACGTCGTGCGGCTCATCACCACCGGTGGGTTCCGCAGACAAAGATACCGTTGGATAATCTTGTGTTCCCGAAAGTGACGTGGAGGCCACGGTGGAGCCGGTTAGGTGAAGCCGATGTCAGAATTTGAATTATGTTGATGGCGGGAAAACGGTTTGTAGCCGAGGAGCGTCAGCTGGAGCGGGGGAGCGCGTCGGACGTCGAACACGCTTTTGCAGTGTGTGTTTTCATCATCTTGTATCTTGTATTAAGCAGTTATCTTTTTCGAGAAGCGTGTGTGTTAGCTACCGATATAAGTACTTGGATGTATGAGGTGTGGGTTAGCGCTTCGGTTCCATTGTAATCGTGTTTGAACTCGTTGTTATTGAAGGTGAAAAGGGGCACCGTCACCGGGCGGTTCCCGGTTGTGTTCATCTTGTGTTCATCCGATTTCATCCAAATTTCACGCGACGATCTTGTGTTAGGTTGAGCCACCGTGTGTTCTAGCGGGTGATTGTTGATCTTGGCCATCACGTGGTATTAGAGCCGCAATCACTTAGCATCACCACCACAAAGCATATCCATGTCGCTGGGAACGGGCGATGGGGGCCGGAGTGGCGACGCCGGGTATCGGCAGTTGTTTCCAACTCGACGGCCACCAACTACACGAGTTGGAGTATTTGTGTTCAAGCCATCATGGAGGAGCAGGGTTGGTGGGGGGATCGTGGAGCCGTCGGAGGGGAGTTCGACGAGAGCACCGACGGAGGAGGAGAAGGGCAAGGACAGGAAGGTGCGCACGCACTTGTTCCGTGCTTGTCGATGATCTTTGATGCAAGTCGCGAAGAAGAAGACCGGAAGGGAGGTTTGGGAGTCGCTCAAGGCAAGGTTCGTGGGTGCTGAACGCGTCGAGACGCGCGCCGCCGCAAACTTTGCAAACCGAGTTTGATGCCTTGAAGATGAAGGAGGAGGAGATCGCCGATGACTTTGCTTTGGAAAAACTGACGGCGATGTCGGTCCGTTTCAGCAATCTAGGTGGAACCTTGGAGGACAGAGCTATGGTGAAGAAACTGTTCGACTCCGTGCCTGATAGATTCATCCAAGTTGTGGCCGGATCGAAGCAGTAATCATGATCTCAAGACGCTGGAGTTCGATGATGCCATTGGGTGGCTCGGGACATATGAGGAGCGCGACCGGCAAGGGTCGAGGAGGCGAGATCGGAGGCGGGGCAGGTGTTGCTCACTCAAGCCGTGTGGGATGCATGTCGAAGAGAACAAGTGGAGAAGGATCGGTGGTGGCAAGCCATCGGGTCTTTGGAGGTCGAGGAAGAGGACATGGTCGAGGTGGAGGCCGGGGTGGCCGCGGTGGGCGTGGTGATGCGGCAGGAGGCACTGCATTTAAAGGACAAGAGTCATATAAAGTGCTTCAAATGCAAGCAAAACGGTCACTATGCCAATCGTTGTCCAAACTAGAAGAAAGAAGAAGAAGCTCATCATGTGAAGGCAGAGATGGAGCCATAGGTCTTTATTTTTCGAGTTGGAGGTGATGAATCCGGGGAGCAAGCAGCTCACAAGCGACGTGTTCAGCGGCAGGTTATGTCCGAATGGAGGCCCTATGCAGCCTGAGCTTCACTTTGCAGGCAATGGAGAACCCACTGGTGACACATGGTGCCTTGACAGTGGTGCCAGCAACCACATGACTGGAGATAGAGAGAAGTTCAGAGAAATTGACTCTACATTCTCTGGTAAGGTAAAGTTTGGTGATGGATCTACTGTAGATATTATCGGGCATTGGTTCAATTGTGTTTAAGGGAAATGATGGGAATCGATGGTTGCTTAGAGATGTGTATTACATACCCAAACTTAGAGCAAACTTGATTAGTCTTGGTCGGGATTAGTTTGAACATGGTCATAGAGTTGTGATGGATGAAGATATCATTATCGTCATTGAAAAGAGTCCACATAGATTGATCATGTGTGTTGAAAGAAGTCCAAATAGATTATACAAGATTGGTTTAAATGTTGGGGAACCTGTTTGCTTGATGGCTAGTGTTGAAGATGAGGGATGGTTATGGCATGGGAGATTAGGACATGTCAATTTTCATGCATTGAAACAACTAGTAGAAAAAGAGATGGCGGGGGGAGTACCATTGATTCAGAAGCCAGATCAGGTGTGTCAGTCATGCTTAGTTGCAAAGCAGGCTAGATTTTCATTTCCTAGGAGTGCACTGTGGAGAGCAGATGAACCATTGGGGCTAGTACATATAGATTTGTGTGGACCCATTACACCTGAGTCTGTCAGTGGAAACAAGTATTTTATGCTTTGTGTTGATGATTGCACAAGATGGTGTTCTGTGTATATGCTCAAATCCAAGGATGAAGCAGTGAGTGCATTTGTGAAGTTTAAAGCTCAAGTTGAAAATAATTGCAATGACAAGATAAAGGTGTTGAGATCAGATAGAGGAGGTGAGTTCTTGAATGGAGCTTTGCAATCTATTTGTGATCAAGCTGGTATTAAAAGGCAGTTTACTGCCCCATACACACCACAACAAAATGGTGTGGTGGAAAGAAAAAATAGAACTGTCATGGAGATGACTAGAGCTTTATTGAAAAGCATGAAGATTCCTGGAAGGTTTTGGGCTGAGGCAGTCAAACATTCAGTTTATTTGATCAACAGATTGCCAACAAAAGCAATGGGGTACAGGACACCATATGAAGCTTGGAATGGCAAGAGGCCTCATCTTGGCCATTTGAAAATTTTTGGGTGCAAGGGCTATGTCAAGACAGTGAAGCCATACTTGAAGAAGCTGGATGATAGGTGTGTGCCAATGGTGTATTTTGGCATAGAAGATGGCAGTAAGGCTCACAGGATGTTTAATCCTCAAACAAACAAAATTGTTGTAAGTAGGGATGTTGTTTTTGAGGAAACAGTGAGTTGGGATTGGAATGCTGCTGAAAGTGGAGACATTTCAGTTGAAATGGAGATGGGTGAGTGGAATTCTCACTACTATGGTGTTATGGATAGTGTTGGTGACAATGATACTCATAATGATCATCAGATGGGTCAGAGTGGAGGTGGAAGTGGAGAGCAGAAACCGCTGCGGCACAAAGACGGGGGGCTTTTTGTGTCGACGAAAATCCGAAACGAGAGAGTTCTTGAGAGATTCCACATACCGGCTGATCGAGTCAAGGGGCAGATCAGGAGATGATTGATGCACTTGACAGTGATGATTATGATGAAACTCCAAGGAAGATTAGGAGCATCAATGATGTGTATCAGGATAGTCAGGTTGTGACATTCGATTCTGACACAGAAGAGCAGACTGAAGAAGATTCAGATGGACAAGAGAATGCAGTCCCTGATTCAGAACGATCGGTGCATTGCGGCGGTGATGGAGGAACCCACATGTTTCAAGGAAGCAGTTGAGGACCCAAACTGGGTAAAAGCAATGGATAGTGAGATGCAATCAATTTGCAAGAATGGAACATGGGACCTTGCCACATTACCTACTGGGCAGAAGTCAATTGGGCTAAAATGGGTATTTAAGCTCAAGAAAAATGCAGAAGGTGAGGTAATGAAGCATAAGGCTAGATTAGTGGCTAAAGGGTATGTGCAAGAACAAGGTGTGGACTTTGATGAAGTCTTTGCTCCTGTTGCAAGGCTGGATACTATCAGATTGATACTGGCTTTAGCAGCAAATAGAGGATGGCAGGTGCATCACCTTGATGTGAAAACAACTTTCTTAAATGGAGAATTGGAAGAGGAAGTGTATGTGGCACAGCCTGAGGGATATGTTGAGAAAGGCAAGGAAAAGATGGTTCTGAAACTGAGTAAGGCACTGTATGGGCTCACACTACACCACAACACCCTAATTAGCACCCAACGATCCGATGCTAAAAGCCACATACAGCCTCAAATGATCCGACGCTAAACACATATAGCGTCAGACTTGAGCTGACAAGCTATGAAGTCCCGATGCTAAAAATCTTTAGCGTCGGACAATCTAATGGCCTGAATAATTTTTTAGCGTCCGACCATCCATTGCTGTTCTTTAGCGTCGATGCTATGTTAGCACACATATAGCGTCGATCATCCAACAGATCCATCGATTTATAGCGTCGATTGTTCAACGGAGCCATAAGCAAACAAAAAATATACAATTAGGAGGTCTCTATATATATATAAGATACACACATAAAGATTCATGTTTAATCACATAAAGATAAACACATACATTGCATGAAGGTCAATATATATAACATGCAATCTTGTCTTGCATTAATCGTTTGGATCATCCAAAGTCAAGCACCAAAAGATTACATCCAATCCACATTGCAACAAGCAATCTTAGTATTTTTGGATTAACAAGTCAAGCACCAAAAGATTACATCCAATCCACATTGCAACAAGCAATCTTAGTATTTTTGGATTAACATACTATGGTTTGTGCACAATCATTTCAAGTAACTCAAAAATCAAAAGCAATGATAGTACATCCACTAGGTTGGAGAACCCTTTCTAGAACTTCAAGCCAAAGACCGCCTAGCACTTCCTGAAAAATATAACAACCATGTAATTAGACAAGTGAATAAAATATATGAAGCTGTTGTGCAATATAAGTTTGTAACAAGCCAAGTGTAGACATCCTTTTTCTAGAAACTGAAACCAAATTACATGTTTTTTATAATGTAAGGCAGAGTTAGACATCAGCCAAATGAGTGTTTGTGTCAAAACTCTGACCAACAACAAGCTTATGTCACCACTTAGGCTACTGCAAGGACCCATCAAGGCCATTTGACCTTAACTGTAGTCCTAGTGTCGTGACTAGGAGGTAATTATTTTCTACTTAACTAATATCAGCAACCAAAGTTGATGAAATTGTCTTTAAAATTATCCCTATTTATTGCCATCTTTCATAGCTAAGTACAGGAAAGTGGAAGGAGCATTTGTGTGTGCGTGTACAGGACCATCTCATGGTATTTGTGTGTGTGTGTACAGGACACTAGATGATCTCATGAAGTACTAGCCAAAGTTGATGAAATTGAAAATAAAAACTTGAAAGAGGAAGAACCATTTGTGTGTGCATGCCATAGTTGGTCAATAGATTTTTTTCAGCTGGTCACTAGGTTTGTACAGGAAAGATGAAACATTTTGACATGTAAATTTAGGGACATACCTACAGTGCCATTGAGAGGTGTATCAGATGGTGTCTTGCAAGTATTCTTCCTGCATTCCCTTACCTATCACAAGCACAGATATGTTAAATTAGGAACATTGTTCATGCAACAATCTATGACCAGTTTTACAGAGCAAGTTCTGTTAGCATGTAATTTATATCTCAATCTCCTTGTAAGTCCAATGTAAACTGTAACACTATCTCAATCTCCTTATATGCATCAGTGATGAGACTCCAATGGCTTCTTCAAGTTTTCATTCGGGAAAAAACGAAATATACATAGTAATATCAGAAAGTAAGGTATTTGCAAGCAAGATACAAAATTATACACATATGAGCTGACAATGGTTTTTGTGTGAGACTTCTTTTGCAAGGGCTTGAAGTTAATTACTCACCTAGCTCTCACTTTGGTAATCCAGTATACATAGGGTATCCAGATAAGCAATCACGCAAGTGAAAAATAGTGCTCAATTTAGAAATGAGAACTGTAAAACATATGTACTGATATAAAAACAGTTCATGCAGCATGTCAGGTTAAATGGCACCAATGTTTGTGTTACTTACCATAGTTCATGCAGCATGTTAGGTTAAATGGCACCAATAAAAAAATAGTTCATGCAGCATGTCAGGTTACTTACATATGTACTCGCACCAATGTTGTGTTACTTACCTGAGATAGAGATGGGCATGATCAGTAGTACTAACATGGACCTGTGGGAAACAAAATAATAGATATCCTAAGTATATTTCAAAATCAGCATTCAATTCACCAGATATGCAACACAAAGGTATTGAAGTTTGCTAAATAATAGATATCCTAAGAGCACCTTGGATTCCATCATCCCAAACTGGTGAGCACACTGCCACTTGGGCGCTGTGTTCTGCAGTGCTACTGCATCCGAGCAAAACTGTCATTAGAAACAATGTGCACACCAACATACTTTGAGAATCTAAAATGCTTAGCTTTCTGTGCAGGAATACTTAGTTAGAAATCTAAATATGAAAAAGATACAAGCTTAGATGATACTTAGTTAGAAATCTAAATATAAAATCTAAATATGCTCAACTTTAAACCCATAAAAACATATCAACCTCATTATCATTATTGTCATCCTAAAACAAAATACCAGAGCGAAGCATTGTTGGAATCAGTAAGGCTTAAATAAAAAGAAATACAACCTGCAGAGATATACCAGTTCCCCTTTTACCAGCAAAGATATCATCAGTTGGCTTGGTCGTTATTATAATAAGCAATTACGTGTGCACTTAGTCACTTTGATCATTTCAATCCCCTGTTCTCCCAGCCACCCTATCTAGTACCTAGTCTTTCCATGTACAAAACTCACGTGTGGATCCATGTCTGGTTATGAAATGATTATCCATATAAGCACTAAAATCCAATCTAGGCAAGACCTGATCCTGTGGCCTACATAAACATGCACGACAGTGCAGGCTAAGATTCCAAAGCAATCATTTGTTTGAATGTTTGCACTACAAGAAATCTATGTCAGCACTTTAAGATTTTGGCTCCATCATTATAACAGTTGAAAGCCTTTTCCCCCCATTCAGTTAATAGAACAAACAGCTAGCTGGCACCCATGGGCATCACACGAGATAAGCACAGGAGAGATCGAGACTCACCAGAAAGGAAATCCCGGTGGCATCCCTGAATAGAGCCAGTGGCCTCTCAGTACCTGCTTGCGGCAAGATGCGGCACACGGCTGAGCAAGCAAAATGGATACAAGGGCAATAGCTGGGGCAAAAGAGGCAGAGGGATGAGGGAGACGGTGCCGCCTCAACATGTTCTAACCGTGAACAAGTGAGTTCCAAAATTAAGTTGCCAAATTAATCACGTATCTACAAAATATTTACTCTAAACAGTGAGAAATGTTATCTTAGATCCATTTGCCATCTATAGAGATATATATGTCATCCAGCTTTGTACTACTTGCCACTACAGAAAGTTATTTTTCTTCCAGACTTATGATGGCGGGATACAGTTTGATGGATTTATCAACTCATGTCTCACTAATGGATAAAAGAGTCTTGCAATCTAGCTTTGTGTATACTGATGGATAAAAGAGTCTTGCAATCTAGATTTTATAAATTACCTATTATTTTACAGATTTGTTATTCGACCAGCCCATTGTGCAGAGCAAACCTGATCTGATGTACAATATATATTGGCATTTTCAGAAAAGACATGAGTATGAGGATATGAGCATAAGAAAAGTTGGGGACTTAAATATAGATAACTGATGATAATTATTGGATTACAAATCTTGACATATACTTTTCAAATTTAAACCAGGAAAAATTTGAGAGCTAAATAATATCTTTGCAATAAGGTAGATTGGTAGAACATGTAGAGAATTACCATGTCATTTTGGGAGCTAAATAATATCTTTAAAACAGGACAAATCTAAGACTATATTGTATCTATGACTTTCTAACATCCATGGCAAGTTGATCCCTTGCCGCTACCATTCACTCTGCTGTCAGATCCACACATCAGAACACTGGAAACTTTAAAGCCTAGAAGACAAGAACTAGAGTTCTTCAACACTTACGTACTAGGAGTAATCCACGTGCACATCAATAAGAACCAAGCCAACACATGCTAATACCCGTGGATGCCACTGGTTCGATTCAAAGCAGCTCGGCGAAGATGGCAAGTTTGGGACCGGTAAGGAAAGGGAGCCGTCATGTACTTACAAGGCTGGCTACGCGGCATCGATGTCGGAGGGCGCTGAAGCTTCGATGGATGTGGCAGATCTGTGCCCAGGATCCATTGGCGAGAAGGATGCGGCATGGGAGATGTGCCGGCTGCCACCACGGAGAGCACCCGAAAGCACGCCGCCGCTGGCTGCCGGGGGGGGGGGATCCGCATTTTGCTGGTTGCCCGGGGTGGGGGATCCGCATCTGCGCAGCCTCCGCCCCGGCATGGAGGACGAAGGTGGCGAGGTTTCCTCCGTCCAAATCCTCCAGTTTCGGTAGATGGGCGGTGCGGGACCGGGGCATGGCTCTTCGGCGTCGCGGCGCCCGCCTTGTGAGGCGTGGGCGGCGGGGTGGGAGGGAGCGGGGGGCGGCAACCGGGGTAGAAGGGGAGCGGCGGGGTGGGAGCGGGGCAGCGGGGGGAGGAGCGGGGTGGGTGGGAGTGGGACGAGGGCGGCCGGGCGGCAGACCCGAGGACGGGAAGGGGGCAGCGGCCGGCGGGGGCGCTCGCGATGGGATTTTTAGATGGGGCGGCGGCATACCGGGTTGGCGGCGTGGGGTTGGAGTGAGCCAGGGGGTGTAGGGTTTCTAATGGGCCGGGCTAAAATTTATGCGCACCCATCTAAAATTTCCGCGGAAGCGGTGCCCTCATGGGCCCATGTTTTTTTGGCGCCGGATGGAGCGAGGCTGTAAATAGTTTTAGGGTCAGACCGGCGGCGTGAAATCGTGATATCTATAGCGTCACACGGCACATTGGTAAACAAAGATTTAGCGTCCGATCGTCTCTAGGTAACCTTTGGCGTCGAGATCCTCCATCGATAAAAAAAAAATCTTTAGCGTCGGATGGTCGGTTGGTGTTTCGGTGTTGTGGTGTAGTGTCAGACAGGCTCCAAGAGCCTGGAACATTAAGCTTGACAAATCACTGAAAATGTTGGGTTTCAGCAAATGTGCTAGTGAACCAGCTGTGTACAAGAGAGGAGTTGGGAAGAACGCAGTAATACTTGGTGTGTATGTAGATGATCTGATTGTGACAGGTGAGGATGTGTCAGAGATTGACAGATTCAAGAAGCAGATGACCTCACAGTTTGAGATGAGTGATTTGGGTTTATTGTCATATTATCTTGGGATAGAGGTAAAGCAACTTGAAGATCACATCACAATCGTATGCGAGTAGCTATGCTAAGAAGATACTTGCACAATTTGGTATGGCAGACTGCAATCAAGCAAAATTCCCAATGGATCCTGGTGCAAAGCTTGATGCTGATAAACAGGGGGAGAGAGTGGATGCCACTGAGTATAGAAGGGCTATAGGTTGCTTGAGATACCTATTACATACCAGGCCTGATCTCTCATTCTCTGTTGGAGTAGCAAGCAAGTTCATGGAAAAGCCAACAGTGAAGCATAGAAATGCAGTCAGGCAAATCATGAGATATTTGAAGGGAACCATTGATTTTGGGTTGGTGTATACTCAAACCAAGCAAAAGGAGGTGCTAGTTGGCTTCTCAGACAGTGATGTTGGGGGTGACCTAGTAAAGAGGAGAAGCACAGCAGGAATGGCATTCTATCTTAATGATAGCTTGGTGACTTGGAACTCTCACAAAGAAAAGACAACAGCTTTGTCATCCTGCGAGGCAGAGTTCATGGCAGCAACTGAGGCAGCTAAACAAGCTCTATGGTTAAGGACCTTGCTGGGAGAGTTGACTGCAAGAAAGCCAGAGAAGGTGACATTGTTTGTGGACAACAATGCAGCTATAGCCTTGATGAAGAATCCTGTCTTTCATGGCCGTAGCAAGCATATAGACATCAAGTATCATTTCATTAGAGAGTGTGTTGAGAGAGGTCAGATTCAGGTGAGGAAGATCTGGACAAATGATCAGAAGGCAGATGCACTAACTAAACCACTGTCGGCAGTCAAGCTGTCAGTGATGAGGTACTTGTTGGGAATTCGAGATCTCGGTCCACATCAAGATTAAGGGGGGGATTGTTGGATAATCTTGTGTTCCCGAGTGACGTGGAGGCCACGGTGGAGCCGGTTAGGTGAAGCTGATGTCAGAATTTGAATTATGTTGATGGCGGGAAAAACGGTTTGTAGCCGAGGAGCGTCAGGCTGGAGCGGGGAGCGCGTGCCGGACGTCGAACAGTTGCAGCGTGTGTTTTCAGTCATCTTGTATCTTGTATTAAGCAGTTATCTTTTTCAGTAAGCGTGTGTGTTAGCTACTGATATAAGTACTTGGATGTATGAGGTGTGGGTTAGCGCTTCAGTTCCATTGTAATCGTGTTTGAACTCGTTGTTATTGAAGGTGAAAAGGGGCACCGTCACCCTGGCGGTTCGCGGTTGTGTTCATCTTGTGTTCATCCGATTTCATCCAAATTTCACACGCGATCTTGTGTTAGGTTGAGCCACCGTGTGTTCTAGCTGGTGATTGTTGATCTTGGCCATCACATACTGCCGCACGACGCCATTGGCGCGTTCTTGACGCACTGTGGTTGGGGTTCAACCATTGAAGGGCCTCTCTTTGGGCGCCCACTGGTCATGCTGCCCATCGCCTGGGACCAGTGGTCGAACGCGCGGCTTCTGGAGGGCAAGAAGGCTGGAGTGCAGGTGCCGAGGGACGACAAGGACAGGTCGGCGTTTAGTCGTGAAGGCGTCGCGGCGCAGTGCGTGCTGTCATGACCGAGGGGAGTCTAGGAGGGTCTTTGTAGAGAATGCGAAGAAGGTCCAGGCCATCGTGTCCGACACAGAACTCCACGAGAGATACATCGACGGATTTATTCAACAACTTAGATCGTACTAGTTGTACTGATTGAATGATTTATGGGTACACCTTTGCAATTTACGTCGCTGCAATTCACAAATATATAAAACAAGCCCCTGTTTGGTACAGCTTTGCTTTTTTTTTTTTTTGAAGAATAGCTTTATGAGTACCATTTTGGATGAAGTTGAGGTGTTTAAAAAAATAGTTGGCTCACTAAGAGCTTCGTTTGTACATGATTGAGGGGAATGAGAAAAGATAGCTGAGATAAGCTACTTTTTTTAGTTTCCACCTAACCAACCATCCCTTTATAAGAGGAGTAGAAAACTGCTTCACCCATCAAGCTCTTTTTTTTTTTTTTTTTTTTTTGAGAAGACCCAACACCCTAGTGGTGTCCCTTTTTTGAGTAATACCCTAGTGGTGTCCTTCTAGTAGCAACAGATGCTCAAGCCCAGCACAGGCTCGAGTCGAGGAAGAAGCATGAGGCATAAGCCCGGGGAACCGGAGTGTGTGTCCGCTGGTCACCGGGTGTCGTTCCAAAGAGCAAGATGCTGCATGTCGGGACAGGCCCGGAAGAAGCACGAGGCGAGAAGCCCAAGAACCACGGTGTCTGCGGGGTGTTAGCCGCCGCCCACCTTGGAGGTGGGCCGGCCCAGCAGCGGCCTGCCTGGCCCGCCTACTGTCTTCCACCTCTAGCCGCTCCACCCGCCGCCGGCGCCCTAGGGCTCGCCGGCCCGGGCGAGCCCTAGGGCGCCGGCGGCAGCCCCCTCCCCTCCCCTCCTTCCTTCTACGCCGAAACCCTAACCCCTAACCAGCCCGGCGAGCTCCGGCCCGGATCCGCCTTCTTCTCCAACTCCGGCCACCCGCTCCCCCGCCGCCTACCCATACCCGGCCGAATGGGGCTTTCCCCGCCCGGAGCTCGGCGGCGCCCCACCGCCGAAGCTCACCGCCGGCTGCCGCCGCGCTGCCGCTGCCGCGGTCGAATGACCGCGGCCAGGCCGCCGGGCGCCTATGGCCGGGAGGAAAGAAGGGGGGGGGAGGTCGCCGGAGGCGGGCGCCGACCCTAAAGCGACGGCGAGCGGCGGCGCCCTAAAGCCGGGCGAGGTGGCGGACGATGATGACGCGCGCGAGGAAGACGACGGGCGCGACGAAGATGACGCGACGAAGACGACGGACGCGAGCGCGGCTTGGGCGGGGGCCCACGACGCCCGGGTCGGTCTGCGACGTTATCCGGCCGACCGGTCGGCGATAACATCGGCGGTGTCCCGCCTACATTGCGTCCGTCAGAGCATTTGCTCTCCCAATTAAGGCCCCCAATTAAGCCCCACGGTGAGGGTAGAAACAGAGTGGATCAGCAACAAACAAGATAACAAAAACCCTAACTCTTTTTAGATACAGTCGACTACGGATGGAGGCACGCCTATCCCCTTCTCCCCTTCCTCGATCCGACACCACCACATTGGGCGCATCGGCATAGTATTACTACTAGTATAATGGTTGTGCTAACGCTTAGGTTTCAATCTTAGGGATGCTCATAATTGCAACAAATTTTTTTCTGCATATTACACAACTAAGAAAAAATAACCCATCTAACCAATGATGATTCTTAAAAATAATTAGAACACCAAGCCTTTCACAGTCAATAGCCCCAAGCCATATACTTGCAATCCACATTTCTCCAAAATGCGAAAAGGGTCTCTAGCCTAGTGGTTAGAGCAACCTGAGTAGCTCCCAACGGACCTGGGTTCGACTCTCCATGGAAGCAAATTTAAACAAGTCTGCATTATAAAAAAAAAGCTAGGGTTTCACTTACTGACTTCGATCAAAAAACATTTCTCCCACATTTTTGATGGCAGGCTATGAAAAAGTGTCGATATTTCTAGGCGCTATTCGCCGCTATAGCGCAGATAGCGCCCAGACTGCTACTACAGCTATAGCGCGCTATTTGATTCAAAAAATACAAGAAACATGAAAACATGTTTTATCTTTTATGCATATATGATACATTGATTTATGATCATTGCTAAGTGATAAGAGTAAGAATATCGGGGTTCACGCGGTGTACTATGAAGTGCTAATGTGCCATTGTTCAGTTTCAGTTTGGTTCTGTCACGCCGCCTTCGGAGGCGGGGCGGGGTGACAAAGGCCGGCGGCGTCGCGGCGACATTGGAGGTGGTGGTGATGGTGATCGGTGGCGAGGCAGCGTTGCGGCGCGGCGTCGCGCGGCGTCGCGTGGGCTGCGTGGGCAGCAGCTGATGGCGTTGATGGCGGCGCACGCGGCGCGTGGGGAAGGAGGGGAGAGATACCGAGAGCTGAAAGCTTAGGGTTTTACCCCTGATTATTTTGTGATTGATTCAACTAATTACAAGTCCTTTGTAGTATAGTCCAGGAAGACTTGCATCTAAAGAAATGCTTGATTCGATTTCCTATTTTATTCCTATTTTATTTTCTAAACATCTATTACGTAATTGCGAAACAGATGACAATGACGATAGCTTGGCGGCTTGGCGGCGCTGGCGTCTTTGGCCCGCTTTGGGTCTTGCCGGCATGGCCCATCGGGTTGTGACGGGTTCCCCTCCCAAGTCCCAACACTCCTAGTCTCCTAGATCAACCACACAGCACAATAGAGGAAGCAAGACCACAAGCAATGTACATTTCCACACATCACACAATCCTAATCGCATCAAAGAAGGAGAAGAAAGAAAAGAACAGGGGAGAAACTTGCCTAGTGGTTCTCATGTGCCATCTCGGACTTGAGAGGACTTAGTTTGGCTGAGTTGGCTCTGCCATTGATGCCTCCCCTCCGTGAGAAGCGGCGGCTGCGGCACCGCAGAACTGCCGCCGCCACCCGCAGCTTTGGCTCGCCGCGCCGCCCGCTGCCGCCCAAAGCAACTGGCTCGCCCACGCCGCCCGCCGCCGACCCTGCCCCCAAAATCCGCCGCCACCACCGCCTAGGCACTTTGGATGCAGGATGGGTCCGATGGGAGTGGCCTAGGGTTCACTCATTGGGGGATGGGGTGGACACAAGATACTGAGAAAGTGTAACTTGGGTCGGGCCTTTTTATTAAAAGTAACGGGCTGCACGCTAATTTTGGCCTGGTGGCAATAACGGTGCTACGGCGTTATTCCAGTTTAGCACCGCGCACTATAGCACCAATAGCGCCGATAGCGCGAAAAATGGCAATATCGTTGCGGCGTTTCAATTTTTTTTTTTTTTTCTTGGCATTTCTCCAAAAATGATACCCATTGGAACTGCTATGGGAACCAGCCATTTTCTCTCCACAGGCGCCCCTAGCACAGTCAGAAGATCCTAGACGTTTGGAAATCAAACATCAAATAAGATGGGCAGGACTCTGATGATAAAAGAAATAAAAATATAATGCACACAGCCAAAGACATATATTCACATTATATTTAAAGTAATACAGCCAGCAATATACATTCACTTGAGTCATGATTAAATGGATTGAGTATACACACCCGTAATCACCAATTTAGCAGGTCTCTATAAACTATATTCTTTGTGCTCTTCCACATTAATTCTCAGTTATAGTATAGTTTTAGAGGCTCAAATAGAGCCTCCATGTTAATTCTCATGAGATGTACTAGGGGAAAAAAGATAAATATTAAAATTTCTCATGTTAATTAAAAACATCTAGCCATTCAATCAAATGACTTCAGTTGTAGGTAACCCACGTATACCATTACAATACGTAGAAAATATATATTTTTTTCTAGAGAAAAAATGGTTACGTAGAAAAAATGTGGAAACCTGATCTATCTTGGACATTTGAAAACTCAGTCTTGAACATTTATTAAATCCGAGAAACAAACTCAGAGGTACAAGACAAATAATGACCGTGTAAGACGTCGAGGTCAAATTTCCTGTCTCCTCCCTTGGATGTAGCGTAGATGGGTCATGTCATGACCCAGAAATAGGCCCAGAAGGACGGGGCCCGCGGAGCGCCGGCGCCACCCTCGGGCTCCGCGCCCCCCGCCCCTCCCCTCCTTTCGCGGATTCTTCGGCAATTAATTCGAAAATAAAGGAGTAAAATATCTAGGATTATCTTTAGGCGTTTTTGTCTATAAAGGAGACCCTTATTAGGAAATAAATAAATAGGATATGCTTGTAAAAGGTATTCCAATCTATAAGGAAACCTTTAGAGAGATTGCTTGAGATACAAGTCCCACTAGCCGGCCTATAAAAGTAAGGGGGTCTGTAATCTTTCGGGGCAACAAGCAAATAAAGAAATTTTATCCCAATCTCTTCCTCTCTCCCTCTCCTCTCGCGCCCCCGCCCCTGCCCGACCGCCGCCGCGGCGCTGCCTCGCGCCACGCGCCCCGCCACGCCGCGCCGCCGCCGCCGGCGCTGGCCTCGCCGCCGCCCACGCCGCCACCACCACCATCGCCTCCGTCCTCATCTTCTTCCCCAATTTCCCAATTCACGTGTCAATTTCGGTCCAATCTAGCCGAAATCGGCGGACACTGGTATCCGGAGACCACTACGATCCACCCACCACCATGGATAGCGAATCGAAGAAGGCTGTTGAAGAATTTGGGAGAACAGTTCACCAAATTCGAGCGGGGATGGACACGATCGAGAATAAGCTTTCTATCCTCTCGGGGCGACGATCCGGAAGAATCAAGCGCCGTCAACAACTCCATGACGCTGAGCTTGAGATGAAGGCGGCGTTGGAGACAGCAGCCCGCGACTTCATCAAGAAGTGGACCGATGGCAAGCGAGAACCGGGGCGATCACGTCATAGCGGTGATCTGGAGAACGATGAAGGGCTACTTGGGGGCCGGCGGGGCACCCGGCAGGGCGCCACCATCCGGGCGCATGCGCCGCCTCCTCCCCCTCCCGGTCGACACCTTCCCGTGTCTCACTCCCCGTCGCACAAGGCTGTCCTTCCCAACCTACGATGGCAAGGAGGATCCTCCCATGGATCAACATTTGCGAGCAATTCTTCGAGGGGACAAGGTACGCCGGGCATAGAGCAAGTCCGGTATGCATCCTATCATCTCACGGGAGGAGCACAGCAATGGTATATGAGGCTATCCCGGGAGAAACCGGTGGCGATTGGGCGAGTTTTGCCCAATATGTCAACAGCGCCGCTCGCCCAGTGAACGGCGGAATCCATTGCGGGTGAGCCGGCATCGCCGAGGAAGACAGCACCGTCGATGAGTACTTTCGGGCGGTTCTGGCGCACGTGGCATGTGCAGGCCACCTCGGCGACAAGCGCGGTGAACATCTACACGCGGGCTTGGGCGAGCGGCGCTGAAGACGGACGTCGAGATGATGAACCCCAAGGACATGGAGGCTGCCATGTCTCTCCGTGGCACATCTGAGTGACGCCTCGCCATCTTCTACAACACCGGCAAGCCCACGGGCGAAGGCCGGGCGCCCGCGCTGTGGGCCTGGCCGCCCCCCGGGCGCCCACATCGGCGGCAACAACTTCGGCCGTTCAGCGGCCGACACCGGAGGAGATGACGGAGCGACGCAAGGCTCGGACTCGCTTCAAGCGTGACGAGCCGTTCACACGAGGGTCAAAGTGCAAGCACCTCTTCGACATCACGATCTTCAACGACTACAATCGACGACACGACGAACGCCCCACTAGCGGACGTCAAAGAGGAGCCGGCGATCTGAAGGTCCTCGTTGGGGACCCCGACTCCCGATGCGTGGTGCTCATTCTCTCTACCTCGTCGGTATGATCACGGCACGCACGGTCAACATCATCGTCGACTCGGGAGCAACGCGACAACTACATCGACCCCGCGTGGTGAACACGGCCGGCCTCGGACTCGGCCGTCGCGTGTCGCTGATCACACCGCACCGACGCCAGCGAGCCGCCACCTTCGACGTACCACACGCCTCGACGCCAACACAGCCGACATCGACGCCTCGTCATGCCACCGGGGCAACGGCGTCGGCGTCATCCTTGGCATGCCTTGGTTGGCAAGCCTAGGGCGGCGTGGCGTGGGACTTCGCGACCCACGAGCTGCGGTACTACGCGACGGTCGCCGAAACGCGTTCACGTCGGCTCCACCCCCCGGCGTAGGGGGGCGCTCGGCCCCGGGCCCGCTTTCGAGGTCGAGCATCTTCGCCGGCATCCGTACACCGCTACTCGGCTTGGGAAAGCGTTCGAGGCATGCGGCGCCTTGGACCTCTACGACACGTCCCACTTTGGAGTCTTCGTCCCGGCTCGCCGCCAAGCTACATTGGAGGATCCGCACCTCGCCGCATCGCCCTCGGCGTCACCACGGGCGACGCCGCTCCAGCATGGACACTTGAGGGACGGCCTCCTCCTCTTCGACGGCCTATTCTACCTTCCGGCTTCCTCTCCACTATTGCGGACCTGCTGGAGGCCTTGCTTCGAGGGGGCGGAGTTCGCGGGATGAACTTCCTCGCCTTGGGAGCTTACACGACTGAGCCAACTTCAGCTACACCAACCGCCATCTGTTGGGCGGCATATGGCGCGGCGCCACCACGTCGGCCCCGGCGGGTTGTCTTCCTCGGCGGCATGGATCGCCTCTTCCTCACCATCGACAATGTCCACATCGGCTCACGATGCGAGAGAGGGTGTCCACCAGCTCTCGCCCTCTCTATTCGGCGTCGGCTCCTTCATATACGATGCGATGTTGAACTTGGCCGCTACTCCTCCTACTCGCGCGATATCACCATCGGGCGTCGCTTCCGCTCTTCGTCAACGCTCCGCCCAACGGCGTTTTACGTTCTGGAGAGCCCACCCCGCGACATGGTGCATCGGCACCTTGAGGTGGGCGTTCAAAGGGAGCTCACGGCGCCCATCGTCGACACGACTTCCACGGTGAGGGACGTCTTTGTTCCGCGGTACATCTACCACGGCTACATCGGCAATCTTCACTACCTCACGGAGTTTGATCCCCAGCGAACCCGGGGAGAACATGATCCTCGGGAACCGGTGCGGGGGTCGGCTCGTGCCGCAAGTTGAGCTCATCATTCCTGGGGCGGTGATCTCCATCGGTGTGACCGAATGGACTTTCATCAGCGCGAGGACGCGCGGTCGGAGAAGGGGGAGATGTCATGACCCAGGAAATAGGGCCCGAAGGACAGGCCAGCCAGGGCCGCTTGAGCGCCCGGTGCCGCCCTCTCCGGGCTCGCGGCGACGCGCCCCGCCCCGTCCCCTTTCCTTTCTCCGGATTCTTTGGCAATTAATTCGGAACTAAATCAAGTAAAATATCTAGGATTATCTTTAGGCGTTTTGGTGTGCAAGGGGATATCTCATCTATAAAGGAGACCCTTATTAGGAAATAAATAAATAGGATATGCTTGTAAAAAGGTATTCCAATCTATAAGAAAACCTTTAGAGATTGCTTGAGATACAAGTCCCACTAGTAGGGCTATAAAAGTAAGGGGTGCGTAATCTTTCAGGGCAACAAGCAAATAAAGAAATTTTATCCCAATCTCTTCCTCTCTCCCTCTCCTCTCGCCCCCGCCCCGCCCGGCCCGCCGCCGCCGCCGCCGCGCACAGCGCACCCGCCGCCGCGCCGCCGTCCGGGCGCGGCCTCGCCGCCGCCCCACGCCGCCACCACCACCATCGCCTCCGTCCTCATCTTCTTTCCCCAATTCCCCAATTCACGTGTCAATTTCGCCCAATCTAGCCGAAATCGACAGTCATGAGCCCTTGATTTTAATGGAGGAATATTCTTGTGTGCAATGTGCTATGTGCATGAATGTTGGACCTCTCAGTGGAGATATTTCTTTTGGTGGACCTAAAAAGTTTGAATTGGTCAATTATATATAGATTTAGAGGCTCAACTAGAGTTTCCATGTTAATTCTCACTAGATGCATTATGAAAAAAGATGAATGTTAGAATTTATCATGCTAATTAGAAACATTTAGCCATCCAATCAAATGACTTTAGTTCTAGGTAACCATTTGATCTATTTGTTTTTCTAGGAAGTTACCCACCTATACCATTACATTAGGTAGAAAAAATAGCCAAAAATATAATTTTCTATAGGAAAAAATGGTTACATAGAAAAAAAATGTGGAAACATGAGCCTGTTCGACGGCGGTGACGGTTGATTTCGGCTGATTTAATAATATTACGTAAGACAGAATAAGATCAAACAAAAGATGAGATAAGACAAATGGACAAGCTCACGGTCCATCTTGAACATTTGGAAACTCTAGATCTTGAACATTTATTTAATCTTGAAACAAACTCAGAGGTACAAGACAAATTATAGATGAATAAGCAAATGTATTAAAGTAAATGACTAAAGCATCAAGGGAAGATTATAAATAAATAAATAAATTTAAGTAGCAGTAACAAGCCGCATGGCTGTGAAGAAGCCATGCAGCGCTGTCCTAGACGATCCGCCATCCTCCGCCCACGCCTTGCTGAGCATCTCCTGTACTTCCCCAACACGACGACGCATCCTCCCTGCGGTTTCAGTGTCCCTCATCACCGACTCCATGACCTCGGCCAGCTTGGACCTGTCGACCACGGAGGTCTCCAGGTTGCCACGCGCCGCCTCGACGCACACGCCCCACTCCTCCTGCAGCATCGTGGCGTTGTAGAACTGCTCGCCGGAGAGCGGCCAGCCAACGATGGGCACGCCCTGCGTCAGGCTCTCCAGCGACGAGTTCCAGCCGCAGTGGCTGAGGAACCCGCCGGTGGACGCGTGCGCCAGGATCCTCACCTGCGGCGCCCACCCGCGCACCAGCAGGCCTCGGTTCTGCTCGCGCGCACGCTCCTCGAACCCGTCTGGCAACCACGACGACACGTCGCCGCCGTCCTTGAGCTTGAGCCCCACGGGGGCGCGGATGGCCCATAGGAAAGGAATGCCGGTGAGCTCCAGCGCGGCGGCGAGCTCCGTCATCTGATTCGGCCGTATCGAGTTCTGGGAGCCGAAGCATATGTACAGCACTGACGCCGGGCGCTGCGTGTCGAGCCAGGTAAGCACGTCGTGTCCGCCGGCGCCGTCGGCCTTGTCCTGACGAGGGGTCCGATGGGGTACACCGAGACGTCGTTGCCGAGGGTGCGGCGCACCATGGCGAGGCCTCTGGGCTCCAGCTCCTCCACGGTGTTGATGACGACGGCGTCCGTCTGGTACCCGTACTGTATCCGGCGGCGCTGGAACGCCGTCCACCGCTGCGCCCGCTCCGGGTCGAGGTAAATGGTCGACAGCTGCGACCGGTGGAGCACCACCTCCGCCTGATCCTCCGTGTCGTGCTCCGGCACGTGGAGGCGGAGCACGCCGTCGGCGTCGAAAGGCAGAGTTGGCATGAGTCTCCACAGCGCGTGCATGATGGCCGAGCCGACGGCGCTGCAGCCCAGGATCACGGCGTGCGCGCACCCGTGACGCCGCGCCCGTTCACCGTCCACGCCACGATCGGGTCGGCGACGATGCAGACGCCGCCACCGGCGGCGGTAGCGGCGTCGTCGCGCCGCAGCAGGCTGGAGATGAGGGGGCGTCGAAGGCCGGCTCAAGGGTCTCGAAGGCCTCGAAGAGGGTGATGAACTGCGCCACCGGGAGGCTGCTGGTGGTCTCGCAGCCGTCGGGGAGGCCGTGGTCCGCTGCGACGAACGGCAGCGCGTGGAGGGAAATGGACGACGCTGACACGTCTGAGGAGCCGCGAATGCCGGCGATGTTGCCTGCGGTGGAGACAAGCGTGATGGTCACGTCGGGGAAGGAGCGGCGGATGAGCGCGCCACGGCCAGCATGCCGGGAAGATGACCGTGGGCAGGGAAGGGGAAAAGCACGACGTGGGTGGTCTGCCGGGTGGCCATGGCGATGTGTAGCTGCCTGGTTAGCAAGCGCCTCTCTGTGCCGTGCGTCGATCTCTTTGTCTTGTGCATGTCGCCTCGGCTGGATTATATACCGTTGTAGTGTCTGGCGCGCGCGGGCGCGGTTAACAGAAACATGTCAACAAAAACGCTACTGATCATCATTCATCAAAAATATACTGTGTTGTAGTTTGCATGCCACAAGTTTAGGTTAGACCATATTAATTTAGACTAGATGCCACTACCAGCCAAGTTTAGAGACCTATGGTCATCACCTTGAAAGTTCAGTGACTATAATGACACCACCGGTCAAGTTTATAGACCTGTGGTAATCACCTTAAAAGTTTAGCGATGTAGATCGATGACACAATTTACCAATTTGTCGAAAAGGAGTGGGCGAGGCCGAGTCGGAGTGAACTTCTTGGGCGGAGCCGCCGCGGACGGAGTTGTTGCGGTGCGGAGGCGGCCTCGACTCACCGCCGCTGCCGTCAGAGTCGGCGACGAAGGCTGGTGGAGCGGTTCGAAACGCCACCGTGCACGCCTTCAATTCCGCGTTGCAGGCCTTCAATTCCAACACCATCTTCGTCTCCATGGCAAGGATCTGGTCCAGCATCTTCTTGCATCGTGCCTCTTGTGCACTGTCCATAGTAGACCACAAACTCTTCTCTTCCTCCGTAGAATCCATGGTGAGAGCAAAGTGCCCACGGATCAACGGAGCTGATACCAGACGTCACCGACCTAGCTACTATTCCAATCCAACAAACTCAAGTACAGATGCAACAATAGAAGTATCTAGAAGCTCCTAGAAGGATCCGGGTACAGGTTGGGAGGGAGGAAGAAGGGTAAAAGGTAGAATCGAGCAATCGCTCGCCTCGACTCGAGTTCGCACTCGCAGCCACCGGGTTCGTTCCTGGGATTGAAGCCCAACACTCCGGCCCATGTTTGTCTCGGCCCATATTTCCATCAATCTATACTGTAGCCAAGGTCTGTGACAGACACCTCCGGCTAAGTTGAGGGTGCATTTTGCTCGAGCCAAATAGTTGTCCTGTAGTGCCAGGTAGAGCTGCTTTAATTTTTAGCTGCAGCCAACATGCATTATGGGTCTCCATGCATGCATCCATTGGTGTCCACAACGTAACCGATATTGAGAGCAATTAACCGGCCGTCAATGATAAGCTGATAAGCCTTGCACAGTATCAACACGTGCCTTTGCCGGTCAATGATAGTGACAACGACGTAACCGGCCGGCAGAGGCCCCCATCGATAATGCATTTTGTATTGTATCATCACCAACACGTGACTAATCATGCAAATTAAGGTCGTTGTGCCTTGCCGGACGCCTCGACTATATACGCTGGATTGATGGCTGTGCTGCAATCCTGACGCACATCCGGAGGGTATACGTACTAAAAACTTGCACACAACAGTACAACACACATATATAATGGGGAAAATCAAGATATTACAGAGCTTTAGACATCACTAGCTATGAAGTATATTTAACATCAAGATTAGTCATTATGATACATACTCCCTCCGTCCCATACTGTTTGTCGTCCACGATTCGACACATGAAACAAGGAAGACCTAAAAAAAACCATTCACTAGCTTGGGACTAGCAAGTCGTTAATGCTCCATCCTAATGTGGGTGTGCCACAGGCACAAACTTGTAGGATATTATTTTGGCTTTAAACTATCAAACAATGCATTTCAATTAGCTGGAGTTGTGTCTGGTGTGAGAAAAAGGGATAAAGCAGTTCTGTTGCTGCAGAGCGACAAGCACGACAAATCCTACAGGCCATACCAGTATGCCAACCACACATATTACGGGACAAGGTACACTGAACCTAAAATGACTCATATTAAGGAATGGAGGGAGTAATTATCATCTATGTAATGTAAAACTTTTGAATGTTGGTTCATGCAAGTAATATATAACGTGAGTTTTGGTTTGTGCTCCATATACATATTTTCTACTTTGGCTGTGTTTAATTTGTGAAAACAGAATTCAGAATCTAATTCAAATTCTAGTTCCAAAAGTTTTTTATTCTAAAAATCATTAACACAGGCCGCCAAGTAATAAGAGCTATCCCTAAGTAATCCTTTAACGGAAGTGGGCTATGAAATCCGCCTCGGTCAATATTTTAACGGAGGTGGTCTACTTAGGATGCTCGCCTCCATTATTAGACATTAACTGAGGTGGTTGCCTAGTGACCCCGCCTTTTAATGGATTAATGGAGGCAGGCAAAACAATCACCTGCATACTCCCTCCGGGACGGTATTAGAAGTCGTTTAGGACAGCGACACGGTCTCCAAAACACAACTTTGACCTCTTATTATAAAAATATTTATGAAGATGTGATATATTTATACTTTTATCAAAGTATTTTTTTAAGACAAATCTACTCATATAATTTTTACATTTACAAACTCATCAACTTAAAAGTTATTGATGATTTATATTCTCGATGTTTGACCCAAACCTCGTCCAAAACCACTTCTAATACCAAACCGGAGGGAGTACTCTATATTGACGGAGACCTTTGATTGGAGGTGGTTGCAATACCAGCCTCCATAAATCCATTTTGTCTGCCTTCAGAATGTTCTATGTAGTAGTGCAATGAGGATCTAGACTGTTCATGACCGGGAGCATGATTGGTACAACTTTTACACCAAAAAATGTGTTTCACATGGCATCAGGGTCTTGATTCACTTGCAAGATAAGTCAGCAGGGTTCACTAACAGGCCTTTCGCAAATGACTTCATAACAAGTTATTAGTAGCATCGAGGTCTCAAAGACAACTGTGCACATGCACCCTCCTCCTACTGGCACGTGTGCTCGCTGTATTATACACACCTGGGTAGAACAAGAGCTATAACCCTCAAGGCACTCTCCCTCTTCCGTCTTTCAGTAACCACTAACATGTCTCCAAAAAAAAAAAAAAAAAAAAGTAACCACTAACATGTTGGAATTGTCTAATTACTTTGCCAAGGTTAAAGTCATGTAATTCTCTTCTTGTGTAGTCACCATTATTGATCTGATAATCATTGTCGAACTATTACTGTAGTTTGTTTTTAACTAGCCATCAAATTCACTATCGATTCGTGGGTTTGTGGCAACAACGTAGCGACGGTGAGAGGGTATGATAGATTGGTTCTCACTGCTAGTTCAACGTTACAACCAGGTAGTGGAAGGTAGTGATACATCACTGTTGGTTGTACCTGCGAACTGGCGGTGAAATCTTTGCAATCATTGTCGGTTCATGGCCATAAATGATAATGATAGATTCTTTTTCTAAAAATAAAAAATCATAGTTGTTTGTTCATGTAAATCAGGATCAAGAAAACTTTCATTCCGAAACTGTAGAGTTCAAAGATTGTAAAAATTTAAACATTATGAAGCTATATATGGCTACCTATCTCTGTCATCTCGGTCCCCATGCATGCGTGTCACCACGGCCACAACATATGCTGGCCTGATCTACCTACCTGGTAGGCGAGTGGGTATGTGCTGGATCGCTCTGTATTTGGTATCATATCATCACATGAATAGTCTTGCTCGTTGCTGTACCTAGTCGGACGCAAGGATCTTCACTTGTACCCCGTGAGCCGGCCTGAGATCTTGGCGCTTAAAAATCAGTACACTGCTCCCGCTAGATGGTCCACGCCGTAGGCATCCGTCCACTAGTACCAACAACCTCCTGGCTTTGTCCCAATTTCGTGTGTGTGTGTGTATGTGTGTCACTCATTTTGACACGTCTCTAAAATACCCTCTGTTTTCGAAGGTGGTTGGATTGGAAACACTAGCGCTACCTGTACAAATAGTGATATTTCTAGAGGTAGTTAGAAACACTCACACATAAAGTCGTAAGAGACATTGTCAATACAAGTGCATATTGGATTTCCCTAGCTTCAGCAGGTAAAAAAATACAGCTAGTATTAAGAGAGGTGGTCTCTATTTTTGACTGTAGTCAAGAGTTCTATCAGTCAGATACTGGCATGGGTAGTCACTGTGCTTGCTTGCGAAACTAGACTTCTGAAACGCGAATGCATTATGAGATTCGCCACTGAAAATACTTAAAAAAAGTGCCCGCACACTATGCCATGACTTGCTCGCCTCTCGACGCCATTGCCGCCTGCTGACCTCTCTTGATCTGCCCTAATTAGGTGGAGCAGACTAGCATAGATGACAGAGTACACGACCCCAGGTAAACAATGTTGTTGGTAACTCATCAACACCACCTGATGGTGATGCGGTGTTAGGACAAAAAGATAATGTGGCTTTCATTGTGCTTGTCGACTTTCTCCCCACCAAATCCTTGAGGTCCCCAAGATAATCAATGCCGGTGGTAGTGCATCAACGCCACCTAGCTAGGTGGAGATCCATGTAGCCGATCGACAACTGTTCTTGGCCATACGCTTTGGTTCCATGCATGCAGACAATGTAGCATGAGGAAATGGTCGCTCGTAGATCTGGATGGGTGAGTGGCGATTTGATCGGGCTAATGTTATTGGAGCATTATTCGTGTTAGGATGTGCCAGGGCTGTTGTGCTGGAGGAGTGATCTTGTGTAGAAATGGGCGGTGGCATGAGGACGTTGCATGGGAGTGAGGACGGGTAGAGCATTGGATGAGTCTTGGGAGGACCCAAGAGATAGAGAGCCTATAGAGACAGATGGAGAGAGAGGGAGAAGAGGAGTTGCAGAGATCAGAGATAGGCCTTAGCATTTCTTATTCCACTAGTAGATTTATTTTCTAATTAAAGCATCGAAATAGCCTTTATTTTAAAGACGACTCTCCTAAAAAAACCTATTTGGTTTTGTCATGACTTCATGATTTCTAGATACACGGACGGAGCTCTTAGAGCAACTCCAGCAATTCCCAAAATCCCTTCCCAGTCTATTTTTTTTTTTTTGAAAAAAGGGTGAAAAATTCTCATCTCCAACAATTTCCAAAAACCCTTCCCAATCTATTGCATTTGGAAAAAACACCAGCACTTGTGCGCAAAAATGCGCGCATGGGAATGGCGCGTATCCATCGACCAATCTAGAGGTGGAAGGGTGTAGAAACGAATAAAGAGTAAAAAAAGAGTTCCTGATATAATTACCGGCTAGCATCAACGCATATGGCATGAAGTTCATCATCTCTTGGAGTTTCAGCCGGTGGCCCAAGAAAGAAAAAAAAGAAAGTAGAAGAGTAGCAATTCAGCAAACCATTACCTAGACCCAGGTAGATATTGGGTTTTAGCTATTAGGTGTGTAGTCGTTTCACTACGGAGACGCGACCTTTGCCAAGTGTAAATTGGTTTGCCGAGTTTTTTTATTTTCGGACACTCGGTAAAGACCCCGAGTGCCAAACCAAAGTACATTTGGCAAAAGAAAACACCTAACAAAAATGTATTTTGCTAAGTGCACCCACTTTCGGTAAAGATGTATTTTACCGAGTGCTTTGAAGCCATGACCATTGAGCCAACCTGCTGTGGGCTGCGACTGGGGAGGAGGCTATGGCCGCTGGGCTGGCTCCTCAAGATTGCGGGCCGAAGAGAGTGAGATGGGTTGGCCGTGGCTCACTGGCCGG
This sequence comes from Hyparrhenia diplandra, assembly GCA_015847255.1. NCBI lineage: Eukaryota > Viridiplantae > Streptophyta > Magnoliopsida > Poales > Poaceae > Hyparrhenia > Hyparrhenia diplandra. Next base: position 283,897 of record JADLZK010009697.1, read on the forward strand.
CAGTGGAGAGGGCTGAGGCTGCTGCCGAAGGGGACGGGCTGCTGGTGGGGTTTGTGGGCCAGAAAATTCGAAAAGAGGGCGCCAACACGTGGGCCTCACGTTGCTGGGCTACCAGCTCTTTCTCTCTCTCTCTCTCTTTTTATCTATACCTACTAATAAAAAGAGAAAATTTCTTGTCCACCTCCTTTTTCCGTCTGCCCTCCCTTTTGGGCCACAACATACATCGCGTGGTGCTGGCCTGCTAGGCTTCTGCCATGTGCTTTAAAAAGGCTAAGTGACGCCTTAGCAAAGATGGCTTAGATTGTTTTTTTTAAAACACACGGCCCAAATGAAGCACACGTACTTTTGTTGTGGGCAGGCGCGTCGGCAGGCACCTCAATTTTTGGTCTTGCCCTGGGCCCCAAAAATCTCAGGGCCGGCCCCTGGTGTTAAATTACGGCATCAATGCGATCGACGACGCCCATGCACGCGCGCGTATGCAGATGAGACGATGGTGGTGGGGGAGGATCGGAGGTCGTCATACGGAGCCATCGGTACGTGTGCCACGCTCTCGTGCGTGTACGTACATACATGTGCACAGTGCACAACATAATCAGCGGTGTGACAATTTTCATTAATCTCCTATCATCACGTACGCAATCACCGCTATGTCCATTATTTCCATCCATACATCTTCAAACGATCGACGACGTACGTGTGCGTGCGTGTGGATGTACGTACGTTCCTATGGATGTGTGTATACACAAAAAAGGAGTTTGTATGGAAACGTGGAATGCGTATGTTTATGTAGATCCTAGGAAACATAAATATTATCCATATAGCTCCTACGAAACATATATAGTGTGTACATGCAAATTGGCTTGTAGCCCAAATATTCAATGGTAGGGACGGTCCAATGAGTCGCTATCCTGGTGGTAGCACCTTCTCCTGGGATTAAACAATGTGAGCAAAATAAAATTTTATATAATTTTAAGATCAACAAAGAAACATGACATAATAATCAATCTATGAGCATCTCATGTTAATGCGTTAGAATGTGCATGATATCAAGTTTGGTTAAACAATGTTGAAACACAAAACATGACCATTGATTTTTTTAAAAAAAAACTAAAATAACCCGTAGCAATGCACGGGCATTTTTGCTAGTTAAGAAAAAAAGGCTCGAGAAACATACACGAAAAGAAAAAACAAAAGTACTCACGTGTTCAAGCCCTCATATTAGTTTGTGCTTGCTGAATACATACATTTTAGCTACGAAATATATAGAGCGCTCAAATATATATAGCATGGCCGCATGGGTTGACATACGTTGATAAAAACAAGGAAAACAAAAAATATGAACCTACGGTAAATGCCTTTGTGAATTAGCATTTGTGACACAGAAATGCCTCCGTGATGTAACAAATATCGTCATTGGATGAAATTAGACTAGTTGTATGACGTTTTTTTGACATACAACTTTTATTGTCACTTAGTTGAAATGTCTTAATATCATAAAATGGATGGTACAATGACATTATGACCTGGTGCCATGCTAAATAAGTCAAAATGTAGTGATTGTAGTGGAAGAAGATTCAACATCCATAAGCACAATATATGCATAAATCTATTTAAAATATACACTTTTTCAATTTTAAGTTGAAACCATGCAAAAAGCTATGTTAAACTGTGTGGACCAAGAAAACATGTATACATTAGGATAATATTTTTACATGGTTATTGAACGAGGGAAAAATATCATTAGCAAATCATACAATAGTGACAATTATGCTTCACTTTAAGTTAATTAATACTCATGATAATAGATTTTGCAAGTTGTTATCATGAAAAGGCTTAAACAATTTGAATGGAACAACAATATATCATATTAATATTAGTACTTTAATTTCAATGACAAATTTTTTAATAAAACAATATTAATACAATATATTGAATTCAACATCATGAGTACCATGGTGTATTATGAAACAACTATTTATGACATTATAAGAGCTAAGATGATATCCTAGGACCTAGAATATTCTTTTAATAAAAAAAAAAATAATAATGAAAGATACAATAAGAGCATTGGAATTTCAAATTAACACGTGATCAAAAGTGAAAAGTAAAATTTATGATATCACATAAAGTGATAAGAGTTTATATACTTTGAGTTTATGTTTCAACTAGATACATATCGTGCTAGAAACAATATTAATCCTATAAATTATTAGTCATAAAATCACTAGAAATAAAAAAAATATATATAGATCGTAAAATTCTTACACACAATCTATAAAATTTAGATTGGTAGTCTATGGTCACCATTGTCAATAATAGTTGATGTATCTAAAAAATTAATAAGTTTAAAATATCTAAAAAAACAATTTATAGATTTTGAAAACTGAATATAGACTATAGAATACCTATTATGAAGCTATTATTCAAGAACATTAGTGAAGGGAAATGTTTTTAATATGAGTATTTTTTATAATTAGGGTCTCCTAAGATTCTAACCCGTGCAAGAGCACGGGTTGATGAACTAGCATATATAATTTTCTATATAATTAAGGGCCCCCGAGAGCAGTTTTTGGCAAAGCTAATTAAGGGCCAAGGCAGAGCGGGACCTATTGTGGGCCTTGTCAAGTTGGTGGGCCGTTTGCTAAAATAATTATGGGCCAAGGTGTAGTGAAGCGGGACCTCTTGTGAGCCACATCAAGTTGGTGGGTTGTAGCGCCATGTCCTCGGGTGGGATCTCGGCGTCAGGTTGGAGCCGCTGGTGACGTCGTTACGTGGGACCTCGTCATCAGGTGGGACCCGCTGGTGAGGCAAACTTTCATACTATCTGTGATCGTTGGGGGCACGTCGATTTGGTGGGCCGCAGCACCATGTCCTCGGGTGTGATCTCGTCATCAGGTTGGGCCACATCAAGTTGGTGGGCCATAGCGCCATGTCCTTGGGTGGGACCTCGTTGTCAGATTGGAGCCGCTGGTGATGTTATTACATGGGACCTCGTCGTCAGGTGGAACCTACTGGTGAGACAAACATTCATACTATCTGTGACGAGTGCCAAAACTTATCGGTGATGAATTGGTTCGTCATTCTAGTGGGGTAAACGGTAACACTATCTGTGACGAGTACGAAAACTTATCTCGTGACAAATTGAATTCATCATTCCGGTGAGGCAAACGACAACACTATATGTTACAAGTGCCAAACTTATCTGTGCTGCGAATTGGTTTTATCATTACGATGCTACCATTAACTATGACGATTTAGTTTTGTTGATTCATGATGATATCTTAATTTTCATCATTATTTTTTGTGCCTCGGCTCCTTCACTTGTGACTTGTGTCGGTTGTGGAAATTTCGTCATAGAAAGAGCTTGATCTATGACGAAATTTTCAAGCGCTATGAGGTAATCGTCATTGATGAACACATTTTCAGTAGTGTTTGGTCAAACTTGAGATGTTTTGACTCTCCAAAATTCTTGAAATGACTTACAATTTGAGATGAAGAGAGTACATATTAACCATACACCCAAGTGTGACTAGAGTTGAACCTTTTTTTTTGTTTAGTACTAATATCCAATAATTTTTTCAAACGGATTCTATTATTATCTATAGTGTCCAATGTCATCATTTACTTGGATGCGAAACAGTACCCTCGGAGAGGTGAGAAAGCTCACAATCCAATCTCACCATGTTGGTGAGATGCCATTCATTCTCAAGGTTTTTGTAGTATCACTTAACTTTATCATAGATTTTTCAAAGTTAATTTTCACTACTAGAAAAGCTTACTATGGGAACGCTCCTTTTTTTTAGTAGGGGCGTTTTTGTTTTGAGCCGCCCCTACTATGGTCCACGATGGGGCGACTCTATTTGAGACGCCCTACAAGTGGGTTGCCGAATTTTAAAATGAGGCACTCGAATTTTTTTTTAAATGATCTCGGATGGAGGAACACCCTAAATGAAAATTATAGGTTTCGAAAAGTTATGAAACTTTATAGTTGACCACTTTTAAATTTGAAATTATCTAGTCATGCAAAACCTACGTTCAAATGTCTCAAATTTGAAATTTAAATTTCATAAAAGACCTCGGATGGAGAAACACCCTAGAAGAAAATTGTAGATCTTGAAAAGTTATGAAACTTTGTAGTTGACTACTTTTTGATTTGAATCCGTTTAGGGCCTCAAATAACCAATTTTTACTCGGATTTGTATAATATGTGGGGATCCAGGATGGAGTATGGACACATAGACATGTGTAGCGCGGTGGTGGGGACTCTCCCGCACGCGAGCCTGAAGTCACGGGTTCGAATTCCGCCGCCGATAGCGCGCGATTTTTACACGAAAAAATGCACGACTTCCGACTTCGAATACAAAGTAGGGGCCGCTCATACAAGAAACCGCCCCAACGTGAAACCATTGTAGGAACAGAGAGTTAGGGCGGTTATGAAAACCGCACCTACAGTCCATCCCGAGCATACTGTGACGTTCTGTAGTAGTGTTTGAAACTGACCCCTTTAAGCTTTTTATTTAAGCTTTTTAGTGTGTAATTCATGAATACCCTCATATGATCGCACCTCCCATTATGTTTCTCTCTGGCATAAAGGCCATTTGTGATAGTGTTTGTCGAGATAGTGTTTCATATTGCACAAACAGAATCAACAAAGTTGTGAGAACCTATCTTTCCTTGAGATATGAGAACGTATCTTGAGAATCAACAATAACCCCTCCCTCTATGCAACACTAAGTGGCATTAAGTAGAGAGAGTGGTCTGTATTGTTGGATCTGTCTTCCATCATTAGTTTTAGGCAGGACACTAATTACTCCAAATTTTAGACTAATAGTCGTAGGCGTTCTTCATAAAAATCATTGCCTATCAAAGATGGAGGAACTCTATCTGTTAGACGCTGGAGTGCAGATGCACTCCACTGATCTCTGGTGGCAGGCTGACACATCTACCTCTGTTGAAGAACCTCGACCTTGGTTCGAACAACATCACTGGGCCTTTTCCAGCATTTGTGGGGAATTTAACAAAGCTCATGACCCTTAACCTTGGTGTCAACCAACTTAGGCCTTGTTTAGTTGGGCAAAAAACTTGCCAAAAGCACTGTTGGAACTCCTGTACCACACTATAGCACGTTTCGTTTGTTTGTGGTAAATATTATCCAATCATGGACTAACTAGGCTCAAAAGATTCGTCTCGTGATGTACAATAGAACTGTGTAATTAGTTATTTTTTTACCTACATTTACTGTTCTGAACATATGTCTTTTGGTGTATTTAATGTGATGTGATGGAGAGAGAGTCTAAAAACTTGAAAGTTTTTGGCAAAAAATTTGCCATCTAAACGAGGCCTTAGTGGACATGTGTCATCTGAAATAAGTAGGTTAGCTAAGTTGACTAGGCTGGATCTAACAGACAATCCCTTGGATGGCTTCATCACGGAAGAACACATGGACGGTTTGAGGAGCTTATATCACATTGACTTGTCTGATACCAACTTGAAGGTTATGGTGGATTCAGAATGGCAACCAACCTTTTAGCCTAGGTCAAGCATATTTTTCAGGTTGCCAAATGGGTCCTCTGTTTCCGGCATGGTTGAAATTGCAAGTGAATTTTCAATGTTTGATATCTCCAATGCAAGTATAAATGATAGGCTTCCATACTGGTTTCCTTACACATTTTCTAGGGCCATATTTTTGGATATTTCCAATAATCAAATTAGTGGTGGCTTACAAAAAAATGGATGTCATGTCATTGGAAGCACTCTATTCCAGCTCAAGCAAGCTGACCGGTCCAATACCTCCATTCCCTACAACCCTCAACTTTATGGATATATCAAATAACTCTTTATCAGGACCCTTGCCAATGAATTTTGAAGCCCCAAAGCTGGATACCATCATACTGTATTCTAATAATTTCAGTGGTCAGGTCCCAACATCTATCTGCGAACTCAGCTTGTGGGGCTTGGATTTGGCCAACAATCTTTTCGAAGGAGGGTTTCCCCAATGTTTGAATATGACACAAATGGAATCTCTCTTATTAGGTAACAATAGCTTCACTGGCAGCTTCCCACAATTCCTACGAACATGCACAAGTCTATCTTTTCTAGATCTAGCTTGGAATCGATTCACTGGAACAGTACCAGAGTGGATTGGGAGTTGCAATTCATTACAGTTCTTACGACTGAATAACAACATGTTCCATGGGCATATTCCAAATAATATCACGTCTCAAAAAACTTTACCATCTGAATCTTGCAGACAACTGGATATCAGGAGCCATACCTGCACATCTGTCAAATCTCACACCTCTGACAAGAATGTTTACACTGGATCCTTTCTCGGTTCCAGCAGGGTTCCAGAATACAGTTGGTGATTTGTTAATGGAAACAGAGGCAAAAACTGAATTACCATGGTGATGTCATTTTGGAGTTACTGAGCATTGACTTGTCATCAAACTATTTACGTGGTCAAATTCCTGAAGAAATAACATCTCTTGGTGGATTGGTAAATCTTAATTTGTCTCATAATCAGTTGAACGGATAAATTTCGGACAAGATTGGAGCCATGCTGTGGCTGGAGTTACTTGACCTCTCCAACAACCATCTTTCAGGAGAAATCCCATCAAGCATATCGATTTTGACACACTTGAGCGTTTTGGACTTGTCTAATAACAATATGTCAGGAAGAATACCATCAGGAGGTTAACTCGACACTCTACATTTATCTTCCCACTATGTATGATGGAAAAATGGGTCTCTGTGGGCCTCCTCTTCAACAGACTTGTCAAAGCAATAACACATCTGTTCATGGAGATGATGAACATTCTTTCAAGACAATGTCCTTCGGTCTTGGCATCGGATATATATTTGGTCTTTGGGTGGTGTTTGTTACACTACTATTCCAGAAAACCAGGAGGGTTGCTTATTTTCTCCTACTCGACAAGGTCTACGATAAAATTTATGTCTTTATAGCAATTTCTAGCAGATTGTTTACAAGAAAGGCCGAAACAAGCTAAGGGCTTCAATGCAACTGAAGGGCTTCAAGTTGTTCTAGTTTTATCTTCTTTGTTTCCTTCTTTGTATCTTATTTTTTTTCGCTTCTTGTATGTAATCCTTTTTCAATAAAATCCCTGGAGGGGCTGCGGCCCTTCTAGTTCAGTCAAAAAACAAAATGCAACTGATGGTGACCTGGCTCCAACAGGAGCGAAATGCTATAAACATTTAAAGGTGAGCCAGTGGAGCTTGTGACATCTCTATTAGGTTGTTATCTTGGTTTTTTCATGAAGCTTGAGATAATGGATGTTTGTCAAAGGCTGGTAATGCATATGGAATGTAATTAATTTGTACTCGTCCGTGACAATGATCCCAACAATTCGGTTGTCTTTTGTTCCAGTTATAATTTTTTCTAGTAGTCCTACAATCTATGGGTGTGCTTTGGCATGTAAGTTTTTCAAAAATAATATATTAATCAACGATGTGTTCCAACTTTATATCTGTATCTAGTTCATGATATATTTTTTTAAAGACAAAGCGACGATCCTTATAAACTACCAATGTTATTTTTACTAGTTAGAGGCCCAAATGGTCCTCCAAAGTGACCATAGCCTGATTTCACATAAAGTATGACTATAGGAGATGATGATATAGGAATGGAGGGGATGGCGCAGAGCTCAGCATCAGGTATCATGGTGCGTAGATCTCCACAATGGGCTTGATGGCATGCTCAGCATTAGGCCCAGCGGTGGGCATTTTTATTCAAATAATTTTCTTATTAATAGAGGTGGGAACTGTATATATCACACCTCTCCTTTTCTCTGTAACCAAGATGAGTTGTCAAATGCAACCTTGGTTAATTATTTTTGCCTAACTATGAATTTCTATGCCGTAATGTCTTAACAATACACAAATATTAAAAAAGGAGACGTCTAGGAAATAACCGATTATTTCTAATCCTTGTAACAACCAGATTTTTCCCTCCACTTACACTGCCATATAGCTTTATTTACACGATCATATTACTATATTACAATGAATTATTGGACAAGGTAATGTAATTTGGAGATAACGCAAATACGCGCCAGAATTATATGTGAATTTTGGGTATTGTAAACTACTTTTTCATGACAAATTTAGTGAAGGGGTTATAAATTGCATAATGGAAAAATGTATTTTTTGTAATGACAGATATGGCTAACTTTTTAATGAACAGAATAGATCCAATTATTAGTGTCAGTGAAGATTGGAGCCTATCAAATTCATGGTATGTTTCTGATTATTGTGAGAACTGACAATTTAGTGACTCGTTAGAAATAGTAACATTTTTTCATGCATGCAAGCGTTTTCATTGATTACCAATAGTTTTCGCTAATTAAAAGTATTCGAGGGATGAAAATTAGTATTCATGTTGAGAATTAGAATTGAACCAATCAAGTCTTTTTTACATTGAAATTCTGAATACACATTCTTCAAATCATGTGCCCGTCTCATGCAAATTTTTTTAACAGGGGAAAAAAAGATAAAGTTAAAGAGAGGAAACAAATCGAAACCCTACTGCTGTAGCATGTTATCATTGTAGGGAAGGCAAAGACATATGCATCAAAATTAGCGTAGCTCTATTTCGTCTGTGGAATGCAGGTTTACTCCCTTACTTTATTCCATGCTTTCTATCATTTCTGGTTTGTTCAGTGCGTGAAAAGATGCAAAGAACAGGGAAGGAATGCAAGCAAAGGATAAAGTTGATCACTGGGCATACCTTGAAGAATCCTCGGTAGAATAGAACGTCCATTTGGCATCTGGCTTTCTTGTCCAGAAAAAAATGAGTATGTATCCAAATTAAATGCCATATGTTTCTGATTACCATGAGAATTTATTAGTTTTATTTTTGTCACACCTAGTGAGAATTGGAGCCACTAATTAGTAATAGTAAAATCTTGGTTTTTCATGCATGGCCTTTTGATTAAAAGAGCAGGCCAAGCGGTATTCAAGCGTTTTCACTGAATACCAATTATTTTTAATAAATAATTGTATGCAAGGGTTGATAAATTATCTTTTATGTTGAAAAATTGGGTTCAACCAATCAAGTCTTTTTACTTCGAAATTCTGAATACACATTCTGCAAATCTTGGGCCCATTTGATGGAAGCCTTTAACAGGGATAAAGGAAAAGATAAAGTTAAGAGAGGGAATAAATCCAAGCCCACTGCCCCTGTACCTTGTTATCATATAATATTGTAGGGAAGGCAAAGACATGCAAAAATCAGAATTAGAATAGGAGTCTAAGTGTACATCTGTGGCGACCTGTTTGTTCCATAGGATCAGCATCTCATACCACAATTGACCTGGCGAGGTACCAAGACATGTGGTATTCAAACCTCATAGATCTGTAAAAAATTTGAAACATTTAGGTCAATATATGGCTTAGATAATACTCCATTCCAAATTATAACATGTTTTGGTAAGGAGACATATTTTGGGATGAAAGGAGCAGCGCCTAACTGCCTATAGGGACACAATAAGGATGACAATGCTTATTCAAAGAGGACTTGCAGGTTTTACTCCCCTTACTTTATTCCATTCCTTGATTTGTGGTTTGTCCGATGCATGAAAAGATGCAAAGAACAGGGAAGGAAAGCAAGCAAAGGATAAAGTCGATCACTGGGCATACCTTGTAGAATCCTCAATGGAATAGAACGCCCATCTGGCATCTAGTTACCTTGCAAAGAAGAAAAGAGCAGATTAGAAACTAGAAAGCCAGGGCATTACCTCAAGCCACACATTTCTTCGAGAAATAGATATGCATTTCTAGCTAGCAATGGTACGGTGTTGAAGAGAAGACACCTATAGCAAATCAACCACACACCAATAATAATCCAACGGACGAGTAATCCATTGGTGCATCAGCGAGGCTGACTCGTCTCTTGTCGGTCCAAGTACATCTAGCTAAGCTAAGAAGAGGTAGCTAGGTGTCTCTACTGTCCGGCAAGACCAGCGGCGGTGGCAGCCGCCACCGCCCTGTGCTGCAGCCATGGCGGAGCTGGCGGCTGGAGCCGTCGGCTCATTGCTGGACGTCCTCCGGGCAGAAGCCCAGCTGCTGAGACGTGTCGGCAACGACGTGGAGTTCATCAAGGAGGAGATGGAGAGCATGAACAGCTTCCCTGGAGCACCTGGCCAGGACGGCACCTCCCAGCGGCCGCGACGACGAGCAGGTGCAGACGTGGATGAACCAGGTCCGGAGCTCGCCCATGACTGCAGCAACTGCATGGACCATTACCTACCTACGTGGGGACCCGGCGATCCATCGGCCGGGGGGTGGTCTCAAAGGCCACTTTTGGTGGGCTTACTGGTTCGTGCAGGAGTTGATCGCCAAGAACATAGCGGCCACCCGGCTGCGTGAGCTCAAGGAGCGGGCAAGCGATGTTGGCAAGCGCCGGTTAAGGTACGGCGTGGAGATCCCAGGGAAGGAAGCTACTCCCGGTGGTGCCACGTCGTCGTCGACACTGATGCCACCATCCGCGTCCTCGTCTCAAACCATCGCTGCACTTCCCATGGCTGCAGAAGACGATGAGGAGGATGACGTTCAGCATCAGGCAGGAGCAGTGGCCGAGCATTATTCTCACCACCGCCAACTAGTTCTGCAGACTCCTCCTCTGGATAACTACTTCATAGAGAAGATCACCAACTGGGTGATGGCGAGACTAACAACCAAGACAAACAAGGAGGGAGAATCAATGCAGTCCATTACCATAGTAGTACCTGAAGATGAAGGCAGCATCATTGTAAGTGAAGGTTTGGTGAAAGCAGAAGCAAAATTCAAGCACTCGGCAAAGCCGGCGACATTCAGCAACGGCTCAGATTCCAGTAGTGTCATGCGCACGGTCTGGATCAACCTCCCAAAAGTACACTACTCATCAGATAAGCTAGGACCAAATAAGGTCCTTTTCTACATCCTCCGTGTATGCAAGCTCCAGAACAAACATAATAATAAGAAATGGAAGGAAGAGAAGATTGTTCGATACAGTGCTTGGAGCAATGGAAGAACTGAGAAAAGAAAAATAAGGGAGCAATTTGAAGGGAAAGTCAATGACAAGATTAAAGAACTTGAGAACAAGATTGAAGATATGGAGAGCAAGATCAGTGGTCAAACGGGAGGGAGCAACAAGAATGAAGCAACAGAAAGAGGAAACAAGATCATGGAGCAATTGGAGGAAAAGTTTGATGGCAAGATTAAAGAACTCGAAAACAAGATTACAGTTATGGAGAGCAAGATCAAGATTAAAGAACTCGAAGACAAGATTACAATTATGGAGAGCAAGATCAGTCCGAAAACTGCAGGTGGCAGCGTGACAGTTGGAACAGTTGATAAAACTGTAGAGTGCAACAAAAAAGAAACAACACAAGGTCGAAACAAGGTCACTGAACCAAGTGGGAGCAACACTGTAGGAGAAGCAGGTGGGAGCAACAAGAATGGGGCAACACAAGGGGAAAACAAGAACTCTGAACAAACAAGCGGGAGCAACACCAACACGGCAGGAGAAACAAGTGGGAATAACAACAATGGAGCAACACAAGGGGAAATAAAAACCCTGAACAAACAAGCGGGAGCAACACGGAAAAGAGAGCCTGAGGGTTTCCAGTTCCAAACTGACAAACCCATAGGTGTACTCTACCTGGCTCTGCTACGTAAGGAGGAAATAGATGGGACAGGAAACCAAGGATGTATTAGAATCTGATGAGCAAAACATAATTAAGAAAAACAGCCATGAAGCTAGCAGAGTATATGAAAAGTGGAGGCGTGGAGCTGGACTATACACTATACAAACTTATTCTGGAGGACCTGTTCCTGACAAGGAATCCCCTACAGGCCCATGAAGCCCCTATTGGTGCAAGTAATCATACTCTAACGCTGCCTGCATCGGGCAATGATCAGACCAAAGAAATCATGGGTCATATCAAAGAAATCATCAGTCATGTTAAACAAGACATCCTAGCAGGCCAACAATCAACCAAGTCCCGTTCCCCTGGAGAACCAAACATAGGTCAAGATCAAATTGCCAGAGCCGCCGTCAGTCATACTAAGAAGAATATGATTCCACAAATCAAGTTCAAGATTAAGGAGCAGATGATGATCAAAGGATTAGTGGATCAAATCAATGAACAATTAGATGGTGAAGATACACTGCTTATTATCCTGCAGGACGATAAAAATAGAAGACGTGGACCGATGTGGGAAGATATTATGAATGCTTTGAACCTATTGGAGTGTGCCAAGGGCAGTGCAGTCATTGTGACCACCGAGGACAGAAAGAAAGCCAAAGAGTTTTGCTACCCACCCACAGACGAGGAACCAATAACATATTCTCTAGTTGGACTTTACCATGACATTTTGCTCAAGCTCACAGAGAAGAGGGTTAACAACAAAGATGACAACAGTAGCCAGATTTTTTCCGTGACATCTTGGACAAGTGCCATCCACATGAATTCTGCATGAAGATGTTTATGGTGCTTTGTACGCTAATCCTAATAGGAGCAACAAAGAACTAGTGAGGCTATACGAGGTCCTGCAAATGCAGGATCCTGCAGGTCCAGGAAACACATTGGCAATTAATGCAAAGAAGATATTCAAGTTTTCCTACAGAGATCTATCTAGAGAGCAGCGGACCTGCTTGCTGTACCTAGCTATCTTCAGTCAAGGTGACAGCATCAGGCGGTCAACCTTAATAGCACGATGGCTTACAGAACGACTAATAAGAAAGGATGAAGACTGGTCCATTGCAGTTCGCCATGCTGAGCAATGTTTTGAAGCTCTCATCGACCGGGGTCTTGTTTGTCCTGGGGATATTAGCGCTAAAGGAGAGTTCAAGAGCTGCATGGTTGATGATCTTGTCCATGCATTTATCACCAAAATGGCTAAAAAGCAACACATTTTGGATCCACGCCTGTCACATCTCTTGGCTAGGCACTTCTCCATCTCCAGTGGTCTCCGACTCGCGCCTCGATACCATAGATAAATTTTTCATGGAGCTCCATAATTATTCACCTCAGCTATCACTACTCAAATTGCTAGATCTACAAGGTTGTAAATGTTTTGACAAGAAAAGCATCTACCTCAAGGCCATCTGCAACAACATTCCATTTCTCAAGTATCTAAGCCTAAGACAAACAAATATCAGCCATCTATCAAGAGAAATCAACAACCTCCATGACCTAGAAATATTGGACATCCGGCAAACCAGTGTGCCTCCAAAGGACACAAGGCATGTCCTGCTCCTGAAGCTACGGGCGCCTGCTTGCTGGTGACACTGATTCAAGTGCAAGCGATACTGGCACAGGCATAACCAATAGGAAGCAGAAATCAGTATGCTCAGGTGTCGAGTATCCCATATAAGATTGAGAAAATGGAAAACCTAGAGGTGTTGTCTAATGTCATGGCTTCATCACATGGAAATGAGTTGAAGGACATTAGTAAGTTATGGCAGCTAAGGAAGCTCGGTGTAGTTATCAATGATGATGACAACCACATCTTGAATTTGCTTCAAGCCATTGGGGACTTGAAAGAGAGTCTCCAGTCCGTTTCGATCACGATATCTGAAACCAAGAAGGAGGAAACCTCGATTGAACCAAAGATAGCTGAAACCAGGAAGGACCAAACCTCCATTGAACCAAAGTTACTAACAGACTGTATATACAGCCACTTGGTACAGCCACCAAAACTCCTAGAGAGTGTAAGCATCAAAAGGACGGACAAAAAAGGGTGCGGATTTCTCTCACCTGTTGGGCAAAGGTAGCATTGAACTTGACAAGGTGGTTCGACCGGCACCATGTTGGAGCAGAGAAACCTTAAGGTGCTTGACTCTCTTCCCAAGTTAAGCTGCATCGCTTCGTCATCTTGCATACAATGATCCCCAACTCATCTTCAATGAGGAAGAATTTGAACATCTGAAATGCTTACTTATCGATGGACCCAATATATTTGAAATCAACTTTGTAAAGGGAGCATTTGTTGCACTCGAGAAGATTGTTTTGTTGTCCACCAACATAAAAGTATCTTCATGGTGTCGGTCACCTTCCAAAGTTAAAAAGAGCTTGAATTGAAGGGCAATGAATTATTTGATTCATTCTCGATGAAGTAGCCGCATTTAAACGACCAAACCTGTGACGCCTTCTTCCGAAGATAGAGCAGCTCCTCGAGAGAAACACTCAACCCGCTTCACTTCCTCGGGATGGAGGAGTTCCTCGTAATCGACTCAAGTTGCTTCACCTCCAGATGATGTACTTGAGTTTCTCGAGAAAATACCGAGTCTGTTCGGCTTCACGAAAGATAGAGCAACTTCGAGAAAAAGACCGAACTTGTTTCACCTTCCGAAGTTGGACAAGCTCCTCGAAAAACATCGGACTGGCTTCACCATCTCGCAGATGGAGAAGCTCCGCCAAAAAAAAAATCGAGAGAAATATCATCTTCAAGAAGGAAGAATTCCCACATCTCAAGTGTTTCCATTTTGAGGACAGAAGATCGATCAAAGATCATTTTTGAAAATGAGGCGGTGAAGATCTCTTGTTTGGTTTTGGCAATTAGTGACACCTAAGGACTAATCTCTTTATGCTAAGTGGTTGAATTAGATTGGAGATTGGTCATGCCATTGTTGGAGCATGGTGATCATGGAGGATGGATCGAGGTGATCCAAAAGATGATCAAGTGTCCAACTTGGTGGAGTTTCGAGGAGATCAAATGGGCACAAGGCAAAGGTATAACCATAGGGCCATTTGGTTTTGCACTCAAGACACCATAGAGGGTGTGAGTGATTTAGAATCGATAAGCCGTACTATAAAGAGGGAACAATTGTCGGACACATCGATCTTCATGTGCCTCTAGGTTCATAATCATACGCATGCATTCTAACCTAGAGAGCTAACTCCGCACTTGACAAAAATGTTTTTCAAATTGCTAACTTGGTGGTCGGGGTGTTCTTCGACGAGTTGGCAACAAGAATCAAGTGGCGGAACTTCGTTTGGAGCAACGGAGAAGAAATGGCGCCACGAACGAGCGAACGGACGCCGGTCCGCGTGGTGACCGGACGCCGGCACAGAGCACCCGGCGCGTCCGGTCGGCCAGCCGTCCGGCCGATTCCGAGAGTTTTTGAAACCGGGGGCGCCCGGCCGGCGCGTCGGTCATTGTCGGACGCTGGCTTTGGCGTCCGGTCACCGCTGATTTTAAACCGGTCGACCGTTAGCGTTTGTCCGTAGTGACCGGACGCTGACCGGTGCGTCCGGTCACTCCGATCGGCGCGTCCGGTCAGCGCGAAAAAGTTGGGGATTTTTCCTCCAACTTCCATGTTTCGGGTTGGGGGCATAAGTACCCTTTTGGCCGGGCTTGGCTCTCTCTCTTGGTCATTTGCAACATTCCCAATCTTGTGTGAGCTGAGCCAAAGCCCCCTCTCTCTCATTCTTGCTTGTGAGCTTCATTCTTGAGAGAAGAAGAGATTCAAGTGCATTGCATTGTGATCATTGCATCTAGAGGCACTTGGAGAGCTTTGTGAGCCGGTGATTGTCTCATTACTCTTGGAGGCACCGCTCCTAGCCGGCTTGGTGATTTGGTGGAGTTGTTGGCAAGAAGTGGTGATTGTTTCTTGGCCACCTCTGGTTGATTTGTGAGAGGATTACGCACTCCTCGTCGGGAAGACAAAGTGCAAGGAATACATTGCTCGTGTCTTGGGTACCACACTTGTTGAGTGGTGTGTTGAGGCTAGCAAGGGCACCGCCTAGCTCAAACACCATCCTTGTGTTGGTCGGCACAACCGGAGACTAACTTGTCGGTGTACAAGTGAACTCCGGGTGAACAAATCGACTTGTTCTTTGTCTCGGCTTGTGGATAATCACCTTCGAGTGATTGATTGTTCATCTTGTTCCCGGTGATTGGTTGACATCCTCTACGTGTTGGTATATCACTCTCACTCTTGCATTTACCTTCCTAGTTTACTTTGAGTAGAGAGCTAGTTTTGCCTTGTGTAGTTGTTCTTGCTAGCATAAGGACCGTATTAGGATTGTTCATTAGCTAGAGTAGTGACATAGACCTTGAGTGGACTAGAGATCATAGAATTATTTAGTCTTTGTCACTAGAAGGCTTGCTTGACCATTAGAGCTAGTGCAAACCGCTTTACGCCGTGTTTTATTCTAACCGGTTTGTTTTAGTGAGCTTGTAGAAAAATTTTATAGGCTATTCACCCCCCGTCTAGCCATCTAGGACCTTACAAGTGGTATCAGAGCCATGGTCACCATATTTGAAGGCTTAACAACCTTGGTGTGATAGTATGGCTCATGTTGTGTTCAACCATGTTGGGGGAAGCCTCCGTTCTTTGATGGGGTCAAGAATTTTGATTATTGGAAGAGAACCATGAGAATGTACTTGGGATCAATTAATGACCAAGTATGGGAAGTGACCGAGAAGGATTATGTCATCCTTGATCCAACCAATCTCTCTCCCACCGACAAGGCTAACAAGCAATGCAACACCATGGCATTGAACACATTGTATAATGGCATGGATGTCAAGGTGTTTGAAGGAATCAAGGATCTTGATAGAGCAAGTGAAGTGTGGGAGAAGCTAGGTGAGACCTATGAGGGCACCAAGATGGTGAAGAGTGCCAAGTTGTATGTTCTCAAAAGTGAATTTGAGAATTTCAAGATGAAGAAAGATGAGAGCATACCGGACACATTCCATAGGCTCCAAGTGATTGTCAATGATCTCAAGGCATTGGGTGTGAAGACTTTGGATAGAGACTTTGGGCACAAATTCTTGATGTGTTTGCCCAAGAGATTTGCCATGTTGAGAAAGATTCTATTTAGAGGTGAATTGGACACCATGACACCTAGTGACTTGCTCGATGAAGTGCTAACTGATGAGCAAGTTGATAGAATGGAAGATGAAGTGGAGATGGAAGATGACAAGAACAAGAAGGTTGTGGCATTCAAGGCCGCCACCACCACTTCCAAGGCAAAGGGCAAAGCCAAAGCACAAGAGGAAGTTTGTGAGGAAGTTGATCTTGATGAGATTGATCAAGAGTTTGCTATGTTTGTGAGGAATTTTAGCAAAGTCTTAAAGAACAAGAAATTTAGCCAAGGCTCTAGAAGAAGAAATGAGTCATCAAAGAACAATAAAGAGCCAAGAAAATGCTTTGAGTGTGATAGCCCTTATCACATTCTTGCCGATTGCCCAATCAAGAAAGAGAAGGAAATGCACAAGGCAAACAAGGGTGGCAAGACCAACAAGAAGAGCAAGTCAATGACATTCAAGAAGAAAAGTGATGGTGCATTTGTTTGCTCTTGGGATAGTGATGGTTCATCCGATGAAGAGGAAGAAAAGCCCAAGGCCATGAGTGCAATTGGCCAACACAAGACATCATCCCTCTTCGGCTCATCACCTTCATGCTTCATGGCTAAGGCCACTAAGGTATCATTGCATGAGCATGATGAACTAAGTGATAATGAAGTAAAATATGATAGTGAAGATGATGATGATGAACCCACTAGAAATGATCTTCTTGAGATGCTTAAGCAAACTCATATCATGCTTAAGACTAAGGACAAGGAATGTAGAGCTTTGCAAAAGAGTGTAAAAACTCTTGAGCAAAACTTTAGTGAGCTAGAGGCCACCCATGAGGGTCTAAAAGGAAGACCATGGGGAATTGGAGCTAGCTCATACAAGGCTTCAAAAAGCCCATGCCTTGCTCTTAGAGAAGAATGATAAAGCTTGCTTAACCATCAAGAAGGATGTTGGCTCAACATGTGACATTATAGATGAACCATTCTTGGTTAATGTTGAAGAGCCATGCATTCCTTTCACATCCACATCAACCCACTCTATCTCTACTAGTAGTGATGGTTTCACTTGTGATGCCTCATTGGTAGTTGAGAATGAGACTCTCAAAAGAGAGGTGGATGAGCTCACTCACGCCTTAGGCAAGGCATATGGTGGGGATGCCCGGTTGCTAAAGTGCTTGGGTAACCAAAGGTTTTCCCTTAACAAGAAAGGCTTAGGCTATATCCCCAAGAAAGGCAAGAAGGCCTTTGCTACCCCAAAGCCTAGCTTTGTGAAAAGCAATGGTGCTTATTGCCATAGATGCAAGCAAGTGGGGCATCAAGAGCATAAATGTGCTAAAATGAACTTGAAATCAAGCAAAGTGCATTCCATACATTTTGATTCTTGTTATTTGCTTACCAAGGGTGAGAAGGGTGTCAAGGCAAAGTTCATTGGTACACCTATTGTTGGCCCAAAGAAGAAGGCAATTTGGGTACCAAAGGCTTTGGTTGCTAACCTCCAAGGACCCAAAGGAAAATGGGTACCTAAATATTATTGATTTTCTTGTAGGTGAATTACAAGATTGGGGGCAACCATTGGATTCTTGATAGTGGGTGCACTCAACACATATTTGGAGATGCAAGGAAGTTCAACATTATTGATTCAACTCAAGACAATGGCAAGCCTATTACATTTGGTGATAGCAAAAGTGGCAAGATTCAAGGTGTAGGCAAGGTTGCAATAACCAATGATTTGACACTATCAAATGTGACACCTAGTTGATATCTTGAAGTATAATTTGCTTTTCGGTGGCACAAATATGTGATCTTGGTTACAAGTGCTTCTTTGGTGAAGATAATGTTGAGATTGTGAGCACAAAAGATTCAAGCTTGATCTTCAAGGGAATTAGATTTGACAATCTTTATCTTGTGGATTTTGGTGCAAGTGAGACTCAAATTAGCACATGCTTGATATCTCAATCTAGCACGGGTTGGTTATGGCATAGAAGACTTGGTCATGTTGGCATGAAGCAACTCAACAAGTTAGTTCAACATGATCTAGCAAGAGGCTTGAAGGATGTTCACTTTGACAAGGACAAACTATGTAGTGCATGTCAAGCCGGCAAGCAAGTTGCCAACACTCATCCAAAGAAGAGCTTCATGAGTACTTGCAAGGCATTTGACTTGATCCATATTGATTTGTTTGGCCCAACCGCATACACAAGCATTGGTGGCAACAAGTATGGATTTGTGATTGTGGATGACTATACAAGATTCACTTGGGTGTTCTTTCTCAATGACAAGAGTGATACATATTCAATCTTCAAGACATTTCTCAAGAGGGTGCACAATGAGTTTGACATCATAGTGAAGAAAGTGAGAAGTGACAATGGAAGTGAGTTCAAGAACACAAGAGTTGATGAGCCATGTGATGATTATGGAATCATGCATCAACTTTCGGCCAAGTACACACCACAATCCAATGGCCTAGTTGAAAGAAAGAATAGGACCCTCATTGAAATGGCAAGATCAATGCTTAGTGAGTACAATGTGAGTCAATCATTTTGGGCCGAAGCAATCAACACCGCATGCCATTACATCAATAGATTGTATTGCCATCCCATGATGAACAAGACACCTTATGAGCTATTGAATGGAAGGAAGCCAACCATTGCATACTTTAGAGTATTTGGGTGCAAATGCTACATTTTGAAGAAGGGTGCAAGACTTGGCAAGTTTGACAAGAGGTGTGATGAGGGATTCTTACTTGGCTATTCCACCACAAGCAAGGCATATAGAGTGTGGAACAACTCAAGTAGAGTGCTAGAAGAAGTCCATGATGTTGAATTTGATGAAACCAATGGGTCCCAAGATGAAGATGAGAACCTTGATGATGTTAGTGGAACTCAATTGGTAAATGCCATGAGAGGCATGGACATTGGTGATATTAGGCCGACCCAAGTTGATGATGACAAAGATGAAGTGCAAATCACTCAAGTTAGTAGTGCTCAAGTGCAAGATCAACAAGCTAGTACATCATCTCAAGCAACAACAAGTGATCAACCAAGCTCAAGCAATCAACCACCAATACTCCAAAGCTCAAGCATAGCTAGAGATCACCCAATTGATCAAATTGTGGGTGACATTGCAAGTGGAGTACAAACAAGAGGAAGACTTGCGGCCTTTTTGTGAACACTTTGCCTTTGTGTCACAAGAGGAGGAAAAAAGATTGATGATGCCTTGAAGGATGAAGAATGGGTCATTGCAATGCAAGAAGAGCTCAATAACTTTGATAAAAACAAGGTTTGGGAATTGGTAGAGAGACCGAAGGACTACAATGTCATTGGAACCAAATGGGTTTTCAAGAACAAGCAAGATGAAGATGGCATTGTTGTGAGAAACAAGGCAAGACTAGTTGCACAAGGATACACTCAAGTAGAAGGTCTTGACTTTGGTGAAACATATGCTCTGTTTGCAAGATTAGAGGCAATTAGAATTCTATTGGCCTATGCATGTGCACACAACATCAAGCTCTATCAAATGGATGTCAAGAGTGCTTTTCTCAATGGCTTCATCAATGAGCTAGTGTATGTTGAGCAACCACCCGGTTTTGAAGATTATCATCGTCCCAACCATGTGTACAAGTTGAACAAGGCATTGTATGGGTTGAAGCAAGCACCTAGAGCATGGTATGAGAGGTTGAGAGACTTCTTACTCAAGAAAGGTTTCAAGATAGGCAAAGTTGACACTACTCTATTCACCAAGAAGATTGGCAATGATTTGTTTGTGATGCAAATTTACGTTGATGATATCATATTTGGCTCAACAAATCAAGAATATTGTGAAGAGTTTGCAAAGATGATGGCAAAAGAGTTTGAGATGTCTATGCTTGGTGAACTCACATATTTCCTTGGTCTTCAAATCAAGCAAATGAAGAATGGCACCTTCATTAGTCAAGGGAAATACATTAGAGACATGGTCAAGAGGTTTGGATTGCAAGATGCTAAGGGCATCAATACATCAATGGGTACCAATGGATCATTGGACAATGATGAAAGTGGCAATATGGTTGATCAAAGGTACTATAGGTCATTGATTGGAAGCTTACTCTATGTGACCGCTTCTAGGCCCGATGTCATGTTTAGTGTTGGCAAGTGTGCAAGATTTCAATCTTCACCTAGAGAGAGTCACCTCACCGCATCAAAGAGGATATTGAGGTACTTGAAGCACACTCAAAATGTTGGGCTATGGTATCCCAAGGGGTCAAACTTTAAGCTTATTGGATATTCGGACTCTGACTATGGGGGATGCAAGGTTGATAGAAGAAGCACAAGTGGCACTTGTCAATTCCTTGGAAGATCTCTAGTATCTTGGTCCTCAAAGAAGCAAACCGGTGTGACACTTTCAACCGCCGAGGCCGAATACATTAGTGCCGGTAGTTGTTGTGCACAATTGCTATGGATGAGATCAACATTGAAGGACTATGGGTTTGATTTCCATCATGTGCCTTTGTATTGTGACAATGAGAGTGCTTGCAAGATGACTCAAAATCCGGTTCAACATACAAGAACCAAGCACATTGACATAAGGCATCACTTCATTAGAGATCATCAACAAAAGGGTGACATTGCTATCCAACCTATTGGCACCGAAGATCAATTGGCCGATATCTTTACAAAGCCACTAGATGAGAAGAGGTTTTGCAAGCTAAGAAATGAGTTGAATATCCTTGACTTCTCCAACATGAGTTGAATGCACCCCACATCATGACATGCCCCTTCATCAAGCAAAGCAAAAGGTATCATTGTTTGACATGGCATTCATGATATCTAAGGACTTGTTAGAACATATAGACATATAACTTGTGCCTTAGGAAGCATTCATGGAAAATAAAAAGAATTTTATTGTATGTATGCCATCACTATTGCTATGTATGCCAAATTGATCTAGTGATGACATATGACATGTTTATGGGCTTGCAATCTCAAGTGTTGAATTTGGCTATCTTCTCACACATATGCTTCAACATAGGCAAGATAACCCTTGTCATGAGGTGTGAAGAAGCTTGTCTTTGGTTCAAACCGAAATATATGTTTGACAAGTGATCCAAATTTGACCAAATTTGAGTACTATTCTCTCTTCCAATACACAACATGGTCATACCTTTTGTGGAAATTGTCGACAAAGGGGGAAAGATTAGTGCATGAAAGGTTTTTGGAAAATTAAAAATTCCACATGTTTTTGAGAGGTTTTCAAGTGGTTCTCATGTGGTTCATGAGTTTAACAAGTGGTTCACACAAGTAGGGGAGCAAGCTCATAGACAAGTTGTTGCATTTGTTTGTGCACTAACATATGACTTGCTCATTGCACATGTATTTAAATTCCATATATACATGCTTGTGTGGTGTATGCTAGTTCAATGTTTCACAAGTGGTTTGCAAGTGGTTGAATAACTAGCATGCATAGGAGATAGCTAGATTTTCTAAACTCCGCTCTTAATTCAAGTACCTTGCTTATAATGTGATCTCACGTGGTACCTTGAGTTTTGATGAAAATCTAGTTACCTTGATGCTTGTATGGTGAAAGTGGCGCAACTCCGATTGGTATCACGCTTCAAAGTTCCATTTCTTTCACCTTAAGCATCATTTTGGTAACATAGCTCACCCTCAATTTCAATATTCATACATGTATGCAAAGCTTCGTTCCAAACTCTTGGCATACATGTAGGGGGAGCTCATGCTACCAAAACCGAACTATGATGTTTGCCCAATCCTATGATTGTAAGCAAAATGCTTGGACAACCATGATATGTTCAAAAACATTAATCATAAAACCTTTATGCGGGTTGTCACCAATTACCAAAAAGGGGGAGATTGAAGATCTCTTGTTTGGTTTTGGCAATTAGTGACACCTAAGGACTAATCTCTCTATGCTAAGTGGTTGAATTAGATTGGAGATTGGTCATGCCATTGTTGGAGCATGGTGATCATGGAGGATGGATCGAGGTGATCCAAAAGATGATCAAGTGTCCAACTTGGTGGAGTTTCGGAGATCAAATGGGCTCAAGGCAAAGGTATAACCATAGGGCCATTTGGTTTTGCACTCAAGACACCATAGAGGGTGTGAGTGATTTAGGATCGATAAGCCGTACTATAAAGAGGGACAATTGTTGGACACATCGATCTTCATGTGCCTCTAGGTTCATAATCATACGCATGCATTCTAACCTAGAGAGCTAACTCCGCACTTGACAAAAATGTTTTTCAAATTGCTAACTTGGTGGTCGGGTGTTCTTCAACGAGTTGGCAACAAGAATCAAGTGGCGGAACTTCGTTTGGAGCAACGGAGAAGAAATGGCGAGCTAACGACGAATCCGGACGCGCCGGTCACGGGGTGACCGGACGCCGGCACAGAGCACCCGGCGGCGCCCCGGCCGCGGCCGTCCGGCCGATTCGAGAGTTTTGAAACCGGGCGCCACCGGCCGGCTGGCGTCCGGTCATTGATCGGACGCCGGCCCTGGCGCCCGGCCACCGCGCGATTTTCAAACCGATTGGACCGTTGGCGCGTTGAACCGTAGTGACCGGACGCCTTGGGCGCGTGCGTCCGGTCACTCCGCGGCGTCCGCCCCCGGCCTTGTAAAGTTGGGGATTTTTCCCCCAACTTCCATGTTTCGGGTTGGGGTATAAATACCCTTTTTGGCTTGGCTTGGCTCTCTCTCTTGGTCATTTGCAACATTCCCAATCTTGTGTGAGCTGAGCCAAAGCCCCTCTCTCTCTCATTCTTGCTTGTGAGCTTCATTCTTGAGAGAAGAAGAGATTCAAGTGCATTGCATTGTGATCATTGCATCTAGAGGCACTTGGAGAGCTTTGTGAGCCGGTGATTGTCTCATTACTCTTGGAGGCACCGCTCCTAGCCGGCTTGGTGATTTGGTGGAGTTGTTGGCAAGAAGAGGTGATTGTTTCTTGGCCACCTCCGGTTGATTTGTGAGAGGATTACGCACTCCTCGTCGGGAAGACAAAGTGCAAGGAATACATTGCTCGTGTCTTGGGTACCACACTTGTTGTTGAGTGGTGTGTTGAGGCTAGCAAAGGGCACCGCGTAGCTCAAACACCATCCTTGTGTTGGTCGGCACAAAGGAGACTAACTTGTCGGTGTACAAGTGAACTCCGGGTGAACAAATCGACTTGTTCTTTGTCTCGGCTTGTGGATCATCACCTTCGAGTGATTGATTGTTCATCTTGTTCCCGGTGATTGGTTGACATCCTCTACGTGTTGGTATATCACTCTCACTCTTGCATTTACCTTCCTAGTTTACTTTGAGTAGAGAGCTAGCTTTGCCTTGTGTAGTTGTTCTTGCTAGCATAAGGACCATATTAGGATTGCTCATTAGCTAGAGTAGTGACATAGACCTTGAGTGGACTAGAGATCATAGAATTATTTAGTCTTGTCACTAGAAGGCTTGCTTGACCATTAGAGCTAGTGCAAACCGCTTTACGCCGTGTTTTATTCTAACCGGTTTGTTTTAGTGAGCTTGTAGAAAAATTTTATAGGCTATTCACCCCCCCCTCTAGCCATCTAGGACCTTACAGCAGCTCCCCGAGCTTGAGAAGATCATCTTGTACATGTCCAGCAAAGAGTCCAAAATTACTGTATCTGGCAGCCTTCCAAAATTGAGAGAGATCGAAGTGAAAGGTGACAAGTCAATCTTCCTTTCTCTATTCCAAAATGCTGGTAAAATTAACAAGGTGACTCTCTGTGATACCTTACTCAAAAAAGGTGATGATATATATAAACCCCTTTCGGAGAAACCATCCATGTGCTGCCTGGAGCTCCTAGACAATTCTTATGATGAAAGCAAGCTTACCTTTGATGAAGATGAATTGAGTAACCTAAAGCTTCTTATTGTCAAGTGCTCAAAGATAAGAAACATCAACTTCAACAGCGGTTCTTGTTGTAATCTCGAGAAGATCATCTGGTTCTACAATGGGTCTGATGCTCTAGGCGAAATCCAAATCTCTGGCATGGACAAGATTGGGATGTTGAAGGAGATTGAGCTGAATGGTGATTCCATCCCTCGTCAGTTGAGAAAAGACATCAAAGCACACAAAAACAAGCCTGTTCTCAAATATGATAAACCACAGCAGAAGGAGGACAATGAACATGAAAATGAACAGGGTGATGCACCATGCTTTCCACTTTTACCACCAGCTATTTATCCAAGAAAAAAGGATCAGCACTAGCTGATCGAGGATGCTAAGGTTTCTATTCTGCTTCCATCATCATTTGCTTTTGTGTGTGCTTGTATCTGTTATTTGTGAGTGAGTGTTCGTGTTTGCTTATTCTCATGTCAGTGGTGTGACTCAATAAATGCACATCAGTGCATCAGCTGCACGTGCCATCTGAGTGCACATCTGTGCTTGTGATTGAGGTGTGGAGCAAGATGTAGCTTCTAAGCTGTGACTGTGCTCACTAGTACAAAAGCTTACTTCCATGACGATTTGCTAGTGGCGATCTGAAATTTCGTCATGAAAGTATACTCTTCCATGACGAATTTGATGAATTCGTCCACGATGACCGATAACGGCGCCGGGCCACTAAAAAATTATGACCAAAATCCGGCATCGTCACGTAAGTAACATCAAATATGATGGTCACAAATGACTTATTCCACCTCTCGATCGCGTGGTGAACCAATGGCCGGACATAATATTTGGTCATAAAACAACAATTGTCATCGTCACAAAACAATCGCCGAGGTGCCTCACGGTCCCGCATGCGGTCCCATACAAGTATGCCCCACGCCCACGTGGCTCGCTGACCCACATAATGGTCCCCACCGCCACGTGGCATTCCAAGTAAGTTGGGCCAACAACCCCGGCTTCCCAAGCCCGGCTAGTAATTTGGCTCAAATCCGCAAATCCGCCCAAGCCACAACCGCCCAAGAAGAAAATCCGCAAAGATTTGGCCCAAACCAGCACCGCCCAAGAAGCTTTACCCACTCGTCAGCCCAAGAAGCTTTATTCATTTTATTCGCAAAAAAAAAAGGAGCAATCTCACGGTTCGAGCCGGCACTGCCGGAACACGGTGTTATGCCTTACCGCTGCACCATTCATTGATTTGTGTCCAAGTTGTACTATGTATTTTATTTGTAGAATAAAAGGATGATTTTCGTACATGTACATGTACATAGTAACGAAAGGCCGAACCTCTCGTCTACCGAGAGGTCCCGATCACGACTTCGTGCACGCCTCGGCGATTCCTCCGCACGGCCACACGCAGACTCCGTCTCGGCGATTCCTCCCAATTCCGCCCCGTAAGGCGCGCACGCCACACGCGCCAGACTCGCGCGAGGGACGACCAAAACCGCAGAACCACGCGTGTTCGACGTGGCGGCGGACGCTGTCGTGAGGTGATCGGCGGAGGCGGCGGACGTGATCATCGCCGTTGTCGTGTTCCCCATAGGCGGCGGCGCCGGACGTGAACGCACAAAGAACGCCGAGGGTTGGCGCCTCATGCATCCCCCGCGCGCGTCCCCCTACCGGTACGTGATCCGGAGTTGGCAAAGGTCGCGGCATCCCAAATGGTGATCGGGCGGCGCCCTAGCACGTGTTAGCGGCGGCAGAAAGTTGTCCTCAGTGCGTGGAGCCGGCACGCAAAGGCGGGCGCGGGCGCGCGTGTAAACGTAAGTATGTGCATATGGTGACATCAGATTTCAATGTTTGATTTTTTTTTTTTTAATCAAAGTGACATATATGCCTATGTTCCAAGGATTTTGCATGTAGAAAGGATAGAAATTTATGAGTAACACCCTTTAAATATCAACACTCAATCCTGGCATGTCTAACCCGGCCGATATGATCCATCTCGTATTTGTGTCTAACCCCAAAGAAATATCAACACTCAAAGTCTTTGGTTGATTTAGTTCTCGATTCCTCACTTAACGCCCATATGGGTACGATTTAGGTCTACAAGGCATTAGTTTTGAATTTTAATAGTATTGTTGGCGATCAGCGATCTGTTCTAGTTTAACTAATTAGCAATTTTTTTTTTTTAATTTTTACTTTTTCATGATGCTTGTGAGTTATTTCGTAATTTTTGGGGGGCAATATATTCCATTTTCCACCTTTACGAGGTTAAGTTACATTACTATAAATCATTCACTCGAGCCTAATACGAGTTTTAAATTGTCCTTATTCCACATGCGGATGGATCGAAGTTGGATTCATGCGAACGATTCACAACTCCGTTCACGAACGGAGTGGAAGATTTCATGAAATTTGTTAGAGGAAAATTCATGAAGGCAAGACAAGAGGCATCGAGATGATGGACATTTCAGATCCATCAACATTCGGTCATTTTGGTATAAGTCCGACCCTTACATTTTGTCAACTCAATCGAAGAAGGTATTCTACATGGAAGACACGGCTTTGGGAAAGCATTGGCAGTAGTGCAAAAAATTTGAACAAAGGGACATATATAATGTGTCCGAAAAAAAGTGAAGTCGTTTATCAAGAAGATTACTCTTCTAATACGAGCATGAAGTGCAGCAAGGTGATGGTGATGGTGGAGTGCAGCAATTAGTTGGTGATGAGGCCGAGGTCAATAATCATGGTGGCGCATCTACTAGAATTGAAGCTCGTTTAGATGAACTTATAAGAAACACTAAGCAAGCCAAAATTTCGTAGATGAAGATGAGGAGGAAGATGAAGATGAGGAGGAAGAGGAAGAGGAAGATGACACCGTGATGCAATATTTTAGTGATAATGACAAACGAAAACGCCGAAGATGACATGTGCCAAGATGCCGACGGCGATGATGATGATTTTAAACTGCTAGAACCAACAAAAGGTGGGCAAAACAGTTCCATTTGAATTTTTACCCCACCGGTTCATAGCACAATACGAGTTTGGGCTAGGAGCTCTAAATTGTCATGTCGACTCTATATTGATAGCATTGTTTTGTTTTTTGTTTTTTTTGTCATGTATGGCCTGTGAATAAACTCACAAGTGTACTCTGATCTAAATTGCAGGCATCACAGATCAACTAAGATGATGGAGTGGATACTTTTGGGCAATGAAAAGCGGATGTTGGTGGCCCCGTCAAGCGGTTGTCTGGCTGGCTTTGTCATTTTGGCTCTTGTGTGATGTAATCCGAACTTGTTTGCTTACGTCGCCATGTCGTGTAATAAGGGCATATTCTGAACTAATTAGCTTACGTCATGTCATGTAATAAGGGCATAATCTGAACTTATTACCTCCTTATGTGTACTGTTGTGGTTGTGAGAAACCTCATGGATCTAAAAGCGATGCCGCAAAGTACAAGCTATTTTGGGTGTGGAATTTGGAACCGTGAACTGGATGCCTATTTTGTAATATAATGGAATTGGGTGCCCGTGATGGCACGTGAACTCGTGAACTTCATGTTAGGCCTCTAATATTCTTTTGTAATATAATGGAGTTTCTGGACTCCATCGTTTAGGTGACCGACAACCACGTGAACTAGATTGTGCAGTAATGGTCTATTTTACGGATGCCTATAATGCTTGTAATATAGAACAAGCTGAAATTTTGACAAGTAATATTGTGAAGGAATATGTTGTTCTTAGTGATAATATTGTCGGGTAACATGTTGTCCACACCCTTTCCGAATGCACTTTCATTCCAAATTGCATTAACATTCCAAAGATAATTAAAGTTGACAAAGATAATATTACAGCCGGGTGCATAGCAAGCCGCTCATACATTGCAATAAGAGTTTGCTCATACATCGGCTACACCCGCACCTACAATTACATATCAACTGAACTCACTACTTCCAAATTGGCTCAAAAATACAACCAAGAGCTACACCTACACATCTTGCATGACCAAAATTCGGTCCGACGAAGTCACAAAGATCTGTCAACCTTCTCGCCCCGTGTCATCAAGAGCCGATATATGCTTTTCGAGCATTGAAATAGCTAATAAAGCGGGATCTCCAATTCCTCGTTCAACCTCCAACTTCGAGTTGCATGACGCCGTGCATCGTTATTGCAATTTGCCATAAGCGAAAGGGACATGTAAATGAATTCACCTCAAACATAATCGCCTACGGGTTTCATGTGAGTCAAACATTATTTTCCAAGATTTTGTAAAGCTGCAAAGGAGCAGCCAATTCATCAATACGGACTGAAATGAAAATTACGGGACAGGTCGATACATAAACTGAAAAGATAGCTTACCCCTCCAACAGCTCAACGAGTTGTGGCTGCGATTCATCATCCGTAACTTTTTGTATTCTATCGGATATAGATTACGCCGTAGAGAAACCCGCATTCGTGTGTGTACAAGTCTCTAACGGTTGTCCTAGTTTTTTTCAGCACAACGCAGCTCAACGAACCTTTGGCATCTTGGTTCCTCACCTGAACACATTTCTTCTCATAGGTGCGTCGGATTTGATCTATAGCCCGCACGAGGATTGAGTTCAAATTGTGTCAACACGGATGTACAAGAAATCAATACCGGACAAAACAAATGCATTAGCTTGTCTAGGATGACTGCTTTCGGCGATGAGGAAAAAAGATCAAGTTATAAATGGTCGTATGAAATGAAACACATACTACTTGTGAAGTATTGAGAAAATTTAACATGTGCTCTCAATTCGAGAAAATATCGATCAATGTGGGTTTCTACAAGGAGACATCACATAACAAATCCCCCTCGGCTCAAACCTGTCAAGTAGTCATGCGGCTCGAAAAGATGTGTTGCTACTCATTTAGAGAATAATGGCATTCTCATAATTATGCTACCAAATCAATTGCCAAAGGAGTCCAACATATGCAAATTGATCAAGATTTTCATCTAAACAAATCGAAATTATCAATTGCCAAAGGAATCCAACATAATTATGCTACCAAATCGAAATTATCATCTAGCACTACTTGAGCCCTTGAGCAGGACTGATTCAAGCACACATTGAAGATAGTAATACCATGCCATATTTTTTTATTGCAAAGACAACCGAACATCAAAGGAAACACATCGAACTATTGTCCATTGTTCTTTGGATCCCACTTCAATCCGATTGGAGCTACAACACAACGATGGCCAAGGCGTTGGTCGTACCTTGATCATGAAGAAAGCACACAAGCCGAGAGTTGTTACCTCATCACCGCCATGACCTTCCATCGAACACCGGTGTGCATTGCGAGAGAAACTTCGAGGCTACCAAAGAGGGTGACACGAATGACATCACGGAGCTCGGTGGCCCGGGAAGGTGTCACGAAGATGCCCGACGCGCGTCGTGTGGAGGTCGTTGGGCCAGCTACGGGAGCTGCGGTGGAGGAGGCCCATGGCGAAGGAAGGGCCGCGTGGCCGGGAGGGGCGTAACGACCTTCGGGCGCCGACGGGCAGGCGGGCCGACGCCCGCCCTGCGGCTAAAAGCGGGGCGCGGCGGCTACTAGCTCGCGAGGATGGCGTGCTTTCGCGAGGTGCGGCGGCGGAGGCGCGAGAAGCGGCGCTCACGGCGCACATGGTCACGGGCGAAAAGAGAAGGAACAAGGCTTGCCTTATCCAGATTCGAGGGGCAATACACGGATGTGCTCGACAGTGGGCCCTCATTTGTTTGAATAAAAGAAAATATAGCTACAAACATTGTCACAATCACTTCAATAGCTCAATGGTCGCCTCTCCGCATACTTTGATACACTTTCGTCGTGTGTTCGAGCCCATGTGGCCATATTTTTTTTTTTTTTTATTTTTACTTTTTAATTATATTCATCGGGCTATGGGATCAATCTGTGATGAACAACTGTGGTTGCTCTTTTTAATCTTTGACTAAAACTTCTAACTAGTTTTTCTCCCTCATGATAACTCCAAATTGGATAATTTTTTTCTACATTTTTATAAAATCATTCTCTAACAAGTTGATGTGTTGATGTTTGTCATTTTCATTCGACAAAGTCTGAATAATTCAAAATTTATATTGTTTTTAAAGTGACATATTTACACCACAATTTCAAACCCGAAATGATTTCGGTGAAGAAGCGATGAATACCAAAGTTGTGTAACTCATCAAGACGCACAAACTTTATTTAGGTCATTTTTGGATTTGAGAAAGTGATATTATACATTGGTCAACAATCCTAGATTCACTCACATAGTTTAAGGAACTATGTTAGGGGTTTGTCAAATTTGTACTACGCATTATAACTAGTTTCTCGGATAAAAAATGACCTAAATAAAGTTTGTACATCTTTGTGAGTTATGAAACTTTGGTATTTGTCACTTTTGAGCTGACACCATTTAGTGTTCAAAAAACTTTGCATCTAATTGTCATTATTTGAAATTCAAAATTTGGTTTGTCAAGCCTTTGTCACATGGAGTAATGACCCAAATAAACTTTGTAGATGGTGATGACCTATGAACGTTGTTATGAATCACTTTGTGATTTGACATCATTTAGTCTTTGAAAATGTTGTTCGAAATTTGTCAAATTTTGTGTTTCAAAATTTGATTCTTGAAAAAAGAATCCGATGGAGAAATGCTGAAAACAAAATTGTAGATCTTCTTTGAATTATACAAATTTTATGTTGATGACTTCTTATTTCAAAATCGTTTACTATTTGAAAATCTTGTTTGAAGTCCTCATATTTTTTTAAAAAAATTTAAATTTATTAGGCTTTTAGGCCTCCCAATATAATTTAGGCCTTTGGGCAACTACCTCTCGGCGAAAACCGAAAACCCTCGACGCGAAAACCCTCTCGGCGGTAATTAAGGTTCCCGGCTTCCCGCGCTAATTTCATTAGAGGGGCCACCCGGGCGGTGAGGCGCTCGAAAATTTCACTCCACGGAGTCACTGCGACGGGACGGCCCACTCCCCACCTCCCCCCCACCTCTCCATTTCATTTCCTCCCCCTCTCCCACCTCTCTTCCTCCCCGTCTCCCTCCCACACAGGAAACCCTATCCGCATGACTCCGGCCCCGACGACGGCGGAGCCTCCTCCACCTGGGCTTTGGAGGCGCGGAGCCTCGGAGGTGTTGCGGCGTCTTCCGGGCTGCCGTCGGCATCGGGGTAGGGGAACCCCGGATCCGACGCGGTTCGGCGGAGGGATTGGTCCGCACCGACGGCGCACGACGACGCCCGGTGCGGTTCGCACCTCGGCGGCGACGCCACACGACGCGCCGGCGGTTTTGCCACTACCTCGACGACTTCATCCGTGACCTCCTCGGCGAAATATGGTAAAGACTTCGGCGGTGCAGGTAAGCCAAATCCCTACAACCGGCGATGCTCTCATCTCTTGGATTAGGGTTTGGATCTAGAGTTGGATTAGGGTTTGCGGCTCGAGTTGGATTAGGGTTTGGAGCTCAATTGGATTAGGGCTCGGATTGATAATATCTTTGTAAAAGTACTCTACCCTAGATGTGCACAGTATTGCTTTTACCTTATTCAATTTGATTTCACGAAATACGCTTGAATGGATGCTTGTGATATCTATAGTGTTGATGACGAGGCTGTGGATTAGTTGCCATGGAGAAATTTAATTATAAAAAATAAGTCAAATAGCTGCAGAACATCATGCCATTTTATTTGTAGCATAATTTGGTTGTTGTTGACTTGCTCTTTTCTTCTCCATATGGATTGTATATCAGTTTACTCTTGTGCCCTGTGAGGACATTATTTTTTAGTCTTTTCTGCAAGCTGAAAGCGCTGATGTGTGATTTAAAACTGTATATATAGATGCAAAACAGGTAAGTCCATAAATGTGAACCACCTTTTTCTTGAATCAAACCTAATGCTGAAATCCTGCGCTAGAGAGATATACTACAGCTGGAAGCTACCATTTAATAGTCACTTGACCAATTTGTGAATTCAACAATGTATCTCATCAATGGCACGCCTATTATTGCTTGGTAGCTAGGGCCAATTTTGCTATTCTAGATTCCCATGCCACAAGATCAATAAGCTTTTAATTACTTCCTCTGTCCTAAATTAACATGTGTTGCTTCACTCACGAAGCTTTGGGCTGTATCCAAAGTTAGGTGGGTTCCTAGAACCTGTACTTTACTTGACCGAAACATAGCTGATGGAGCGATAAATTATGTCTCTGCTCGATGCTATTTTGATCCCCTAAGATGTTGTACGTTGTTACTTGCATTATCATATCATTATTTTAGACTATGGATAGCAGGTCCATCCATAGTCCCTCAACCTGCATTGCCATATCATAATATCTTCAAATATTATTATCAGGAGTACATGTGTATACCATATCTCTGATATGCCTTGTGGTTCTGTGTGTGCTTTGCTCGATTTTTTTTCATGTTGTAGAGATTAGGTTGCATATTTTAATGCACGAAGAAGTCATTATGACCCCCATTCCACGATGAAAAAAAGAGCTACTTTCGAACATTGTATTTGTAAAATTCATGGCATCTTTATCAAGTCTCCATGGTCCACTTGTATCTTTGAGTTCCATTAAAAAAACTTGAAAATGTGGCTGTGCATGTAAATTAAGCGAGGTTAAGGTTATCTCGACCTGTACCATAATCACAAGCCACTTGAGTCGGTATCGAACGAAGCTGTCACCGGATGCATAAATGTATTTTTAAATTTGTCCCTTTCCACGATGAATTTTGAGCTGTGGCTGCTATTGTCCTTTCTTTGCATAAATGTATTATTGCTATCCACTCTGCAGAGTTACAACGCCGTGTTCGTTTGAGAGAATCCTATTACGCCTTATTTTTATAAAAGTTTGTCTTTGTTTAGCGACCCCTAACCGTTCTTAATTATTTTTTATTGTATTTGATGTCGATCAGCGTGTAATTTTTCCCTTTTTTTTTTGTTATTCCTATATATTAAAAAAATATTCCAACTTGGATTCATCATTATGATTTTTTGGTGATAAGAAGTACTGTACAAACTTGCATAGGAGTCTGATATTGACATGCTAGGAACCTCCTGGTTGAACAGTAGTGGAGACTTTTAGAAATACTCAATGGTTTTGAGTTTCATATTGCATTGTCCATCAATTCAGCTCATTTTTTTTTTTCCTTCATGTACTCTTGTTTTGTGACAGGTTTACATTTAGGAAATGCATTTTGTGAGGTCTGAATTTACATGTTATTAGTGGTTTTCTGAGTTCCTAACAATATACGTGAAATCTGTGTCATTATGATGATTAGGAAATAACCATACTTGGCTTGTGCATTTTGCAATTAGAATTGAGGTAGTGAATACTTATTTTCACGGATATGAATCAAGTCTTTGGACTACTGCTGATCAGCGATTGTTACGGCATGTTGTTTGCTGATGGGTGTTAATTAATAAGTAGAATTTCCATTAATGCAACGGCCTCACGTGTCCTATGTGTTTACGCTTTTAAGAAACTTCAACTCAATAACCGATTACGAGAGGAAGCGAGACAAGAATGTAGCGGCGATTAGAAGAAGATTTGAAGAACTTGGCCTCAACAAATTATCAAGAGAAGTAAAATCATTTGCAAATGTATCAAAGCAACTTCAAGGGAAAAAGGGCGGGGAAACGGGGTAGTCTTCTTTGGAGATGCGAGATGATTCGGATTATCTCCCCGAACACGAGGTTCAGGGAGAAACCGATGATGATGCAGCATTAGGTGAGGACATAGAGGACCAGCAGGTTCAGCTAGACGAGGACCTAGTCAAGGAGCCTGTTCCACTAATGACTATTGAGGTACCTAGGGATGTGATGCACAATTGCATTGTTTACTTCTAGTAACATTTCATTATTGTACATGGTTTTCTAATTCACTCACATGCTTACAAGATCTGTTTTTCTCTCTGTAGGCTCCGGTAATAATTATTTGCGAAAGAAAACCACCCGAAAAAGCGCCGACCCAGGCTGGAGAAATGCCACCGGAGGTTTAAGAAGGGGGTAGCGAGTGAGGTCCAGTCAACCAAATGAAATACCTGCCGGGGCCGAAGATACACCACTTGAAGAAGCAAACCGGGGTAAGAGAACCAGGCCTAGTGCTTCGGATGATGAGAGACGTCAAGGTGTGACAACAAGGGCCTCGTCCACAATGAAACGACCAATTGAAAAACAAGTGGTCTAGATCATCAAGAATTACCTCACATGCCGGAAGATCTTGATGGTTGTGGTGGAGGAGAGGGAGCAGGAGAGGTGGCGAGAATGAAGAACGGACTCAAGAAGGCAAGTGTCATTTGCATTCAAATTCTGCAATTTACTTCAACTATCACTATAGGAGCAACATGTATATTGATCATATTACACAAGTGTTGATAAAAATGATCAGCATGATTTAAAAGCAGATTTGACTCTTCTTGTCATGTGTTATGAATAAAACAGTACATGTGCTATAGACATCGATGTTATCAATACATGTGTTATGAATAAAAGCGAGTACATTGTGCTATGGACCATGTATGTATAGCGGGTCCTTAGTCTGAATTATGAGCAATTGATGTCCTTTGTTTGGCAACAAAAGTATTTTTTGAGTACAAACCTGAATGGGATATGCATGATTAGATAGATGTAGTATTCAGGCTGTACCTTGATAACTATTTGGAGCATGCGACATATTGCTTTCGGATGTTTAATGCCAACATCATGCTAGTCATCAGTAAGTAGTAGCGAGTCTATCCGTGCAACAATCAATTGCCTGTGAGCTCGAATTTACGTGTTAAATGCATTACAGTTCATGTATATTGATGAGAATACTCGGGTGCTATTATTTCATTGTATGCTTGCAGCCTTGCAGTAGTTTGATTAATTAGTGGCACTTCAATGCATGCATTTCATTTCGCGGGAATAAATATCTGCAGATTTGCAATAATTAAATCAATCGATTTTTTGGGTCTTCGTAGGGGACTGCCCAAAGAGCTCCAAAAAAAGAAAAGGCCACCAACAAAAGGAACAATGCTTGATAAGATGACAACAAAGCAATGAATTGCAAGTTGCCCATAAAGGTTCTTTGAGGGATTCAACAAAGCCGCATGAGCAGGTCCAAGCCGCCAAATTAACTTTCGAGGCTGGTGTTCTTACTAGGACGCTTATTCCTATTAGAACCCATTGGAAAAACTACAAAAATGATGAAGACCTTTTGAACAACTTTCTGAGGAAAGTTAGGTGTAAGTTCCTTTAACCTCTAACTATGTACATGTGACATGTAAGCGTAAGATTGATTATCTTTGCAGCTAATGAATGATCTCAATCAAATATTTTTCGAACAAGGCTGGCCTTGGATGACACACATCAACCAACTACGGAGGCTTGCTATAGTGTTCTCCGGTCTCAAGTAAAAGAATATGCGCTATAAGTTGAAGAAAACCTACTTCACCGGCATTCTGTTGACGGTCAAGAACAACCTCACAGTAACATACATGACCGATGCAGAGTGGAATGAATGGTTAAAGGCTGGATGAATCCAAAAACATGGTAAGTCCTCACATTATGCTCTTTCCTATATGAACTCCACGGCTAGGTTTCGAGGTGCAATACTTCATTCATGTTTCACATGTTGCGGCAAAGAAAGTTGAGAAGAACAAGCAAAACCGTGCCAAAGTCAAGTATCACCAGATGGCGGGTTCGCCATTTGCTATGTTGCCATTTGCATGCATATGTATGAGAAGTGCACTACCGCGGTCTTTGTCGGTTTTTTACTCCACTTTGCTTCTTTTGTACAAATTTAACTTCTCCGTTCATTTCATGCCAAAAGCGAAACAACGAGAAAATGGCTCAAGCACGTGCAAATCAAGAAGATGCTACTGGAGAACTGGAAGACCACGTTGAAGAAGAAGAACTGCTGCTGAGGAAGATCTTGATCCAGTGGAGGTCTTCAAAAGAATGCCATACCGCCCGAAAAAGAATGGGCGTGACATGGCAAAAGAAGCTATTGTAAGTATAATATCACTATATACTCATAAGGCAACTTAGCTTATCGACATGGCTTGTATTCTAGATGAATATCTTCCAAAGCGAAGTACAGAAGTGAAGAAGCTGTTAACTTGTTTATTTCTAAAAGAATGGTGAAAATAATTTGTCTTTATTTTTGTTACCATTTTTAGCCTTATTATGCCACTGAATAAGATGCTAGTTTTGGTGAAATCCATCCATAGAAGTTATAGGTGATTTGTCCAAGTGAGAATTTTTCTTGATTCTTCGGTGATACTTCTTCTTTCATAGTGAATTTTAGAATCTTTTGCTCTGAGAATAGGTATTAGGATGGTTTTACTCGGTGTCTTAACACCATTTTAAAAGCTGCAACAAGAATCTTAGGCAACTCACATATGATTCTTGATTCTTTTCCTATTCCCTTGGTTTGGTTCAAAGAAGGATCAGTGTAGGATCTTTTCTTTAGTAAACAATTTGCTTTTGTGCTCACCACGCAAGCGCTTAATATATTGAGCCATTTTGGTCTCCCTTGCATTCTTTGATTCACAGTTCTCACCTATGCTTAAGAAAATTAGTGTAGAATCTTTTCTTTAGTAGATAATTCTGCATGATTAAGAGGCTTGAACTAGAGCTGCACTATGAGTCCTTTTATGTTCATCTTGTCTTTTTATGTTCATATTCTGAACTATTATTCAAAATTATACAAGCTAGAAAATAAAACATTTTGGACAGCCATATTTGGAGCCCTGGAGACGACTTTTCCCACATCCAACATTTTTGACTCAAACCTTTTCCAAAAGGACTTCTAATAGTGAATCGAGAGAGTAGATATCTTGAAATCATTTTATGGCCTTGTTTTATTTTAGATAGATAAGTTCAACTCTTGGGGTTTGGAACAATCATTTACTCAATAGAGTAGCATAATGTGTTGTTATTTTCATTAAGCTAATCTCGAAACTTGCCTAATTATGTTGAATCGCAAGCAATTGTCTCGATTGCAAACTCTGCGACTAGAAGAATCTAGTCGGATTGTGAAATGTGAATGTGAATTGCTTTGTCTCGCAAGAAAAGAATACCAACAAATATATGTTTGGTTAAATGGTATACATCTGGCTGCAGGTTGAATTTGTTACGCTTAATGAATGAGCCTGTGTGTTCTTTGGTAACTTTATTTCTCCGTTCATGGTTTTATAGCTTCGTAGTCAAGTGTATCTTGAGATTGAAGCTTTGATATAATCCACTTGCTGCTACTTCTATACTTCCTTCAGTTATGTATGCCGATTTTTTTTTTTTTTTTGGATAGCATATTATTCCGGCTAATTAACATTTGGATTTGGATTATGTCGGTGACATGGAAGATTTGAAGGCTGCTGATTACTCAAGTGTAGAGGTTGTCTCCAACGTCCTCCCCAAGAATAGCGCCAACATCTTCTGAGAAGAACATTGGTATGCAGCCCATAAGCCCCGACAAAACCACCCACAACCAAAGAAAGGGCTCCGGGAACAACTAGCAAAAAAAAGAAGAGGAAAAGAAGCTCTCAAAGATGAAGTGAATGTCTTGAAGAATGTATGTAAGAGCAACGAGGAAGCTCTTGAGAAGACCCAAAGAGAGGTGCAAGAATACAAGCGGGAAATGGAGGAGAACAAGAAGGCATTGAATGAAACCAATGCGGCCTCACACGGCGCCTTCTTATGATCAACGGTGCTGGTCCTGGTCCTTGACTTGATGAGCTGCTCTGGGTGCCTATTTTGTATATATGGTGAACACACCTGGTGGTTCTTTGGGGTGTAACTTGGTGCTGGGTGGGTCTTTGTTGAAATCGTCATGAACTACGTTCGATGTCTAGTCTAGTTTACGTGTGATGCACTAGTACGTTCTATGTTTGAACTAGTGTCGGTGATGAACTCTTGTTTGAACTTGATTGTGTGATGAATTGTCATGATCGTGACTATTTTACGTGCTATTTTTGTTGTCTTTTTATTCTGTATTAAACTTTGTATGATTTGTGACTTGTGTGTATGCATTATATGTCTTTGTGTTGAATTTACATTTGCTCGTGCTTTAAGTAAAATCAGCCACGTGTGGGCATGTGGTGAGGCAGAAAAAGTGACACATGGCATGACTTTGAATTGGATGCGTGGTGGCACCGAGCATGACACGTGGCAGCACCGAAAGAGGACACGTGGCTGCGTATAGAATGCGGACATGTGGCGCCACGCGGGAAGAGGACACGGCCGCACCGAAGAGGACACGTGGCTGCCCGGCGTGGCACACGTGGACGTCATTTACCCGGCGCGGCGTGCCACATCACCGCCCGGCGTGTCCAGGCGCCACGTGGCGGCGTCTTTAATGACCAAATTAATGACCATTTGGGCTAGTCATAGAAAAAAGAAGTTCCATGACCACTAACGTGTTGGTCATAGAAGAAAAGCAGTTCTATGACCAATTTTGCTCGATTGGTCATGGTTGAACAAATGTGACGCTCCATCTGTGGCGATCCTAAATTCATCACTAATTCGTCACAAAAACAGTTCGGTGACGAAATTGACGTTTTCGTGACCAAACGATTTGGTCATAGAAAAGAAGTTCTGTACTAGTGGCTCATGTGTATCGATTTGGATTTCCATGATTGTTGTGTACTTGTGTTTGTCCTTCCTCTATGGAAGCAGATCGAGGCACGCATTCTGATGCTTGCCTGCCTCGAGTGGTTGTCTCTGTATACATACTGTTGAGCATACAGGCCTTTGTTGCCCATGCATGCTCATGGATTTGGTTGTTTGTACTATGTGGCCTCTCTACCGACCATGTGGTGTGGCTGGCTAATAAGTGTGACATTTGGCTTGTTAATTGAGTTTGTTTTGTGCGGTTTACTATCAGATCATCAAATGGCCCAAGTGACGAGGCCAGATGTTTCATACATCTTTGGTATGCATTGATGGTTTCTGGAGTGTGGTGGACCCTGAAATCAAGCAAGAGGGGGGTCTAAATAATAGTGGAGTACTAGCGACGCACTATTAGATATAACAAAGAATAGAAATGATAATATCAGTTCAAAATTCTCAAGCAATATGTTCAAATACTAAAATAGACACCATCCGATAATCAAAACATCATACATATTAGAAACATCATACATGAATATGACGGTTATTTTTCGATTCCACATTAAAATTTAAATGTGTCATGATACTTAGGGAAACATGATAACATTATAAATTGAAATAAACAAATACAATAAGTACCGTCCATTTATTGGGCCATGGCAAAGCAAATTTGACATTAGGATTTTTCAGACTTGAGAGTGCTTTAGAATTTTTGCATCTTCAACATATGCATATTAAGCTCAAGCCATGATCTTTTTTTTTCCTTTTCTGAACGGAGCTCTCTTTAGTTCCAGCACTACTCTTGAATGCATCATCATTCTTACGAAAATTATCTTTCCATCTCTCCTAGCTTCCTATGGCTACCATATACCATATGAATGAAATATTGCAAACTGAGTACTAGGACCTAGTCATCTATAGACACTAGAAAAGTGAAATTCAACAACTAGACCCTAATTACCATATACTGTTCAGTATTCTCAGATCTAACCGTGAGCAGCCTGCAGTAGTGCAGAGCAGAGCAGGGGCGGTGGCGCTGGTGAGAGGTGCCGCTGCCCACCGTCGACTTCTGGAATCTGAATCGAGGAGCTTGCTGCTCTGTAAGGCCGCCTGGGGGAGTGCCGTGGGTGGCAACTGCCGGGAGCCTGCTGCTGAACTGAACGAGTGCCCAGCCACCAGCAGCAGGGCGCCGCACACCGCCGGTGACAGCTGTAGTCTGCAGAAGAGGGGCTGGCTGCCCACGTGCCACGGCAGCGCGGCAGGTTGGAGCGTGGAGGTCTGGAGGCGGAGGCATGGAGCTACGGATCTGGGTGGCCTCGGCGGCCTCGCCGTGACGCCGTCGCCGGGAATGGGAAGAGAATCGGGGAGCCGCTGCTGGCCAGGCGGAGCTGGAGTATGGATGTCTGGGCTGCGTTTGTGTTGGGCTGGCATTGGAGGGATTTCGTGGGCTGGGCTGGGCTGCCGGAAAACCTAAACCTAGAATATTTGGGCCGTGTCACACTTATTATATTGATGATAGATATAACAAAAGAGCAGGATTAATTCCACCTCTAGTCATGGATTGATTCTTATATCTCTTGTTGCTGTCAATTTTCTTGCAGTTAGTTTTCGATCCAAAATAAATCTTGGTCTATATATCATAAATCTCTTGTCAGATTATCATTCCTGGCCTAGAGTAAATCCAGGTGAATTTCAAAATAACCGAACGAGCCCATAGGAGGTTGTAGTTAACTTGAAACACCTAAATTTTGGGACAGCGAAGCCATCAGAAATTTTGATATCGACGGACTTCATTATATTTTTTTCGTCCATATCAGCCATCATCATGATATGCTCTCTAGTGCCAGTAAACCTTGAGTATTTAGTTAAACACATTTCCATAATTAAAGTACAAGCTTGAGCCTTTGAAGAGCTTTAAAACTGCTCCTTATTGTTTGCTAGGTACTTCATAGAATTATATACCTAGAAAACCATGTCACTTTGATCACGCCTAAGGGATTCTTGCCTCCAAACTTTGGAAACTCTAGTGCCACCACTCGACGTATTGCTTCCGAAGCTATGTGCCTCATGATAGGTTGAGGTCGGAAGCTGCCTTCTTCGTTTGGACTCAGTCGAAGCTGGAATTTATCGAAAGTCATCAGCTCATCTCCTACTGGCCATGCGACACATTTTTTTGCCCACACATCATTTTTGATAGCTTCCCTTGAACTCCTACACCCACTGAGGAAGCAACTCAGTTACTGCTTTCACTTATCCCCTCTCTATTTCAATTTCTATCTGCATTAAACATTTGGCTTTGTATCAACTCGATGTATTGCTTCTGAGGTTTTAATAAAACAAAGTGTTAATCAAGGCTTCATCAACAGTGATTGG
The DNA here is from genome assembly GCA_015847255.1 of Hyparrhenia diplandra. Lineage (NCBI taxonomy): Eukaryota > Viridiplantae > Streptophyta > Magnoliopsida > Poales > Poaceae > Hyparrhenia > Hyparrhenia diplandra. Next base: position 325,524 of record JADLZK010009697.1, read on the forward strand.
CTCTTCAGCTGCAACAAGATTGCACCGACGTACAGTACCATCAGAATATACTTGGACTTGACAATGCCATGTTGAGACCGAGTGGCCGGGCGATGGGTTGGTAAAGTGTTGGAGATTGGCACATGTGTGATGCACTGGCTTCGGTTGAGACTGTAGATGGTGCTACAGGGTGATTGGCTGCAGCGAATCCATCTTGTGCCACAACAGATTGGAGCGGCAACCATCATGTGCCACAACAGATTGGAGCGGCAACCATTATTGTGATATTAGACTATGATGCCGCGGAGACAGACGGGTTCTCACTATCCAGGAGAGATGCCGATTCAAATTGATTACTGACCAGCTGGCGAATACCCTGTCAAACACTAGGCCTACCTGTGCTACGTCAGACCAAATCACTTCCAAGATGTTAGGGGGCGTATGTCTCGGACTGTCGCAACCCCCCCCTCTCGAGCCACCAAGTGAGCAGGCAACGAAGACGGCGGCAGGCGCCTGCGCTGCGCCCGATCAAACACAACCTACCACGCCTAGGAGGGACGTTAAGCGTACAAGTACCGGCCCCTAACATTCCCACAAGCTTCGTGGCTCACGACCCAGCGGAGCCTACTATATGAACAGGTACGTTCAACTTCCGGCTGAAGCTTCCGACAAAGGGATTAGTCCTTAATCGATCCGATGGAAGATCACAATATCCATCCAATCTAAACATATTTTATTAACCAAGTTCTCAGCAGCAGCTTGCTAACCACCACGTGATTAACCCAACAACAAACCTCACAAGTGACCGGAAATCTTTGTCTCTTTGCAATCATCATAATCGAGCATTTATTTAACCTAGACTCCTAAATAGGATAGGGTAACAACTTCAGCAAGGATATCTGTGCATCAACGGTTTCAAGCACTCCTATACTTAATGCAGCATTCATAAAAGCACTCAACAAGTTAATTTAGGAAGCATAGGAAAGTTCAGCATGCACCGATGCTTGCCTTCAGAAAAGTAGTAGGAAGAAGTTAGAGCCTTCTGGGAGCTGGAGTCACGGTCCTCCTTCTCCCTGTGGGGTCTTTTGGCTGCACTCCGAGATGACGAAGGTTGCCCTGCACTAGTACTGAAATTCTTTTTTTTTGTGGCGGGCAAAAAACCTTTTCGGTGGCGGGCACGGCTGCCCGTCACTAACGAAAGGTCACGGATAATCGTGGCCTTCCGCGTGGCGGGCGGCCGTGCCCGCCACGCATAAGAATGACTCCCGTGGTGGGCGGCCTAACGAACACGCCACGCCATAAAAAAATCTTATCCGTGGCGGGCGCGTTAGGCCGCCCGCCACGGTTAAGACTCTTTTGCGTGGTGGGCGCGTTATGTTGCCCGCCACGGCTTGATTTTTTTGGCGTGATAAAAAAATAAAATAATAAGAGAGGAGAGGAATAGGTTGGCCCCGCATGGTCAAGATACATACCAAAGTGCTACGACTCCACCCATCATTGCTTCCACAAGCAAGAAGGGTTTGTCTCTCATCCTTTGCGGCTACCATCAAGACCCATGGCCCATACACATGTGTGTGTGGCCTAGCCTTGAGGTGCTCCTCGGCAGAACCACGATGCAAACTGCAGCAACAACTTCAATGCTACATCCAAAAATGTTGCCGGTAAGTATATCCAGGTATGCAAAGGAAATAAACGTTCACTAACCCATTCACTCATTTTATTTGTCTCCATGAAAATAAAAATTACATGCTTCCCTTGTTATGACACATACTTTGAGTTTGGGTGCGTCTACATATGCATATGTAAATGTATTCATAGATCTTTTTAAATTGAGCATGGTGCTTAGGTGAAAAAGATCTCCTTTAATCAAAATTCGACATGGTGTTGGATCTTGGTTAAAGAACCTAGAGTTTTGTTGTCATGATCTTTGAGAGTATCATATGTTGGAGATAAATCAAGGCTATGTTTTTCTTTGCTTCTTTATATGAGCCTTGCTTGAGTGATGTTTTTGTGAACAAATAAAATAAAAATAAAATAAAATAGAGTTGTCATAATAAAGGCTCCACGGTGTTCATGCCGTAGCGCCACGTGTTTTTCTTCTTTTGTTTTGTTTTCTTGTTTTTAAATAAACCCGGTACAAGACCAAGTGTGGGGAGATCTCTCAAACACAATAAAAAAAAAACTTCTGAGATCTCCCCAACACAATGCACAAATCATCAAGCAATTCACGGTGGAGAAGGACGAGACGAATGACTACCATGAACTCCTTCCTCTTCAAACGATGGTTTGTGCAACTCTCACCCCTCACATCTCACAATAATAATAAAAAGGGGAGAGAAGAGGAGACGAAGAAATGAAAGAAGAGGAGATAAACCTTTCAACCCCAAGTTCCTTGTCCTGTTTTTGTGATGACATCAAAAGACAAGCTTGGGGGGGAGCCTCCAACCACGCGACCAATCACAACTCAGATCATTGCGCGCATAAGCTAGCACAACCATGAAAAGGTAAGTAAAAAGCTAGCTTGGGGAGGACTCCAAGAAAGATAACGTGTATCTCACATTTTTATTACATTCTCTATCTTATGAAATGATGAGTTACGCTAAAAAAAAGGGGAGACAAAAATTTCATGCCTATACATATGAACTATGGAAATGTTTAGTTTTAGTCCCTTGTTGAAATGATGAATAGTTGCTCTGTCTTATGATTTGCTTGTGCCTAGCTTACACCTCGAATTTCTCTAAAGTTTGGGTTTAGTGGCTAAGTCTAAACCTCATCCTGAAAAAGCTTTGATTTATGTGGGTTGCATAAGCTCTATCTAGTCTAAGTTGTTGCCAAATATGATATGGTACAAATAGATTTGCTATGATTTAGTCCAAAAAAAAAACTTGACATCCAGGGAATCTAATTTGAAAGAAAAAGAGAAATGATATGGGTTATGCTAAAAATAAATAAAAAAAAAAAGAGAGATGAAAAAAATGGACATGAGTCCGAGGGCGAGTAGAGCCCACATCTCAAAAAAAAAAAGAAGAAGAAGAAAAGGAAGAGAGAAAATAAAAGACAAAAGTCCGGGGCGAGTAGAGCCCACCTCTCCAAAAAATATATATAGCAATACAACCCATACTTTCTCGAAAAACAAATATAATCTAAGTAAATAAATCAGGATAAAAAGTTGATCAAAAGGATGAATGAAAAGTATTTCTATTAAAACCGTTCTATCGGCAACCGCTCAAGACTTTGAGACAAGCTAAAAAGCCCCGCTACGATGAAAGGTAATAAAGGGTAAGTAAAGGCATGCCATTTTATTCAAACTCTAGTATAAAATCTTGTTATAAGCATGGCACTTGTGAAAACGTAATCGGCATAGTAGCAACTCCCGATCAACAACCAAGTACTTATCTTTTTGCTCGAGGACGCGAAAAGGGTAAGCTTGGGGAGTTTATTGACGGTAACCAACTACATAATTTAAACGTCAACATTCTACTAAAAAGGTAGTGAAACTCGACCTTATCATGCTCATATACTTTTACTACTAATATATTTCCACTTGTAGTGTCCAAATTATTATTATGCGAGATATTATACAAAAACAAGTGGAAATATGGCTGGAATGCGCAACTCGGAAAGCGCACTATTGGAGATCATAATCCCGGGGTGTTTGGGCCAAACCGACCAAACCAGGCCGAGCAAACATCACACCACGACTTTTCAATACGAGGGACACGACGACCTGCCAAAACTTGGGCCGGGCCGAGCCCATAGGGGTGCGGCCGCACCCCCTCTGGGGCGGTTCGAGCCCAAGGTTGCTCGAGGCGGTTCAATTAGTGTTCAAAGCGGTCGGTTTGGGTGTTGATGGCGGTGCAACGATACTGGACGCCCTGCTTAGGTCGGTTTAGGGGTAATTAGGTCATTTAGCCCTCTCCCACTTGTGTATAAATAGCTCTCCTCTCTCCCTCACTCACACACCCCAATTCCATATACAACACAAGGAGGGCCACATTGTAGAGAAGAGAGGAAGCTCCACTCTTACTCTTCTTCCTCCTTATTTCTAATGGAAAGTGAGAGAGCGAAGGCTAGAAGAGGGCTTGGCCTCTTCTCCATGGAGTCCCGGTGTGCCTCCCGGTGCATTGCGGATCTTGGGTGGCCGGAGTGCCGGACTTGTCGGCACCCGCCACGCTTGTACCTCTACAACCTTCTAATCATTTTGGGTAAGAATGGTTGTGTCCCTCTTCGACTTATTACTCTTAAGCATATTATCTATTCGTTATAGAATTGCGGGATTGATAGTCGTTCCTTCGGGGCGGTGCTGCGGTAGAAGGACCGGGGGCGGGTAAGCCTTGTTAACACGCCGGAGTAATAACCACTAGTGTAGACGTGGTGTCTAGACTAAGGGTTTTCTATCTTTTGTGGTGCATCCCACGGTTGAGGAGGTAGGCGGCTGGGTTATGACAGCCTTGTCCATCCCTTGTAATCCCCCCACGTTCGGGTGTGGTGCAGTGCTAAATGCCGGTCTCCATCCCAGTTTGGGCGATTGCCGGTGCCCGAAGTGAGGCCATAATAGCCAAGTGATCCCTGCAGAGAGTTTGAGCCCATAAAGATACCTCACCACCCATAGTTATCCTAGGGCGACTCTATTCAGAGAGAAGTCACACAAACCGTTCCTCTTGGAAATACGATACCCTAAATACTTCCGGGTGAAATGCTATAACGACAATTCTGTGCGCTTGCGGATTCTTCTGCATACGTTAAGAAACGTTAACACCTGGCAGAATGGAATTACTTCTCATCCCATCAATAGTGACTTCCCTGGAGATTATCCAATAGTTCAATATGTTGACGACACTCTAATAATATTACCTGGTCATGTATCAGTCTTATCAAATCTGAATGACATACTACAAGAGTTTTCTGTTTCAATAGGGCTAAAGGTCAATTATTCCAAATGCAACTTGGTTCCAATCAACATGAGTCCGAAAGAGCCTAGCTCTTGGTCGCTACTCTAGAGTGTCATGTTGGTCGGGTTACCTTTCACTTATTTGGGACTCCCTCTGGGGATCACAAACCCAACTATTGAAGAATTCTCACCCATGCTTATGAAATGGAAAAAAAGGTTAACTGGTATTAGCAAAATGTTGTCTTACAATGGGAGATTGATTCTTGTCAACTCAGTCTTTTCTCGCTCTACCCACCTTCTATATGTGCACTATCAAAATCCCACCTCAGGCAGTTAAGCAAATTGATATCTACAGAAAACATAGCCTATGGGATAAAGGGGACATTAATAGAAAAGGTGGATGTTTGGTAGCTTGGGAAGATGCATGCAGACCCAAAACAGAAGGAGGCTTGGGTCTAATACACAAAAAGAAGCATAATGCTCATGAGATTCTTGGATAAATTCTTCAAACATGCAGATATCCCCCGGGGTAAACTCACTTGGTCTACCTTCTATTCAAATGAAAACACCCCACCACAGGGGAAGAGCCCTAGTAGGATCCTTCCGGTGGAAAGAAGTCTTGAGCTTATTTGAAAACTTAAGAAGATTTACAATCTGTAAACTAAACAAAGGTAATTTAGTGATGTTGTGGAAGGATGTCCGGGTCGGTCAAGCACTAAGTGAGAAATTTCCTCAACGTTTTTCCTTTGCAAGGAAACCAAAATGCTCTGTCCGTTTCATCCTCAACAATGCAATGGAAAATATTTTCAGCCCCATGCTCTTCCCCGGGTGCCTGCTACTCAGCTGCAACACATTTTAGACACTATACAGTCTAGCTCTCTTAATGAAAACTTAGAAGACTCTTGGAGTTACATTTGGGGCTCATCAATTTTTAGCAACAAAAGGGTGTACTCTCTGCTTCTAGGGGATAGGCCAGCCTCCCCCTTGTTCAAATGGCTTTGGAAATCGAGCAAAATAGGTAACCAAAAAATTCTTCTTTTGGCTTCTATTGAGAGACAGGTTAAATACAAGGAACATGTTGAGAAGAAAGAATAGAGTGCTAGGGGATTATTCTTGTGTGCTTTGCAATCAAGATATTGAGGAAACATGCTTCCATCTTTTCTTTGACCGCTCATTTAGCTCAACCTGCTGGAATTCTATTAATATTCAGTGGAACCGAAACCTGTCACCTTTGGACATGATTTTAGATAGCAGGACAAATTTTAACTGCAGCATCTATAGGGAAATCTTAATAGTAGCATGCTAGTGTGAGCCTTCAAGTGTTAATGCTTGGAAAAGAACCTTCAAGTGTTAGTGCTTGGAAAAGGACCTTCAAGTGTGAGCTAGGCCTGGTGTGTATCAAGGCCAAAGCCTCAAAATGTGCAGCAATTAGTGCCTGGAGAGAGTCGAATTTGTAATCTTTTTTCTTTTGTTGTTTTGAGCCTGGTGGCTTTGTAATCTTTTTTCTGTACATTCTTTTATTCAACTGAAATACAAAAAAAGGTAGGGGACTCCCCTTCTGACCCTTTCATAAAAAAAAGAATTCCATAGCGACCCTTTCACACACAAAGGGAGTAGATAATAAATCATACAAATTACTACTACATAAAAAAAATAACTTTATGAACACCTCCGTGTGATTATAGCCTGTAGATCTCAAAATTTATGGAGTCACCGTAGAGGCTCACTTCAATCGGCAAGTCACCTACCATTGAAGAATATATAGTCTTGAATTCTAGATTACATATAAGAAATTGTGAACAACCATGGCAAGTCACTAAATTAACCTAGACGATCACCTCAAAAAAACCTAATCAGTTGAGCCGCACTCAATTTTAACATGCTGATTTTCTTTTTCGCCAGCCCCTATGTATAAATTCTAGCTCTACCTTGAGGTAAGGTACCTCGGTATCAATAAGCATGTCATCTACCACTAAAAATAAGCACCACAAGAAACCTAACCCGATGATTGCTCATTTTACTTAGTCATATTTTCTTAGAAGCACCCACATGAAAATTTGTGTTGCTGCAAGAGACCTTGGTCCACCTGAGAATTAGAATAGACACTCAAGTTCTTCATAGTAAACCTTGCTCGAGCATCATGCACATTTTAGTATGGGCTAGCTAGCAAGTCACGTTTTAGTATGGACTAGCTAGCTAGCAAGGTTCAACTAGAGTTCAAGCATCTAAGCACGTCATATGGAGTCTAGTATATCTTGTATCTTCTCTATACCAGACTCTAGACGACGAATCCAAAATCATGCACGATGCTCGAACTCTATGTGAACCTTGCCCTGATACCCAGAGAACAAGGTTTAAGTAGAGTTCGAGCATCGTACCATGGTGTATGGCTTGATGCTTATTCCTACAGTCCTATAATAAGTCATCTCGTATTTTGAGGAGTCAAATAAAAGATTGAATATATACCAAAAAAAATACTAACATTTTAAATATCGGATAGCCCAACATAGAAACGGCCCTGTCAAGTTTATTTTTTTGAAGGAAAACAGGAGGGGTTATGCTGTATGCACCCCTACTGTGCTTTTATTGAACAAAGTAAAAGTACAGAGTTCTTTACAAAAGGGGGATCAAGAATCATAAAAAGAAACGAAGAAAATTAAAATAATTACACATAAGCTTCTATCCATTGACTAATCCGTGGAGAATAAGAAGGCCTGGCCCTGCCAATTTTGATATGCAATATAGTCTCATGTTTGCAAGGATTGAACAAGCCAAGGAAACCTGTATTTATCTGCCATGATCAAGTCGTACGGTGAATGGTTGATTCACAAATAGAATTGCGAGGTACATATGTTGGCACTGCTCCGCAGGTTATGCTGCTGTGTTAGCCTTCGGTTCTGGCTCCTTCTTCACACATGGCCTGTTAGGGTGTTCGTGTACTACTGCCATCCAGTAATCCTGTGCGGCTGTGGAAGCAGAAAAATGGAGTACCACCTCATTGAGATTTGCAGCATGAGAGATGCCGTCCATTGAGATTAGCAACTGAGTGGATTCCGGAGAAAGTAAGTGAAGGGAGATGAGACTTGCCATGGCTCCATCATGGAATTGCATATTTGGAAGTTTCGGAGCCTGAAGGCACAGCCGCTTAAGGCTTTGGAATCCATCTCTCTTCACAATAAAGTTGCTGCCCAGGAAACCAGCAGGATCATCCTCTACAAGCTTCAGGTATTCCAAGCTGCGTAAGCTTTGCAGTGCAGATAAATCTTCGATGCTCAGGCCAGTTGAGACGAGCTGCAGCCTCTTCAAATTACAGCGAAGGTGCCCCTGCTCTAGGATGGAGGAGACTGGCAGCCATTGCAGGCGCCCCTGTAGTTTAAGAGAACTGATTGTACTGTTAAGCTTCAATACAGAAATCAAAAAGTCCCAGCAGAGTTGGTTGGAATTGATTGACACAGAGTCGAGAGCATAACACCGTGCCTCGAGCAATGAAATCAAATCAGTGTTATTAATATGCTCGGGGGCATCCATACTAAGAATGCTTGGTGCAGGAACAGGAGCATGGGTGCTGGTTGAGCTTGAGGCAGTGTGTTTACTTTGATGATATGCATCTAACTTTGGGGGGTTAGGGTCTGTTGATGGTATTGAACTTTGACCTTTAGAAAAACAAGAAAAGTATTGCCTAATGGAATATCTTCTGTTTCGAGCATGAGCTCGGCTAAGGGTCAGACCAGGAATTTTTCTTGTGACAGGAGAAGAGGCCCTGCTTGTGCCTAGGGCAGGATGAGGAGGAGCAATGACACTGCTTTGAATTGGAGGAGCGGCATCATACCATACTTTAACCTTCTTCAAGTTTTTGGCATAAAGGATGACAACACCTTCGATACCTTCTTTATCGCCAATGTCTAATCCAGCAAAAGTGTGAAGTTGACTTCTGTTTGTCAAGAAATCCTGAAGATTCTTTGTGCCTCTTGGAACTCCAGTTAGCTTAAACTTGCCAAGCAAGCATGCTAGTTTTGGAAGCATAATGACATCCATGGGCAAGTCTATCGAAACTGGAGGTCTAGTATCTCGAATGTCCAGCGTCTCTAAATGATTTAGTTTCTCTATATGTCTTGGAAGTTTTATAACGTTTGTTCTCCTGAGGCTAAGATACTTGAGAAACAGCAACTCACATATGTTATCAAGCGATCTTTGTCCAAGGTCATTGCAGCCTTCCAGATCCATGAGTCGCAGCATCTTGCAGCTCGAGAAGTCGAAATGCGTACCATTGAAGAGGGTCAACGACCTTATAGCTGATTTATCTTCAACTCCACAATATTCCTTTTGGACACTAGACTGAATTGAAAGGCGTCGGACACGGGCCACTCCTCTGTCAACAATTGGTAGGTTGTCATGTTCATCAATCAGTGTGACCAGATTTTTACTCCCAGCCTGTTCAATGATATACTCCAGCACTACACCATGAACTTGGCCCGTCTTAGCATCTCTGGAATTGCTGCAACTCTGCACTTGTTCAACAATACACCGATCAATCAACTCCTGGAAGCATTTGTGGCTATGTTTTGCAATCAATCCTTCAGCTGTTAACATCCTTAGGAAACAATTCCTCTTAATGTGATGGCCCCTAGGAAATACACTTAGATAAAGTAAGCAGATCTTGTGGTCATGATCAGGCAGGCTGTCATAGCATTGTACAAGTGCTCTTCTCATTTCCCCCAAGGCGCTCACTGTTTGCCCTACCCGTTCACAGTCTTTACTCTCTAGAAATTCTCGATCACGCCCCCTTTTGTACTTAAATGTTTAGCTACACTGATCAGTGCCAATGGTAGGCCATTACATTTACTGAAAATGCTTTTCGAGCCATTGACTAGGGCATCTACAGGTTCCATTGGACGCCCATATACTCTTCTCCAGAATAGACTTTTTGAGTCAGATTCACCAAGACATTGCATCCTGTAGACATAACGGCCAGAGCTGCAGGCTGCGGCAACTGAACCAACACTCGTGGTCATAATTATTCTGCTACTATTGCTGTTCTTAGGGAAAGCATCCACTATATCCACCCACACATATGGAGGTGCTCGCTGCACATCATCAATAAATACCAAATACCTACCACAATAAGTGAAAACATTTGTTAGGGAAAATTGGAAATATACGAGTTGGCAGAGACAGCCAACTAACTGCAGCGAAAAAGTCCATGTTCATCCAGAAAGAAAGCTTGTCTTATAGAAATAGACGTGCAACCAACTGATGCAGAAATGCTTTGATTACATGATAGAGTCCATGCTCATCCAGAAATAAGCTACAGATTGGTTTCTATAGCTCTAGACTGTTTCTATAGCCACTAGATTCGCTATGGAATATTATGAAACAGTCATTTTTAGTAGTTCAATTGTGAAAATGCTACGTTTGAAACAGGTCTGTTTATTTGAAAATTTTCAAGAATAATCTGGCCTTTTTTTGCTATAATTAGTACAGAATTCCCCAGAAAGACTTGTATGTTCTTTTTTTGTTGCTGTACGTACTAAATTAGTAAATTATGCAGTAAAATAAAATTATATACAAGTAAGATAATTCCATCAGAGGCAGACTGATAATCCCAGTGTAAAATTATAGAAGTAAAATTATATATACAAGTAAAATAATCCCAGTGTACAGGCAGTACTGGAGGCAGGAGCCGCCACTCGGGTTCCTAATAATTCAAAAGAATTAACCTCTTTGCACTGTAGCTATAGACTGGCCTTGAAAGTGAAGGATGTGCCTAATTTCAACCTTGGTTTACTAATATAAGTATAGACTAGAAACCCGGCGCGGCTTTGCCGCCCATTTTGAGTGTGACAGTCTATTATGTATATCTTACCCTTCTATTATTATTATTATTAATATTTATAGCAAAAGATTTATTACAATTAGTACCTTAGTTAGTGTTTATATTTAAAATGGAAGATTGAACTAATAGATCATGTATTACTGATATATGACTATATGAGATTTTTGAAGTTGAACTAAGTTGTCATGATTAATATTCATAGTAAAACTATATTAAAAAGTTCAAACATTTTCTCAAAATATTATTCTAAAGATATTGAAGTACACGAGTACTCGTATTATTCTGTGGTTTGTGTGAATCCAAGTGTTGTACCCACATGAGATCTGTACAACTAATTGTGAAGGTTAATTAGATTGTTATTTCATTAGATTTGAATTCACACCGCGTGTCCATAAATATTAGCCCAATATTTATTTTTTGAAACGCGTGATATATCTCAATTGTCTATTTATTGGATTTAATGAGGAAATGGAAAATCAGTAATGTCGTTTCCATAATTGTTAGAACAATATTTGTCTTTAAAACGTCTAATATATTTGTTTATTTGATGCATTTATTTTGTAAGAGGACCTGTAATGTAAAAAAAAAAAAAAAAGTGACAGAAGGGCCAGAGGAGGTTAGGAGCTGGGAGACCCGCTGGCCACATGCTCCCCCGAAACAGGGCTGTAGCCATCCTTATCCTCCCGTGTAAATAAAAAAAAAAAAAAGACAAAGCTTATCCTTGCGAGAGGCCGAGGGACTGGTGCTACGAGGCGCTACGGATCCTGGCCGGCGATGAGTCGGAGATGTTGAGGAGGGAGGTCATCTCAAGACGCGGCTCACCCGAGCTGAGTGGGGTCCGCGGGTCGACGCCATGACCATCGAGGAAGAGCAGTGCAGCGCCTCGATAAAAAGCGGCCGCGCGTGTGGAGGTTCCAGCGGACCTCGACGGACGGCGAGCTCTTCGGCACATCTCCAAATGTGCGGTGTGACAAGCTGCAGCGAGGTTTCAGCGCGGCGGCGCTGCAAGTAGTTCGACGAGGCGGCGAGCTCGAGGCGGTCGGTCGGGGCGGCGACGGCTGTGCCACAGGCCATGGCGCGGCGCACCGCCCTCGGCGCTGAGCGCGGTGGCGGAGCCCTCGGTGGTTTCGCGAGGCGCCCTCGGCCTGGCCTTGGCGGCGACATGGCCCCAAAGGCGGCTGCTCCTCGGGCGTGGCGCGGTCGTGGCCGCATCCGCGCCTGGTCCTCAAGACCGGGTGGGCCGTAGGTCGGCCGAGGTGACTCGGGCCGGCTGTCCATGTCGGGGCTGCCCGACTCGTGAGCAGCACGCCCGCGACGCTTCGTGCTGAGAGCCGGGCGGCTTCTGCGCTGACCTGGCGCCCCAAGCCTGGCCTCTTCTTGCCCTGGGAGCCCGAGCCGAGCCGGGCCACGGGCGCTTACGACGCGGCCGCTGGCTGCTTTTGGCTCTGCGGCTGCGACAAGGCGGTGGAGTGCGGCAGTGGGGGGCGAGCCAGGCCGACGGTGGCGAGGGGAGCACCGCCGTGTGCCGATGGCGAGGCCCGACGCGCCGGCGTGACACGAGCTTGGGAAAGCTCTGGAACTGAGCAGCAGGATTTGGCCTGCACGTTGATTTCTGGAAAGTTTGAGGGTTTGTTTGCAAAATGTTGAGGCATCGCCAAATCTGAAACGCCCGCGCGGTCGATCGGACGGCCCGAAATGCGGGCGACGTGGCCACGCTCACAGGCCTGAGCTTGGACTCTGGATTCGATAGTGAGAGATTCATGAATTCTGGAATAAAAGTTGTTGCTGCAAAATTTCTTTATTATCAGTTTAATCTATGTTATTATGTACTGTGACTGAAAGTCGTAGCTGAAGAATAGCTGCAAACTGAAAAGGGAGAGATCGAGAGAGGGATAACCTCTTAGGTTCCAGAATATTGTGGAGAGTAGCCGAGGGGGAATTTTTGGTTCTAACAGCTTCAAGAACATTATCGAGAAGTTCCCCAACATGGCTGCACTCCGATGCCTGAACCCAAGCAGTTAAATCAAATGCTTCTGAGACATGAGGATCGTTGTAGATTGCTCTGGCAAGTGCAGTCTTCCCTATGCCACGGCATCCAACAATGGAGATGACCCTCAGTTGATGCTTCTCGGAAGGCAAAGGAGAAAGCAGCTCAAGAAGCTCCTCTAATGGAATATCGATTCCCACCAGATCCACCTTTGGTGTATATGGGGATCCTGCAGCTCCAGCTGTTGAGGATGTAGTGCCAGTCGACGTTAATTCGGAGCTTTTTGGTTGGTGCTTCTCCAAATTCTTCATCCTCTCCTTGAAATCATTGATGAGCTGCACTTGCTCCTCTTTAGGGTTCATGCCTATCGCCGATAGAATTGAGCCCAATGAATTTGGAACCCAGAGACTATCAGTAAAGTCCTCGATATCATAAGCCAACTCTTGCAGCTGAAGCTCATCATATTCCTCTACTCTCTTCGTCATAGTCTGGAGCTCGTCCTTGATGAATCTGAGGCCAATCTTCAGCTGGATGCTCAGCTGCTTGTCCTCTTTTATCATGTTTATTTGGTACTGAAGAACACCTAGTAAAGTCTTGATGATGCTGAGAGCTTGCATTGTCTGCCCTTCCTCTTGCTTCTTTGAAATGATCCACAAGGGTACTAGCTGGATGGATGGATGGATTGATGGTGTGAAAATATCAGAGGCGCATAGGAGAAATGTCGTACCCTATCTTGTCTTGGGTTAAGATTGAATGAATGGCTGGAACAGCCCCAGCCGTGGCTCACATAGAACCGACGAAACTTCCAGGGTGTGGACCAAATTACAGCAAACTCTAATATCTATCTTACTACGACAAATTGCTCACCACATATTTTTGGCCCATACTTATCTGAGTTGACGCCACCTTGCCACACCACCCAAATGATATTATTATCTAACATATGGATGGCTGTAGTCTGGTACTCTGGGTACCCTGAAACTAACCTGTTTGAATCCACTAGTGCTAATTAATGGTTTTTTTGAGAAACACTAGTGCTAATTAATAGCTAACTAGCTAATAATACTCCGTCCATTCCAAATTATAAGACATTTGTGTTTTTCTAGGTATGCAGTTTTGCTATGTATTTAGATATACACTATGTCAGCAAGTCTGTTAGAAACCCTGTTTGGATCCTAGCTACTCCTTCCGTTTCAAATTATAGTTCAGTTTGGCTTTTGTAGATCCATTTCTTTTATTATGTATCTAGATATAGTGTATAACTAGGTGCATAGCAAAATCAATGTATCTAGAAAAGCTAAAAGTGAACTACAATTGGAACGAGGGGAGTACTAAATTTAGCAATTGGCTATTAGCACAAATGAAAACAGGCCCTAACAAGCATGGAACTAATAGTGACAGCTACGCTAGGTAAGTTGTTTTTCTCCAAAGTTGTTTGGTAAGCTCTTATAGGAGTCAGGAGCAGAGCCCTACTGCAGTCATACCAAACAAGCTCTAAATAGCTACACACCCGAGTTCCAAGAGATGGAGGGCACCCACATGGTTGGCCACTCGATACAGTCAGTAGTCCACAAGCTGATTGAAGTCATGAAGAGCAGTCCGGAGGTCTTGAGGCAAGATCTTGAGAGCCTCAAATATGATCTCGAGAAGATACCTGATGCAGGACTCACGGATGACCAAGTAAAGGTGTGGGTGAAGCAGGTCCAGGAGCTCGTCTACGATTTTGAAGACTGGAAGTTCGAATCAGAGGCAGGGATGTCCAACTCCAGCAAATCTCAGGAGTCTGAATGGCAAATCTCCAAATTCAAGGGGCTGATCCAGGACGCGCGCGAACGCTATGCAAGGTACGATCTTCTCAAGAAAGCCCTCACCACTGACGCAGATCTTGTTGACGCATCATCAAGCAAAGCACAAGCTACAAGTGATGATCATCCACCGCAGCTTTGGGGGATAGAGTCCTCATCGGTATGACCGGCCCAAAAACAGAGCTTATCCAAAGCCATCTGAATGATAAGAAGAAGACGCTGACCATGGTATCCATCCTTGGAGAAGGGGGACTCGGTAAGACTACTCTAGCAAAGGAGATATACGAGGATCTTACAGCGCAGTTCCCCTACCGAGCTTCAGTTTTTCTTGGCCGTAATCCTACCATGAAGAAAATTCTACTTGATATAATCCGTCAAGTACGTCCTCCCAAGTGTGATTATTATGGCTTAAGTGGCAGGTCAGAGTGGGATGAGAGAGTAGTAATTCCTCAGATCCGGGAATTCCTCACAGATAAGAGGTAAAGTGGTAAACTTCTCAGACTTACATAACGTACTATCTTGCACACAGAAAGACCACGATCACGTTCTAAAAGAATAACCATGAGTCATGTTGGTTTGTGACGCTCTGTCCACCTGATTATTAGTGTCTTTTTTGTCTGCCTATATAATGCACAGAATTTCATCTGGCCTCGGATGAATGATACCCTGCAGCCTTGCTCCCATGGTTTTTGCTGTCACTATACATTTCAGCATTCATTTTTCAGACAATGAAATTAATCTCTCGAAATATATAAAAAAATGATCAAATCTTTTGAAATGCCTTGCACGCTTACTACTCACAGGGCTCCCTTGGAATGCAAGAATTTCGCGGGTATCAATAATTCATTTTCATAGGAAAAACGTGGGAATATAATCAGAAAACAAAAATTTTGCAGTCCAAATGGGGCTTAATTGGCCTTCCTCTAATCTGCTTAGCAAAAGGCAAAAGTTTTTCTCCATACTTTTTCCATGTGATAGAATTATTTTTTTTATTTTATTTGAGAAGGTGACTTTCCTATCTTCCTAGGAGCTCATCTACTTTATTGATTGTGGACATTTTCAAAGTTGCACTACTGAAAGAAAAATAGAAGGAAGAAATAGTTACAACACGCTATCCTAGTAAGCCTACCACACAAGTCCACAACCAATACAATACTTGAAAGACTAGTCTCATAAGAATTACATTTACATGAAAATAATTCAGGACCAAATGAAGCTCACAACTATGAGAAGCAAATGAAATATCTTGCACTCCATAAAAAAAGAGACGCTTGTTTTCCTTGTAGCGCACCAACCGATGCGACCTCTAAACAACCAATGCGCTTCAAAGACAACTGATGAAGACCTGGCATCTTCTTGAATCATCATATCTTGCACTCCATAAAAAAGAGACGCTTGTTTGGATTGAAATTTGTATGCAAAAATTATAATGCTTCTCTGCCTTATGTATTCCAGGTATTTGATTTTAATCGATGACATACAGAGTACATGGGCATGGAAAGTTCTCAACTGTGTTTTCCCAGATAATGATTTTGGAAGCCGAATATTGGTGACAACTCTGGTGAAGGATGTAGCAGAATCATGTTCACAGTGCCGGAATGATGTTATATATCGCATGAAGGCCATTGGTTCAGAGGACTCAAGGACATTGCTTGATAGAAACGTATCTCTCCCTAAAAATGAAAGAATGGCTGCTTTCAAAGAAGTTTCAGATAGAATGTTGAAGATGTGTGGTGGGGTGCCATTGGCCATAATTGTCACAGCTGGTTTGTTAAGCAGTAGATCGATTATGCTTGGCAGATTAAAATTCCAACTCTTTGGCGAGAATTATTGCAGGACACAATGCACCAGAAAGATACTGGACATCACTTTTGCTGATATGTCCCTAGAGGTGAAGCATTGCTTTCTGTACTTGAATACTTTTCCAGTAAATTTTAGAGTCCAAAAACACCATTTGATACAGAAATGGGTAGCCGAAGGACTGGTACAAAAAAGAGAAGGAAAAAGTGTATGGGAAACAGGGGAGAGCTACTTTAACGAACTGATCTATAGAAGACTTATTCAGACCATTTGTGGTTACAAAGATGGTGAGGTAGTGGGTTGCACTGTTCATGCAGAAATTCATGATTTTATTGCATCCATGGCAAGGGAAGAGAACTTTGTTATTGCTGCTGAACAATTAGTATCTGGACCATTTCCATGCAACACGATTAGGCGATATTCTGTGCACAGCAATGATGAAGCTGAAACCTTGGTCTCAAGCACTGTGCATCTGTCTCGGTTGCGATACCTCACAATTCTTGATTATGGTACAGTGCCTGATCTTTCTGTCTTCAAACTTTTACTTGTGCTAGATCTCAAATATACATCTTTTAGCTATGAAACCCAGAGGCAGATTAGAAGTTTGTCTCGCCTGCGATACTTGGCACATGGATCAGCTTCTACAGATATGAACAGGGGCCTGGATATGAACCAAGCAAACCAAGTAGAAGTAGGAGGACTGGAGCACCTGGAAACACTGGATGTAAGTACGATACGGAGGGCACAGTTTTCTGTATCTATATACAGATTGCCAAAGCTAGTGTCTATGATTGGTCAGATTTTGCTACTGCCTGCTTTTGAAGAATCCATGAGCATGATTAACTTGGAGGAAATGTCAATCACTATAGACTGTGCAGAACAATATTACACTGTAGCAGAGCTGCTGGCCAAGTCAGAGCGGCTAAAGAAGCTTCATATCTCTTATCTTTATAATAAATCCGAATATCTACCAATGAAAAACACACATCTGGATGTCATTAGAATTTGCAAGATTGAAAGCCTATTTTTGAGTTTGACCGTAGAATGACCTTACCACTTGGTTGGACTCTGTCACCTTGCCTAAAAAGATTTGTGCTAAAGAATTCAATACCAAGAGTTCCAGATACCTGGGAATTGCTCATCAACTTAACCCACTTGGACATTAGAGTTGATGAAGTAGGAGCTGGAGACGTCTTCGTCCTCGGCAAATTACCAAATCTTCTCTCTCTAAAGTTATACTCGCAGGGTTATGACAAAAATGGGTGGGTTACTGTGTATGCTGGTTACTTTCGGAGTCTCAAGGTGGCCTGGTTCAACTGCTTGGATGATGGGATGGGCCTACAGTTCGTATACGGCACCATGCCGGTTCTTCAAAGACTCCGGCTAGATTTCAATGAAAGGAAAACGAGGGAGCTTTATGGGAGAAAGTTTGATTTCGGCATCCAGTTCCCTTTGCATCTCATTGAAGTCCACATCACCATCCACTGCAAAGGCTCTACAAATGAGGACGTGTCGGATGCGGAGGCTGCCATCAAGGATCAAATAAGTGATCACATCAACGAGCCTAGGCTATATTTAAGGCGTGTCGACCTACAATTCATGGATAACGAAATGGGTGCACCTACAATTCATGGTAAGAGCAAGTATAGTAATATGACATAACATAATTAGGCTATATAAGTTGTCATATAAGGTGTGGAGCAAGATGCAGCTTCTAAGCTGTGACTGTGCTCATGTGTATTAATTTGGATTTCCATGATTGTTGTGTACTTGTGTGTGTCCTTCCTCTATGGAAGCAGATCAAGGCACGCATTCTCACTACTACAGAATTGATTTTTTGCGTGGTGTTTAGAATTGATTTTGCGTGGCGGGCATTTGAGAAACCGCCACGGAAAATAGGTTGATTTACCGTGGCGGTTTTTTTTAATTAACCGTGGCGGTTATAATGTCCGCCACGGTAAATCGATTAACCGTGGCGGTTTTTATAACTAGCCCGCCATGGAAAATCAGGCCCAACCCGCTAGCCCAACAGGCCCAGTTTCAGTCCCACGTATAAATATCTGAGCTAGGGTTTCATCTCTCACACTCACGGTCTCGAAATCTCTCTCCCTCACTCTCCAACTCTCCGGCGTTTTACTCTCCCGAAATCGGCGCCCCCTCCCGTCGCGCGCTCCTCCCGTCGCCCCCTCCCTCCCCTCCCTACCGCCGCCCCCTCTCCCCCGCCCCCCCCCGCAGCCCTCCTCCCCTTTCCTCCCTCCCGTCGATGGCGCAACCCCGGCGGCGGCCCTCCCCGAAAGCGCCCCTGGCGGCGGTGGCGGTCCTCCCGCCCCGTCCGGGCGCCGGATCTCGACGGTAGCAGCCCTCCCGGGGTCATGGCGCCGGATCTCGACGGTGGCGGATGATCGAGTTCGTGGGCAGCGGATCCCTGCGGTGGCGGCCGGATCCGGCGGTGGCGGCCGGATCCAGCGGCGGGCGGCGTGTGGTTCTGGCGTCGCGGCAAGCGCTGGCGTGGCGAAGCCGGGCGAGGCGGCGCTGGGCGAGGCCGACGGGCGAGGCGACGCGCCGGACGAGGTGGCGTGGTGGAGGCGCCAAGCCGCACGGCGGGCCAGCGAGGCCGCGTGGTGGAGCACCGGCGGCGGATCCGCGGGATCCCATCGGGCGGCGCGCCGGATTCGGGCCCATTTGGGCTGGATCTAGGCTTTTAGGGTTTTTTTCTTTTTTATTTTTTATTCCATTAACGGTGGCGGGCACCAAAAACCGCCACGGAAAATTCACGATTTTCCGTGACCTTCCATTGGTGGCGGACCTAAAGTCCGCCACGTAAAATCCAAAAAAGTCCGCCACCGAAAAATCTGTTATGTAGTAGTGTCTGATGCTTGGCTGCCTCGAGTGGTTGTCTCTGTATACATATTGTTGAGCATATTGTTGAGCATACAGGCCTTTGTTACCCATGCATGCTCATGGATTTGGTTGTTTCTACTGTGTGGCCTCCCTACTGACCATGTGGTGTGGCTGGCTAATAAATGTGACATTTGGCTTGTTAATTGAGTTCGTTTTGTGCGCTACATGTTTAATATCAGATCATCGAATGGCCCAAAGTGACAGTACCAGATGTTTCATGCATCTTTGTTATGTATTGATGGTGTCTGGGAGTGTGGTGGACCCAGAAACCAAGAAAGAGGGGGGGTTGTCTAAATAATAGTTTTTTTTTCGAAAGCGAGCTTAGCTCGTACTTCATTGTCCCACAACACAAGCGGGACATGGTGCAGATCCTAGTCCCCCATGGCCGCTTGCGCCGGAACCGCCTTGACGACGACGACGAGCACTGAGCAGGCAGTTTTTCTTCTCAGACGCAAAATAGGTTTGTTCCTAAATACAACTTGTTAGCTCCACCGTTTTAGCCGGTGCCTTTTGTTAGTGTGTCGCCTAGTATACCCGGCATCTCTCCAGTTGTATGTCTAGGATGTAACTAAACTATCCCACTTCTCTTAATGCAAAACGGGCAATGTCTCGGTTTCGAAAGGAAAAAGAAAAAAAGAAAAAAAAAGCTCGTACTTCATTAAGGGAAGGTAGAAAGTACACACATCCTAAGCGCGTCCCATGTTGAGATAACACAAGGCGGCTTAGGAAAGGACACAATTACAAAGATCACGGGCTAAATGGTGGAGCACGTGAAATGTAAACCTGGAGAAAAACAATGGGGCTACAGAGGGTGACTAGAGAGCTCAAATGGCTGAGAGCACAGGCAGTAGGGGCTGCACCCCCTGGAAGCCAGCGGTCACCCAAGCTTCGGCCTCGTCGCGGATCGCCTCAAGTAGCTGGCACAATGTCCTGGATAGACTATCGAAGGTGCGCCTGTTGCGCTCTTTCCGTAACATCGAGGATATAAGGAGCACTAGGGAGTCAAATGCCTTCCTCAGCTGACCCGGAGGAAGGGAGCGCACACTCAACCACCACGAAAAGAGGGCAGACCTGGCAGTAGGGCAAAGGTGTGGAAGGCCAACCCGGGATAGCAGAAGCGACCACACCTGGCGAGCAAAGACACAGGAGGCAAGCATGTGGTCGATCGCCTCATCCTCCTTGGACCACAGGATGCATGTCGCGGAAGTCTAGAGCCCGTGCCGCCAACGTCGCTCCGTCGTCCAAGGCTTTCCATGCATGGCCAGCTAGCAAAATAACTTCACTTTTGGCAGGGCGGAGGCCTTCCAAATCTCTGAGGCCCCAGGGAGGGGAACTCTACCCACTAAGAACAAATGGCAGGAAGAGGTGCTGGAGTATGCCCCGCTCGCCGACCATCTCCAAACGAAGAGGTCTGGTACGTCCGGTTGCAGCTACACATGCTGCACCAAGTCGTAGACTCGCATGAAATCATGAATCACGGCGGCCATCTGAGCCCCCATGATATCACGGGTCCACTGCTCGCTATGAAGGGCTTCCCGGATAGTGCGTCGACCCTGACGTCAACTGCCGATAGCATGAAAGAGGCATGGAGCAAAGTCGTAGATGGCCCCCTCACAAAGCCAGGTGTCTATCCAAAATAGTGCACAAGCGCCGTGGCCCAAGACGATCGTGACACAGGCCCGGAACATGCTGGCGACCATCTTCTCGGTTCTGCAGGGAAGACGCGCCCGGGGCCCCTCGGGTGTGCGGTGCAGCCACTCCCAGCGGAGGCACAGCGCGACTCCTAGGTAACGAAGGTCAGGCAGCCCGAGACCTCCTAGCTCCCTCGGCGAGCACACAATAGGCCAGGCCACCATGCACTTCCCAGAGGCAGAGGAGTCCGACCCAAACCAAACGAATGCGCGGCGGCGCTTGTCAATTTCCTCAATCGCCCACCTTTACAGGGTGCAGCAGATGGAGGTGTGGACTGGGATCACGGGCGAGAGTTGTTGCGTGTGCGGTCTTCCTGCCCACCTTGGTGAGGAGGTTGCCCTTCCAAGACGGGATCCTGGCAGCCACCTTCTCATCCAGCTTCTGCTCAAATGTACGGTCCAGGCGCGAGAGAGATAGTGGCACGCCCAGGTATGTAACTGGGAAGGCCTCGACCCTGCATGGGAAGGCCTCCTGCATGGCAGCAACGTCCCCCTCGGAACACCTGATTGGCGTGATGATGCACTTCTCCATGTTCGTGGACAACTGGAGGCTCCGGTGAAGAGATCGAGGATCCGCCGGACACAGGTGAAGTCCCTTGCAGTCGGTCGGAGGAACATGACGAGGTCATCCGCGTAGATGGAGTCCCTGTACTTGATGACATCCCCAGGCAGCGGAGTGAAAACAATAGGGCAGTCAGCCTCGGTGAACATCGCATTGAGCACCTCCATGACGATGATGAAGAGCAACTGGGAGAGGGGGTCACTTTGGCGTAGACCTCGGCGTCGCAGATGCACCCACTGGGTGGCCATATAGCACCTTGGTGCTAGTGGTGGCCAACAAGGTGGCGATCCAACGAAGAGGGAAGCCCAGGCGCTCCAAGACCTCGAGGAGGAAAGGCCAAGCAACGGAGTCAAAGGCTTTGGCCAAGTCCACCTTGAGCAGTAACGAGGGGACACGGCGTGCATGCAGCCATCTACAGGTGAGCTGAACTGTCCGGTAGTTCTCAAGGAAGCGACATCCACGTATGAATGCCGACTGGTTCACCTTAACAATCTCATCCATCCGTTGTGCAAGGCGCATGGCAAGCCCCTTGGCAAACAGTTTGCCCACGGAGTGCATCAAACTAATGATCCTGTAGTCGCGCAGACCGGATGGTGCCTCGTTCTTTCGCAACAGCACCATGTACGCCTCGTTGAGGCCATGGAAGCTCGAAAATCTTGATCCCACAGCGCCTGGAAGACGCGGAGAACGTCAGGCCCAACAACAATCCAGGCTGCCTTGGAAAAGGCGCCGGTGAAGCCGTCCGGGCCAGGGGCCCTGTCCGATGGCGTCTCGCGCACAATCCAGGTGACCTCCTCCAATGTGAGAGGTGCCACCAGCTCTTGAAGATCGAGGGTAGGCAAATCAAGCCCGGAGATGTCAATGCGACGCGCCCTAGAGAATGGGGCGCCGAGCAGGTCAGAGTAGTAGGAGTGTACGATGCCCACCTTGGCCTGCTCCTCCATGAAGGTCTGGCCGGCATGGGTGATGGCGAAGGCGTAGTTCTTTTTGCGGTGGTGGCAAGACATGAGGTGGAAGAATTTAGTGCAGGCGCCGCTCTCTCGCAGATACCTCGTGACGTGCTCATTGCTCGTCCATGGTACGCTCGAGGAAGGACAAACCAAGGACGCTAAGCTTAAGCTCCTGGTGCCACTCCCCCGCTCCGACTGAGAGAGCGCGCGGGTCTCCTGCGCGACATCAAACTCCAGGCTAAGCACCCTTGCGACCGCAAGCTATAGGCGCACGTTGCTGTTGACGGTGCTCAAGCGCTTATTTTATACCACCAACTTGTTTGAAAACAAACACCAAAGCTTAGCAACTAGGATTTATACTAACAAATTCCACAAGTTTTGGTGTTTCACTTGTTTTGCAGGGACAAACTTGAATACTTATATAAAGTGGGCCAAAATTAAAGGAAAAGATAAAGTAGAGAACAAGCTCCACTTAGCCCAATGCAATACAAGGAGAAAAGCCCAAGAAACATGAATACTAGTATCCAAACATGAGCCCAAGAAGTGGAAACCCAAATCCAACATAAAATCACATTGGGCCACATGACATGGGTTTAGTATTTTGGACATAACTTTCTCATACGGACTCCATTTTCAGTGCACCACCCACCAAAACGAAGCTAACGACGAAACCTACGTGCTCACCAAATTTGAGCCCATTTGGCCCAAATCTTGGTGCGCCCGCACCCTCGCGGCTGCCAACCGGGCCCACCTTTCGCGAGGCGGTTGCATTCAACCAGAGAACGTTGGTGGGAGCGTGGCTAGGTTCGTTGTACCTGTAAAACCGATGTTTGGAGGTCGGTTTAGTGCTTTGAAGGGGAGAATATTCCAAGCATCTTTAGAGCATATGCCCTCTCCTCTCCACCTATAAATAAAGACCTCCTCCCTCACTTGTAACACACCACCAAGGAGCAACACTACCATTTCTCAAGATGTAGTAGTAGAATAGCTATAGTTGGGAGTTAGGGAGAGAGAAGCTCATGTTCCGGAGGAGTCCTTGGAGGTCCGGCAAATCTTGTCTCGGCCTTTTGTAAGACTCAAGCATTTCAATATATTTATCTTCTCCTATTACTGAATCATTCTATATGGTTATCTAAGTTTATCCTAGTGGTTGATCAAAGTATGGTTAGCGTGATAGTTATATCTTGGCATAGGATCTCCGTTCGACCGAATGCTCTAGTTATCATATGTGGTTAGAGTAGTAACCGCTAGTGTAGACGTGGTGTTTGGGCTAGAGGTTACCTGAGATTGCGCCCGACCCGACGGATAGTTGTGGTAGCCCCGGGGGTGACAGCTCCGACCAGGCCTTTGTATTCCACCACGTTCGGGTCGGTGTTTTCGTAGAGCTTTTGGTTGCCTTCTCCCGATTACGCTTCCCAGTCTTTTCGAGAATCGAAAAGGAACAGTGCCCCAAGTGCCTTCTTTGTGATTGTTATGCTTAACCCTCTACTTAGTCAATCCCTTTGGTTTCTCTAGAAAAGAACCACAGTAATGGAGAAGTAATAGGAATCTTGATCTCTCCCGTTGTCCTCCTAGCTTTGCATATTTGCTCTACCATCTTTTTACGATGTTCTCCTGTGTGTGTGTTGGCATTTCTTAACGCAATCAAAGGAAACAGTATAAAACCCATCCCAATAAAAGCGCCAGAAATGCGCCGCTGACATTCCCAAGTAAACCACCATGTCGGTGATCCGAAATGGGATTGTCAACGGGATAGATCTTGCCATCTTAGATATTTCATCCGCAAGCGCACGGATCTATCATTGTAG
This sequence comes from Hyparrhenia diplandra, assembly GCA_015847255.1. NCBI lineage: Eukaryota > Viridiplantae > Streptophyta > Magnoliopsida > Poales > Poaceae > Hyparrhenia > Hyparrhenia diplandra. Next base: position 349,731 of record JADLZK010009697.1, read on the forward strand.
CATTTCACCCGGAAGTATTGGGGTATCGTTATTTATATTTTCCCAAAGGAAGGCATGTGATTAATAATTGAGCATGGCATCTGAATAGAGGAACATGTGTTTGCTTAGACCAAATTGTTCATAACAGGGGTAAGCAATAACAGTTCAAGATAGTGTGACACACACTTAAGAATCCACCAGCAAAAGGATAAAGAAAATAGATAAAGAATAAATGAATAATCTAATGGAGTAATTCTAATGTATCTAGTCATGGCCATACAAATGAATAGTTAGGATCATATGCAAACCGATTTAGTCATGGTTAGGTCTAGGATAACGGGAGACTCCACGGATACCATACGGCCCGATAGGAAGCATTTACGAACTCCTACAAAGACACACTAACGTGGGGGATTTTAAGGGGACGGTCAAGGCTTGTCATGACCAAGCCGCCTACCCCCTCAACCGTGGCGTGCACTCATATCCGCAGTGTCGTAATACCCAGGCACCATGCCCGCATATCGAGCACTACTCTTGTCCCCCAGGATCCCCACTCGTCGAATGGACGGACTAGAACAAGAGCAAACCCGCAGAACAACGAACCGATATCCCACCTCTAATCAAGTTAGGCATATGATGATCGATGAAGAAATGTAATGAACATGTCAAGATTATGATATGTAAACTATATGCTAGTTCATATACCAACACAAGAACATGAACAAGACTATACTCTAGTTCATAAGTTAGGCCAAGAACATAGAAATGAGACTTGTAAATAGAAGAATGCTCCATTGAGAAGATATATTACCAAAGCACTTTCTTCTAGGAGACAAGCCCTCCTTGTAGCTCTTCTACTCCAAGTACTAACCAAGAAAGAAGAAGAAAAAAGAAAGAAGAAGAAGGAAGAAGTAGAAGAAGAGAGAGAGGTAGAGGTGGTAGAGAGGGAGAGATTCTTTGGTTTCTTTGGACTCCAAGTGGTGTGTGTAGAGAGAGGGAGAGAGGGGGCCTACATATACACTTGGAGGAGGGGCCTAAGTGCTAATTTACACCAAAAACCGATCCGTAAACCTTCCTTGTGTGCGCAAAACCGACCAACTAAGGGCGGGAAACCCTGTTTGGAAGGTGCACGAACCGCCTCCCGAGGGCGAAACCGCCCGAGGGGAGGGTGCGGTCAAGACCAGCGGTGCGCGGCGCCGCACCCTCGGGCTCGGCCCGCCCGGATCTTGGTGGGGTGTCGCCTTTCGCCCGAAAAGTTGTGGGCCGGGCTTTGCTCGGCCCAGATTTGATGTTTTGGGTCGATTTGCTCTTGGGCTTGAGTTTTGCAATTATGCGCTTTCGGGAAGGCGTACTTTGGTCGATTTTCCACTTGCTTTTTATTATAAATCTGCAAAATAAAATACAAGACACTACAAGTGGAATTTATTAGTGATAAATGCATATGAGTATAAAAAGGTTTAATTTTACTCCCTTTATGGTAGTAAGTTGACGGGAAAAATATGTCGATTCGTTACCGGTCAACAAACTCCCCAAGCTTACCCTTTGCGTGTCCTCGAGCAAAAGAGATAAGTACTTGGTTGTTGATCGGGAGTTGCTACTATGCCGATTACGTTTTACAAGTGCCGGGGTTATAATAAGATTTTCTACTAGAGTTTGAATAAAATGGCACATCTTTTCCCACCCTTTATTACCTTTCATCGTGGCGGGGCTTTCCGGCTTTTCTCAAAGCCTTGGGCGGTTGCCGATAGAACGGTTATAACAGAGGTGCTTATCATTCATCCTTTTTTGATCCACTTTTTATCAGGGTTTTTATTTAGATGGTTTTTATTTTATTTTCTTTTTCGAGAAAGCATGGGCTTTATTGCTATATCATTTTTTTGGAGAGGTGGGCTCTGCTTTCGCTCTCGGACACTTGTCCATTTTTATCTCATTTTTTTAGCATAGCCCATATCTTTTCTCTTTCCAAAGTATAGATTCCCGGATGTCAAGTTTCTCTTTTGGACGAAGTCATAGCAAATCCATTTGTACCATATCATACTTGGCAACAACTTAGACTAGATAGAGCCTATGCAACCCACATGAATCAGGTTTTTTCAGGATGAGTTTTTAGAATTAGCCACTAAACCCAAACTTTAGAGAAATTTGAATTATAAACTAGGCACAGGCAAAGCATAAGACGAGCAACTATTCATCATTTCAACAAGGGACTAAGACTAAACATTTTTATAGCTCATATATATAAGCATTTAAGGCACCAAGAAGAGCTACTTATTCTATTTTTGGATTTTGGTTTTTTTTAGGTTTTTCAATGCAAGGTTGCTGAAATGTAAACATGCTCAAATAAAATAAAATTTGATGGAATTAAATATGCAATGCAGTGATACTGTGGGGGTCCTCCCCAAGCTATCTGGGGGCCTATAGATCGGGATCGAAGCCTTGGTACCTCCGAATGCTTCCTCGCGTGCGTTGCGAGTAGCCATGTTGGACTCAATTGGGTCCATCTTTGCCGACTCGCCGCTCCCGGTTCCGCCGCCATCATGCGGTATTTTGCACATGGGAATTGAGCGTATGCTCAATGTTCCTAGTGCGGACGCCGAGGTCTTCGCATTTGGATACCGATAGCCTCCACCCCTTGTGGTGGATGCCCGGGCCGGACCGGTGGGGGCATATCGTCGGAGCCGTCATCAAAGTCAAATCTGTTGGCCCTCCATGCCGCCGTGGTCTCCTTGAGGCCACTCGATGGTGCCGGTGTGCGAGGCGGTGGCTCCCACCTAGGATCATACCGGGTATTACCCCCTGGGTCCCCATAGGATGAGGCCATGCCGCCCGGAACATCGGCGTGAGGGCCGTGGTTGCGGCCGTGGCGTGAAGTAGGGCCCATGGGAGGAGGATCCGACCTCCGGTCTCCCCGACACTGCGTGAAGAACCGATGGGGGGTATCTTTCTCCCAAGCTATTAACGACGCCTCGAGCTCAAATGTTAGTACACGGCTTTTATACAATCAGTAAGTCCGGGTTAGGTAACCGAACTATAGTTGCATAGCAGGGTGAAAAGATGACCAAGCTCGCCCGGATGGTAAAATTTTAACTAAATGCCCTCGCACAAGCCGCAAGAACAGTCCAATAATCCCTCGGGTGTAGAAATGTACTCTATTTGTCGATTTTCCAAAGCTCCAATCGCATTTTCCAAAGTCGAAGCGAGGCGTGTGATAAGAGATGTGCGGTGACAGAACAACAACTTTTGTGATAATATGTAAAAAGTTCACGCACATCTCTACCACATCGAGCTACTTTCTCCTTGTGGACAACAAAGATAGAGTAATTTTAATTCAACCTCATTCACCCATCTAACCCCGTGTCTAGAAAAACAAAGTCAACAAGATCCAGCGGTGGATAAATCTAAGTGATGGGTGCTTTGGATCTCGCGAATGGCGAGGTTTGACAGTTCCGGTCTCATGAGCACCGGATATCTCCTCCCAAAAATGATTTCTAACAAAGCCGGGAGAGCAACATCTATGTTTATTGCACATCTATAACTAAAACCCCAGTGACGAGCTAGGTCCGCCCACGTAACATGATAGAGTGTACCAAAGAGGCGGAAAGAAATTCTAGCCTGGTCCTCTACTAGTGTGCATAGAAATCGTATTGTCGAGGAGGCGAGAACCTTCCTCCTCGAGAGGGGGAATGTCACGCCACCCGACCGCTTCTCCAAAGGTTAGGAAATTCAATATCCATACCTGTTTGTTCGAGGAGCTGGGGGTCGATTCCCGGCGTGTGTTGAAACACACGGTCCTTGAGTAGGAGATATGCTTGCATCTCCCGGTCTCCATGAATGTCGAGGTATGGTGCCGGCGGCCGTCGATTGTCGGGGAGCTTGAGCTTCTTCTTTCCCCGACGGGTGCAACGTCTTCTTGCATGGGGAACCTTCAAGGTCGTCGAAGTCGATGGCGGTGCTTGTGCTTGTTCGCCTCAAGCCGTGTCTTGATGACCGCCTCAACCCGTGAAGATCTTCCCAGCTTTCTTCATGGCTCTGCAAAAACGATTGAGCGAGACCTCGGGTGTGCAAGGGTTAGATGAAAGTATGAACTTTCACACTCGCGATCTTGCTTGGCACAATGTTTTTGGTGGAGAAAATGGAGTGTAGAACAAGTCGGAGAGAGTGTGAGAGTGAGAGAGAGTGAAAATGAGGGGTGTGTGCTCTCACACCGGTGCTCGGGCTATTTATAGCCGAGCCAACCGGCCGAGGGTCGCTCCACACAACGGCTAGGAGCCGTTGGCTAAAGCAGGGCCCGGACGGCGCCGGGGGTGGGTGCGGCCGCACCTTGGGGGTGCGCTACAAGCGCACCGCCCGAGGTCGCCGCGGGCCGCGCTTTGGCGAGCGGCGTGCACAACGGTCACGAAAAGTTCGTGGTCGTTGTTTGCTTTTGCGCGGTTTCGACCGTTCTCTCCCCTTTTGAATTTCTCCAAAAATTTTCAAAAATAAATTTATTTTTGGAAAAAAATTATTTTAAAAATATCTTTGTTTAAACTTTTTATGTAGAAAACATTTTTCTTAATTTTCAGGAAATAATTTATTTTATTTATGAAAACTTTTTATTTTAGTTTTAAAAAAATATTTTCTTATGTAATAAATATTTTTGTTTATTTTGATAATAAAATATTTTATAAAACACTTTTTTTCGAATATACCCCATTTTTTTCTTTTTGGATATACCCATTTTTTTTTCTTTTGGATATACCCCATTTTTTTTTTGGCGGGTTATTTATAGTCACTGTCGACTTTCCCCTCGCCACTGGCGGAGAGTATCTCGCTCCGGGGTTTCGGAGTCGATCCTTTTAACATTCCACACCGGTCTTGATGATGTTGATTGCCGGGTGTGTTGTTGCTTGTACCCAATGAATGGGCACTTTACCGCCTTTGTCCCTCGATATGGAAGACAATGAAGCCCTTCCCCCGGACTAATGTGAGCTTTAGCCGTATAGAGAAATGGCCTCCCCAGAAGGAGAGACACATCCTCTTTCGGGCCCATGTCTAGGACCACAAAGTCCAAGGGGATGCATTCATCTTGGATTTTAATCAACATGTCTTCCAAAGTATTCCCTCCGGCCGCCTTGTTGATTGATCCGCCATTTGGAGGACGGTTGGCAGGAGTAAGTGTTCCTCCATGGATTTTGTTGAAGGTGGCCTTGGACATCACGTTGATACTAGCCCCTGGTCACAAAATGCATTAGCAAAGTTGTGGGGCCAATGGCACGGTGATGATCGGACGCCCAGGGTCGCCCTTCTTGGCAATGAATGGCGAGCTCACAGGGGATCTTCTTTAGCTCACCGGGTTGGTCGAGCCTCGAGAGATATCATGTTAACCGACTCGTGTGGGACCTCGGGTTGCCTTGGGATCCTTCCCGAGTCGTTAACTAGCACTTGAGCAACAACCGAGCCACTGTGTCTCTATCATTTTGTTGAAACCGAAGTTGGTTCTTTACAGCCACGTCAACCCTTCGAGCTTATTGTTCACACCTTCCGGGATCTTGTCTTGGTGGCTCATCTTTTGGTGAGATTTTCGTTAATTTTCGCCGCCGCCAGCACTGGTCCTTCAATGATGGTCGACCGGGGTTATAGTTGGAGTTGTATCCCCGGTTGCCTTGGAATGGTGGCTGGGATCGTTATTCCAGCTCCCGCGAGGTTGGCGATACTGGGCTGGCCGTTGTTGATGAAGGCAACTTCTTCACGGGTCTCGTGGCAATTATCCCCCGAGTGGCCAACTTCACCACACGTCTCACAGGTCATGTGAGCGCCTCGCGGGCGTAAACCGGGCGCTATTTGTGTAGTAGAGTCCGGGCTACGCTCCTCCGGTTTCTTCAGCCAGAAGATCCATTTTTGCGCAAGCATGTCCGCCTCCTTCACGGTATGCATGCCTTTTTGTGTTTTGGCGGGGCTCTATCTTCGCCCGGCCTACCGATTTGCCACCATTTTGTCAATCGGGGTTGTTGCCCGATCGATGGTGGCGATAGGAATACACCACCAAAGAGCGGCGTCGAGGTGCCCCCTTGGATATGGCCGTGAGACCATTGTAGAAGTTACGAGCACCGGCCAATTCTCCATCCCGTGGTGCGGGCATGCTAGAATGTATTCTGCCGCGGCCTTTCCCACGCCTCGGGAATGGGTTCCATCGAGTTCTGGCGGAAATTGGCGATCCTCCCCTCGGGGCATTGGTTTTGCCCATGGGGAAGAACTTAGCGAGGAACGCAGCGAGAGCACTTGGCCCATCTTCGGCGACTTTCTTGTCCTTGTAGAACCATTGTTTCGCCTTCCCCACGAGGGAGAAGGGAAAACAGAGGCGAGCCTTGATGACGTCTCGCTGCGACATCCTTGATGACGATTGTGTCGCATAGCTCCAGGAAGTGTTGGAGATGAGCATTCGCGTCCTCGCTAGGCAGTTGTTGACACCTATTATAGCATAATATTACTAGTCAACTAAACTTGGATAAGGGCTTAAAATGAATTTTAACATAAGTCTAGGGGTTTAACTAACATAATTCCACGAGTTTTGGTGATTTATATAATTTTAGGGACTTAATAGATAATTGAGAGAATAATGGAGAAAGTTCCGGAATATACAAGTCCTATGAAGACCAGACTTGTCCGTGAAGCAACTCAACCCGAAAAAGTGAACTAAAACACTCTAGAAGGAACCACAAGACACCGGAAGAAACGAGAGGACGAGAGGAGACTCTGACCTGGCGGCCGCCAGTGCCACATAGGCCAACCTCCGGGCTATAGTGACCAATCAGGTCCAAAGCTTTGTATGTCGGTTTATCACCGACCTTGAGGTTGTATCTACACTTTGCCAAGGTCGGTTTGATCCAAGGGTTCACGCTCATCGCCAAGGCCTATATAAGAAGACCCCCGCTTGTGGGTTAAACCCGAATTCATTCTATCTCATTATTCATTAGTCTTTCGGTTGTAGAGGTGTCCCAATGTAAGGATAACCTCTCTCTGGGATTAGTGAATTAGAGGTAGATTAGAAGTAGATTAGCTATGTAATTAGAAATAGATTAGACATGTAATTACAACTAGATTAGATCTAACTTAGATCTAATCGGGAGTAAAAGGAGAGAGGAGCTATGCTCTCATTGCTCGATATGTCTTGAGTATGGTATGTCTTTATATCTTCTCTACAAGACTTATGATTCACATATTTATCTTCTCTATTTACTTCCATGTTTTACATATATGGTTAAGTATAGTTGTTATGCTATTGCATGGGATCTCCGCCGCATCGAAAGTGCTCTAGTTATCATATGTGATTAGAGTAGTAATTGATAGTGTAGACATGGTGTCTAGACTAGAGGTTATTTTTGAGATTGCACCCAACCCAACGGATAGTTTGTGGTAGCCCTGTGTGGTGACAGCCCCGATGGCCGATGTATTCCACCACGTTCGGGTTGGTGTTTGTAGGACCTTGCCAAACCTTCCTAGCCCCCTTCTCATCCCTTTCCGTGGCTAGTGCTTTGGTGTCGAAGTGTTATGGTATAATTGCTATCATAGAACCTAAGTAATAGAGAAGTATTTAGGAACCTTGATCTCTTCCTTTGACCTCTTGATTAGTTTAGTTCTCTTGACATTTAGTTAGCTTATTATTTTATGCTTAGATATTTAGTTATCCTTTAACAATTACCCCCTCACTATAGTCTAGTGGTTTCTTCGAGTTAGTAGATACATGATTGTGACTTATTAGAATTCTTTAGTCAAAGCTTCCCCTGTGGATACGATACTCTAGAATACTCATCCTAGGGAAAAGCTACAATGGTAGGTGTTTTGATTTTGCTTGAGATTCCTTCATATTCTTTTAGCACTTAACAAATGCCAACAAGCTTTTTTGGCGCCGTTCTTGGGAAGCAATTGGTCTAAAGATTCTAATGATGATCATGATGTACGCTAATTTAGTTTATCATTAGCTTTAGTAGGATTATCCTTGTTACGTTGAATTGTGGAATAGACGGGACAAAAGATGTCGTTGCGACTTTCGGACAAGATTCCACAAGAAAAGAAAAGAAGAAAGATTGAAGAACCCGTGGTGCCCTGATCATTTCAAGATTTATCACCATTGGAACCCCTGCTATCTCAAGGTATGTATTTAAATATATATTATTCTAACCATGTATAAATTAGGGAGAAGTCGTCGTCACAAGAATTCAATGCACACATCTCAAGTGACATTACATAGAAGCTGCACATCATGGTAAGTATGATTAAAAGGTGAGAAAGTCTTGCTAATTGACTATAAATTGATTGAGTAGTTATAATTTAATTTCTCGCATTGCATGTTTACTTGATCAACTCATGCATTCACTCCACTTAGTTTATGCTTTTTTATAGTAGATCCATTGCATGTTTAGTTCTTGCATACATCCATATAGTTTGCATCTATTAAAAAAAAAAGTTATTCTCACCATGATCATGCTCTTTTCGTCTCTATTTAGATAAATCTCTATAGTGTTATCATGCTACCTTTGTTTGCCATTGTATGCCTTGGTTTAGAAGTATTGCAAGGATACTTCTAAAGGTTTTTAAATTAAGCGTGGTGCTTAGGTTAAAATGCCTTCCTTAATTGAATTAGACATGGAGTCTAGTTTGGTTATTGAACTAGAAATTGCTTGTGTAGACATTGGATATTTTGTTGGACTAACCCTTGTAGAAAACTCTCAAATCCAAATCGGGAAAGTCAAGAGATGAACATATATCAGAGATGAAGCAAGGCATATGATGAACTCCAACCTTGTGCAAAAGGAGACTCGACTCATTCATTATTGATGGAAGAACTATAAGTATCGAGATATCATTCAACTTGTCTTTTGCTACAAGTTACCTTTGCCTTGATCCACATGCTAAAGTGCAGCCACAAATAAAATAAGTTATAAGACATGATAAATAGAGTCTGTGCTACAAGTAAACAAAGAACCATCTTTTCATTAGCATAGATGAGATCTTATGAACTCGGACAACAACCCCTCGTTTCAACCATATGTTGTATATTCCCTCGGGTATGTGTCCACTAATATTTTGCAGGAAAGGTCTATGCTATGTCCATTCGATGAAGAAGAGTGTCATACAACACGATGACGAAAAGTAATCATTCAACGAAGTGGATGGACAAAGCAATGGGTCACAAGAACATCAAAGACAGGTAAGTGAATATAAATCACATATTTGTTTCCAACTTCTATCTTATGTTCTAAAAGAATAATAATAATAATAATAATAATATATCCGAGCATATGAAGGCTCTAAAAGGAAACAACAACATGTTCTTTGGACAAGTTCCCTTCGGGTATTCTTGGTCACTAACCTTGTAGGGACAAAGGATGAACAACATCTAAGGACATGGTGATTGCAACACACGATTAGGGACGGTCCAGCATTCACACTTAGTGCCGAGTGATAGGAAGGCTCGAGCATGGGGGAGAAAGGTCGACTCCTCTAAAGATCATCCCGACATTACTCTTCCTCCTCTACTCAAGTTTCCGTCACTTTCGGACATCTTTGGAATAAAATCATGAGAGGAGCAAAAAGGTCCAAGTGCAATTTAAAGAATAAGAAAGAAAGGACGATGCAATTAAGGAGACAAGTGTGGAACAAGATACACAAGAGGCCATAGAAGAAAAAGGACCACCATAAGGTGTTCTATTTGTCACACTCAATAATAAGGTAACATCTTGAGGTAAGTTGTCATTACTTAAGCTTTATCTAAAGTATGGCTTGTTCATAAAAAAAAGAATAAAACATGTTAGAGTTTCAACCTTACATGATTCAACTTCATTAGCTCAACATGTTTTGCTTCTTTAGTTGTTCCTACCACCATTCTTTTGATTTCTTAGTCCTCATCTTGCAAGCCAGAATATAGTTTACCTTGCTTTGGAAGTATCATAATCATGCTTTTAATGTTTAGATAAGAGAATCCTTCCAAGAGTCAATGAGCTTGATTTGATACGTCCAATGTTTTATTAAAAAACAATCATGCTCAATCTTGATCTTATCACCCAAGTTAGGTTTAATAAAAGAGTATAATAAATCAATTCTATCTTGTTTGTTGTGCCTATGGTTAGAGAAGAATGAATGAAGTTTTGGTTCTGTTGGTGTTTTTCCCACCAATGAGCCCATGCACTTGATCTCTACCATGACTTTGCAAAGGGGACACACTTTGAGCAAAATGGTGGAGAAGCCTACCGTCTCTCCGAATTCAACAAGTGAATGTCCTATAAGCATGCACACTAAACAAGAAGCTACTTACACTTCACTCCAACTCATAAGACCAGCTAAGAATATGGGTGACGCCATCCTTCACATTTCAAGAGCACAACCGTCAAGATTAGATAATACACTCAAGGAAACGACAAGGTAAGAAGTCTTGTTCGGAGGACTTAAAACACTGAATCTTCGCCGAAAAGGTAAGATCGGTAGTTATCCATATTTATTTCTTTGCATTGCATAATTATTTCCCTTTAGCATATTTACATTATAGCATTAGCCTTGCATTAGAAAAGAAAAAAAATATATTTGTTTGTTGCATAGACATGAAAAACTCCAAGCCCCATGTGAGTAATTTTGTGGTGTGTAACAACCCACAAGGATATTTACTTGTGGTGGCATAAAAATAAAATAAATATGCATGCATCTTCATTCTTTATTTTTGCATAGAAAATCTAAAAATATTTAATCTTTCCGAAAAGATTTCCAAATAGACAAAAGCAATGTGGCTGACCCTAATGCTTAATCAAGTTCCACTAGTTTTGTTGTCTATTTAAGTTCAAGAGGATTTCAAGGAAGAGAGACATGACACATGGTGTCCAAAGCATTAAAGAAGATCAATCACCCACCATCACTATCTACCTCCACTTCCAACCATCAAGAACATTGAAGACTATGTCAACATCAAGCTTGGGGAGTGCAACCCCGATTATCCGAGATAAGTATCTTATTATCTATATTATATTATGTATTATTATTAGTTAAATATTTTTTTTTTTTTTGTTTGTTAGAAAGTTTGTTAAGAGTCTAGTTTTAATAGAGTCTAAAAAGTCTTTTGTTAGAGTGTGAATAGTTGCTCCGTTGTTATACTTTTCTAGTACCTAGCTTTCAAGCTTAATTTCTCTCAAGCTCCATTTGCAAAATTAATTTTTATTATTCAAACTTGAAACATTTGAGTTGCAAATGCTTGCTCTAAAGTCTAGGTAATTGATTGATATGATATATGATAGTCCGAGCTGCTATTTGATCTTACTCCTAGTGACACTAGATTTACGGAGATTTATATTTTAAAATTGAAAATGCACATGATAAGTTCCTGTATGACAAGAGTGTGAACCTCCTACCACGACCATATATACATGCTAATTAGATTAGGAAAACCTTTTGAAAAATATATATATATAGGTCGCTTGCTTTGCATTGAGTTTGTTCAATCTTTGTCGACCTTTAGAAACTTGTCATGCTGATCCTATACACTCCACTTACTTCATTTCACTATCATCCACTTACTCTAGCCAACAAAAATGTTCTACTCTTATCGGGGAGAACAACCAAAAATATTTACTATACCCATCCTTTCATTCATTGCTAGCCAATATCTTACAAAAGCTCCATTACATTTATACCTCTCAAAAGTTATTGCAAAAGAGATCCGGGTTGTGTATCTTTTAAAAGAAAAAGAAAAAGGGAGATGAAAAATGGATAAAAGTCCTACGCAAGCGAGTAGAGTCTACCTCCCTAAAGAAAAGAGATGAATAATGAACAAGTGTTTGAGGGCGAGTAGAGCCCACATCTCTAAAAATAAAGATGAATAATGGACAAGTGTCAGAGGGTCGAGAGAACCCACATCTTTATAAGAGAGGAAATAATGGACACAAGTCCGAGGGCCAACAGAGTCCACCTCTCTTGCTAAAAAAAAAAGAAAGAAAGAAAGAAAAGAAAGAGATACAACCCGGGTTCTCTACAAAAAAGTTTATGAAAAGAGAGAAGATTCCTAAAAGGAGCAAAAGTAAGATTTCCCATCATCTATTCTATTCACTCCATACTTTACTATATTCCATATATAGTCTATCCACCATACACATGCACCACTTGATCGGTGTGACTTGTATCTTTGGATCCATTGCTTGAATTTACGATATATGCTTAGTAAAAAAATTATTTTCTCTTACCTATGAGCTCCACATATATAAGCTTTAGATATTAGGTGAGAGAGAAGAAGGCATATTATATTAATGCCTTAGCTAAAAATGTTATATATTATGAGAGTAAGGTAACACTATATTATTGCCTAAGAGAGGATCCACAAATACCACAAATGAGAGATTAGAGAGAGTCATCTTGAGGAACTTTGAGTTTTATTTGAAAATCGGCAAAAACTCCGTATGACAGTTGATCAAAAGAGTTTGAGATATAGTGCTTGACTTGGATCGTTTCTATCTTTGAATTACTCAAGATTGCAGAAAAAGATATAAAGCCCCAAAAGGTAAGAGGTAATTGAATAATTAAAGTTTGAAAAAGTTTATCTTTATCTAGAGAGAAATTTTGTTTGAAAGCATGTGTATTTTAAAGGTGTGATAGCGTTGCGGCAACTCCCCGATCCTTTTGCTAAGTTTGGCTTTACTAGGGACTAGCAAAGGGTAAGCTTGGGGAACTTGTTGACACCTGTTATAGCATAATATTACTAGTCAACTAAACTTGGATAAGGGCTTAAAATGAATTTTAACATAAGTCTAGGGGTTTAACTAACATAATTCTATGAGTTTTGGTGATTTATATAATTTTAGGGACTTAATAGATAATTGCAGAGAATAATGGAGAAAGTTAGAATATACAAGTCCTATGAAGACCGGACTTGTCCGTGAAGCAACTCAACCCGAAAAGTGAACTAAAACACTCTAGAAGGAACCACAAGACACCGTAAGAAATGAGAGGACGAGAGGAGACTCTGACCTGGCGGCCGCCAGTGCCACATAGGCCGACCGCCAGTCTACAGTGACCAATCAGGTCCAGCTTTGTATGTCGGTTTATCACCGACCTTGAGGTTGTATCTACACCGTTGCCAAGGTCGGTTTGATCCAAGGGTTCACGTTCATCGCCAAGGCCTATATAAGAAGACCCCACGCCTTTGAGGGTTAAACCCGAATTCATTCTATCTCATTATTCATTAGTCTTTCGGTTGTAGAGGTGTCCCAATGTAAGGATAACCTCTCTGGGATTAGTGAATTAGAGGTAGATTAGAAGTAGATTAGTTATGTAATTAGAAATAGATTAGACATGTAATTACAACTAGATTAGATCTAACTTAGATCTAATCGGGAGTAAAAGGAGAGAGGAGCTATGCTCCCATTGCTCGATATGTCTTGAGTATGGTATGTCTTTATATCTTCTCTACAAGACTTATGATTCACATATTTATCTTCTCTATTTACTTCCATGTTTTACATATATGGTTAAGTATAGTTGTTATGCTATTGCATGGGATCTCCGCTCGCATCGAGTGCTTTAGTTATCATATGTGATTAGAGTAGTAATTGATAGTGTAGACATGGTGTCTAGACTAGAGGTTACCTGAGATTGCACCCAACCCAACGGATAGTTTGTGGTAGCCCAGGTGGTGACAACCACGATGGCGATGTATTCCACCACGTTCGGGTTGGTGTTTGTAGGACCTTGCCAAACCTTCCTAGCCCCCCTTCTCATCCCTTTCCGTGGCTAGTGCTTTGGTGTCCCGAAGTGTTATGGTATAATTGCTATCATAGAACCTAAGTAATAGAGAAGTATTTAGGAACCTTGATCTCTTTCTTTGACCTCTTGATTAGTTTAGTTCTCTTGACATTTAGTTAGCTTATTATTTTATGCTTAGATATTTAGTTATCCTTTAACAATTACCCCCTCACTATAGTCTAGTGGTTTGCTGAGTTAGTAGATACATGATTGTGATTTATTAGAATTCTTTAGTCAAAGCTTCCCTGTGAATACGATACTCTAGAATACTCATCCTAGGGAAAAGCTACAATGGTAAGTGTTCTGTGCGCTTGCAGATTCCTTCATATTCTTTTAGCACTTAACAAATGCCAACAGCCGGTCCACGAGAATGGATGGCCTACACCATGGTAATCGGCCCGGTCTTGTGACTCAAAGTTTTTGTCGCCACGTTCACCCACGGCCCGGTGGGCACGTTGGTGACAATGGGTAGAGAAAATCGCGCGGCGACTTCGGGCCATGGCTTGAGTTGCGGTTGGTGCGGGGATGTCGGTCTCAAATGGGGTTTGGGTTGGCTGAAGAAGAAGCGCACGAGACCGGTTCTTCCTTAGGAGTGCCTACGGATCGGAGGTGAAGTTTTCCTAAGAGGAAACCCCGACATACACTATCCTGTTTTCATCCACAACAGGAGAAAACATAAAGGATTAGCTTTGTATGAGCAAATGGTAGCCACGCACATAGTTCATAGTCATAGCTAGCTATTTATTATATTTTTTTTCACAATGCCTTCCCGAGAACGGCGCCAGAAATGCTTGTTGGCATTTCTTAACGCAATCAAAGGAAAATGTATAAAACCCATCCCAATAAAAGCGCCCGTTTAAATGCGCCACCGACATTCCCAAGTAAACCACCATGTCGGGTGTGCGAACACATGGTTGATTTAGGTCGCATGTGTTTAGTTTTGTGATGTAGTGATTGTCAACAGTCAACATTCTCCTTCTATTTTCTTTTATCTTTTATGCTTCGGCTATGTTCACCGGCACACGTGGAGTGTGTCGAAGACGGTATCTCTTGGTTCGTGTTGTGCGGGTGTGGAGCTCGGAGATGGTAGGCGACGGTGAGGTGAAGGGGGCCAAGGAGGACGTGCGGGCCGGCCGGACGCGGAGGTGAAGGACGGACGTGAGGCTTGGACCGAGGGGACCGGATCGCCCGGGTGGCTAGCCATGGTGGGCGACATCCGGGACATCGGCGGATGCAAGAGGGCGTGGCGGGACCGTGTCGTCGGGTCAAGGCGGTGAAGGCGGCGTGCGAGGCGAGCGGGGAGCTCGGATGACTTGGCGACTTCGGGCGGTCAAGGCGGCGATGACACGTGTCGAGGAGGTTTGGTGGTTTGCCCTCAAAACCATCGGCGCGGGTTTAGTGGTTTGGGCCTCAAAACCATAGGTGCGGGTTTCGCGGGTTTGGACCTCAAAACCCGAAGTGTTCCGGCGGATGGAAGGGCGGCACGTGGCGGCATCGGGGAGGTTGCGTGGAGGCAAGGCTACCGATGAGGAGGCGCGGTGGCCGTCGGATCAAAGATTACCCGAGTCGCGAAATAGCCTTAGGGTTACAAAATTGACTCATGTATCTTAGGGGGTAGTTTAGGGAGAGGGAATTGGGGCTATTTAGCGAGGCATACTCCTTCATCCTCCCTTGCCTCTCATTTCTGATTTCTAGCTAGGGTTCCGGACTCTTGGTGTGAGAGGTCCACCGATCTTGTATCGTATTTGTTTGAGCAAGGGCTAGCTCGAGTAGCCCGTCACGGGGGGTGGCGTTTGGGTTGTTTGGATCGGTGTTCTTTGTTGATCTTGTCTTTGTGATTTTTGTTCATCACTTGTTCTTCCCGAGTTCATCCTCTCCCCTCTATTCTCTTAGCGATTTCTTCGTTTTGGCACCGTTTGATCTCGTTTTTCTTGCCTTGATTCGTGCTAGGACGTGAGAGGATCATTTCCACCGAAGGGTTTGAGCTAATTCCTCACGAGCACGTGGATCGGGCAAGTTATAGATCGAGGTGACTTTTTGGTGTGTTCTTGGGTGTGATCGCGATTTCTTTCGATTCACTCCGTCAAACTCGAAATTTCCAAGGGGAAATGGTCACCCACATGCCTAGATGCTATGGCTTGATTCTTGTGACACGAGGTTTCGTTTGATCGAGTTTGATCTAGTTTTTTGGGTGAAGTCGCCGCCGGTACATTGTATTTGCTTGTTTGTTGCGGGCGGCGGCGGACAGTCCGTGAGGCGGACGATCCGGGCGCCTCGGGTCTCGTCTAGTTCGAGCCGAGGCCAAGTTCTCTCTATCACCACCTCGGCATCCGGACGGTCCGGGCTATGGGTGCCCGGTCCGGCGCGGTCACCGGTCCAAGTCGTAGCTCTGATCAAACGTCGGTCCGGTTTTACGAGTTTGAGTGTCGGATTTGTCGAGACCCGAGGGAGCGGGCGGTCCGTAGTTCAAGTTTCGGCCAAGAAAGCAATTCGTTCGGAGTGTTGATTTTTACGGAAAATGCGCTGCGGACGATCCGGTTTTCAAGCCCGGACGGTCCGACCTTGCTTGTTCCGGCGGCTGTGTTTCTATTGAGTTTTTCCTACTTTGGCTCTCGGACGGTCAGTCGGTCAAGGTTCGGACGATACCGCCCTTGCCCGACTAGTGCCGACGGACGATCCAGAGCATCCGAACGGACATCCGAAGTTCCTGGGGTTTGAGCTGGTTCTTGTGAGTTTGCTCGCGTGGTTGTTTCGAGTTGTTTCCGGTTGATCCGCTGTGACTCTAGAGCAATCTCTAGGTCATCCACCTTGCATCCAAGGTCGTGATCATACCGTGTGGTGTTCGATTTGCTCCGAGGGGTTGTGAGAGCTACATGTTCACTAATTCAAAAGAATTTAGTTGAGGCTCCCATTCACCCCCCCCTCTGGTCGCCTATTCGGTCCTTCAATTGGTATCGGAGAGCGGGTTAAGGGTCATATCTACCTTAATCGGTTCTTGATCCATGAAGGCGACATGGAGAGGTTTGGTCACTTTGGTGGCAAGCCTCCCGAGTTCGATGGCACCAACTATCCCTATTGGAAGATCAAGATGCAAGCGCAACTCATGGGGATAGATTGGAGAGTGTGGGAGATTGTCGGGGACGAGAACTACCAAGTGCTAGCCATTTCGAGTGGGTGAGGATCAAATTGCCCAACACAACGCCAACAACCAAGCGAGGAGTGTCTTGTTCTCTAGCCTCAAGGATAGTGAGTTTGAGAGAGTTGCCACTTGTGAGACCGCTCGTGAGGTGTGGAAGACGCTTGAGAGCTACCACGAGGGAACCCCACAAGTCAAGGCCCGCCTTTATGAGACCTACAAGAGAGAGTACAATAACCTCATCCAATTTTGATGGCGAGTCCATCGATTCTCTCTTTGCTAGGTTTGGACGATCACGCAACAAGCTCAGGAGGCGAACAAGCCGCCGGAGAGGTTGGACGAGCACACGAAGGCGGGCGCGCTTCTTAGACGCCTTTGGATCGGAAGGTGTGGGATGTGAAGGTGTTCGCGATCATGGAGTTCGCCAACCACGACACCCTCACCCCGACGAGCTCTACAAACAAGCTCAAGTCTTACGAGATCGAGGCTCGAGATCCGGGCAAAGCCGAAGAACCCCTGCGCCGAACGCCGCACTCATCTCTGGTAAGGGCGGTTCCAGTTCTTCTCGCTAACCCATCACAGATTTCTTCGCCTTGTCTTCCTTGGTGTCGTGACAAAGGAGCAGATGGAGAGCCTTAAGGGATGATGAGCTTGCGCTAGTCATCGGCCGATTCTCGCTTGTTTCACAACAACCGCTTGAACCGCCGGGCGTGGCGGCCCATCCAAGGGCGGATGCTTGAGTGCGGAGATCCGACCACGTCGCCGCGTGTCCCAAGAAGAACAAGGACAAGTACTCCGGCGAGAAGTACTACTCCAAGTACGACTCCGACAAGCGCAAGGACAAGCGCAGTACACCTCCGCAAGCACAAGTCCAAGAAGGGCTTCGACAAGGAGGCGATCAAGAAGAAGTACCTCAAAGCGTGCCAAGGAGCACAAGCACGCCTTCCTTGCCTCCCTCGGCGACCTCGACAACGACTCTTCGGACGGACAATCTTCCTCAGCGGCGAGGAGTCCGGGCGCAAGGTCGAGGACAAGATCAATGGACTTTGCTTCTTCACCGACTCAAGCGGGGGCTTACGCACCATGGCCCTCGATGGAGCGGTGGCCAGACGGCGCCAAGCCACACGGCAGCGACTGGGTCTTCCTCTCCCTCAGGGTACCTCCACAATCGAGTCTCTCTCGATGAGGTTGAATCTTTGGGCGTCGCTTGTTTGTCAAGATAAGTTGCTTAAAGCGTGCCGCTAGGGAGAGAAAGGAGTACAAGGAGAAGTGGGAGATGGTCAGTGACGGAGATAGAGTTGCTTAGGAAGTTTATCGATGTCTGCGATGATGAGGCGGAGTGTGATGCTTGTCTTTGTGCATATGTCTAGCATCATGTCTTTGCGGTCCAAAGTATTCGGCCTTGTTAGATGAGCATGTTGATTTGAAGACTAGGTCGTGGCTTTGTTGAGTGCGTGCAAGTCTTGTCCCGACTTGCGATCCGAAGTTGGCAAAGAGAAGGCCGCCAAGCTTCTTTGTGCTTGAGAAGGCCAACCTCCAGATAGCACCGTGCTAGGATGTGCTAAGTGTGAAGCTTTGGAGTTGGAGCTCATGTCTTGTAGGCATGACAAGCGAGAGAGAGTCGAAGAGGAGATCAAGTATCTTCGCTCTGTCTTGAGTTGGGTGTCTTGTGGAGAGCCGCGGCTTGGCATGATGATGAGTCGGTTCAAGAGGGGGATCGACACATCGGGTTTAGGCTTTGCTATAGGTGGGAAGGAGAAGTCATTTATGGCAAGGTTGGTCAAGGTAGTGGTTTGAGCTCGAAAGTGAGAAACCAACAAAACTCCCAAATTGACCAAGATCACTCCACCTAAGCCAACCAAACCCATTGTGCAAGATGGCATCCTCCAAGAGCCCACAAAGACTCCACCTCCCAAACAAGTGTGGCTTCCCAAACCGAACCACCTCAAGAACCCACTTGACACTTTACCTGGGATCCCTCGAGGAAACCCTTCCTAAGGCCAAGACCACAACAAGAGTGAACCATCCACCCAAGAGAGTGAACCAACCACCACCTAAGAGAGAGGTGAGGTATCACCGTGAGTATTGCCGGAGAGATGATCACTTGGTTGAGTTTTGCTTTAGGAGGAAGAGGGATGCTAGACGCCGAGTGGAGTTTGAGAACCGTAACATGTATCACCCACCACTTGGCATGTATGAGAGGGGTGTGCGGTCGGTTCAGAGGCGTTCTTGCTAGGCCTGAAGGTAGGAGGCCTCGAGAGGTTTGGGCCACGGTTTTGTGAGACCGTTTGGTGGTCGTGCTCGCAGTGGATGTAGATCCTCGCTTTGGGAGCTTTGAGGTTGATAGGAGGAGTGCACCACGCTTTGTTGTGCGTGGTAAGCGTTTTGGTAAGATGGGCGTGGAATGTTTGTTTTGCCTAATGCATATTTGGGGCAAGATGGTCAACACGGTACTCTTCCAAGTTTACTAACTTGATGTTGTGCCATATGCTCATTCCATGTTCTATCGTTGATCTATTTGGAAAATTTTGGAGGACATGTGGCTCATTGACTCATTTTGTTCTCGACACATGACCGGTAGTTCCAAGTGGTTCTCGGCCTCACCCCGATGAAGACGAAAAGAGTACATCACTTTCGGGGACAAAGAACAGAGGGAAGATTCTATCTCGAGGGTCAATCGGGATCAATGACCACTTTGTACTCAAGGATGTGGGCTTGTCTCCAACCCGCACTTCAATCTCATGCGTTTCTCGGCTCATGGCGGATGGGTATGAGGTGCGCTTTAAGGTTGGATGTTCTTGAGTTTTGGACTCGTGATGATCTCATTTCTTTGGATTGTGCCATTTGGGCAAGTCTTTCATGCTAATTTTTCTCGAGGCTTTGGCACTTCTTGTTGCTTGTTGGCCGGGTCCTCCTCGATTTGTGGAAGTGGCATAGGAGACTAGGTCACTTGAGCTTTCGATCTCCTCACGAGGTTGAGTTTAATGGATCCGATCAGAGGATTGCCTAAACTCAAATTTGAGAAGGATTTGGTTTGCCACCCTTGTCATCACGGGAAGATGGTATCCGCTTCCCACCACCCGATTATTTCAGATTATGACCTCGAGACCGGAGAGATCCTTCACATGGACACGGTTGGTCCATCTCGGGTGAGGTGGGTCGGTGGGAAGTGGTATTGTCTAGTGATCGTTGGCGATTTTTGAGATACTCTTGGGTGTTTTTCATGGAGGGCAAGGATGAGGCTTTCGGTTTTGCTCGTGATTTGATTTTGAGGCGAGAACTGAGTTGACAGATACTGACCATTCGGCGATTCCAGCAGTGACAATGGCATAGAATTCAAGAACTCTCGGTTCGAGTCTCTTTGCACTAACTTGGGTGTCGAGCACCGGTTTTCTAGCCCTTATGTCCCCGTAGCGAGCGGGATTGTTGGGCGGAAGAACCGGACGCTTGTGGAGATGGCAAGGACCATGCTCGATGAACACAAGACTCAGGAAGTATTGAAATTTGAGGCAATCAACACGGCGTGCCATGTCTCCAACCGCATTTTCCTCAGTGCTTTCACCAAGAAGACATCTTATGAGTTGCGGTTTGGGAGATTGCCCAAGGTAAGCCACTTCCGTGTGTTTGGATCACGGTGCTTCATTCTCAAGCAAGGTAATCTCGACAAGTTTGAGTCTCGATCGGTGATGGCATTTTCTTGGATATGCTTTGCACTCACATGCCTACAGGGTTCTTAATCTTGAGACTAGCGTTGTAGAGACATGTGAGGTTACCTTCGATGAGGCTGCGCCTTGTTCCTCTTACGTGTTTGAGTGTGCGGGAAAGGAGGAGATGGAGGCGAGCATCTTTTGTGGAGGAGGAGCGGGAAGGCGTTATGGGGTGATCCCGGCGACTCCACCGCTTGCCCTTGGTGACCTCGTGGCGACGGCGGCTGCTCACGGACCGGACCCTACTACCACTACTTCACGGGGTCCCGTGGAAGGCGGCTCCCTCGGGGCGAGACGACTGCATTGAGGAGGTACCCTCGAGGTCGAGGGGAGGCGACATCTTCGCGCCACGGCGCCTCGGCTCATTCGGCGTCACCATCCCCCGGAGACCATGATTGGAGGGCTTGATCGAGGGTAACTTCGTTCCAAATCTTATGCTATGTGTCATTTCGCTCATTACGCATTTGTTTCCACTCTTGAGCCCAAAGATGTTACCCTTTGCATTATCGATTCGGATTGGGTCAATGCCATGCATGAGGAGTTGTAGAACTTTGAGCGGAACCAAGTTTGGGTGTTAGTTCCACCACCGGTGAGTGTCATCCCATAGGTACTAAGTGGGTGTTCAAAACAAAAGCAGTGAGGATGGTGTGGTGGTGAGAAACAAAGCTAGACTAGTTGCCCGTGGGGTTTTTGCGTAAAAGAGGGAATAGACTATGAGGAAACCTTCGGCTCACAGAGCCGCGCATAGAAGCAATTAGGATTTTGCTTGCCTTTGCAGCCTCGAAGGGTTTTAAGCTCTTCTAGATGGATGTCAAGAGTGCCTTCCTAAATGGGTTCATAGAGGAGGGAAGTGTATGTGAGGCAACCCAGGGGTTTGAGCATCCTAAACACCCGGACTATGTGTACAAGTTGTACAAGGCTTTATACGGCCCTGAAACAAGCCCCCCTAGAGTGTGGTACGAGAGGTTGAAAGCCTTCCTTTTAGCTAAGGGTTTTTGTGATGGGAGCCGTAGACAAGACTTTGTTCTTGCTTAGGAAGGGCAATGACATACTCCTAGTCGAGATATATGTGGATGATATCATCTTTGGTGGCTCTTCACATGCTATGGTATCGAGTTTTTGCGAGAGATTATGAGCGAGGGGGAGTTTGAGATGAGCATGATGGGCGAGTTGACCTACTTCCTTGGACTACAAATCAAGCAAACCAAGGATGGGATCTTCGTACACCGGGGCAAGTACACGAAGGACATCATCCGCAAGTTTCGCATGGGTGAGGCCAAGCCTCTTTCGGCGCCCATGTCGACGGCTTGTGACCCCGGGCGAGGACAAGGATGGAGAAGGCTGTGGACCAAAGGGAATATGAAGCATGATCGGTTATTTCTTGTACACGACGGCGGCGCGCCCGACATCGATTTTGCAGTGTGCCTCTGCGCGACGCTTTCGATCTTCGCAGCGTACCTCTCACTTTTCAGGCTATGAAGAGGATCTTGGTATTTGCGGTTACCCCGACTTTGGCCTATGGTATTTTCGGCCTCTTCCACCCTCTCCCCGGATTTAGTTATTCGGACTACGATTATCTTGGTGATCGTATGCATAGAAAGTCCACC
Source organism: Hyparrhenia diplandra (assembly GCA_015847255.1). Classification (NCBI taxonomy): domain Eukaryota; kingdom Viridiplantae; phylum Streptophyta; class Magnoliopsida; order Poales; family Poaceae; genus Hyparrhenia; species Hyparrhenia diplandra. Next base: position 371,915 of record JADLZK010009697.1, read on the forward strand.
TCGGTACTGTCGGTTTCTTGGTACTTCTCTAGTGTCTTGGTCGTCTAGGAAGGTTTGGTGTCGCTCGGTCATTTGTTGAGGCAGAGTATGTTCTTCTTTGCTTAGCTTGCTTGTTGTTCAGTTCTTTGTGGATGGTTGCCACTTTGAGAGATTTTGGCCGAGCTTTTTTCGTGTACCCTTGTTGTGTGATAGCATGGGAGCTGTGAGCGTTGCCAAAAACCGGTTCTTCACTCCTAGACCAAACATATAGAGGTGAGGTACCATTTCGAGAGATCACCGGGGAGAAAGGGGACATAGATGTACATCATGTTTACACGAACAACAGTTGCGGACATTTTCACCAAACCTCTAGACCAAGTCCGTTTTTGCCCTTGACCGTGGAGAGTTGGGCGTGTGCTATCCCTTTTGAGGGGTAGCTTTGTAGTTGATGTACAGATGTAGTTTTAGATTTGCTTTTGCTTTTTGTATCATACTTGCATATCATGAGCTTCACTTTTATATTGATCTGAATGAGGTTGTGCTCTTAGTAGTATGAGTATGATAGTGCTTCTAGCTTGAGCTCTTTTTAATCATGTGATGTATGTTATGAGGTGAGCATCTTTTCAAATGTGAACTTGATTAATGAATGATGAAACTAAATCTTGGTTCACCCTTTGAGCTAGCTTCTATCATGAGTAGGATGTTGAGATCCTTTGAGCTTTTATGTGTATGCTTGGTAGCTATGTCTCATGCTTTGAGATCCTTAGATTTTCATGATAATACCAAGCTAAAACATGAAGTCTAAAGCTAAAGTGATGAAAAGATCGAGTGGGTCCATTTTGCCACACTTTGAAGTTCGAGACTGCTTTCACTTGCACTCTTGAATGAACTTGGACTTCATTGTGTTTGACCCGGACCATTGTCTTAAGCTAATCATTGCTCATGCATAGGCTTGACATGGTTGATTAGTAAGGCAAGGCAAATGTGGATAACCACTCGCATGCTCTCTTGTAACTTGTGAACCGCCGCAACTACGAACTAAAATGAACACAAGTTTTTTGCCATAATGTCTAGCATGATGTCGAACATTTGCTTGGGGTAGTTCACCCTGTTTACATGTTTGAGCACTTAGTTGATCTCCTATCTACTTGTGCTAGGTGCTATGTTTGATGGTGAACCTCCTTTTTGCAAGATACTAAAATTTGCTCAAAATGCTTTGTGACATATTTCATATCATCTTGATTAGCTTGAGCTCGGCTAGCACTTGTAGTTTGTTGCTTTTTGTACCACTTTTGAGCACTCTCTCACTCGGTTGAATATAATCTTGAAGCTTTGCATTGTGACATATTGCATTTCATAGCTTGATTAGTGCATGTGCCAACAAGGGGAAGAAAGGTACAAAGATACAAATGGTTGCATTGCATTTGTCCAGGGGAGTAGCACTTTTGAGCTAGATGTGTAGAGCCTTTGCCTCTGTCTTGAGGGTCTAGGCTTGTGTGTGAAAGTTATTGGTTTGGAGCTTTGCTCGTGGTGTTGAGCTTTGTTCTACCTCTTCTTGAGGACTAGTTGTCTGTTGTTTAGCTTGGTTGTGTCGAGCCTTTTTGCCCATGTCTTTGGGAACCAAGCTTTTGCTCCATGTTTGCTATCCGGTGAGATTGTCTTAGCTTTTGTCTAGCTTTTGTTCACTTGGATGTGCTATCTTCTACCTCTTACGTCTTTGTGTTGAATGTTGACAATGCACTCATCAAGGGGAGATTGCGAACACATGGTTGATTTAGGTCGCATGTGTTTAGTTTTGTGATGTAGTGATTGTCAACGATCAACATTCTCCTTCTATTTTCTTTTATCTTTTATGCTCGGCTTATGTTCAGGCACCACGTGGAGTGTGTCGAAGACGTGTCTCTTGGTTCGTGTTGTGCGGTGTGGAGCTCGGAGATGGTAGCCGGCGGTGAGGTGAAGGGGCCAAGGAGGGCGTCTGCCGGGCCGACGGACCGCGGAGGTGAAGGATGGGACGTGAGGCTTGGATCGAGGGACCGGATCGTCGGGTGGCTAGCCATGGTGGCCGACATCCGGGACATCGACGGATGCAAGAGGGCGTGGCGAGGACCGTGTCGTCGGGTCAAGGCGGCGGCGTGCGGGCGGGCGGGGAGCTCGGATGACTTGGCGACTTGGTGGTCAAGACGGCGATGACACGTGTCGAGGAGGTTTGGTGGTTTGCCCTCAAAACCATCGGCGCGGGTTTAGTGGTTTGGGCCTCAAAACCACGGCGCGGGTTTCAGCGGGTTTGGGCCTCAAACCCCGAAGTGTTACGGCCGGACGGAAGGGCTACACGTGGCGGGCGGCGAGGGGGGAGGTTGCGTGGAGGCAAGGCTACCGATGAGGAGGCGCGGTGGCCGTCGGATCAAAAGATTACCCAGAGTCCAGAGAAATAGCCTTAGGGTTACAAAATTGACTCATGTATCTTAGGGGTAGTTTAGGGAGAGGGAATTGGGGCTATTTAGCGAGGCATACTCCTTCATCCTCCCTTGCCTCTCATTTTGATTTCTAGCTAGGGTTCGGACTCTTGGTGTGAGAGGTCCACCGATCTTGTATCGTATTTCTTGAGCAAGGGCTAGCTCTAAGAGCTTTGTCACGGGGTGGCGTTTGGGTTGATTGGATCGGTGTTCTTTGTTGATCTTGTCTTTGTGATTTTTGTTCATCACTTGTTCTTCCCGAGTTCATTCTCTCCCCTCTATTCTCTTCGCGATTTCTTCGTTTTGGCACCGTTTGATCTCGTTTTTCTTGCCTTGATTCGTGCTAGGGCGTGAGAGGATCATTTCCACCCAAGGGTTTGAGCTAATTCCTCACGAGCACGTAGATCGGGCGAGTTATAGATCAAGGTGACCTTTTTTTGGTGTGTTCTTGGGTGTGATCCGCGATTTCTTTTGATTCACTCCATCAAACTCGAAATTTCTGGGGGAAATGGTCACCCACATGCCTAGATGCTATGGCTTGATTCTTGTGACCGAGGTTTCGATTTTCGATCGAGTTTGATCGGTTTTGGGTGAGTCGCCGCCGTGGCGCATCTCCTTCCTTATTTGTTTGACGGCGCGACGGTCTGGCAGCAGCAAATACGGACGGTCCGGGGCGCCGGTCTCGACCAGATCGAGCGAGGCCAAGTTCCTCTTTACCCGGCTCGGCATCGGGACGATCCAGGGCTATGGGTGCGGAACGATCCGCGATACCCGAACGATCATGGAGCGTAGCAATCAAAGCGAGCGATCCGGTTTTGACTTGAGTGTCGAGACGGTAGAACCCGGGAGGCGGGCGGTCCATAGAATCATCCTCGGCCCGGCGATTACGTCGGGTGTTGATTTTTACGGAAAATCGCTGCGACCGATCCGGTTTTCCTACGGACGGTCCGACCTTGCTGTTCCGGCTGTGTTTCTATTGAGTTTTTTACTACTTTGGCTCCGGGCGATCCAGTCAAGGTTCTTCGGACGGTCGCCCTTACTGACTAGTGCCGACGGGCGATCCAGAGCATCCGAGACGGGCGATCCCGAGTTCGGGGTTTGGTGGTTCTTGTGAGTTTGCTCGCGTGGTTGTTTCGAGTTGTTTAGGTTGATCTGCTTTGTGACTCTAGAGCAATCTCTAGGTCATCCACCTTGCATCCAAGGTCGTGATCATACCATGTGGTGTTCGATTTGCTCAGGGGTTGTGAGAGCTACACGTTCACTAATTCGAAAAGAATTTAGTTGAGGCTCCCATTCACCCCCTACAGTCGCCTATTCGGTCCTTCACGGTGATCCAGAAATGGGATTGTCAACGGGATAGATCTTGCCATCTTAGATATTTCATCCGCAGCGCACGGATCTATCATTGTAGCATTTCTCCGGAAGTATTGGGGTATCGTTATTTATATTTTCCCAAAGGAAGGCATGTGATTAATAATTGAGCATGGCATGCGAATAGAGGAACATGTGTTTGCTTAGACCAAATTGTTCATTGAGGGGTAAGCAATAACGGTTTAAGATAGTGTGACACACACTTAAGAATCCACCGACAAAAGGATAAAGAAAATAGATAAAGAATAAATGAATAATCTAATGGAGTAATTCTAATGTATCTAGTCATGGCCATACAAATGAATAGTTAGGATCATATGCAAACTGATTTAGTCATGGTTAGGTCTAGGATAACGGGGAGACTCCACGGATACCATACGGCCCGATAGGAAGCATTTACGAACTCCTACAAAGACACACGAACGTGGGGGGGATTTCAAGGGGCGGTCAAGGCTTGTCACGACCAAGCCGCCTACCCCCTCAACCGTGGCGTGCACTCATATCCGCGGAGGTGTCGTAATACCAGGGCACCATGCCCGCATATCGTGAGCACTACTCTTGTCCCCGGGGATCCCCACTCGTCGAATGGACGGACTAGAACAAGAGCAAACCCGCTAGAACAACGAACCGATATCCCACCTCTAATCAAGTTAGGCATATGATGATCGATGAAGAAATGTAATGAACATGTCAAGATTATGATATGTAAACTATATGCTAGTTCATATACCAACACTAGAACATGAACAAGACTATACTCTAGTTCATAAGTTAGGCCAAGAACATAGAAATGAGACTTGTAAATAGAAGAATGCTCCATTGAGAAGATATATTACCAAAGCACTTTCTTCTAGGAGACAAGCCCTCCTTGTAGCTCTTCTACTCCAAGTACTAACCAAGAAAGAAGAAGAAGAAAGAAAGAAGAAGAAGGAAGAAGTAGAAGAAGAGAGAGAGGTAGAGGTGGTAGAGAGGGAGAGATTCTTTGGTTTTCTTTGGACTCCAAGTGGTGTGTGTTGAGAGAGGGAGAGAGGGGCCTACTTATACACTTGGAGGAGGGGCCAAAGTGCTAATTTACACCAAAACCGACACAGTAAACCTTCCTTGTGTGCGCAAACCGACCAACTAAGGGCGGGAAACCCCGTTTGGAAGGTGCATGAACTGCCTCCCGAGGCTAGGCCGAAATCGCCGGGGGGAGGGTGCGGCCGCACGGTGGTCTTGTGGCACCCCCCCAGGCTCGGCCTGGCCCGTCTTGGTGGGGTGTCGCCTTTCGCCCGAAAAGTTGTGGGTAGGGCTTTGCTCGCCCGATTTGATGTTTTGGGTCGATTTGCTCTTGGGCTTGAGTTTTGCAATTATGCGCTTTCCGGAAGGCGTACTTTGGTCGATTTTCCACTTGCTTTTATTATAAATGCAAAATAAAATACAAGACACTACAAGTGGAATTTATTAGTGATAAATGCATATGAGTATAAAAAGGTTTAATTTTACTCCCTTTATGGTAGTAAGTTGACGGGAAAAATATGTCATTCATTACCGTCAACAGTGTGTCACTCGTGCAAAACTCTTATCATATCTTGTACCCCACATTAGTTTAGTCAAAGCATACTAGTTAACGGATACATGATTGTTAGCTGTCAACTTCTTTAACCACGTGTGTGTTCCCGCTCGTGTGGTCGGGGGAGTGGCCATCAATGTCAATTGTTGTTTCGGGCCACCACCGCGAGAAGTCATCCTCCGAGGGGGGCGGGGTACTCGATCTTGGTACTCCACAGCGCCAAGCAAAACCGGATGACGAAGGCACAAGCAGAGCCGTGCGTCGGAGACTCGTTAGCCGCGTGCTCCCTCGGGATGGTATTAGAAGTCGTTTAGGGAATGGCCGACACGGTCTCCAAAACACAACTTTGACCTCTTATTATTATAAAAATATTTATGGAGATGTGATATATGTATACTTTTATCAAAGTATTTTTTAAGACAAATCTACTCATATAATTTTTACATTTACAAACTCAACAACTTAAAAGTTATTGATGATTTATATTCCGATGTTTGACCCAAACCTTGTCCAAAACGACTTCTAATACCATCCCGGAGGGAGTAGGTCAGGCGGCGCCGGGTAGCGGCCCGACCGGGCTCGAGCGAATTTCTTGTCTTCGCCGTAGGGATGACCCGATGATGACGGCACCAAGCAGCCACATAGAAGTCCCCGTCATCGCCCTCGGGGCAGCCGGGAGGCGCCCGGCTCGGCGTAGGAGCATACCCTCCCAAGGATTGCCTGGCGACACGGAGGGAGCGGGCATGAAGGGGAAGCCGGTTGATGGCCACGAACGCGGCACCGAGGCTGCTCGGAGGAGGCGTTAGTCATGCGGCGCCAAGGGTACCGGACAAGCTAGAACGGCACCGACGGCACCCGGGTATGCAGCAAAGCCTCCCGTCCTCGAGGCGAGCAAACCGGACGATGAAATCACCACCGAGGTCATGGAGCTTGATGGAGACGTTGTTGATGCCATAAGTGGTGGCCAATAGGTCGGCGCACCTAGGCTAGGGACACCGCGGCCGAGTACCCGACCCACGACGCCCGACGGGGCGAACCCAAGGTCCCGCTCTCCGCCGCCTCCGGCTCGGTAGAGCGAGGCACCACCATGAGATCGTCATCCTTTGGCTCCTTGTGCGCGTCCCCGTCGGGATGCGGCTCCTCAGGTTCCGTGGATGGACTCAGGCAAGAATCCGCACGGAAAGGAGCGGCACATGGATGCCCCGCAGGAGAGCTTCATTTGGAGGATGGTGTCGTCGTCCGGGCGCTCCCAACGTTGTCTTGAGCTAGGGCGTCTTTGTGCTGTCGCACCGTGGCCATAGCCGGGAGAACAGCCGGCGCTTGCGTGGCACGGGGACTCCGACAGTGCGGGCAATCCGAGAAGCGGTGTCTGCCACGCGCCCGCGGTTAAGCGGTGCGGGGTTTGAGCGTCTGTGCATCGCGGAGGTGGCCCGGCTTGCCGCGGTTGAGCGGCAGCCCACGAAGGAAGCGGCGGGCGACCGCTGGCGTCGACTTTGGATAGCGGCGCGCCATCGGCGGCGGCTCTCTTCTGGTGGAACCCCTCCCGTCGGGGCGCCAGCCGGGCGAGGCGGATCGTCGTCGGCGGACGCGGGAGAGCGCGGGCGGGCGCAGACGGGCATCCATCTCCCTGTTGGTTGCGCCGGGGAAGGGCCATCAATGTCCGCGGCGGCTGGGCGGGATCGGCCTTTTTCCCGGGTGGGGCGGCGGCAAGAGCCACCATGAAAGCCCTCGCGGGGCTGGAACTCGGTGGCATGAGGGCGCTACGCTTCTTGCCGCGACCCTCGCCGGCGTCGACCGGGACCGACTTCCCCTTTCGATCGACATCCGGATGTGGCTCGAGGACCAGCTCGCCATCCTCCTCCAGAGAGGCCGCCTTCCACATCGGAGAAACTCAAGCGCCCACCATCCACGCCCGGCTCACCGGGCGGCTAGGAGGGCATCCTCCTAATCCACCCCGGCCCAGCGCCCAGCTGCGGCAAGAGCTTCCTCCTCCTCGACTTCATACGCCTGGCGAGGACGGGAGGAGGTGCCGCACTCCATCCCCGGGCCGTGTAAGGCGGCTGAAGCGGAAGGGGGGGACTCGGATCTGAGCAAATGGGGGCACGGGGGCCCGCGAAACCGAGATCCGGGAAGGAAAAGGTAGGGAAGGGAGGGGAAGGAGAGATCCCGGCGGGAGCCGGGGATAGGTGGCCGGCGGTACCGCGGTGGTCGCCCGACGGGGGAGTCGCCCTCGCTGGCTATCCTAAGACTCCTTTCCCTTTCCTAAGCTACTTTTTGTTTTACTCCTTATACCAGTCTAAATAATAGTGGAGTACTAGCGACGCACTAATAGATATAATAAAGAATAGAAGTGATAATATGAATTCAAAATGCTCAAGCAATATGTTCAAATACTCAAACAGACACCATCCGATAATCAAAACATCATACACAAACATGATGGTCATTTTGAATTCCACATTAAAATTTAAGTGTGTCATGAGTCTTACGGAAACAAGATAACATTATGAAATAAACAAATACAATAAGTACCATCCATTTCTTGGGCCATGGCAGGCCAATTTGACATTTGGATTTCTGAGACTTGAGAGTTCAACATATGCATATTAAGCTCAAGCCATGGTCTTTTTTTTTGCGATCTCTTTCCTGAACCGAGCTCTCTTTAGTTCCAGCACAGCTCATGAATGCATCATTAAAATTAAGGGTTAATGGGTTACACACCACTCATATTTTCATGTTTTTGATCTACACCATTGAAATTCACCTAATAGGTCTCACACCACTCATATTTTGCACTTCTTTGAAATATACCATTATCTACGTTTTTGGACGTTGTGGACCCACGTATTTCCGTAATGCCCATTTTACCCCTCAACCGAATGAGAAGGACCGGACTCCACTCTTTGTTCTTTCCCTGCCCGTGCCCCTCGAAGCCGAATGAAAATGCACGCATGTATGCCTCATTTAGATGGCTGCTATTCCTGGAAATGTCACGCGCATGCATGCTTCAACTCAATTTTTTAAAAAAAAAATGCTTCATTTAGATGAAGCTAGCGCAGGCATCCAAATGCATGGGTGCTTGATTTAGTCCAGGAATAGCATATGAATGGATGCGTGGGCTAGCAGCCATCTAAATGAAGCATGTTTTTTTTAAAAAAAAAAATTGAATTGTGGTTGAAGCGTGCCTTTTTCCAAGAATAGCAGCCATCTAAACGAAGCATGATGCATTTTCATTCGGCATAGAGGGGGCACGGGCACGGGAAAGGAAGAGTGGAGTCCAGTCATTCGGCTGAGGGGCAAAATGGACATTACGGAAATACGTGTGGGTCCATGACGTCCAAAAGTGTAGATAATGGTGTATTTTAAAGAAGTGCAAAATATGAGTGTGTGAGACCTATTAGATGAATTTCGGTGTGTGATCAAAAACGTGAAAATATGAGTGGTGAGTAACCAATTAACCCTAAAATTAATTATTATCTTCCTATGCCTACCATATATGATAGAAATATTGCAAATCTTAATGTGAGTCCTAGGAACTAGTCAACTAGACACTCGAAAATTGAAATTCAACAACAAGACCCTAACCTCATGTACTGTTCAGTATTTCCCAAATCTAACCTTGAGCAGCCTGCAGCAGAGCAGAGCAGGGGCGATGCCGTGCGCTGGTGAGAGGTGCCGCTTCCCTCCCTCTTGACTTGTGGAATCTGGATCGAGGAGACTGCCGCTCTGTCTGGCCGCATGGGCGAGTGCCGTGGCAGGGGCGCAGGCTGCCGGGAGCCTGCTGCTGAACTGAACGAACGACCAGCCATCTGCGGCAGGGCGCCGCGAACCGCTGGGTAGGGCTGCAGTCTGCAGGGGATGGCTGCCCACGTGCCACAGCAGCGCGCCGGTTGGAGCGTGGAGGTCTGAAGGTGGAGGCACGGAGCTACGGATCTGGGTTGGAGCGTGGAGGTCTGAAGGTGGTGACACCGTCGCCGGGAACGGGAAGAGAATCGGGAGCCGCTGCTGGCGGCAGCAGTATGGATTTCTGGGCTGCTTCTGTGTTGGGCGTTGGAGGGATTTCGTGGGCTGGGCTGCTTCTGTTTGGGGATTTAGTGGGCCGTGTAACGGGCTGCAGCCCCACGCACCAACCCAGGGCCCATGTCCGCCCACACTGTCTGCTCATTTTTTTTTACACAGCAGAAAAGAAAAGAGGAGACTTGAAAGAAATGAGCAGTTATTTGTTTCCTTTTTTTTCTTATACCGATCACTATAATGGTATATACATATCACTGGGACTTATATTATGAGTGTCTTTAAATTATGAATGGGGGCAAAAGAGGTTTGTGCCAAATCTGTCCTAAACCTCCCTACTTACGCTACGAGTGTCTTTAAATCCTCCGCAAGTCTAGTGTGGGAACATGCATGGCTGTTGAGGGAACGACCATTATTCTGGTACTTCCTAGCTGGGACATCACTATGAATTAGGTACCACACATGTAAAGTCGGCCAAGCTTTGGAACGGTTGCTCGAGACGGCACCAAGTGCGGCCTCTCATTTCCAGGCTTCCTTGGTCGGTCATGGCCACCCACCCAATGCCAAGAATGGCCATGGGTCACGGTTGCGGGCCTATCTTGAGGTGTCTAATGAAGACCTTCTTGCCATTATCCAGTGTGGACGTGCGAACGCAGACATTGTGCCATAGCCCCTGAGCACCTGAGTGTTTAAAGGAAATCAATTAGGGGTAATCATATTGTCATTGCACCACCAAAATATTCGTTTGTTGTCAGCACTAGAACTCGGGGACCCATTGCAAAGCAATAACACCTCCCTCCTACTCCACTAGATACTCCTTAATATATATATCAAATGAGTATATATTGAATTATGTCTTTTATTAACTACTTTGGAATATTGTATTGAACAATTTAGATACTAAATGAACTTAAATAAAAAAAAAAAACTTTTGACAAAAAAAAGTTTTGAACCTTGTCCATACAGTTGTGGTATTGGATGTGTCTCCACACAAGATTGTTTGAAAAAAATCTGAATCTCAAAAATTGTGAATTTGAAACAAATCCTTGACACAGAAATAACTTATTTGTTAACAATATGATCATTTAGGGTTTTGTAAAAGTTTTAAATTTTGAAGTAAAAATTATAAGAACTTAAAACATGTATTTGGGACTGTAAACAGCTTAAAATAAAATAAAAATCGACTATGAAGTTGTAGATTACATTGGGAACTACAACTTTAATTTGGTGTAGACTATATTAACATTAGAGGTTGTATGAATATTTTAAATTATAAATGTCATATTTCAGAATATGTAAACTTAAAACACTATTTTGGGAGATGAAACAATCTGAAATAAAATTACATATAGATTATCTTAATCTGGTCTCATATGAAAAAAAAAAAAATTGTTTTTTATACAACTAATTATAGAGACAGACATCTTGAGACATCCACCTCTGCAAGTATGCCCACCTCTGTTAATACCAATTTTCAGAGATGTCCTAAGATTACCATATGTGTTTATTGATCATTTTAATAGGCAATAGCCTTACAACACCCACCTCTATAAATCATTTTTTTCGAGACAGGCATTTTCCGATAAACCGTTAAATGGTAGAATAGAGACATACCTTAAACATGTTCGTCTTTGTGATAGGGGCAAAGCCAGTATATATTTATTGTAGGCACTGTCAGATAGATCAACATCAACTCATCAAGAATCTTCCGCAACATGTCTTGATCACACACAAACTTGACGGCATCCAGCCTGACCACCACTCATCGGACTCCCTAAATTTCAGGTAATCTCAACTAGCCACAACAAAAGATCACAAATAAACATCTTAATTTGGTCTCCATAGAATGTGTTTGATTCCTGACGTATATATCTTGAGAATTTATCAGTTTGTCTCTTAACTCTAGCTAGGTCATTAACCACAACCTGTGGTAGTTGGAGAAATTAAAATGCATGTTTTCTTCAAGGTCAAGTCCGTCTCCTTTTAATTTTAGGCTAGTCTGTCAACCGTGTGGACCAATGACTACAAAACAAAAGTAACAAAAAAAAAATGTTTTGTATGAGATCCCTAGAGAAAGGCCGCTGTCTTTTAGTTGGATTGAATTTTTTAAGTGTTTCACTCATGCAGCTGCAAAAAAATTCATGTGGATTCTTCTAAGAACATGACCAAGCAAAATGATCAATCACCAGGTTAGGTTTCTTGTGGAAAAATCTGCACAACTGTGCTTAAGTTCTTGAGTTGATATGTAGTTTCTGAAAATATTTGTTTTAGGATTTATTGTGTAAAGTTTTTGGTGGCAGACGAAATTTCTATTGATATCGATGTACCTTACCTACAATGATTTTGTCAATCTCTAGATCTACCGGCTTATAGTGGTGACCATTTATGCATGTATACGACCATTTGAGTATATATGTGATGATTTTCATATAAATAAATAAAAGGAAAGCATGGCAAAAAAAAAAAAGGTTGCATGCTCCTTTAGCTCCCAAAAAATTTTGAGTTGGGCCAAAAATTTTCGGCCCCGACTTTTTCGAACTAAACGGGGCCCAAAAATTTTTGGCCTGTTACTATTTATCGCCCAGAGGCAGACGTTGTGGACCAAACCCTCACCCCATCCCCAGCTAAATTCTGGTGCCATCCCGAAAAATTCTAGCAACTAAACACCACAACAAAAAAGTTCGACTTTTGGAGTTTGTGGTCAAATACCCAATTTTTTTTTTTGAAACTAAACAGAGCCTTAGAGCAACTCCAAAAGACTATAGACCCTTCATGATTTATAGGTATAGAGAGTTTGGCACTTTAATTGGATAACCAAATATAGACATCCTCTATCCCAGTTTTATCGCTAGTCAAAGATGGGGAACCATAATGACCCTATAAAGTATGCACAAGATATAGAAAACTTGTTAAATGTTGCAAAGATATAGAAAATGATGTTGACTCGTATGATTCTCTGAATGGTAACTTGGAGAGTAAATTTTAAAAAGACTCTTAAGATACTCTTGTACATTCACACACCTAGATCACGACACTTGTTAAAAACTACATAAAGGGTCTGTTGGTAAAGCTAGAATAGTTCACCAAAGAGATTTGGATCCAATTTTTCTAGCCAAGCGGTTTTGGATCCAAAGGCTCCATTGTGGATCTGCTCCACCACAATGGTGGATGTGCCCCAGGTTCACTAAATTGGTCGAGCAGCTCAACAGTAGAAGAAAAATTACCCACCATGCCGCAGTACAGACAAAAAAAATGGTTCATTGTTGTGTTCCGTGTCATCTTTCCCGGTACTCCTCATACCCCTATCATCGGACATGCGTCGTGCCCTCCTTGGCCAGCAAGTCATGCCCCACCTATGGCCAGCCATGCCCACCCCTAACCCACACGAGTCTGCCCCGGCCAAGCCCCGCTAGTGGCTGCGCTTACTGTTGATGCCTGCCACCCCCAGCTGGATGCAATGTCGTGCCACTCTCCCATGAGCTCTGACCTCCTATGCACGAGCACGTCGCAAGGAAGAAAGTTGTTTTTTTTCTCCATGATGCGTGGGACCAGGTGTCAGTGAATTATCTAGAAAACTAGAGTTGTAAACACTTTGGTCAACTACTGCACCATGCATTCGGATGAATCCCAGATCGAAATTCACTTTTTGCATCCGTGGAGCTCTACCAATCAGGCCCCTAAAAATATGGTCGAAACCATGGTTTCTCAATATATATTTATTGTTGGCACTTTCAGGTAGATCAAGAATCTTTCACAATATGTCTTGATCACACACAAATCATACGGCATCCATCCTGACCACTTAGATTCCCTAAATTCGAGGTAATCTCATCTAGCCACAAGAGATGTCAAATACGTCTAGAATATAACTATACATACATATACTACGCTCAATAAAATTCATTATCCTAAAGATCTAGCCAAATAAGATCACTTAACTCCTGATAATGGTGTGGTTCTCTGGGTGGTCTTATAAGGCGAGGAAGGCTCAGAGGTTTTCTCAACAGTTATTCCACAAGTCTTGTTTTTTAATAACTAGCTCAACTCCATATATATAGATGGTAGGCTTATATAGTAACCGTTCCCCATCGTTGCTACAATAGCAAAGTATCAACAAACAGAGAAAAGAAATAGAAAAATCTAGCTCAAGACACAAAAAATTTTTATGTAACTCATTGATTCACAAAATTCATTTGCCTAAAAAAAAATCTAGTAATTTGGATGCACTGCGTGTAACCATCAGGTAATTGTATTCTTATATATAGAATGCTGTTTTGAAGCCTCATCAAACAAATATCGTTTTCAGTATACTAATAACTTGACCTCTCCATCCTCCCACATCACAATTACTTTGAAAAAAAGAATGAAAGACATGCCTACCTCTTTGTGGAATATATAGAAGCCAATACGGTGCAAGCTTCAGTGCCATCGACCTTATGCCCTTGCTTATTCGAGTTGCTTATAGTCATGTCTGAGATGAATCATATGTCCTTGTTCCTTCCACTCATCTTCTTCACTGTGCTATGTGTTTCAGCCAATGATAATGGTGAAGACCAATTTTCCTACTCTGGCTTCACCGGTGTTAACCTTACTCTCGACGGCGTCGCCACAGTCACACCAAATGGCCTCCTTGAGTTGACCAATGGAACTCTACGGCTCAAAGGCCATGCCTTCCACCCCACTCTATTCCGCTTCAGAAAGTCTCCCAATGGATCAGCACAATCATTACGTGTCTCCTATGTGTTTGCTATTTATTGTATCCCGCCTAGCATCTCGCGGCCATGGCATCGCGTTCCTTGTCTCCGCAAGCAAGAACTTCTCAACCGCATTGCAGAGTGAGTTCATGGGTGTTATCAATGACCACAACAATGGTAATGCATCGAACCACTTCTTTTCTTTGTTGAGCTTGACACCAATAAAAATGAGTTGTTCCATGACATAAATAACAATCATGTTGGGATCAACATCAATGGTCTTACCCGGTGAAATCCAAAGATCTGCAGGCTACTACGATAACATCGATGCTACCTTCCACAATGTTACATTCACGAGTTACAAAGTGATGCAAGTGTGGGTAGAATACAATGGGAATAGCAAGCGGATCAACGTGACGTTGGCTCCAATACACATGGATAAACCCGGTAAAACCATTACTCTCTATGAACTATGACCTCTCGAAGTGATCACCGACATGGCGTATATTGGCTTCTCATCATCAACAGGTTCATTTGTTGCACGACACTATCCGCTTGGTTGGAGTTTTGCCATGAATCGACCAGCTCCGGCCATTGACATTACTCACCGCCAAACCTACCCGGGAGGGTCCAGAGCCCCGGTCCAAAGTCTTGGAAATTGTACTGCCATTAGCTACTGCAGCATTTGTTCTTGTGATTGGTACCGCTACCATTCTTCTTGTTGAAGGAGATTAAGGTATGCTGAGGTACGGGAGGATTGGGAAGTCGAGTTTGGGCCACATAGATTCTCTTACAAGGATTTGTTTCATGCTACAAAAGGGTTTAAGAACAAGAATCTACTAGGCATAGGAGGGTTTGGAAGGGTATATAAAGGAGTTCTTTCGGCATCCAAATTGGAGATTGCTGTGAAGAGAATTTCCCATGACTCTAGGCAAGGCATGAGGGAATTCGTTGCGGAGGTTGTCAGCATTGGTTGTCTCCAACACCGCCATCTTGTACATCTACATGGGTATTGCCGGCGGAAGGGTGAGCTTCTCCTAGTCTATGAGTACATGTCAAAGGGAAGCCTTGACAAATACTTGTATGGCCTCGAGGACAAGTATACTCTAAGTTGGGACCAAAGGTTCAGAATCATCAAAAGCATTGCTTCTGGCTTGCTTTACCTCCATGAGGAGTGGGACAAAGTTGTACTTCATCGAGACATCAAACCAAGCAATGTGCTCCTTGATGATCAGATGAATGGAAGACTAGGTGATTTTGGTTTAGCAAAGTTATATGACCATGGCACTGACCCGCAAACCACACATGTTGTTGGCACCATTGGATACCTAGCTCCAGAGCTAGCACGCACCAGCAGGGCAACCCCTCTTACCGATGTATTTTCCTTAGGAATTTTTATGCTTGAAGTGATTTGTGGGAGAAAGCCCATCGACCAAACTGCACAAGGCAACAAAGTCATGTTGGTGGACTGGGTTCTTGATCATTGCCGCCAAGGACTTCTCTTAGAGTCGGTGGACAGCAAGCTTCAAGGTTGCTACAATGTTGATGAGGCATCCCTAACTCTCAAGTTAGGCTTGTTGTGCTCTCACCCTTTCACCAGTTTGAGGCCCAGCATGAGGCTGGTTATGCAGTATCTCGATGGGGATATACCTCCACCGGAGCTAAACCCAATGCACATGAGCTTCAACGTGCTTTCCATGATGCATAACATAAGTTTTGATCAAGAGAATATAGCAGACCAGTTGACAGTCACGAACAGCAGTGCAATCTCTGATCTCTCTGGAGGTAGATGACTTCCATGTTTTCTCACTGCTGTAACTTGTGCCAGTCATTTCTCATTTCACATGAACACCTGTACCAGATTATGTTAATATACTGTATGCTACACAGTGAAAGTTATCATAGGCACTGCAAGCTCTACAAACTAAAGGATGTATTTACGCTTGGTAACTATTGAAATATGTTGTTTGTAAGGGTGTACAATAAAAGTTGAATGAGACAATGAAGGGGCATGTTCAGTGGAAAACTGCTACTTGTGTTTACAGAAATTAATAGCAATAGTTTAGTCACTGAAATTGAACCTTATTCTCAAGGGCATCTTTCTATCTTTCATGTTACTGATTGCTCCATGATAATTCTCACCACATGGACTACGGAAAAAGAGAAGTCTTTGAAATCATCGTAATTATCAGAAACATTGGTAGATTGTAAGCATCGTTGCCAATAAAATTCACAGGATCTATTGAGTTCTATAAAAAAAAAAAATACACACGCCGGATGTTCCAACGCTCATCGTAATACACATGTACTCCCTCGGGATGGTATTAGAAGTCGTTTTTGGACAAGGTTTGGGTCAAACATTGGGAATATAAATCATCAATAACTTTTAAGTTGTTGACTTTATAAATGTAAAAATTATATGAGTAGATTTGTTTTTATCACATCTCCATAAATATTTTTATAATAATAAGAGGTCAAAGTTGTGTTTTGGAGACCGTGTCGCTGTCCTAAAAACGACTTCTAATACCATCCCGGAGGGGAGTACGTCTAATCTTTTTTTTTTTTTCTATCAACAGTAACATAAGAAATGAGGAAAATAAAAGATGATATTTGGAAGCATATCAAATGAAATATTGCATTGATAGGTTTGTGGATCAATGTACTACGAAGCCAAGAAAATTGAAGTAAGAACTTAATACTATGGCAACAGGCAACTGAACTGGCACCAGAAATGATTCTTCAGTCGGTCTTTGTTCCTTGTATGCTAGGCAACCATCATAGATCACAAATTGAAGTGTTACGCTCCAAATACTAATTTCAGTATACATCTTGGTGGGGACCATCATGAAGTGTACGTATGGTACGGGGCAGCTGTGGTGCACAAGATAGCAACATCTTTTGTTTTTTCATTTTAGCGAATTCTCTATGTTATTCAAAAATAACATTTTGCTTTGCAAATGCAAATGCAAATGCAAAAGTGAAAAGTGGGTCAAGTGCCACGCTGTGATTCTCATCTCACGGATGGCGGTATATTTTTCATTTTGGTGAATAATATGTTCAAATGTAAAAGCTCATTTTGGTAGCTAAGAGGTCTCAAGCTGGAACTTTTTGATTTATTTAAATTAAAAAAATATCTTTCTTCATATGAAGTGTTAGTACGTCAGACTATGACGTGTGTGGACGACACACAACACCGAAGCTACTTGGCCTCAATGCGAATCAGTTTAAATAGCTTTGTACTCTGCTAACTATGGCCAAGCACAAAACAGCATGGCCTATGTAGTACTGGAGCCTTGCAACCAACTCACATCTCACCTGAAATTTTTTCTTACTCTGCCTCCTCCTTTTCATTGCCCATGAACCTGCAGTTTTCACTGCATCAACTCCTGATGACCAAATCTTGTACCTTGGCTTTACAGGTGCTAATATCAGCTTGGATGACACTGCCACAGTCACGTCCAATGGACTCCTTGAGTTAACCAATGGTACACTTAATTCCAAAGGCCATGCCTTCTACCCAACTCCATTCAACTTCCGTGATTCACACAATGGTAGTGTGCATTCTTTCTCTGTTAACTTCGTGTTTGCCATTTGCTCTACCTACCAAATAATGTGCCTCCATGGCTTGGCCTTCATCATAGCTCCAAGCACAAACTTCTCAGATGCATTGTCCAACCAATACTTAGGAATCATGAACTCCGAGAAGAGAGGCAGCTTGAGCAACCATATCTTGGCTATTGAACTCGACACCGCCCTAAATGTCGAGTTCCAAGACATCAACGCCAACCATGTTGGCATCGACATCAATGATCTCCACTCTATTCAGTCTTACCCTGTGGGCTACTTTGATGGTAGGAATAGTAGCTTGCAAAACATGAGTCTTGTCAGTGGTGATGCCATGCATGTTTGGGTAGACTACAACGGAGAAGCCAAGAAAATCAATGTTACCATGGCTCCACTCCAAATGGCGAAACCAAAAAAGCCACTCATCTCAACTCATTTGGACCTCTCATCAGTTCTAGAAAAGTCGTCATATATTGGTTTCTCATCAGCAACCGGCTCAGTTGACGCACGACACTATGTGCTTGGCTGGAGCTTCGGCTTGAACAAACCTGCTCCAGAGATCGACATCACCAAACTGCCAAAGCTACCTCCGCAGGGGCCCAAAACCTCGATCAATACTTCTGGAAATTATCCTACCAATAGCATCCGCGGCATTCATGGTTGTTGTGGGTGCTGTCATCATTTCTCTGGTGAGGAGGCAACGGAGATATGCTGAGCTCAAAGAAGATTGGGAAGTCCAATTCCAGCCACACCGTTTCTCATTACAAGGATTTGTATCATGCCACTGAAGGATTCAAGAGCAAGAACCTGCTAGGTGCTGGAGGATTCGGGGAGGTGTACAAAGGAGTGCTTCCATCATCCGAACTGGAAGTTGCTGTGAAAAAGGTTTCCCATGAATCAAGGCAGGGTATGAAGGAGTTCATTGCTGAAGTTGTCAGCATTGGCGCGATTCGACATCGCAACCTTGTTCAGCTGCTTGGGTATTGCAGGCGAAAAGGAGAACTGCTTCTAGTATATGCCTACATGTCAAATGGTAGCCTTGATAAGTATCTATACTCTGATGTGGACAAGACAACAGTGAGCTGGGCTCAGAGATATCAGATCATCAAAGATATTGCAACAGGCCTTCTCTACCTCCACGACAAGTGGGAGAAAGTTGTCGTCCACCGTGATATCAAGGCAAGTAACGTGCTTCTTGACAGTGAAATGAATGGACACCTAGGTGACTTTGGGCTCGCAAGATTGTACGACCACGGCACCGATCTACAGACCACACATGTTGTTGGTACCATGGGGTACCTCGCCCGAATTGGTAAGCACAGGCAAGGCATCCCCACTCACAGATGTGTTTGCATTTGGTGCATTCCTTCTTGAGGTGACCTGTGGGAAAAGGCCAGTCAACAACAGCATAAAGGATAATAACCAAGTGGTGCTTGTTGACTGGGTACTTGAACATTGGCACAAAGGATCACTAACTGATGTGGTCGACAGCAAATTGAATGATTACAATGTCGACCAAGCATGCCTGATACTGAAGCTAGGGCTGTTATGCTCACACCCATTTACCAATGTAAGGCCTAATATGCAACAAGTGGTGCGGTACCTTGACGGCGATCTGCCGCTCCCAGAGTTGACGCATACAGACATGAGCTTCAGCCTGCTCTCTCTAATGCAGGATGAAGGGTTTGACCCATATGTACTGTCATACCCTTCATCAAAGATAAGCAGCTGTGGTACAATATCTGGCATCTCCGGAGGAAGATGACACAAATGTTGTTTGGTGTCATCATAGTCCTGTTGTCATAATAAGAGGACAAAATTGTGTGTCAATGTATCGTTACCTATTGTATGATATGCTTTATTTAAGTAGCTGCAAGAACTTGCAGATTGTCTTTATTATTGTTATTATAGAAGTCAAGGACCAAACAGACGCTGAGAGATAGTAAGACCCTGATTCTTTATAGTTTCCAAAAACAACCAAATTTCTTTAATGTTCGGTAAGGTTTTATTTTTCGAAGAGAATAGAAGTTTTGTAAAATAAAATTAGAAGTAGCTCAGAAAGTTAGGAAACAATGTTTGATTCTTTGGTGGCATTATATGTTTCCGATATTTTGAGTCTCTCCTGTCCGTAAAAATAAAAGAAAAAGAGCTTTCCTGCATTGTTTCTATGCACCTCGAGTTTCAGCCTGTAAATCATGTCTTGCAGACCGAGGCAAGTGTAGTGTTTACTTCCTCATCACACTGCCATCACATATATCACACACAACGATAAAGTCACTACAAATAAACTAATTTCCATACAAACATAATTACAGCTTACAGTCTCATTATTCCAAAACAAGTGGAGCACACTCGCTACCACTTGCTATTGCGTGCCATGACATTGTCCAAAGCAGACATCTGTAACACAAAAAGAGTTTTGTGTATTCAAAGTGGCACAATGTTCAACAGTGGTTTTAACTGGTGGCAAAAAAAAAAAAAAAAAATATTGCTTTTGTTGATCAGAGACTATTGATTTGTAGAGCGCACCACACTATTTTGTTTGGTTACTAATAGTTTGGATTAAGAAGCTATGGATGTAGAAGATTGAAGGGAGAAACAAAAACCTTCCGAATAGTAACTATATTGGTTTCCTTGGCCAAGTTCTTTTCTTTTCCTACGTGCGAGGGAGAGAAGTTGTGGCTCAATTGTCGTTCGTTGCAACGTTCATTCCAAAGGAGACATTATGTCCACCACCGTTGCCGCCATATCTCTTTCGATGTCTACGCTTTGATGCTTACCCCTACAGTCCTAAATTAAGTCATCTCATATTTTGAGGGGTCAAACAAAGATCAAATATATACAAAAAAACTAATATTTGTATACTGGATAAATACCAATAGGTTAATTACGCACTACTACAGATCTGATTCTGCATAACACTTCGAAAATATTAACCGTGCCGGTTTTTGTAAAATAACCGCCACGGTTAATGTCTATTAATCGTGTCGGTTTTTGTAAAATAACTGCCACGCAAAAACGATTAATCATGGTGTTTATTGTAATAAAACCGCCACCGTAAATGTTTGTGCATGTGGTGGTGGGCATGCATACCAGCAATTGCAGTCTGTTGCATGTCCTTGTTGCATGTCCTTAGGCAGTGAGTGGAGGTGGGGCACAGGTGTCGGTGGCTCTAAGAAAGCACAAATGTGCCATGTCACCGATCCGGATGTGGGGGTGGTTGGCCACTCATGGCTCGCCATGTGTCCCGGGTCCATTTGTCACGGGCACAAAAGAAACACAACCATGGACCGTCTCTCTCCATGCAACAACTCCGTATCTCTCTCCATGCAACTATTACTCGCATCCATCCGTCTACATGTCCATTTCCTCTCTCCATGCAACTATCTCTCTCTCCGTCGTGCATGGCCGGGCGCCGCGCGGACGCGGAGGCCACGGCACGCGGGAGAGCGAGGATCCCAGCGGCGCGGGCGGAGGACATGAGCCGGCCTCGGGCTCGGCTGATCCACGACGGCGGCGGCGGGCGACGACGGCGGCGGGTGACCCGACGGCGACCTCCACCGCCACGGATCCCTGCTGGGCGGGCGCGTGCCCCAACGGCGACCTCCACCGGCCCACGGATCCTTGCCGTGGCGGCGCCCGTTAGGAATAGGTTTGGGCCCCGGCGGCCCGTTAGGAATAGGTTTGGGCCCCGACGGCCCGTTTGGGTTTTTTTTTTTTTTATTTTATTTACCATGGTGATTTTTTAAAGATAATCGCCATGGTTAATCCGATTAACCATAGCGGTTTTGTTAAATAACCGCGCCACGGTTAATCAATGATTAACCGTGACCCTAGCTGCGTGGCGGTTCCAAAAAAAACCGCACGAGAAAATAATAAAAAAAACGCCACGGAAGTTCATTTGAGTAGTAGTGACGTCTTATATTTTCATAGTAAACCAATTTGGATATATACATTTTCATACTATTTATAAATCTAGTCAAAGTTGAGATTGGTTGATTCCATCATATTTAAGATGGAGACATTTTTTAGAACCGGGGAGTACCATTATTAGTAGGAAGCAGCCAAACGGTGTACATCCCGTGCGTCTTCGTCTCATCTGTCATCTTCATTGTCGTCGACACTTCTAACTGAGCCTGAGACTGAGTCCGCACTGAATGACCGAAATATTGAAAGCCATCTAGAAGCCTCATGTGAAGATTCATCGAACGGTCCTCTGCCGATTGAAAAAAGAGAGCATGTTTTGTGAAGGGAAAAAAAATGAGCCTTGAAATTCAGCAGTCAAAGGAATATCACATGAGTATTCCTGTCCTTCCAACATCTTATATGCTATCCTAACGTCTCTGCTGAAGCACACAACTCCCACCCCCAACCTTCAGGTCTGAGGGCAATGTCTCTACCTTGTCCTCCGGATTGGGAGAATGAGGCCGGAGATGAAGCACCACACGAATCACAGCTGGCTAAAAGACCACGGCACTCCGGCTGCTGCGAGTGAGCCCTCTCATACAGTATAACCTCCCAGTTCTTTAGATTCAGTATCTTTTTCCCAAATTGATGGCTGTGAATGAATCTATGATGCTTGTTTCAATACTTCAATACCTTCTCTATTTTATTCTATTTGGACAAGAGCAATCTGTCCAAAGTTCATGATGTATCAGTTTATCCACTTGGATATATGGCTTCTATGAACTACGATATATTGCATTTTCATGCATCTATATGGGCTTTGATTTCCAAAACATGCTTAATAGAAATTAGAAAATTTGTCACAAGCATGAAGAGCAGAGTTTTCCAGGCAGTTGAGTCAGAAAATGGTGCTACATATCAGATTTAAAATATTGTTGAAGTAATTGGTGGAGAATCAATATTGCAGCAGCTACATCTCTTACTTCTCCTCTTTTACTTTACCTGGACAAGGGGGGCCTGGCAAGATTTTTCTGTATCCACTTTGACAAGAAATGCTTTTCGAAGAAATATGTGGTGATGCACGTCAATGGCAGTTATGTGGTGATGCACGGGTCATCATCTACAACACACATGCATATAATTTGTTTCCTTGTAGCCTAGTAAAAAATTAAACGGACCACGTCTATTATTTTTCTTATTTTTGTTTCTATGCATGATAGTGATACACAAGTG
This sequence comes from Hyparrhenia diplandra, assembly GCA_015847255.1. Lineage (NCBI taxonomy): Eukaryota > Viridiplantae > Streptophyta > Magnoliopsida > Poales > Poaceae > Hyparrhenia > Hyparrhenia diplandra. Next base: position 394,681 of record JADLZK010009697.1, read on the forward strand.
TTGCTCAAGGAGATGCTAAAAATGCAACATAGCCAAAACGAGCTGCTACAGAAGCAATATGAAGGTCTGCAAAGAAAAAATTGCAAGCTTAGAGGCGGTAAGGGAGCTTTGTGTTTCATATCTTGCAAGGAGAAATGGATATTCTGTTCTTCATTTGACTGATAGTTTGTGCAATATATATTATCTACACTTTTTGAGGACATTTATATTCAATATTGATAAAATGTTTTAGTTGGAGACTATCATGTGAATCCTCTGGGCTCCAGAGAAACTAAAAAAGAATGGCTAGGTCAGTGGTTTGATGGAGTATCTTAGATATGCTCCACACCATCCTTAGCTGCCTACTATTGGCAATAATGACCTTGTGTTTTACTTACACTGAGTACTGCTTGTGTTCCATTGACAGGATATGACCAGATTTCATGGTTACCTTCAGCAAACCGCTGCCCCAAGGTTGGTAATGTTGAACCAATAGTATGAGTGTTATTTTCAGTTCTTCAAGGGTTTTGAATTTTACATTGATATGCATAATACCTGTATTTATTTATATACCTTTTAGCTAGATATCAGGACAATAAATTTTAAATTTTTATTGTTCAACTAGCCCATCAACACATGCTCCAATACGGCCTAGAATCATATGTGGAGACCTTAGTTTAATTTATATTTACTCTCTTAACATATTTGTAACATCATGGATATATATTTTGGGTTTCAATATGTTGATCTATTAGTTATTGCAAAATCTTATTCACGTGTAGTTCAACTCCAGTTCTTATTGTATCTTTTATTCAAAATTTTCCATTTATATTTTACTGAAATACATTGTCAGCTGAGCATATTAAAGATGGCATATTGACACAATCAAAGTTTAGCTACAGATATCAAAGTCTACTACTGCATGCTTAGTAATCCATTCACCTTGAGTAGCCCACATTTGTCGTAGCATAACACTGTCAAAGTAGAGGTGATGGATGCTTTCTGTTTCACTTTTAGAGCAGACTGCATGGGTCTATGACTTCTCTGCGCTTATTTTCTTTTTACAAAACGCACAAGAATACATGCACCCTAGAAAGGACATGGAGCCTCCACAATAAATATGCTTCCATCCTATGCATGCATATAACTTGTTTATTTCTGTATTTTTCAGGATGTTATCTGATCAGCACTGTGGTGTAACACTTCAATTAAAGTTTCTGAATCCGTGCAAAAATGATAAGTACTCAACACGCATAATAGAAGCAGATTATGGGGGCCCACTAAAGGTTGCTATATGCGGCAATAACAAGATCATAGAATGCGAACCATTTTCTTCAATGAGGGTTCGTGTTGTACCAATTCACAGCGACTTTGATAACGATCATGCGGGACAATGGTCTGAAGACTACTTTCATAGTAAAATAGTAATTGGACGACCTGGGAGAGAGAATTTTCTATCTGGGGATCTATATATTTGGTTGCAAGATGGTGTAGGTTATCTTAATGGTGCCAAATTCCAAGACAATTCTAGTTTTGTTGCAAGCAAAAAAGTGAAGTTAGGGGTCATGGTCGCTGACCAAAGGATCACACAAAGAATTCAAGAAGGAATAACTGAATCTTTTTGCTGTAAAGGATATCCGTGGGTTCTGTAAGCCACTGCTCTTCTATTCTAGCATTAAATCCGTCTTCATTCATTTATGCCACATGCCAGTATGGACTTATCTGTCGGTAAAACCTAGCAACCTAACTTTTTCTTTTAATAAATTCAGCCAGTTAGGCCCTAGTTGTATGTAAATTCAGTAACCAGAATTGGTTTTCAGTTTATATATTGGCAAAAAATAATATTTTCATGCATCAATATTTTCAAAATATTAAGGCCGAGGTAACCACAACATATATCTAATAGTGATGCCCTCTGGTTTCTCACAACTGGTAATTTATTTCTGTACAGCAGCAAAGAAGAATATTTACCCAGCCCCACGTGATGCTGTGCATAAACTGAGTAGGATTGCGATGAACGGTGACAGGCGTAAATTCCTAGAGGAGAAAGGTATCAAGACAGTCGATGATTTTAGATGTTCCTACAGGAAGAGTCTGCAAGATCTGCGTAAAGTATGAGATTGAAATATTTACCGGGAGAAGTCCATACTTTAGCCATCCAACAATCATTCAAGTTTCATTTCTTTCCAGCTATGCAACTCTATAACTATAAATCTTTCACCATTGAACTATCAATACCGAACAAATTTGGCTATCTAGATGGTTTCCAATGTGTGGTTGTCTTTTCTAAAAACAATAAATTAGTTATGTCTTTTAAAATAAATTAAAAGAACGCCTTTGAAACTAGGTAGATAGCGATGCATCAGGCATTGATAGTTCAGTGGTCAAAGATTTCTAGTTTCAAATTCGGACAATAGTTAGATGGCCAAAGATAGACTTCTCCCTTTCTATTATTTTTCCCTAATATAAAGTGTAACTGATGACAAAATCTGTCTAATATCACACTATGTAGATTTTGGGAAAGATTTCTGATCAAGAATGGGAGAAGCTTGTTAAGCATGCTTTTAAACAAAATCCAAGACCAGTAATTTCCTCTAATTGCACTGAAGAAAGAAATGTGCATCACAAACACGACACATTTTCTAGTAAGGATGGCAGATGTAACCTACAAGGATTATGTTCAATGCAAGCAAGTCCTGCACCACAAAGTAGGTTTGGCATCCCTTAGTTTTCTTCCTACAAACACTACTTCATGTTTAATGATTTCTGGTATTGCAGCACAAATTGCAGAACAACTTGAGGTCCAAGTACTGCAACAGCAAATTTCATGGTCAAATAATGAGCTATTATCCAGTGCCTCTTTGGATAACCTGCCATGTAAGTTGAACGTCAAGACTTCTTCAACCAGAAAAACGTGATGGCCCATGAAAATTGGTATTTTACTGTGCATGTTGCACTCAACAGGCTTACTAGCAGGCATCCAAACATCTATCGAGGAGCAAGTTTCAAGCGTAGAAAATGGGTTTCTACAATTTTCATCAATGGATAATAATGTCCTAGAAGGATCTATCTCCCAGCAATGCCATCGTTCCTCAGAGTGCCGCACAATGCTTGCTGGTAACAACTTAAATTTGTTCAACTGTCTTGGGTGATGTTTGGAATAAACAGTTCTGATTCTTGGATACCTACTTGTTTCTGTAATAGGGAATGTACTACCACAGATTAATTCACCTGTGAATAATGATCTTGAGGACGTCCCACTCGAGGATTTTTGTAAACTTTTATTCGGTACAGAAACAGAACTTTTGGAGGAAGATGTATCATCATGGGTGAATGATTTCCCAGAAGATTCTGAATGGGTAGATTCTTGCAGTCCATTTAAGCAAATTGGAGGATGTTCATATCTCAGTGAAGAAGCAAGCATAACCTACACTGGCGTTTCGCCTGCCAGTGAAATAGGCAGTAGGAGCTACAGGGAACCTTCACCATCGCCAGCCAGGGGAGCTGTCGACCCGAAGCTCCAGAGCATTTTCATTTTCACCAGCCAACAGAGCACGTGGTAGAAGATGCACAAGATTTTCACCTTCACCTGTTAGGGGAGCATACAAGGGAGATAGACCTGCCAGGGTTTGCGGAGCTGGCAGTATAAGCTGTGTGCTTTCGAACACCAATTTCGTGGATGAAGAAGGATAGATTTCACGTATGAGATGAGTCTGGCTTGGGGGCTCGACTAGCTGTGTCTCTTACTCTCTTGTCTCGTGTGGTGCCAGGCAGAGCTTGGTTTTTCATTGTCGCGGATGGTAATAATTTTTATCACCTGTGTGTACCCTGGTCGTGATGTTTAGATGTAGCTGTTGGGTTTTGGGTGCACCTAGTTGTTATAAGTTCTATTTTCCTTTTACTTTCGTGTATGTTCACTATCCTATTTGTACTAGAAAAAATTGTGTCATTTGTGATTACAGCATCAATCTATGGAACATTATAATTTTTTTCTAGCTGTTAGGTCATCATCATACTCAACAATGGGGAAAATGGATAAACCACAATTAAGAACATAATATATAGTGAATAGAAAAATACTTTGGGTCTGGTTCATGGAAAATATAAACAAGAAAATGATTCTTAGAAGATTGATGTAACTGATGGTGACTTTATACTATAAAATAGAATGTCAAATCCTGTTTGAATTACCAGAATTATTTTTTGTTTCAGACTGCAATGTGGTTAATTGTTTTATGAACGAGAATGTATGAAACCATTCCTTTCATATTCACTGCTGTGTTTTGCATAGTTGTGATATATTCCTCTCCCGCTACCTCTGAGAACGATAATAATCTAATAGCTTGAAAAATTATGATGTTCTACAGATGATGCAGTCGCAAGAAACATGCTAAATTTTCTACTATGAATAGGAGAGCGAGTAAAAAACACCAAAGGAAAAGGAAAAAAGAACAAATAACAACTAGGCGCACCATAAATGCAACGGCCACAGCATAAGGGACGACAAAGCACATGAAAATGAACATGGTGCTGCTTCCTTCATCATTGGATTTGTGTGTTCTTGTCTCTGTTACGTGTGAGTCAGTGAGTGTTTGTGTTTGCGACTCCAATAAACGCAGATGAGTACATCAGCTACACATGCCATCTGAGTGAATGATGTGTGTGTGTGTGATTGAAGTGTGGAGCATGATGCAGCTTCTAAGCTGTGACTGTTCATGTGTATCAATTTGGGTTTCTTATACCAGAAGGACAGGCACACATGCTGGTGCTTCCCTGCCTCGAGTGGTTGCCTCTGTACTGTGTGAGCATACGGGCCTTTTGTTACTCGTGGATTTGGTTGTGTGTACTGTGTGGCCTCCCTCCAGACTATGTGGTGATGTGGTTGGCTCAATTCCATATAATAAATAAAGTGTGATATTTGGCTTGTTAGTTGGCCTCCTTCCGGACTAGCTAGGTGAGATGTTTAACATCATCTCACCGAATGGCCCAAGTGACAGAGTCACAAGCATGTTTCATAGATTTCTAGCATGTATCTGGCAGCGGCGGATGCAGAAACGAAACAAGAGGGGGCTTAATAATAGTGGGCTAGAACTAGTATTAGTGGCCCAGCAATAAATATAAATATAAAACAAAGAATGGAAACGATAATATCAATTCAAAGTGCACAACCAAGAGGTAGCTACAAATACAGACCATCCGATACTTTCACACCATCTTGATGGTCGTCTTTAATTCTAAATTAAAAATTCTAAATATGGCATAGTTGTTGAAGAAACAAGATAACATTATGAAATGAAAGAAACAAACACTTTATTGTTTATTTCAGTTCATAATTTTATAATGCGTGCCATTCATTTCAGGAACCATATTTAACATACTAAAATATGAATGAAATATTGCAACATGCAGTGTGAGTATTAGGAACTATCCAACTTGACATTCGAAATCTGAAAATTGAACTATACTATTTCTGTATTCTCAGTTTCCCAGATCTAACCGTGAGCAGCTTGCAGCAGAGTAGAGCAGGGGCGCTGGTGAGTGGTGCCTCTGTCCCCCGGCCTCTCGACTTTTCTGAAATCTGGAGCGCGGGCCCTGACACTCTTCCTGCCCGCCTTGGGGAGCGCCTGCTGCTCAAGGGGTAACCTGCCACCTGCGGCAGGGCGCCGCCGCGGGTAACGCTGCAGTGGGGCTGCCAATGGCAGCGCGGCCGGTTGGAGCGTGGGGGCTGGGGGCGGAGGCGGAGACGGAGGCAGTGCCGCCGGATGTTTGCGGACTCGAGGGGCGGCCGCCGACCAAGTCAGGAGCAGGGCTGCAGGGTGGGGTGTCTCTGTGTTGGGCTGGGCGTGGGGTACGGTTGCGGCCTTGGGCTGCAATTGGGGGGCTTCCGTGGGCTGTTGAAGTCCTACGTACTTCTGGAAAATTTGGGCTGCCCCATGGGCTGCCTGGTCATTTTTTCAAACGGAAGAAAAAAGAAAAGAGGAGACTTGAAAGAAATGGGCAGTTATCTTTTTCCTTTTCTTCTTCTGCTGCTGCTGCTGCTGTTATAACGGTACACATATCACCGGCACTACAGGAAACTGGTCCTTTGCCGAGCAGGCCGTTTTAGCCGGCGGCGACGCCCGCCGAGCACGCGTGCTTCGGCATAGGACCGACGGGAAATTTTCTCACGGGCGAGGTCCTATGCCGAGCACCGTAACGACCCCGCTCGGCGGCCTTCGCCGAGAACCGTCGAAGCGCCGGGCGGCGAAGAAAAGTGGCCGTTAACGGTCGTTGTAAATCGACGGCGATTACACCCGCCGAAAGAGCATCTCGGTGAGCCGTCGGCAAAGAATTTGACATTTTTTAAAAATCGAAATTATTCGCCGAGAACCGTACAGGACATCTCTCGGCAAACACATTTTTTTTTTTTTTTTTGGAAAATCCTTCGCCGAGAACCAAACAGTACAGATCGTGGCAAAAACTTTTTTTTTTTTTGGAAAATTCTTCGCCGAGAACCAAACAGTACAGCTATCGGCAAAGGCTGCATCTTTGCCGACGGCCATTTCCATTCCGCTCGGCAAGCCTGGGGAAGTGGCCGTCGGGTAGCCATTTTCTTAGGTTTGCCGAGTACAATAGCAAAAGTGCTCGGCAAAGGTGTCTTTGCCAAGAGCTCCGCTCGGCAAAGCCTTGAAAAATTGCCGTTTTTTTGTTTTTGCTTTCCACCTTGACAAACAAACACATGTATAATATATATCACATCCATTCAATTATAGAACACATATATATCACATTCCACACATCCGGCACACAAAACACATCGATATATCACAGAACACATATATTAAACATATAGCATCACTAGATCAAGTCCATAAGTGCATCACTACACTACATCAAGTCCACAAATTGTCCAGACAAGTCCACAAGTCTAACAAGTCCACAAGTTCATTCTTGAGGCGGAAGGGTGGGAAAGGTTGATCTTGAGCTGCGGGCGACGGGAAGGCTTGCTCACCACCTTGAGCCGGCTGATTTGAACCCGCCGATGCAGAGCTGCGCAAAGAAGACAAGGTTGCAAGTGTTAGACATGATTACTTGATACATGAAAACGAAAACGGAACTCTTTGCAATCATATTCACGGGAGTACCCGAACGGCCTGAGTCCGGCGGTTGTAGAGTGATCGGAGCTAGGAGGCCGGTGGCGAGTCAAACCACCTGCCGTGGAAAGGAACCTAGTAAATTCCTCGAACTTGGCCGCCATTGCCGCTGCGTGTGCTCCACCTCCTCACGGCGCCTCCTTTCCTGCGCTAGCGCCTATGCTTGCTCCCCGACGTAGCCGCCTTTCCTCTTCTACCGAGCCTACAACATTTAGCCGCCGTCGTTTCAAGAATGCAAACGTTATTAAAAGTGTAAAGACCTAATGTACGTCGAAAGTAATGCAAACCTCAAGGGCGCCGAAACGGCCCATCGCCACGCTTCGGTCGAGGGCATATCGGCGGGTCGTGTCCGCCCTCTCCGTTTCGGATGTCGGCTAGTCCGAGGCGAGCCGCCGATGATGTCGCCGGCGATGCCCAACCTCCCGTGCTTCTTGCCTCCAAAGAGCCCATGACGATGTCGCGATCAATGTCATGGGCGCCGGATCGTAATCTTCCCTATATTTCGGCCGGCGGCCGCCGCGGTACTCGCTGATCCGGTGCCTACACCGTTGCCGCAGACGCCTCGGGACGGGTCGTTCACGTCGTAGGGAAACGGCAGAGGTCGCCTTGCCCTTGTGCGACATGCGAGAAGGCTCCGCGCCGCCGCACTCTGGCGAGGATGCGCTGCGCAGTTGCGAAAAAAAAAGGAAGAGGATTAGTGTCTTTGGACCGGCGATAAAAGAAGATTGAGCGACAAAAGAAAAGCGTACCCATAATTCTTTGTACTCCGCAAGGCTCCGCTGCCTTGGTGGTGTCTTTGGACCTTGCATCACCAAACGCCGTTCTCGGTGCAGCCTCGTGCGCCCTTTGCCGATCCTCCGTGAACCACTTGTCAACGACCTGCTCCCCAAAGAAGGGCCATTGGCGCGCAACCAATAGGGAATCATCTACACGTCATGAAAAATGTCGATTAGAAGATCACATTAAATATATTTAATCTCAAAACGAGCACCGCTTAGTGTTGTTCCCTGTACCTCTAAGAACTGCTCACGGGTCAACATCATATTTCTTGCTCGTTCCTTGTCTACCCTCCCCGCCAAGCACCGTCGTGTTGTATGTTATGATGGCACGGTGCTTCACCTCGTGAAGCATGTTGGTGACACGTTTTTTTGCGGTGCTTCCTCAAGCGCTCTTGCCGTTGCGGCCTCCATTCCTTCCTCGCATTGGAAGAAGTTACGCATACAAATACGATATCAAATTCATTGTTTCGATATGATTTTCAAGAATGCGATATATTGAGAAAAGGCTTTGTGCGAGGGCGAGTTACCCAAAACTCCATGAGCACCGCTTCCGCCTTGTGGGTGTAGACCGGGTCTTCTCCCCGGTAGTAGGCTCCCGACAAAGGGGCGGCCCCGTCCGCCCGTGGTATGTGACGATGCGGGGTAGTCTGCCCGCACAACAACCCGACAAAGCCGGCGGGTTTGCGTGAGCCACCACCCGACACAACGATCCGGTTCCCGCACAATGAAGACATAATATTAGTTTTACTCGAGAGTTTAAATGAAGTAGGCATCTAAATCTACTTACCTTGTCCCTTTGGGGCGAATCACGTGGCGGTTGTGAAGGAGCGAGGCCGAGGGGAGTCGTGAGGGGCCTCGCAAGTAGACCTTCGCCGCCTTTGCCGCCGCCACGTCCGAACCCCCGCACTGAGGCGTCACGGGCCACCGGGACGCGTCCTCCCCGTCGTCGTCCCCGCCCGGTGTGGTTCTTTGGTCACCCCTTTCGGGCGTCTCGGGCCACCACCGGCTCGTCGTCGTCCTCCTCCTCCTCGGTCCTCTCGCAACGGCGTGGGAGACGGGTCCCTCCCCGCATGACGGGACTTTCCGGCCGTAAAAGGTGGACAAGGGCGGCCGACGCCGGTCCTCGTCCTCTCCGGGTCCTCCCCTACCCGCCGACCTCCGCCGACGGGTGCTCGCCATCTTTCTTCAATCACCTGTAATCAAAATATAAACAAGGCATAATTAGAACTAGATGCATTGTAATCAAACTATAAATAAGACATAATTACAATATAAACAAAATAACATAGTATTACATGTTTTAGAAGTAATCGGGATCATCGTCTACATTGTCACCGGGTACGTTTGCAACTCGTCATCACTTTATCAACATTGTCCAAATAATGAAGAGAATCGAAGGAGGATTGTTGTCTTCATTGTCCGTGCCCAATCTCTCTAGCATTTCTAAGTCCTTCAAATTGAACACCTCAACGTCGTTGTCGTCGTCGCCATCAGCCATTTCATCGTCTACTTCCATTCCTATATCTGCAGGTTAGGTCTATCACAAAACTCCCCTGGCAGCCCCTCTTCTTGATAGAACTCTCCCTCATATGTGTTTTGGGTTGATCAAGTTATAATCTTCATCATTTGGGACGAAGGTAGTTTACCATGCGGGCGCTACCTTGTGCACAACCTCCAAACCCTTAAGATAATCTTTGCTTTGGTCGTCTTGTCTCTCTTGTTGTTGTCACATCTTGCGCGGGGACACCAAAGTAGCAAATGACCACGAGCACGAGCATTGCCCCATACCATTTCTAAGAATTCATTGGTCTTGTTCATCCATTCAACGTCAAAATCACGCTTACTTCTCCGACCGTTGTACATCCACCGGCGGTCCTCCATCCTTTAGCAACCATGAATTCCAACCATGAATTCCATCTAAACGGTGTGTTCCTACTGTCTAATAGGTGAGGATAGGTCCTAATCCCACCCGCGGATGCGTAGATGGGTCAGTTCCCATGCTCCGATCCGACCGAGACAGAATTTCGGCAGCACCTCCCCGCTGTTCTCCTGATACATGTCCTGGAAGGGAGAGTGTGTATCCGGAGAACAACAGGGAGGTGATGCCGAAACTTTGCCATCGGACCGGAGCGGAACATGGAAACCGACCCATCTACGTATCCGCTGGTTGTCAAAAACATGGACAATCCGGAACAGTACGGTCGTAGATATGCAAAGAAATGCATACCTCCAGCCGTATCTCTTTCGGACGGGAGACGCCTAACTAGGTTACGCGATCTACGACCATGCGACTGGAGGAGGGGATATTCATACCTAGGGTGGCGGTGGCGAGGCGAAGCAGTGCAGGCAGACCCGCAACATAGAGGAAGAAGATCGGGGGACGCCAGTGGTGCTCGGCTCGACCGACGCGCTCCCTCTCTCGCAAAAGAAACGTAGGACTTAGTTCAAAATTTCGGCAGAACCTCCCCTACACGGTGAGGTTTCCAAACGCAATAAAACATACGGCACAAAGGCCGACAACCACATATGCCTACGCATCGAACTCAACATGTCATTCCCAATTCGCATCCATATACTACAAGGCGAAGCCTCACCTTGCTCGGGTGGCACTTCGCCGAAAAACGGCGACGGCGGGCGGGACGAGCAAGGGCGACGACCACCGGACGATGGAGCATGAGCATGAGCACGAGCGGGCGAGACGAAGATGGGCGATGACGTCGGGGCTTGGGCGGTGGGGGGGCGGGGCACGAAGCACGACCCACGAGCTCCCCTTCTCTTCTCTTTCTCCCTCTCCCTTCCTCCTCCTTCTCCTCCCTTCCTCCTCTTCCTTTCTACTCCTTCTTCTCCTCCCTTCCTCCCTTTCTTGGTGGGCGGCCGGTGGTGGGGGCGGGCTTGGTGGGCGGCCGTGCGGCGGTGGGGGCCGGCGGTGGGGTGGCGCGGTGGGGCCGGCGGTGGCGGTGGCGAGGGGTGGGGTTGCTTGGCGAGGTGGCACGGCGGTGGCGGTGGCCCGCCGGCGGTGGCGGGTGGCCGGGGCTGGCGTGGGCGCGCGGGCGAGGTGGGTGTGCGGCGCGGCAGCGAGGGCGTTAGCGGCCGGCGGCGGGGCGGTGCAAGTGTGTGCCGTGTGTGAGTGTGTAAGTGTGTGGCCGAAGATTTTTTCTATTTTTTATATTTCTTACTTCTTGGTCGAAAGCTGGATCTAAGCGGCCGTCGGCAAAGGGTTAAACTTTGCCGTGAGCTGTCACATCCCGCACTCGGCAAATTTTTTGAATTTTTTTTAGATTTTTTCTGTTTTTTTAAAAATATTTTTTAACCTTCGCCGAGATTTGGATCTAGGCGGCCCTCGCAAAGGAGGAAGCTTTGCCAAGAGCTACCGGATCCGCGCTCGGCAAATTTTTGCATTTTTAAGATTTTTTTCTGTTTTTTTTAAAAAAATATTTGCTTTTCGCCGAGAGCTGGATCTAGGGGCCGTCGACAAAGAAGCCTCTTCGCCGAGAACTTCAAGATCCAGCCGTCGGCAAAGTAAGTTTTTTGTTGCACACCGAACTCGGCGCCACGTGTCGCTGATTCGCCGAGAATAAAACCAACGCCCGAGAGTCTAATCAAGCGACTCTCGGCAGGCGTAGCTTTGGCCGAGAGCCCAATACTCAGCTCTCGGCAAAAGCAAAATTTTTTGATTTTCTTTGTCACTTTTTTTTCTATAAGCTTAGCTACAGTACATGGGCTTCGCTGTTGAAGTTTGCAATTTTTCAAACTTTTACTATATTCAATGAATTTTCATGTATTATTTGAATTTCTTTTCAAAACTCAAATTTGAACCATAAGTGATTCGAATAACGGATCTAAATGATTGGAAAAATGGTAAACATGCTTGTGTGAGTCTATCTTGAGGCCTCATCCATGGCCGGACACCAAAATTCGAACATCTTGTCGCAGCGAAAACACGTCGACTCACTTGTGGGTGAATTGTTTTAAATTCTATAAAAATCAAACGAAGTTGAAAAATCATGAAATTTAACGAGTTGTCCTTATATCGATATGTCTACACTATGAAAAAAATTTGAGAAGATTTCGTGCACTGTTGCATCTCGGATGGCACAATCGGGACATCGAACATGTGATAATAGAAACTCACACGGAGATGTAGGCCTGGTGCCATCCGAGATGCAACCGTGCAACGAAATCTTCTCAAATTTTTTTCATAGTGTAGGCATGCGATATAAGGACAACTTGTAAAATTTCATGATTTTTCAACTTCGTTTGATTTTTATAGAATTTTAAAAACAATTCACCCGCAAGTGAGTCGACGTGTTTCGCGCACAAGATGTTCGAATTTTGGTGTCCGCCATGGATGAGGCCTCAAGATAGACTCACAAGCATGTTTACCATTTTTCCAATCATTTAGATCCATTATTCGAATCACTTACAGTTCAAATTTGAGTTTTGAAAAGCAATTCAAATAATACATAAAAAATTCATGAAATATAGTAAAAGTTTGAAAAAAATTGCAAACTTCAACAAATCGGAAGCTCCATGTAATGTAGCTAATCTACGAAAAAGTTGTGACGGCTAAATCAAAAAAATTAATTCTTTGCCGAGAGTTGGTTCCTGGGCTCTCGGCAAAGCTAAAGTTTGCCGAGCACCAAGTACTATTCTCTCGGGCGGCTCATTATGGTCGGCAAAGGTTGGGGACATGTGGCGCCGTTTGGTGGCATGCAAAAAACCACGCCGAGGGCTCATAGACTGACTCTCGGCAAAGCTTTGCCGAGTTTAAACGAGCGTCAAGCCGCGTCGGCAAACTTATCGTAATCGACGGCATCAATGTGGGCGCCGTCTATGCCGAGAACCGCAACTTTGCCAACATCTGACCGTCAGCAAAGATCAGCTTTGCCGAGCGTGCTGTTGTTCCAAGCATTTGGTTCTCGGCGAAGCGGGGGTAGTATTTTGGCGAGAATGGTCGTCGGCAAAGAGGATGTTTGATTAGAGCCGGTTGATGGGGTTCTCGGCAAAACGCAGTCCTCTCGGCGACGGGACATTTTCCCATAGTGTGGGTCAGAGTTTAAATTCAAGACATTGAAACTGTTTGTCTGATGTTCCTTTAACGCATGTATGAACTCATGAAAATCACATGGTTTTGAGAAGCATATATATGAATCTCTGTCATTCTATGGCCCTAGCATAAGTCTAGCATGGTGATGTTTTGCATAGTCCTCCCAACAGTTCCTACTTCAGCACCAACTTGATTAATTAGGTATACCATGCATGTCAAGTCGGCCCTGGCCAATGAGTAGTGTGTGATTAGAGGCATTATTTATCTTATGCGATGTGTGCTTGTTGCCAACCTTGAAGGTTAAGAGGAAACCTGAACACAATCGACATCATGGGTTTTTGTCATTCATTAACTCCAAAAAACTAAAGGCATTAGTGCATGACCATCATGTTATTCTTTCCTACAATAGAAGCTCCCAGCATCGATGTCTCCTTCATGTGTGGATTGTTTTGCATAAAACTCCTTTGTGTTTCAGACAATCAACCCTTAGTCCAACTAACAATAAATTCAGGTGTTCAAACATTCTATGTATATAGCACCTTCACCCAAGTTATATTCCCATGTGAAGAATAAAAAAATTTGACATATTCCTCATTTTTGACAATCCAATCTACTGAATCCTTGCTTTGAGTGTTGTAAGAACATAGTTGTGCCTCCTCTGTTTTCTACTCATTCAATTCGACTCAATGAATGCCCTATATACGTCAGCTTATCTGTGATCTTTTGCTAGCTTAGATTTTTTCCAACAAGTTTCTTTGCAGCTAATTATTTTCAAACAGGGTCGTCGGTATAACTCTGCCCACCATCGCATCATTTATACGTAACTGTGTTTTGTTCCTGCAAGAAGGAAAATGGAACTCACTAACATGATCTCAAGCTAAACTCAGCCTCATACTTGGCATAGCTCTAGTGCTTCAATATATATAGTTCTGTAGCGCTGTTTTATGACAAGCTCATACACAAATATCACACAAAATTGCAGTACACAAAGCTCGTGTATATGTATGTTTCTAAAGGTCCGGTCTTGTTAAGCACTTTATTGTAAGACATAATCAACTAAGTAAAAACCTAGTCAACCATTATAGATCTTTTCATTCCTCGACAGCTAATGATACTTTATATTCACAGAAGAACATTTGAGGACAATAGCTACATTCCACATGTCATCTGCTTTTCTCACATGAAGGCCATTATCAATGTTGGGTTTAATATACTAGTGTTTTAAGAATGCCAAGAAAGCAATAGTATATTAATTAATAAAATCTCATACCAATCACTATTTCACCTCTCTCTCTCTAGATCTGTTCATCAATAACTATTTGTCTTGTTATAAAAAAAGCACTCCATTAAATAGGAATGAAGTTCTCATTGGGAATGACCAAACCCATGGTAGAATTGTCAGCATGGACCAAACTAGCTAAACACTAGCTTATCTTAAATTGATCAAACTAGCTAAACACTCTGTTTTCAAGCTACCAACTCAACAAAGGATCGTGATCCACGTAGTCTTTTTTTTTTTTTTTCTTTCTATAACTAACCCACAACAATCAGAAATTTTTTTTCTAACATCAATAGCAGAATCATATGATAAGAATGGTGTCCCATGTACTTTGGTTAGGATCTCCCCTTTTTGTCACGGAAATACCATGCAACTGGATGGTAAATGTTACGGGATGTGGATGTTCTTTAGAAACTAGTAGCTGATGACCAAAATATATTTCAGCATACTTGTCTGCCTAGTTCAGCTTCCTCAAGCATCTCTTGACTAATCAGAAATCTGGATGTTCCCCTTACAAAAATGTTGATACAAAACATTATTCAAACTGATCGCGCTGCGAACAGAAGTATGCCTCCTCTCTCCTCAGTGAAGGGGAGAGAGATGATGTGCTACCTCTGCTGTATCCGGTGGCTCCTTTGCCCTTCATATATGATGCCATGGTGTCCTATAAGTCGTCATGCATTACTAGCAAATAAAACAAATTGTGGGCACAATTAACATGAAAGTGAGGCATTGCCACCATAACAATGTCTTAATTTTCTTTATCTATGCCTGTCACAAATTCCTGTCAGTAGGCATCTTTTACACACAGACTGGAACTGCTGAATTACGCAACACGGCCTTAAACTCATTGGACCACTACTACATAAAATCTTTTACAAGGCGTTTCCATTTTATTAAAAAACCACCATGGTTAATGCCTCTATTAACCATGGCGTTTTTTTTTAAATTTACCGTGGCGGTTATTGAAAATGCCATGGTAAATCTATTAATCGTGGCAGTTTTTATTAAAAAAACCGCCACTGTAAATACTGCCCAGCCCTAGCAGAGAAAAGCCCATGTCGGCCCGACATTATGGCTCAGCGTATATAAAGCAGCACTAGGGTTTCCACCCTCACTTCCCACTACCCCACCCAGCCGCACCTCCCTCTCCACCGGCCCAATCTCTCTCTCTCCCCCTCCCTCACGTCCCCTTCCCTCTGCAAGACGTGCACGGAGATGCAGCGGCGCGGTGCTCTCGCACGCGCATGCCTAGAGGCGCGGCGGCGGGTGCCCTCGCGCACGCGTGTGCACGGAGGCCCGGCGGCGTGGCGCGGGGCTGCTCCCGAGGCGGCGGCGGGGTGCAAGCTGCTCCCGGCGGCGGTGGCGGCGCGCGAGGAGGCTGCTCCCGGTGGCGGGCGCCCCTCCTCGCTCCAGATCCGGTCCAGCAGCGGCGCGCAGCTTTCCCCGGCGGCGGCGGTGGCACGCCGGGCTGCTCCGCGGCGTGGCGGCGGCGCTGCTGCCGCTCCCGGATCCCGGTCCAGCGCGGCGCGCGTCTACTCCCCGCTCTAGATCCGGTCCAGTGCGCGGGCGGGCAGCTGCTCCGGCGGCGGGCGCCTCCTCCATGCTCCGGATCCGGTCCGTGACGACAGCGGCGGGGATCCGGCGGCCCGATCCGGGCCGATTAGGGGTTTGGTCTGGGTTTTTTTTTTTCGGATTAACGGTGGCCGTTTTTTTTTTTTTTTTTTTGGGGGGTGGGGTGGTTTTAAAAACCAATATGGTTAATCAATGATTAACCGTGGCCTTTCCTTCGTGGTGGTTTTCAAAAACCGCTACGGTAAATGAAAAAAAAAAAAAAAAAGCCGCCACAGAAATGATTTTATGTAGTAATGGACACAAAAAGGGAAATGTAGATATAGGGCCCCACCTCAAGCATTCCATTCAGATACGCTTCAGAGTTCCTATGACACAACCTTTCCTTTAGCTGTCGTCTTCATTTCTTTTGGTCCAGCCAATAAGCAACACCTCATTGTCAAATCATAGACTAATTAGGCTTAAAAATTCGTCCAGCAAATTTGTCTCAATCTGTGCATTTAGTTTCATAATTAGTGTTTATTTAATACTCCATGCATGTGCCCAAACTTCCTATGTCAAGCTACTGACTAAACATATGATCGTGATCCATGTATACACTTTTTCTTTCTATCACTGACCCACAGTAATCAGAAATACATAATCAGAAATACATAATTTTTCTTACACCGACAACACGGTTACGTTCTCATGCTTTGTCACGGAAATAGCATGCAACGCAGTGGTAAATGTTGCGCGATGCAAATGTTCATTAGAAACTAGTAGCTGATGACCCGAACATATTTTAGCACACTTTCCTTGCCCAGTTCAGCTTCCTCAAACATCTCTTGACTAATCTGAAATCTGTATGTTCCCCTTATAAAAATGTTATACAAAACATTATTATCCAAACTGTTCACTCCAAAACTTGGTTGTTGAGTACTCTACGAACAAAGATATGCCTCCTCTTCTCTCAGGGAGGGGGAGAGAGATGTGCTACCTCTGCTGTATCCAGTGGGCGACGCTCCTCGGCGCACGCGCGCGAGGATGCAAACTGGCGCGCACAAGCAGCCCGCAGTCCCACGAGCACGCACGCGCACGAGCAGTCGTGGGGCCGTTGGTCCGTTCGTTGTTTTTTTAATGTTTCCCTTAAAATGTAATAACTTTCTCGTCAAGCATCTGTTTTCAATTCCGTTTACACCATCACGTTTATTATGACGAGATCTATAAAACTAGATCCAAGTTGGATATTGTTGACACCCAAAAAGGCTTGGTCTAGGACATGATAAAATTCAGACCAATTCTATGAAGGGCTAACTCATCGCAAAAAATCCAGACTTAGTCATATTTTGGAGGTCCAAGGCACGGTAAATTTCCAGACTTAGCCAAATTTTCAAGGAAGAAATGAGGGGGCTTCTGCGGAAGTGACGGACGCCGGCGACCGGACCGTCCGGTCATTCTTCGCGCGCCCGTCGTGCGTCCGGTCAAAAGCATCCGGTCATCAGGTGCGTGTGACGCGATTTCAGAGCTCTCTAGAATCGACGGGCGCTAGTGACCGGAGTGTCGGTCATGGTTCACGTGGCGGTCATGCGTCCGTCGAGAGTCCGTCGGCCAGGCATCTTCGGCGCGTTACGAGCGCTCGGAATCGGCCGGACGCTAGTGACCGGAAAGGCCCGGTCAAGACCGGCCTGGTGTCCGGCCAACCGGCGGGCGTGTCCGTCACGATCCCGAACCGATCTCTTTCCCAATCGTGTTTGGGTCGGTTTTTGAGATTGAAACGCCCAGGGCGGTTTCCTAAAAGGATCACGTGGTGAGTCTTGCTGCATTGTACAGGTTGATCGCAACCTCGTGGGCGCCCAAGGCTCTCTCGGTGTGTTGGTGTGAAGCCCTAGTTTGGCGTCAACGCAGATATGTTTTAAGAAAATTTTCAAATCACTATTTTGAACTATCATAATACAGATTTTTTGTTATATCGCAGGATCCCTGCTATGACTTTGCTCCACGGCCTCGAGGGCCTACCGGCCCTCTCGGCCTTAAAGCAAATGGCTTACATTCGGTAAGGCGCCTTCAGCGCTAAGTTCATATAGAGATTACAGTAATGTCATGCTCTATAGCGTGTGTCATTCTATAGCGTGTTCTATAGCGCCTCCCTGCTATGTCTTTGCTCCACGGCCTCGAGGGCCTACCGGCCCTCTCGGCCTTAAAGCGAATGGCTTACATTCGCTAAGGCGCCTTCGGCGCTAAGTTCATATAGGGATTCCGGTAATGTCGGCGTGTGTCATTCTATAGCGCGTGTTCATGGCGCATCCTCGCTATGTTTTTGCTCCACGGCCTCGAGGGCCTACCGGTGCTCGGCCTTAAAGCGAATGGCTTATTTCGCTAAAAGCCTCCGGCGCTAAGTTCTCATAGAGATTCTAGTAATGTCATATTCTATAGCGTGTTCCATTACGTACTATGTAATTTTGTCATCACGAAAAATTTTCTCAAAACATATCCAACATGGATCTAGTTTTATAGATCTCGTCATAATAAACGCGATGAAAACAGATGTTCGACGAAAGTTATTACATTTTAAAGTTTGCATATCGTTTTAAAAATAAACGTGGCCCACTCTTGAGTCCCTGCGCGCCTACGCCCCGCATCCCCTGGCGTCGCGCCACGCGTCCGTGCGCCGCTTAGGGTTGCAGCGCCAAGACGCGCGCCATATAGCGTTCGTGGTATCCAAAGTGGCTCCTTTTTTGCACTTCATATCTATCGCCCGAGAGCCGGGCACCTCCGGCCTCCCAGCCCGGCCGCGTCACCCCAAATCATGTGGACCGGTCCGATCGGGCGATCATGTGGCTCGGCATCGTTTTGGAAGTTTTTTGAGAAAAATCCTTATCTTTATCCGAAATAACGTTATAGTCCACCCAGGCCCTCCGTAAATAGTAACCGAGGCCTAAGTTTTAACTTTACGGTCCCCGAATTATGAAGATCCTTCGGCCGAAGAAGACAAAATTCGACTTCGTGAACCAAATATATACCGCATTCATCTCTTCTTCAAAAAAAAAAAAAAAAAAAAAAAACCCTCACCCCCCGTTCTCCCGTCGCTCCTTTCTCTCCGTCCCGATGCGAGCACGGCGCACGGCGGGCGGCCACGGCACCACCGGCGGCTTCCTCCTCCGCTCCTCGCGCCGCCTCCTCCTCCCCTCTCCCCTCCCCGGGCGTGCCCTCCTCTTCCTCTCCCTCGCGCTCTCCTCAACCCTAGCTTCTGCGCAGCCACCTCTCCTCCCTCTCCCCCCTCTCTCTCTTGGCGGCCGCCGTGGCCGCCTCTCCCAAGGCTGGCGTCCACACAAGAGCAAAGCCCTGCGGCGGTGCTCGGGGCCCCGCTGCGGGCGGCACAGCGCGGAGCAACGGCGCAAGGCTGAAGCCAACAATTTGTCCCCGTCGTCACCTTGGGGTTGGGCATCCATTGTTCTTAGGGTTCCGGGATTTTTTAATCCAGTGTGGGTGCCCAGCTTTTTGGCCATGGGTGCGGCTCTGGGATCTCTTGCTTGCTACTCTTTTTGGCTGGCAACATTGATTTGGAGCTAGATGATTTGTCGTTGCAGTTGAGCGAACAGCTTGTTATGCTGTTGAGATATAAAACACTGTGTTGAAGATTCATATTTCTTTTTTTTTTTTTCCCTGCAGAGAATGCCACATGCTCTCTTTAATCTTTCTGTGACTTGATCCAGAATGCTCAGGACAATGGTCCGATAAGGGACTCATGCATGGTGATTAATATTCCTTCCTGAACTCTCTTTAACATGAATGGTCAATAGAAATATAGAATTCATTGCCTGGAATCTACTGATTTTTCAGATACATGCTGCTGCATCTGCATACCATTGGTCTTTGATGTTGGGTACTCGGGTTTCTACTCTGCCTCCCCAGGGCCGGCGGCGATGGTGTGGAGGTTTCAGTGGGGGCATCAGATGGAGGACCACCTGTTGCAGTTTGACCTAGAGAACAGTGGCGGAGCCAGGATTCAAAACTTGGGTATTCCCGGTCTCCCACCGATAATTAAAGTCACAAACTGTTCAGCTAATCGGCTGTTTAAAAAGTAAAATTGCAATCAAGAATTGTAGATCCAAGAACTGGAGTATCAAGAATAGAACCAGGTCTGGTGTTGGCGCGTTGCTTGCTGCTCAGCTGCTGCCTTGCAAGCTTGCAGCTTGTGCTGGCCGTGCACGGCGAGCTCCTCCAGCCTCATGCCACAGCCCCCAGCCTGCTCCACACGTTGGCATGCCAGCCCAGCCCCTGCCTCGCATTCTCGCCAGTCCTCGCCGGCTCGCTGCCGGCCGCCGCCTAGCCCCTAGGGTTAGCAGCGCGCCCGGCCTCCCGCGCGACGTGACAGCTTCCGTGTCGAGACGTCCGCGTGCGTGACCGTGAGGAGCCAAGGAGCCCGTGCGCACTCAGGTGAACTGAGGTGGAAGGGTTGAATGGGCCTACTGGGCCGGCCTGGGAGGGGTGGTGTTCGAAGCCAGGCCTAATGGCAGTTTGTCTAGTTGTTTTGGGCTCTAATGTTGCGAAAACATCACAGAATTTCATATTATACACATATATATACAAGTATACACATATATATATATACTTAAAGGAGTGTAAAAAAAGTTGGGTATTCCCGGGAAAACTGGGGAATACCCTTAAATCCGCCCATGCTAGAGAAGGTGCAGTGCTCAGCTGTACTGATAGCGTTCCTTCTCAGTTCATCTACAGACCCTAGGGTGAACAGGTTAGGATCAGCGCTATAGAATCCAGTTGCTTCTCTGTTCATCTACTGCAATCTTCTAGTTTGCAAGTTTTCAAAAAAAAAAGAGCCAATCTGGTTGGTCAAAATTTGGATGCAGGTTGTTGCACTCACGCAGAAAGACAATATATACAGTTGCCTAAATTTTTACATGTGTTGCCGCTCAGGTCCTCCACAGTTCTTAACATGGTTAAATTGTGCTGTAGTGCAGGTAACTTTGTTGGTTGGTAGCGGCTAAGAAAAATCCCTATATTCTTTATATCTACAATGTCAGTCACATCCAGCTTTGTGTACAATTGGTACTGCTTTTTATTGTTTATATAACATCTTATAATCATGCATATGACACTGTCAATTTCGGTGTGGTCTATATCGATCTTCTTCTTTTTAATTTGATATGCTTATAGGCAAAGTATTTTTCGGATTTCATTGAAATTCCTTACTATGTTGCCCCTGAGGTTCTAAAGAAACACTATGGCTGTAAGCTTGGTGTGTGAAGTGCTGCTGTAATGATTTATATCTTATTGAGTGGGGTTCCACCATTTTTGGATGGTGAGGATATGTCTACACCATATGCTATACTTTTTTGCCTTGCCACTGCTCTATTTTCTGTTGAATATTGGTCTTCCTTTTGCAAAATCTAAACAAGGTATATTTGAGCATGTTCTGAAAGACAATCTTGATTTTTCATTCGTATCTCTATCCCAGTATGCCAGATACGTCAATAGTGGTAAGATCATGTTGGAGGAACTAAGAAGTGGTCAGAAGAGAGTTCATGCTAACTTAAATGACTCATAAATTGCAAGACTAATGGAGGCAGTAATTATTCTAACATATTTTTTCCTTTCTGTTTTCAGGTTTCTCCTATGCCCTATGAGGTCATGGAAACTCCTTCCCAGATTTGAGTTATTGATATATCAAACTCATATCTATGTGATAATTGTGATAATTGGACCCTCTATGTTCTTATTACAAAGGGCTTTTTGCTAGAGAACGGTGCACAAATGTAATAGTTTTTTTTTTTTTTTTTTTTGCCTTGCTTGAATGAACTCAATAAAGATGTGTGCATTGCAACTTGAGATAATTAATGATATAACAGTGGTTCCATCGATTATGGAGAGTTCCTTGCTGCTGCACCTTTTGAATGTCATTATCTATAATCAATTATCATTTCCTAAAAGAGATATTTGTGGTGCCAACTGCGTGCAAGGGTGTGTGCTAATCACTTTCCAAGTAGAACAGCAGCTGCAGCAGTCACTCTCCAAGTTCCCTCAAGAACAGCCATCTCTGTCGCTCTGCCATGTCCCTAATCCAGAACATTTATGTACTATTTGTGTGTTGCACTTTTACATACCTTTGAACTGGCATTTGTTTGGGTGACCTTATCTTGCAGCTTGGTCTAATTACCCTGCTGACATGTTGTGGTGCCAAACACCGTGCGAGACTTTACTGCTGTTATTTATTTGTCGGCCTAAGCCTGTGTCCGTCCGCTTTGACTCTGCATGGCCTTACCGTGCAATCTTGACCTCCTTCAGGTTTGTGGTGCTAGCCCGCGCGAGAGCGCGCTAATTACTAGTATATACTCCCTCCATATTGAAAAGGAAGTCGTTTAGGACATCGACACGGTCTCCAAAGTGCAACTTTGACTTCTCTTTTCTATCAAAATATTTATTAAAAATTATATATGTATACTTTTATGAAAGTATTTTTCAAGACAAATCTATTGATATGATTTTCACATTTCAAAACTCAACAACTTAAAAGTTATTAATCATTTATGTTCCCAATGTTTGACCGAAGCCTTTTCCAAAACGACTTCCTTTTCAATATGGAGGGAGTATGTGATGCCCTGGTGTCCTATAAGTCATCATGCATTTCGCATGCATTACCTACAAATAGAAGAAATTGTGAGCACAATTACCATGAAAGTGAGGCGTTGCCACACCATGCCAATGTCTTAATTTCCTAGATCTACGTCTCCCACAAATTCCTGTCAGTAGGCATCTTTTACACAGACTGGAACTACTAAATTACGCAACGGCCTTAAACTTATTGGACTGTGTACTACTCCATAATTATGACAATGCAAGAAGGGAAATGTAGATATAGGGCCCCACCCTAAGAATTTCATTCAGATGCGCTTCAGAGTTCCTGTGACACAACCTTTCCTTTAGCTGCCGTCTTCATTTCTTTTGGTCCAGCCAATAAGCAACACTTGGCGTTAAAATACCCCGTTTCTAACTGATCATCCAATAACCAGAATCAAGCAACACTTGGCGTTAAAATACCCCTCCATCAACCCCATGTGCATCGTGGTAAGTGCATGGCAGGAAATACAAGGCTGAAAAATTCTCAACATTCAGTTTTGCAGAAAAAGCTTATTATGCATAATAATTACCCAAATCGGATGGAAAAGAACTTATTCTGTACAAAATGTTTTTAGAGTCCCAACATTTCATTTTGTTTTGATAGCACCCTAGAGCTGAAGGATCACCTCATCTTACTCCCGCCACCATACTGCTTAAGAAAAATCTCAATGATT
This sequence comes from Hyparrhenia diplandra, assembly GCA_015847255.1. Taxonomy (NCBI): domain Eukaryota; kingdom Viridiplantae; phylum Streptophyta; class Magnoliopsida; order Poales; family Poaceae; genus Hyparrhenia; species Hyparrhenia diplandra. Next base: position 417,762 of record JADLZK010009697.1, read on the forward strand.
AGTGTACGTGCATTTTGTGAAGTGTTTAGGGCTAGTTAGACCATGCATTTGTCGCTAGCTCTAGGATTAGGCTTAGTATTTAGTGAGGTTGCATTCTTAAGTAGTACTCTAGGGGCTTACACACCACTGTTGTACTCTATCTTGGGGCTTTCGAGTTGTCAGTGATATGGACCCCATGTACCTCACTAGCTAAATAAGAGCCCTTACCATCGGGGTGTGTCGAAGCTAGCAAAGACGAGGCTTTGCTAAACTAGGATACACCATCACAGGTCATGGTGGGTAAGTAATCTATCGTATAGAGCTTGGGCGTCGACTTCTACGAGATATGGTAGTAAATCTGTTATGACTTCCTTGTACTGACAAGGAAACATATTTGTAAACTGACTTGGATCCTTGTAACCCTACCTCCAGACTATATATTAGGAGGAGCAAGGAGCCCCCAGTCGGTATTACAATATTCTAGGCTACACTGCATAGGCATCAAGTCCCAACACCCCATGTAAACTCGAGCATACGAGATAAGAGATATGGTCTCTACTGGACTTAGGATACCCCATAACTGAACTAGTACAAAACTATGACCCGTATGCTAACCTTCTTATTCTCTATGTGTGATATGCTCATCACCATTGTCGGAGCAAATATACCTCCGACAACAGTCTTGTGAGATCACACCAACCACATTTTCGGTATGGCCACATATGTATTTCAGGAACATTGACTTGTGGCGTTTTTACCCAAAACACAATAGTGAAGATGGAACGGAGCGGTCCAGGGGGAAGCCATCATGGAGACCAACATGTGCATGGGGAAGGACCATGGCCAATCCATGCATGGAGATACTTGACTGTGAGCTTGGCCCTATAGGGGGCATGCTTTCGTGGGGCTCCAATGATGCCTAGGACGAAGCGTGAGCTTCTTGATACCTTGTGTAAAATATTTTCATCAACATGCGTTTCTATTCGCTACCGCCCCTCTAAGCTTTGTAACTTAATTGCTTCCTCTCGGTTAAGCTTTTCATTCCAAGTCCAGATTGATTGTTGTGTTATAGGACTACCATCTTTGCAGTACAGATTCGAACACTTAACCAAACATATTCGACATTTAGATAGATGTATTGCCTAGGTTTTGACAAGTGGGAATTCGATGCCAAGTTTAGTTTCTAGAATGACTCATTTACCCTCTCTTAGACGGTCCCTTCCATGAGGCATAATATTCGGATGAGATACTCTCTTGCAACTAAAAATTACGTGTGCTTGGCCCTCCCTGGCCCCTCCTCCCCATGGCCTCTGGAATGCTGAATTAAAAGTAGAGCTGCTTTTATAGTAGAGTTGGTGGAGCATAGCCCGATGCGATGGAGCATGGAAGTTCCATACCCCGTCCGTTCCATTGAGATTGTCATTTTTAACTTTTGAGTACGGGTTTTGACCATTCGTTTTATTCAAATTATTTTAACAAATCAAAATAAATTAGAATTAAAGTATCTGCAATGATAAAATAAGTTATACAAAAATAAATAATATTTATACAAATTTTTTGAATAACACAAATGAGCAAACAAAATGGCACAGAGCCGAAACAATTGTCTCAATGGGACGGAGGGAGTATGTAATAAACTATATATCATCCCCTCCCATCACATTCCACCGAAACCACCTCATTTTGGACGATATAGGCCATTCTATCTAGATAAAAGGATATGTAGGCGTGAAACAAGATAGCGTATCAAACACCATGCCTAACGAAAGGGCACAGTGATGCGAAAAGAAGGAACGAGAAAGTTTGGGGCAGGAAATCAACATCAAAAAGGCAACAACAGGGAACATGCATCATCACTAACTCTTGAGTGAAACCTTTGAATAATGCTCCGCACACGCAAAGGTCAGGTAGCGACACGAATAAATTAAAGACTTGATGGTAACGAGGACTGTCAGTTTTTCCTTTTTTCGATCGGGCAGCTATAAATAAGCCCCTTTAGCATCGTCCAATTCTTTTTTCGATCGGGCAGCTATAAATAAGCCCCTTTAGTGTCGTCCAAGTGCATCCAACCAGCACAGCGGCAAGCGTTCGTGCTTGTACCTACGTAGTAGCTACTTGTATTGTATGTAGTACCCAAAAAGGCAGGCCACATACCAATCAATTAACAGCAAGCTAGATAGATGGTTAACATCGAAACTACTAGAGAAAGGATTTGTAACAACATCTCTTTTATAGGGACGATATTGACTGATTAACCGTGGCCTTCCATTCGTGTCGGTCACAAAAACCGCCACGGTTAATCTTAAAAACTGCCACGGTTATGTTTTTCTGTAGTAGTGCTAAGTGAGTGGTAAGGAGAGAGAGTGGAGGGAGGGAGAGAGAGGCGCTGCTGCGTCTGAGTGAGAGATTGGATGGATGGAAGTTAGGGTTTGTCTACGCCTTATACGTACTAGATCGGTTGTTTAGGTCACTATTTATCGAGGTGGGCCTTATAACGTAACTGCCTCGGTTAATGTATTAACCATGACGGTTTTGATAATGATTTACCGACACTACTACAAAAGCCAACTAAGAGAGCGCCTGAGATTTATATTAGGGGCGGCTCATAATTTGAGCCGCCCCTAATGTATGCGAAAATCCTGGGCAAAAACAAACCGCCCCTACTGTTGACACATTAGGGGCGGCTCATGTTACGAGCCTACCTGACACATTAGGGGCGGTTATATTTCAGCCACCCCTAATGTAACCTCAAATCAGGGGCGGTTATATATCAGCCACCCCTAATGTAATCTGAAATCAGGGGCGGTTATATATACAGCCACCCTTAATGTATTTTAGTCAAACTTGGTCAAACGAAGCACTAAATGACCTCAAATCGAAAAACTTTGAATACAAAAAGTTGTATATATAGAGTGTAGATCTTGAGGAGCTACACAAATTCAGTGTTCGTGACTTTTTTTGAAAATGAGAACATCTAGGGCTCCAAAAGGCGTCTTTAGTTTGAATTGGAAAAGTCAAACTTGGTCAAACGAGGTCAAACGAAGCACTAAATGACCTTCAATCGAAAAACTTTTGAATACACACGTGTTAGAGCTCACCGAGATCAACATTAGTTATATGGGTCATTTTGGCTTTTGAGAAAGTGTTAGTAAACACTAGTCACAAAATCTTGAATCACACTTGTAGTTTATGAAACCTTAAGAGAGATGTGTCCAGGTGTGAAGAACGTCTATCAAAACTTTGTCGAACGCAAAAATGACCTACATACGCATTGTAGATCTCGACGAGGTGAGTCTAATTGGTGTTCATGACTTTTAAATTCTAAGCCATTAAGGGCCCGGAAAACTGAAAACTCTCAAAAAATATTTGAAATTCAAAATTTGAGCGGTTCAAAATCTTTGGAATACGAAAAAGTTGTATATATAGAGTGTAGATCTTGAGGAGCTACACAAAGTCGGTGTTCGTGACTTTTGAAAATGAGGACATCTAGGGCTCCAAAAATGTACACAGATTTGGATCAAAAAATGATTCAAATTCATCAAATATTCATCAAATATTCTAGAAAATAGAAAAATTAAAAACAGCATTGTGCTCTGCTGGGCCGGGGTAAACCAAACGGCCCAATCGGCTTTTCGCCCGCTGCCACCCGCTACAAGGCCCTCGCATGGCTCTGTGTAATGCCCGACTCTAGGGTTTCTAGGCTTCTCCACATCTCATTCTCGCCCGACTCCTTCTCCAAGCGCCGCCGCGCGTCGCCGCCCTCTCCCTCCTCCCCAAAGCGCCACGCCGCCTCCTTCTCCACGCGCCGGCCGGTGGGATATCCATGGCGGCGGCGGCGGGCCCGGGTGGGCTATCGGGCTGCGGGCTCGGTGGCCTACCGGGTTTTTTTTTTTTTCGGTTTATTAGGGACGGCTCGTACAGAGAGCGCCCGATGTGTACACATTAGGGCGGCCGAGACAACCGCCCCTAATGTGGATGAACATTAGGGGCGCTTTTTGTTTAGGGGCGGCTGGGAAAACCGCCCCCCGATGTGCATCACCAGCCGCCCTAATGTTGGTGATCAGTAGTAGTGCGAGGCGGTCCTAGGCCGGCTGCCCGCCACGATTAATCGAAGTCGGAAACCGCCCAACCGCCACGGAGGCTGTTTTCAAAAGGTCGCGGTAAAGATTTTGTGCAGCAGTGATCCGCCAATGTTGGAGATGCTCTGGCTCGGTGCAGTAGGGAAGGCTAGATCCATGCTTGTGCGGCCCCATGCTCCGATTAGTGCGTGGCAACAGTCGCCGAGGAGAGGTGCGGCCCATTGCTATTGTTGTAGTATAAATATACGCCATGTCGACGAAATATAGGCCATGTCGTGATGTCGTTGAGGGGGCTACATTGCTATTGTTGTAGTAAAAACTCACTCAGAGCACATGATGGGCTCCTCGATCTTACATACATATAACTTACTACTAAAAAACCCAAATGATATCGTTTTCCTCCTGCCTAAACCCCGCTCCCCTCCGTGAGAGTCCGCCGGCACCTTGTTTCGCCAGTTCCCAAAACCGCCGCACATGCACGCGCCTCCCACCCTGCTCTCCTAATCCCCCGCTATCCCACCATGCGCTAATCTCCTCGGTCTACCAACGGCCGCGCTCGCCTCCCAAAATAGACAACCGCTCCCACGTCTCCGAGAAAATCTCCTCTCCTCACATCGTGCCGCCACCTGCGTGTCCAGTTGAAAGCTGCTCCTCCCTAAATCACGCACCCTCATGCGTGGCGGTTCCAGTAGAGAAGCCTGCGAGCTCGCGGCCGGCGGCGGGAGCGCGGCAGCTGTTAGCTCGCGGCACGGTGCTGCGTGTCTACAGCCGGCGGCGGGCGTGGGTGTGGCGGCTATGGGATTCGAGCGGCCTGCGGTAGCCTCGCAGGGATCAATTGATGCCGAGAAAGAGAGAAGGTGGACAGGTGATGTGTTTCCCTTTGTCTTCCCTTACTACAGGCTGACGCCGGGCCGGCATGGTTCCACAAATGTTGGCACGTGCTCGTCGCCATGGCGCAGGAAGTGCAGACTGCCCGTGTGGAGATGGCGTCGAAGATGCATTTTTGGCCTTGAATTCGAATTTGGCGGCGATCTCAACATCTGGTCGCTGCAACTCCAAGCAACATGGCGGTACTGGTCACCAAGGTCCCAAGTCCCAATGCCTGCAAGGACATGTCCATGGACAACCCTCGCAGTCTGTTCGTCACAAGTTTACTATAAAAACTTCTTTCCCTTTCATTGATTTTTGAGGAATTTCTCTGATTAATTGGGGATAGGTAGGAATGGTAGGCGACAATTACTAGATGTTGATGATGTGCAAGTTGAAACCACAAGGCTAGCATTAATTTGTCGTGGCTCTTTGCAATTATAATCTTCTGATTAACCACAAGGCTAGCATTAATTTGTTGTGGCTCTTTGCAACTATAATCTACTGACTTCTTTGAGTTTTCTTTTACACGTGGACACATTCTGGTGTGATCAATGGTCATGGTGCTTCCATTGATCACAATAAGGAATGCTGAGAGCAGGTTGTTCAGGACAAGGGCTTACCAAGAGACTCTGCAATGATGAGTTCAGCACCAAGGAGGACGCTACTTATCCTGGATCTTAATAGCCTGCTTGCCGATATCAACCAAGACAAGCACAACGCTCACTTGTCACATGGAAGGTTCCAAGGCAAGCTAGGTAAAGCGATCTGCAATTCTATCCTTCATAAAATTATTTTTTGTTGTCTGTAAACCGTTACTATATGTATGAGTCAGATTGGTATCTAGCTTCAAAAATGATTTGTGATGGTGATGAATTTGTTTCATGCAGCAAGTTGAGTTCATAGGGAGCATGCCTCTTTTAAATATTAGCATTGTTCATAATCTCGATAGCTCTATGAGAGTTCATGCTTCTTTTAATTATAATAAATAAATATATAAATATTAACGAGAAACATATTTTTTAAAATATTGATGTTATATTTTATTTATATGTCTTTAATGAAGGCTTATGTAATATTGATGCTCCAAACATCATGATGGCAATATCATTTCTAGGTAAATATGTTATCGTGGTACTATGTTTTTTCCGTTAACGCATGAGCATTTACCTAGTGTATTATTATACGGCAAATGAATGCCCACAAGGCAACAAGCAAGCTCAACATAAAAACATAAAGCAAGGGCGTACACGCACCAGTAGCACACGAAAGTCGGGTCGGAGCACTCGTATATGAAATACGAAAGCAAGCACACAAGAGAACAAATAAAGACTCACACACACACACTCAGTGGATGGATAAAGTTTGCCTGTAGTCTGTGGAACCATGGTCTGGCATCTGAAGCTTGTCGGCCAGGATTATTATCTATATTCATTATAGCACATATAATATATGTAATCTTAGGTTTCCAATAAATAAGTATCATGCTATTAAAAATGGTGGTCTACAATGTAGTCTCCATCTTAATCCTTACAAGGCCCACTAGAAAGATACATCTAAAATTTTTCAACAAAATTAGAAGCATCCAGCCCCCAATTGCGTAGACTATAATGAATATTGATAATAATAACTGTACGATCTATATTTTTAGAATGACACAGTACAACGCAGACACTCACAACACGCATGCACACTCACCCCTATGAACGCACGTACGCAAACCCTACCCCTATGAGCACCTCCGAAGGACTGGGCAGCCGCAGATCTGGAGATTCTCGGTCACCATAGGCGCCGTCGCCGACGGGAACGCCGCTACCACTTAATGCATAACGCCGGTAAATCCTTGGGAAAATCCCCAGGGAAAGGTCGAGCACCGGGATTTGAACCCTGGTGGGTAGCGCCCCACTCGACCGCCCTACCATTGGACTACAAGCCAATTCGCAAATCGCACGATCTATATTGTTTTCTAAATAAGTGCCTAGTTCTATAAGTTTGTAAATCAATGTAAGGTAACCCATTAATCTTTATTTAAATTACCCACTTATGGTATTATAGATACATAATATATGCAGGCGCCCTTTATATTTACACCTAAATTACCACTTCTAACATTATTAAAGCTACATCAAAATTATCAATATATATTGTATTGCTATTTTTTTTGAAATAATCTTAAAGCATATATATGTTTCTAAATTACACACATTTATTAATAGCAATATATACAAATTTGATTAACATACATGCATGTCAAATACTTATGCATACATATGCGAGAGATAAATATGTATGTTACGTTTCAGCATGGAAAAAAAGATTGATAGTAGCAAATTATTTTAAATTGTTAATAACCATGTCATATAATTTATTACTTAGATAATTTATACACTAATTAAATGTTTTACACATCTTTATTAATAGAATAATGATTACTATATAAATAACTCTTTTGGTAATAAAATTCAAACATCCTGACAAGTGGGGAGGATAGTGCACACTAGAAGTGGCTATATATATAGATAGATATGTTCATGTTTTTTGAGATTTCTTTGGTCCAAATACACTTTATAAGGCTTAAAATCATAGACCATGCATCCATCAAGCTCTAAACTGATATTTAGCAATGAGGTGTAGGTTTGAAGTGACTATTTAGTAAGGTACTTAAGAGTGCCGTCTATATGACCTAAAGTCCTTATTATGTAGTAATCAAAAAGGCTAATAATTGAAAATCAAAACTTAGATTCATGATATCGTAAAATATAGATGAAAAACATATAGATTAGTAATTCAAAAGTTTACCACAACTAAATAGGCACTACAAAAGCATCTGGTGTGCTTATTATTATTTTTAGAAAATGAACAAACAGAAAAGGTATAATTTAATGCAAGTACTTTTTGTCATCCAAAGACATTATACAATAACTACTCTAAATTTGTTATACGATTCTAGCCGGTGCGAGAGCACGGGTTGATGGACTAGTTCAAATAATTCAAATGACTTCGGATTGAGAAACGACCAAAACCAAAACGACACAAGTGAGTGTGAGGGAGAGACTGGAGGGACAGAGAGAGAGGCGCTGCTGTGTCTGAGGGAGAGAGTGGACAAATGGAAGTAAGGGGTTGTCTACGCCGTGATATGTACAAGATCGGTTGTTTAGGCCACTATTTATCGAGGTGGGCCTTATAATGTAACTGCCTAGAATAACCACCTCGGTTAATGATTTACCAAGGCGGTTCCTACTGCCCGGCCACGATTAATCGAGATAGGAAACCGGTCCAACCGTCATGGAGCCTTTTTTCAAAAGGTCACGGTAAAGATTTTGTCCAACAGTGATCCACCAACGGGTGGAGATGCTCCGCTTCGCCACAGTGGGAAGGTTAGATCCGTGCTTGTGCGGCCCCATGCTGCCGATTAGTGTTTTTTTTTTTTTGATACAAGATGCATTCACGAGCAACGACCCAAGCTAGTTGAGTTCCAAACCAAGATGCTTCGCTAGGCTGGTGTGCTGGTACAACTAGTACTTGAAGGCGGACATTGTCATGAGGCCGCCAATGCCTCGGATGGCACAACCCTCAGACCATGATGGCAACAATGGCATAGACGATGATGGCAACAACAATGATGGCCTAGGCAGCAGAAGTCCTCGGCACAACCCGGCTCCCGACACGGGCAACCCACAAGGAGTCACAGATGACAGAACACTGACTCCTAGTGGTCACAAGGAGGGCCACAAGCAATGTCATCATCCCATGCCGAAGAAGCCTACAGTACATGAGGAGACCACGGCTGCATCCGCCAATTTTTTACATGATTTGAATGCTTCGGCTGCAAGATGGGAAAATGAGAACCGGTTATCGCCAAAGACTGACACGAGCAATCCACAAGGAGGCACAAGTGCATCAACACCGACTCCTAGTGGTCGAAAGGACGACCACGAGCAATGTCGTCCCACACCGAAGAAGCATACAAAATATGAGGAGGACATTGTGAGTGTGATCGCCAAATACTGTTATGATACCGAGGCTATGGCTATAGCGAAGAATGCCCGATTGGCAAAGGAGAACAAGTTCGCTATGAAGACCCATAGGTACCGATATATGATAATGTCAACCAAACTTAGTCAAACATATTATGTATGCGTACATGATGCTAACTGATCCTTCTGGTCTCAATTACAGGCCTTGATCGCCGGCAGGAGGCTGGCCCCATACCCTAGATTGCCCCAAGCAGTTTGAGAATGGCAAGTTCATGTTTCCCATGGGCTAGCTCATCGATGATGAGCCGTGGGAGGTTCAGAGGTTCCACATCTTATATATGTATGCTTCTGGGCTAGGGATGAGAGACTTCTTCGTCACGTGCCCCAAGGAGCTCATTCACTTGAATGAGGATTTTAGGTTTTTCCATTATCCTTTGATGACATGCATAGGGTGCTGCGTCGCAAGGACCTCGACCTCCGCCAAGTCACCCTCTTTGCCATGTGAGTAGAATGGCAAGTTCATTTATGCATTACCTCCTACCACCACCACCACTACTCCTACCACTCCTACTCCTACAATGACATGATGAATTGTGCTTGCAGGATGCAAGCATTTGTAAGCAAGGAGCTGAACCAAGGTGTTATCTACCTATCTCCCATGCATATTACCCAGAGGGCCATTATTGTCTATGGTCTAAAGGACAACCATCCAAATCATGTGAACTTGTCGAGGATGGACAAAATTAATCTGATTTGGTTGGCGAGGGCATTAAAGGACGACAACGTACATCTATGAGGCCATGAAGAAGGTCTAGAAAGACGGGTGTATCCTTGCGCCCACCAATTTGGGTAAGTCAAAGGGCTACCGCTATCATGGAGCCTCAACGAATCAACATCAATAATGGGCCACTGGATTATGTTTGTGATCTACCCTCGGGATGGAATGGCCACAATATTCGACTCCATGTATGATATCGACAAATTACTGTACAAGCATTTCGAACAGTCTATGCAAGCATAAGTGACGGCACTTATATTCTTTCATACACTCAACGTACGTATCAAGTTTGACCAAGTTGTTAACACCGTTGGATTTCATACAGCGCTTATGGTAAATACTTGGCCGATCCCGACTGCAACGATCGAAGATCCATGAGTCGGAAGAGGAAACATAAGAACAAACTGAAGTTGAAGTGAGAATTCCCGGTACGTAGCATGACTCATGTGTGCTAGTCTATATTAAATGCTCTCGAAATGTTCTAACGAATTATATGCCACATATATTGTGCATGCAGTGCGCGAAGCAACCTCTGGGCACACTCCTGTGTGGATACTTTGCTTGTGAGCACCTCAGGACTTGTGCCGAGTACCGTACCAGCTGGCGGGTGCTCAAGAGATCCAAACAAATCTGGGAAGCAGACTGGTGGACCTAAGGTTCAAGCAAACAGTCACCGACATTTGTAGGTACGTCACGGACGACTGTGCACATTTTGATGGTTAGTTCTTCGACGATGATAGCGAGCTTGGGTTGGACCCCAAGTATGAGAGAATACACAACTGGAGGACCATGCTGAACATGTGTGATTATTGCGTGTGGCGGGCATCTAGATGCCCTCCCCGTGTTTGTAAATTGAACTAAGTGTGATTGTAATATGAACTAAGTGTTGCGAAGTTTGTGATTTACAAAAGACATATAAATGAACAAATGTGATATATGTTTATCTTGTGTGGATATATTCTCTGATTTGTCATTTTATATGTGATGTATTTTAATATTAACAACATTTTCATAATGTTTTTTTTGTTTATTTGGAAAATCTTAACTGAGGTGGGCATGTAACAAAACCGCCACGGTTAATAAATTAACCATGATGGTCGCTTTAAGAAAACCGCCACGGTTAATCTTAAAAGACTGCCACGGTTATGTTTTTCCTGTAGTAGTGCTAAGTGAGTGGGAGGGGGGAGAGAGGTTTTGCTGCGCCCGGGAGGGCGAGAGTCGATGGGTGGAAGTTAGGGTTTGCCTACGCCGTATATGTACTAGATCGGTTGTTTAGGCCACTATTTATCGAGGTGGGCCTTGTAACGTAACTGCCTCGGCTAATGCATTTCTGTAGAATAACCGCCACGGTTAATGATTTACCGAGGCGGTTCCTAGGCTGGCTGCCCGGCCACGATTAATCGAGACGGGAAATCGGCCCAATCGCCATGGAGGCTGTTTTCAAAAGGTCATGGTAATGATTTTGTGCAGCAGTGATCTGCCAACGGTGGAGATGCTCTGGCTCGGCACAGTGGGTAAGGCTAGATCCAGGTGCGGCCCCATGCTGCCGATTAGTGTTTTTTTTCTGACGAAATTGTCCATGTCGTTGAGGGGGCTACATTGCTATTATTTGTAGTAAAAACTCACTCAGAGCACGTGATGCGCTCCTCGATCTTACATACATATATGTATTATTATACGGCAAATGAATGCCCACAAGACAACAAACAAGCAAGCTCAACATAAAAACCTAAAGCAAGGGCGTACACGCACCAGTAGGACACGAAAGTCGGATCGGAGCACGTGCATGAAATACAAAGCAAGCACGGAAGAGAACAAAAAAAAAGATTCACACAATATCAATGGATTGGATGGACGAAGTTTGCCTGTAGTCGGTGGAACCATGGTCTGGCATCTGAAGCTTGTCGGCGAGGGTCTTCCCCCCCCTGAGCGCGATGACGATGGAGATGAAAGAGAGGAACTCGCCACCTTCGCCCAGGCTCTTGGCGTGCAGATAGCCCCTGCACATGCTGGCGGAGTAGCAAAGCATGCCGATCCAGACGTGGTACATCACCTCCCAGCGCGTGGCTTCTGGCAGCACCATCAGCTCCTTTGCAAGAGAGCAGGCATCGCGCACGAGAGGACACTGACGATCCAGAGGATCATCAGATCCCAGAGTTGTTTTGCAGCCTCCATGAACTTGTCCAAGTTTTTTTGATTGAGTGGCGGCTGGCGCTTGTCTAGGACTCGGAGGTGGTGTCTCGTATTCTCCATGGCTTCAATGAACAGATGCTTCCTGCTGCCTGTCATGAGCATCTCCGGCCGGGAGTAGAGCAGGTGCGCCATGTAGTCAGATACGCCTGCTGCGCACTCACGGTGCATGGATACTTGGTCAATCGTCTCTCGAGTGCTGGACCGGAAGCAGAGGTCCGTGGCGATGTGCCAGTGGAGGACGCTGACGTCGAATGGCAGACCACGCAGGCTCCGAACAATCTGGGAATCCTGGTTGGCGGCCTGGCCAAATGTGGTGTCAAATGCAGCCAGGCCCCCAGGATCCAGTTCTTCTCGCTTGCGCTGCTCCGGTAGCTTGCGAAGTCGAGGTCCCTCAACGACCTGTCGGGTAGTAGCAGGTCGAGGAGAACCATCCCTGCAACTTTCAGGTACATATTACCACGATCAACATCAGAAGAAAAGGCTATCTTGCCGCAGCAGGTGAGGCAGTTGAACACCCGGCCTCCAAGCGTCTTGGACTCGAGAGCCGCGTCGATGAGGTTGTGCCCTGGAAGCGCCTCGCACAAGGCCGGAACTTCTATCCACGACATGATCTTGTAGACGAGCTCGCTGATGAGCAGCCCAAAGACATCCAGCACCGCGGTGAGGAAGAGGACGATGTACGTCATCCGGACGTCGACGGCGTTGAACTGCCTGTACGCCTGCTTGTGGCTGGTGGCGAACAGCGCGATGGCAGCGACGTGCAGGGAGGGCACTAGCAGTAGATGGCAGGCCAAGTACGCCGGTGTCCAGATCATGTTGGCTCTTGTGTAGATGAGCCCAAATGCAGTGCTCATCCACGGCTTCATGCGCCTCTCGCCGCCGAGTTCCACGTCCCACTTGTACAGAATACTGCCGCCGGAGGTCGTAGACCTGCCCCGGCTCTCCATGTCCGTAGCAGCAGCAAGCAGTGACGTAGACCTGCCCCGGCTCTCCATGTCCGTGGCAGCAGCAAGCAGTGACAGGTCGGAAAGTATCATCTGGACCTTGTCCAATTCCGACAATATCGGTCGGTCGCTGTCGGTTTCTTCTTGGGCCTGCGCCTGCCGCCGCCGCTGCAGCGTTTTCTTCCACCACCGTTTTATGTCTTCAACCTTGAGCTCGGCGCACAGGTATTCCCATCCCGTTGGGTCCTTCCTTGTGCCGGCGGCCAGCGAAGACACGGCCACCAGTCGGTTGATGCTGGCCCTGCGGAGAGCCCAGGGCTTCTCGCAGAAGCTGAGGATGCCGATGACGAAGAGCAGGATGGCCGACCACAGCAGCCTGTTGTCGCCGGAGCTTGGCCACGTCTTGTAGAAGGCGTAGAGGGCGACCGTGACCTGGGACACCAGGGTCACTGTCTGCCGCGTCCACAGCTCATTGTCCTCGATGTCGAAGGCGGTGATCTCCTCCCGCCCACCAAGGTGGATGAGGAGGATGGGCGCCCAGAGCACCTCGATGGAGCTCGCCCTGTACCCCACGTAGCAAGGGCTACTCGCCTTCGCCTGCCGATTGAAGAGGGTGGCAAGCGCGTAGATCGCCAGCGCGTCGCAGCTGAGGTATGCCAGCCAGATGAAGAACCGGAGGCCACTCCGGATGGTGTACTTGCGCATGGGAGCAGCCAGCAGGAGGAACCACTGGATGAAGAGGCTGCCAGAGACGAGGATGCGCATCTGCCACTCATCCCACCATCGCACAGCGGCCCAGATGCTACCCATCTTGTTTGTGGTGTGTTACGAGCAGGAATGCTTGCCGCTATCCTGCTTACATGCATGCACTTGGACGACGCCAAGGGCCGTATTTATAGCTCTCCGAAAAGAGAAAGTTGAACAAAAACGACAGGAGTCCTCGTTACCTTAGCCTAACTTCAAGGTTTCAATTTATTCGTATTGCTGCATGATCGATCGACCACCTTTGCGTGTCGGGAGCAATATTCAAAGACCTGACTCACGTGTTAGTAATGATGCATGTTCCCTGTTTTTGCCTTTTGATTCAAGGTTGTTTTCCGGTCCCAAACATTCTTTTTCGCATGTGTCCGCACATTCGTTACGCATGGTCATTGATACGCTATCTCGTTTTGCGACTATATAAGCTTATTTTTCTAGATGGGATGGCATACATATCGTCCAAAATGAGGTGTTTTTTTTTGTGAATTGTCATGGATGGGATGAGAACCGATCTTTTGTATATGATACAAAAGGAACTTCTCTGTTGCAACAAATCTCGCTCTCCGCTCCACCAACTCTACACTCTATTGTGAATTCAGCATTCAGGTGGAGGGGAGGCGGGGTAAGGGTCAAGGGAGGGAGGGCCTAAGCTAGTACACATAACGTTTTAGTTGCAATAGAGTATCTCATATAAATGTTATACCTGCAAGAGACCGTCAGAGTCCCCAGCCACCGGAGAGCTCGACCGGCGAAGTGCCGATGGGCCACGCCACCCTCTGGAGCCGGTCCCCTCCCTGCTTAGTGAGGTTGTGTGGGCGTCCATCCGCTGTCCGATCCGGACTATGCGGTCCAGATCACTTGTTGACCGGTGGTCAACCAAGTCAAAGAAGACGCCCCGCCAGCATCTTCATCCAATTGTCGATGCCACGTGTGTAGTCAACGACCACGCCATCTGGTCAATCTCTCCAGTCATGCCATTCTTTGAATTAGCCCCTGTCATTTTGAAAAGTAGAACCCATAGTCCTCACCCCTTTTCCTTTTGAGTTTTATTTTAATGTTGACACGGGCCAGCGGAGGCTCCGCCTATTGAGAGAGATTGATGGGCCGGCCTCCGGCTTGTTAATTTCCAGGCGAATCAGATTGATGGACCGGCGTCGTTTGGTTACTCCGTTCGCGGCTAGTTCCTCTCTAATATTTGTTTCCAATTCGTATTAGAGACCGATGCCGTGGACGTGGTGATTTGCCCGTGGCTGGACGACGGAAATTTTCTCGCTTTATTAATAGGTATAGATTTAAATTCTGAAGATGTTTTCTCCTTATTTACGGTTTCCCACTCAGTTCAAATGCCCATAACTTTCAAACCGTAGCTCCGTTTTAGGTTATTTTGTGCTCACGTGATTGTGGAAACGAGCCCTACATGTTAGTAACCTTTATAGTTTGTGTAACAACCCAGTTTTTCACACACCAAAAAAATGCAACTTTTAAAAATTTTACAAAAAGAAGCCCTGATATGGTGAAGTGTCATATAGTGAACCCAAAATAGATGCACAAGTAGCACCCATTTAAATTTTTGTTGAGCATTTGCATATTTAAATATCCAAGTTTGAGTTGGGATTTATTTGATTTTATGGATTGCTAATAAAATCAAATAACCTTTTCAATATAATTATTAATATTCTTGTTGCCATCCCTTGGAACTTGCAACCCTAACCTATGACCCCTAGTGGACCTCCCAAAGTTGTTTACATGTTGGCAACACATGTAAATGCACATAAGATGCCCATGGTTTAGAATTGGGGTAGAAAAGAAATAGAAAAGGATTTAGAAAAGAAAGGGAATTAGAAAAGCCATTGCGGCCCGCAGCCTACCAAGCCAGCCCGACCCTGGCCTGCTTGCACCTGCCCGCGCTCGCAGCCCAGCCCGGCTAGCCGCCCCGCTCGCCTTGCCATGTGCGGCCCAGCTAGCCACGCCTGGTCCAGCAGCAGGGTTAGCCCAAGCAGCAACCGCGCCGCAAGCCTATCTTGCCCGCATACCGCTGACGCCGCGTCCCCACCTGTCGGCTTGTGCCAACCTGCCTCGCGCCGCACTCCGCACCCGCACGCCACGCCGCCCCAGCCGTCCCCCGCTCGCTGATGTAAGGGCCCCGCTTTGTCATCCCCCCAGCCGCGGCCTCTTCTTTCCCCCCTTTCGGGCGAACTTCGCACCACACCGCGCCACGCCGCGCCGAGACGAGCCGCGCCCGTGCCAACCGACCGGGCCGCCGCACCAGTCCCGCCCCAACCGCAAGACGCCAGCTGCGCCCCCAAGAGGGAGAAGCGCGCGCCCGACAAGGTCACGCTTCTTGCGTGACCTCTCGCACTACAGCCGCCACGGACATGGCACAAGCCATGGGAATGTCGGCCACTTTGGGGCCCCTCGTTTTCGAACGGGAGGAGTGCCCTGGCCTCCCGACGCCACCCCGAACCGGAAAAGCCTAGCCGCGCATCCGCGACCGCCGCCGGATCATGCACCCGGGCCGGATCAGCCGCCCACGCCGCCATGGGGCGCGCCCGCTATAAAAGCCGAGGTCCGAGCCCTGAACCCTATTCCATCGCCTCCGCTGCCCTTGGTGGCAACCCAACCAGGAATTGAGACCGGAAGGAGAAGAAGGGGGAAGGAGAAGAGAGGAGGCGGGAGAAGAGGAGCCGGACGCCGCCGCCGCCGCCGGGATCGCCCGCGGGGCCGACGGAGCCACGAGCCGCCAAGGAGCTAACGCCGGAGCACCGCCCGCACGACCACGCTGACCCATAGCTCATCTCGCCACCGCGCCACCGCCCTACGCCAACGCCTCACGGTAAGTTGCCGTGCCCGCTCTGTTGCTTTGCCGGCACCGCCGCCGGAGTAGTAGGTGACGCCGCCGCCGTTTCCTCCACCCGAGGGGAACAAAGGCGGATCCTTTTGTTGATAGCCGATCTTCACACACGCGCACGCCTAGAACAACCAAGACGCCACCTTGCCGAGCCCTTAAGGCCCGAACGCATGCGCCACCCTACCAGAAAAAGCCAAGGCCGCCATGGCCAGAGCACGGCCATGGCGAGGTAGTCCTTAACGTTTCTAGCCACCTCGCCCATCGAGGAAGGGCCGTTGAGCTCCGCCTCGTCACACCGGACCTAGCCACCACGTTGGGGAGGAAAAAAGCTGCCGCCTTGCCCTAGTTTAACGTGACCGCGCCGTCGTCGGGTTTTCGCCGTGTGCCGCCGTCAAACAGGGCCTCTGCCGCCATTTTTGATCACCGCCGGTAGGGCAGATGCAGTCCCTAGGGACCCCAATCGAAGAAAAGGCCGCCTTTTAGCGCCGCCGCCGCCGCAGGCAAGCCTCACCGCCGTCGCCCAAGAAGAGCCCGCGGCGCGCCGCCCTGCCCGCCGGGCAGCCGCCGACCATTCCTTGCACCTGGTCGTGATGTTAGTGCACTCGGGAGCCGGTGAGCTCTAGAGGGAAGGGGGCTCCCTGGAGCCCCATTGCCGTTTGACGCCGCAGCCGCCGGGCGCCCAAGACGCCGCCCCTGACCCCACCATCATGCCCGCGGGTCATCCGGCCAGACCATGGACACACACACGCTTTCCGGCGCGGGCGCGCGGAGTGGTGGAGCTCGTCGCCCGCGAGGGAGCGCCGTCACCGCGGCAGGATAAAGGGAGGGGCGTCGCCGTGCTACGCGGCACCCGGTGCACCATGGACCGAGGCGGGGAGAGGGAGAGGTGCCCATTAGAGTTGGATTGTTGACCAGAGTCAGCGCTAACGTCATTGCTAATGTCAGACGGCCCCACCTATCGGACCCACCTGACATCATGCTGATGTCATGCTAACGTCAGCATGACCAACCAGAACTCGCCACGTGTCAAGCCCATGTTCTTCAAAAATTCATAGAAAATTCATACGATTTCAGAAAAAGATGAAATAAGAGTCCAAATTTTTCTAAAATCGAGCTCTACGTCCTAGGCTTATGTTTGAGTGCATTTGGTTCTTCCAGATTTCTGTTGCTTCTTTGTGTATATCTATAGGGTTGTTTATCGCAACCATACGTTCTCGCAGACCCGGAGGAGGACCAGCCGGACGGGAGGACCCCAGTACTTCGAGGAGCTCGGTGACAACGTTTCAGGTGCCATGTCCCACCCACCATCGTAGATCCGTTAGACATGCCATGAATAGATTGCTAGTGCTTTACAATTATTGCAATGCTATATATGCTAGGTTGCATGATTAGACCGCTTGTGAAGCCTCTACCTAGACGCAACCCATCACCTGCACACCCGCTATTAGCTTTAGACACGCGCTTATCTTATTACTGTTGCTATTTATGCTATACCGGGTGGATAACTTGTGATATCTAGGTGAGTAAGATTCTACGTGTGTCTTGGGTGTGTGGTGGTGAGGGTCGTGGTCACACGTGACAGATCCTACGACAAGTCGCGAGGACGAGTCTAGCCAGGGAATGCTTCTGGGCATTTTCATGTTGTGTGATACCTATGACGGGTAACTGTGTACGGTGTGAAGGCCCCGGGATCTTGTGATGGGATGAAGTCCGGGAGGAGGTGCTCGAGGCACGAGTGGAATCTGAGTTCCCAAAGTGAAGATGTCTTGTCTGGTCCTACCTAATGACTTGTTCTCTGAGAATCGGCCCCTAGGGAATGTTACGTGCACACCACTCGCCCTGAATGGGCGGGTGCAGATTGCCCCTTTTAGTCGCGGTGCCATGCCTACTTGGAGGTTAGCGGATAGTGTGAGGGAGGTATGGGCGCCGAGGCCCACACCCTCCGTGGGGAATTCCCCCTGGGTACCCACGGCGCACCACTTGGGGCACGACCTCAGGGGCGGCTCGGCCCAAGACGTGGAGTGCGGATCAAGGCATCAGACGCCGCATACCGTACGACATCCGGAGGGTATCCTGAAGATGGCGATCTGATAGGATAAACTCTGATGCTAGAAATCATATAACAGATCGTATCCTACTACAACTCATACTTTCTATTTGTAGCCCTACCCCCTGACTATATAAGGCGGGTATGGACCTCCCTCAATTTTCACCTCATTGTATATGATAGCCAGAACAGAATATAGAGCACAGGACGTAGGGTTTTACGTCACGCCGATGGCCCGAACCTGGATACATCGGTGTCTTGTGTCTCTGTAACCACCTTGATCTTGGTCTCATGCACCCCGCCAATCAATCTACCATCGTGGGTAACCCCTCGGTGGACTGCCGAACGTACATCTTCGACGGTTGACACGCCAGGTATGGGTGTGCGCAGTATATTTACATTGATCCGGATGGCTTTTTCTCGCCAACTCGACTTCCCCGATGTCTGCCGCCGGTTTCTCCTTCTACGTCGGCACCATGGTCTGCTTCGTCGGCGCTAGCGGGAGCGAGAAGGCTTCCGACCTGTTGCCAGCCATGCTGACCCCGTCGGCACTGGCACTGGCCAATGTTTCATCACCGGCCGCACTGACCCCATCGCACCGGCCAATGCCTCTTCACCGGCATCCTCATCTGCTACTTTGGATCTACCGGTTCCGACCTCGGCACCGGCGGTTTTTTTTTTTTTTTGACGTTGGTCGCACCTCGACTTTGTCAACCACGGCACCAATCTCCGTCTTGGCCATGATGGTGATGGAGTCCGTAGCGCCGACCTCTCCAGATTCGGCACCGACCTCTCTGACTTTGGTGCTAGACAACAACGTCTTTGGATCTCCCGAACGGATCCTCACGAGGTCCATGTCGGAGGTCCGTGCACTCTCCCCACTGCCATGGCAGAGGCCGAGGCGTGACTCCTGCTCCGGCTGCGATTACCTCCTTGAGTACCTTGATCGCCAGGGTGAGGACCCCCTCCGTATCACCACCATGGACGAGAATGCCATGAGACTCCTTCGGGGGGGGAGGACGGCGAGCCACCTGCCGAGGCCCATGGCGCGCAGCCTCGCATTCAACAACCGGCATCTCCACCGACGCCGATAACAAGTGCGGGTGTGCCGGGCGCCGCCGACAACACCGCGCCCGCGACCTGCCGCCCCTTTCACCACCGACATCAGGGAGCTGATAGACATCCCCGCCATGCCACTCACCGTGCTCCACGCCGTGATCCACCACATGGCGGTGTTATCGTCACCACCACGCCCGGACGGCCGTGTGTGGTACACCTGAGGCTCCTCCCCGGATCCACCTGGTAGGGGACTACATCGACAATGCGCTGGTGGCAGCGCGTCCTCGTAGTCATCGACACCGGAGGGTGCACCTGGAGGACGACATCGTCATCACCACCGACTCGTGTAGGCGTCGAGGCCATCTCCGCCCCCGCGTCTGATTCGATCTACCGAGCTCAGATCGGACCTCGGCCGGGCAGATCGAGTCCTAGCCGGGGCCCTTTGGGCTCAAGTAAATAGCGCCGCTACATACCAAGAGGCCATCCTTGATGCCTTCGACGGCCACCTGCGATGATGAATCGAGGACTCCTCCAATGACCTCTCTGTCAACATGGTGAAGCTCGACCTCCTCCCGGATGACACTCTCGCCACCATCCTAGAAGGGCATGAAACTGCCGAGACCGAGACCTACCCCACGGATATGACATCTAAAGAGTAAGGCAGCACTGAGCCCTACTCAAGAAGAATGCCCTCGCTTTCCCTCTCGGGAGTGGAGGGGCAGATCTTTATGGTGAGCGCCGACGAACCCTCATATCAGGGGGAGACTGAAAGTCATCGTGTCAACCGAGTACGAAGAAACGACATTCGAAAGCAGGCGCCGTGTGGCAGATGTAGCAAAGGGCCCAATCCGACCATGACATGCGTAACCTTGAAGAGTGAGAAAGGCGGTGCTGAGGGAATGGGGCAGCCCGAGCCGTCCGCAGCCACTCCCGACGCCCTCTTAACCGCAGCCTCGAAGCCGAGTACCTTGAAGTCAATGGGCACCACATTCATCACACACCGAGTGCCAATCTCGCCGCCGCTGCCATTCTCTTGGAAAACATGGGCGACGATCCTGAGATCGCAAGGGTCGCCGCTATGATCAAGATGATGCACGTCCAGTACCACAACTTCTAGAGGGGTGTAGATCATGACGCCGCTGGCTCCAGTCACCCCTCTGCTTTGAACTACAGCCGTAGCGCCCCCCGGCACCCGTCCAATCATGGTGGTCAGTGCGGGCGCGGCGGCAGAGGCGGCAGTCACCATGGGCGTGAAGAAGTTAACCGAGAGAGCTCTAGGAGGAGGCGGCGCGGCAACTCCGACCTCGGGACGTCCTCAAGAGTCACCGAGAGAAAACGCCGTCTACCGGGGACGCCCAGTGCAGAGGAGGCGGGCCCATAGAGCTCAGTAACATCCTCGAGAACCACAACCGGCAAAGACCGTGGAACAAGCCCGTGCAGCCGAGAAGGAAGAGGAGTCCACGAACGCCCCCATGCTTATTCAAAGGACCTCCGCACTCGGCATGGCCCCAAGGCTTCAAGATCACCGGGATGGACAAGTATGATGGCAAAGTCCACCCAACCCGGTGGCTGTCCGCCTATGCCGTAGCTGTTCGGGCTGCTGGAGGCAACTCCAAGGTGTTGGCCAACTACCTCCCAGTCATGCTAGCACCCAATGTGCTCCAATGGCTGACCAGTCTTCAAGCCGACACCATCAAGACCTGGGATGAGTTGAAGACCGTATTTACAAACAACTATGTCTCCACATGCGAGCGGGCGGCTACGAAGCACGACCTCGGTCGTATCCATCGAGGGCCGATGAGGCCCTGTGAGACTACATCAAGCGCTTCTCGGAAGTCTGGAATAGGATCCCCAACATCACCGACGAGCAGGTCATCACCTACTTCACGACTAGGATAAAGCCGGTGAGCTCCGCTAGAAGCTCAATAGGAAAACCCCGGATGACGCTGCAGCAATGCTAAAAATGGCGAACGCCTACGCTGGTGGTGAAGAAGCCGACGCGCGTGATGCCCCCCCGCCGTGACCAACAGCATGATGACGGTGACCACAGGAAAGACAATCGGTTCGACAATAGACGCCGCAGTGATCGCGACAACCGCGGCAATGACCGACGTGACAGAGCAGAAGGCTTGAGGCCTCGCTTCCAGCATTGCCAAGGGGATCAAGACATCAACACCACTGACAAGTCTGAGGGCAAGCGCATCCGGGAAAGTTATGAAGAAGTCCTCAACGGACCCTATCCAATGCACAAGAAATTCACCCACAAGATGCACGACTGCACAATACTTGGCAAGCATTTCAAGAGGGAGAAGGCAGGCGATGCCAGAGGAAGACATAAGGAACCACCACATAATGATGGGGTAGACGGCTTTGTGCAACACGAGCGGGAGTGCAACATAGTGTTCGGTGGCATCTGATCCACCAAGACCAGAAGAGAACGCAAGATCCCTCAGCACCGGGTCAACACAGTCGCCACCACACCCGATGGTTCCATCCCCTTTGCAAGACCGTGGTCCGAGGTCTCCATCACCTTCGACCGATCTGATCAGTGGGTGGACATATCATACATGGGGCGCTTCCCCCTCCTCCTGAGTGCAACAACACACACGTTGCGCTTCAACAAAGTCCTGATGGATGGAGGGAGCGCCATCAACCTCATCTTCGCCAACGGTTTCAAAGAGCTCGGTCTGACGATAGAAGGCCTCCAGCCCTTGGATGCAAACATCTGGGGCATGGTCCCCGGCCAAGGGTCCAAGCCTCTAGGAGAAATTAGCCTTCCCGTACAGTTTGGGACGGCTGACAACCCGGAAGGAGTGGTTGAATTTCTATGTCACCGACTTTGACAACGCCTACCACTCCATCCTCGGGCGCCCAGCTATTGCCAAATTCATGGCGGTCCCGCACTACACATACCTGGTGCTGAAGATGCCAAGCCCCAAGGGGGTCCTATCACTCAGGGCTAACATCCAGTTGGCCCACATCTGCGAAGAGGAAAGCCTCGACATCGCCGAGGCTATTGACCTCTCCAAACACATGGATCGGCTCTCCACGGAGCCTTCGACCTCTGGCTCTAGCAGGTCTCAGCACGAGACTGCCCCGGTGACCTACAAGAAGAAGACCGACGAGGTCCCATCGCCTTTTGGCCCCTCCAAGATATCCAGGCTCTCATCGAGGTCTAAACCGAAGTAATCCAGCACGCCGCGTGCGGCCTCTGCTGATAATAAAGATATGCATCCACGTACTTTTTAGTACTCAATAAAGATTGTTTTCTCCACATTTGTCTTCTGGTAATGCATTTTTCAATGCTTGACACCACTCTTGCGCTATTCAGCGCCAACACATGACAGCGTTTTTCAACGTGAAAATAAAGATGTTTTTCAACGCACCTTAACAACTACGCGTTTTTCAACGGATGACTCAAAGGGTTTTCACCTGACACCTCGTGTTCCTCAGAGCCGATCCTAGACCCGACCTCTCCCTATGTGACGAGCCGGCCCTCTATGGGTGCTGCGTTGCTGGACATCGACAGTGTCTCTCTGGTGATGCCTAATCCCCATATGATGTGCCTGGATCCCGGTCCGACATTATAGGGGGGGGCTAGCCAGGGCTGAGCGTTCACCCATGGTTTTTTCATAAAACAAACTCAAAGACTCAAACAAATAATGAAGTTATTGCTACTCGAATATACATGTGTTTTCACACAGTCGCATGTTTCCCTATCAAATAAGTCTAACACAATGTTTACAACAAGCTTTTCAGCTTCCTATTCTATAGGGAACAACTCCAAGTCAGCCGCGAGGGTACTCGCGGTGTCGCCGACCTCCTGACGGATCTTGGTAATCCTGGCATCACTGGTTCGGCGTCATATCCCTCTGCTACTGCAGCCGGGTCCACAGCGGGGTACAAGGATCTCACCGCCGCCAGCGCGTGAGTCGCCCAGGCGAGGGCAGCTCCGGTGACGACGGATTGAAGCTCCTGCCAGGCTCCCTAACACCGCTAGATGAAGGTTGGCACAAGCTGACCTCCGGGCGCCGCCGCAGGGACGAGATAATCTAGCACAGGCGCGAACATCGCCCGCGTGTCCCGCAACTCGTCGGCCTGTCGCTCTGATGTCTGCCAGGACGCTGTATGGCCAAGGAAAAATAGAGGGGTCAGCATCCAACAGGAATACTGTACGTCTACAGCATGGAGTTGCACATGTACTTACATTAGAGCTCGGCCTCCACCTCTTCCAGTCGCTTGGCCAGCCGGGACGCCTCCGCTTGAGCTCGTTCCTCCTCGGCAATGCCGACTGACAGTAGACAAGGTCACTACAAGCAATAACAGCAAAACCTTGATGAAAAACTAAGTCAACCAAGTGCTTACCATCCTTCTCCTTGGCGGACGTCTCCGCCACCTCGCGAGCTTTGGATTCTGCCACCTGCGCCTCGGCAACCAGAATATCGGCGTCAATGAGCTTAGCGGCCTACCGTGCCTTCTCCTCGCAAATGCTCTCAAAGAGCTGGCGGATGCGGCCGGCTCTCTACGCTCTTCCTCGACGCGCTCTTCCAGCTCCCGTACCTGCTCCTGCAGCCGGCGGTTGTCAGCGGTCAACCTCTTGTTCTCCTCGTATGTTGGAGCTCGCTTCTCCAGCATACGACCGCGAGCCTCCGACGCCCGCATGACCTCCTGCAGCAGCACACGTTCAGTACCAAAGGGAGGACGGAGCGGACAGGAAGACGGCATGACTGCTACGCTCACCGTTGCCATCGCTTTGGCAGCGTCACAAGATGACAAGAAGCCCCGCAGGTTCTCCTCATCGACCTCTGCGTCAACGGCTTCGAAGAAGTCACCCTCGTCGCCGGCAACGCGCCGGAACGTCCGGGTAGAAGGCGTCGCTTCGGCCGTCGGGCGACGGGGAACCTCTTCCACCACCTCCGGTGACGGCGAGCGTGCACGCCGGGACAGCTCTAGGGCCTTCTCTCCCTGCGCTTGGGGACTCGGCGGTGACCGCTCTGACTTTTCCCCTGTAGGAGGAGGCTCCTGGACCTCGGTGCCCTTGTCAGACGCCCTCGCCTCCTCTGCCCTCGTAGGCTGGGGACTCGCCGACCTCGGGATTCCCCATAGGTTCTTCAGGCTCCTTGCCCGTGGCACCCGCACTCCCCTGACTCTGCCGGTCATCCACTGGTGTTGCCGCCGGCTGCGAGCTCACTGAAGTCGGCCTGTAATCCAAATAGCCACAAATCAGCAGTCATTACCTCAACCAAGCGTTGACAAAGATATACTAAAGGACTCCTACTTGGGTCTCCGCCGGGCGGACATCAGGAACACACGGGGACCCCCTAGGGGGACCTCAGTTTCACCTCCCCGGCTACCGACGAGGTCCTCGGCTTCACCGGCGTTGCCTTCGCCGACCTCTGAGCCGTCTTCGTGGCCGGGCTCTCCTTTGAAGCGGGATGCGGGACGACCCGTCCCGCACCCCAGCAGATGCGCCTGAGCGCTCAGGCACCGCACCGCTCGTCGCGCCTTCATCCCCAGACTGGCGGGCACCCGTGGCTTTACGTCCCTGCTGCGAGCTCAGGGGTTCATCATCACCAGACGACGATGTCGAGCTCTTCTGCTAGCGCTGCCTTTTCAATGTAGTCCGAGATTGCTCGGCGGCACCACGCTTGGTGCCCTTGGACGTCTTCTCGTCCTTCGCCGACCTCGTAACAGGCCCCCACTGGGAAGTGGACGATGAAGAGGACGACGACGACAACGGCGATGGCGACGCTGCCCTCGCACCGCTGCGCTTCCCCGTCGGAGCTTCGCCCTGGTCAATCCTCGCTAGAGGGACGGCCCTGGTCGTCGACATATACCCCTCCAGGCCGACCTCCAGGGGCATCGAGAAGAGACCTCGTTACCCTGCATGACACATGCGGCATGTTTCAGATAAGGAAGCAATAGACCTAGTTGAGATTATTGAAACAGGAAAGCTAAAACCCACCCGTCTGGAATCTCCTCTTCTCCCACCATAATTTCTGACCGTTGGATGGTTTGTTTTGGTTGATTGAGCCGTCCATGTGTCTCCTTCGTTGGTCTGATATGTGAAGCCCTCGGCAGTATTCCACATGGTGGCGGGCTCGGCGGGGAGGTGCCCGTCGTCTGACCGGACCACCAAGGCGGCAGCGCCACTACAGTTCGAGGACACCGGGCAGCTGTTCGCGGGGGAGCCGACGTCGGCGCTGCTGCAGGCGCTGTCCGTGGGCTCTTGCTACACTCTACTCTGCTCGGCTCATCCTGCAGGCCGCCGGAGCTCATGGCAGCCGACACGCACATGGTCAGATCCGCCCACTCCTCTGCATCCTCCGCTTCCATCTTGCCGCCGCCGCCATGGCACCCGGTGGTAAACATACCGAACCACCAGAACCAGGCCCTGCATGACGACCTGGTGGACCTCGCCACGCCGTCCCCCAGCGCGTCGCGCAGAACCAGGCCCGCTGGTGGACGCCGCCACCGCGGTGCTGCTGCCGCCGGGCGGCGCGGTTGCGGCTGGGCCAGGCCGCGGCTAGGGCCACGGCGTATCCGGCACTTTTGCGCGGGTGAGACCGCGAGACGAGGCGCGCTGGGCGGTCGTGCGCCGGCTGTGGCCCTCCGTCCGCGCGGACGGTGGCGGCGTCGCATTTTTTTTTTTTTTTTTGGTTTTTGGGTTTTGTTTTTGGTTTTGGTTTTGTTTTTGGTTTTTTTTTTTTTGGTTTTGTTTTGGGTTTTTTTTGTTTTGTTTTTGGTTTTTTTTGCCCTGCCAAAATTTGTGTGGGGGCGGGGTTCCTGCCACCCCAATTTTGCTTTGCCAAATTTTGGGTGGTTTCATCCAAAATTTGCTTGAGTGGAAAAAGAGTACAAACCACCCAAGTTTAATATAGACAGATGTTGGTAAAAGTTATCCAACAGAAATATTTATAAATAATCCGCAGTTTAACGGATACCGGTGAGCACTTCACCCGGGAGAGGATTTTAAATATCGAATCCACAGGGGAGAAAGGTGTGAGAATAGTGAGGCTAAACTAAATCCCGAGACCGTAGAAAGGTCTGAAGATTATAAAGGTTGAGAAGATGTCTTTGGTTGTCCAGTTTATATCCTTGTAAGGCTTGAAGATATTTCTTAATGGGGACGTACTCAAAGGAAAGCAGGGACGAAACGTGCAATCCTCCAATAACAAGGTCCTACTTGGCCTATCCAACGGGATGTGGACTCCAAAGGAATCAATGGTACTGTCACTACCACAAACTACCACGCTCCGGAAGGTAGGGTGTATTTACGAGTTATCTAGTCCAAACACCGCGCTTGCACTAGGGGTAACAACTTTAATTCAAGAGCGACAAGAATCAAAGTACTCTAATAAAAGAGTCCTAAACCAAAAGAAAATATAACCAAGGAACTTACTCAAATATAAGGTTGATCCACCAAAGAAGTCTCAAGATCAGGTGCCTCAAGGCCTTTGATCCCAGAGGTACAAGTGTAGAGGAGTCACCGACAGATCCGGCACTTCTCCTTCTTCACTCTTTATCTCTCAAGAATAGATCTAGTCACTCTCGTGGGGTACTAAGATCTAATCTCTCAACTTTCTAACTATCTCACTCAACTTGATCTAAGCTCTTCTTCTAATTAGAGAGGTATGGCTCTAGCTGTCGATCAGAGGTTGAGTCTAATGAATAATGATCTTCTTCTCAGCCAAGAGGTAGGGGTCATCCTTATATAGCCGTGGTCGATGAATATGGACCCTTGGATCAAACCGACCTTCAATAATGGTGTAGATACAACCTCAATGTCGGTTAGAAACCGACCTAAGAAGATGAGGCTGACAGGTGAGTCCCACCTGGCGGTTGCCAGAGACATTCCTGGCGATCGCCAGGGTCCTGTTGCACAACCGTTTCAGGTTTCTCCTGGTGTCTTCTGGTGTCTTCTAGAATGTTTTGATTTACATTTTGGATTGAAATTCATCACTGACTAATCTCCTTATCATATGGGGTGCAAACTCTGGGTTTTTACTGGCATTTACCTGTTAAGTCCCTGAAAAGATATAAATCACCAAAACTTGTGAAACTATGTTAGTAAAGCCCCTAATCTATGCATATATTCATTTTATACCCTTATTATATGTTTAGTTGATTTATAAATATATAGCTTAAGAGGTGTCAACAATGACTCGAAAACAGGAAAGAAGAAGATCTTTATCTAACCTCGGGGCGCTGGTTGTGGAGGCCGGATGGCGGTGGCACACTGGAGGGAGGGACGTCCACAGTTGAAGAAAACAACTTCCTTGTCCGCACGATCACCTCGTCCTCCTCCAGTTCCTCCTTCCTTTCACGACTGGAGCACTGCTCGTGTTCCTCAGAGCCACCGCAGTACTCCCAGCCTCGGTACGCCCTCTGCTTCAAAGGCTGCACACGCCTGCCGATGAAGTCCATCGTCATGATGACTCCATTTAGACCCCTCCCGACATCATCGCCGAAGTTCCTACACCTGGTCCATATCGTGACATTGGGGAGATCCAACGGCCGAGTACGTAGTGGGCGGTGGAGCGGCATCAATGTCTTCCCGCGGGCTCTTGTCGACATTTTTGGACATAAAACCACTTGGGCTTCCAGTTGATCCCAGCAGTGTTCAGTTTCAGATCCAAATAGTTCTTATTGTGCCCCTCTCGTAGCACAAAATAACATCCGCCAAGGATTTTCTAGGCGTTGTTCCTGGCTACGGGCTTCAAGCAGTATAGATAGCGCCACAGATTGAAATGGGGCTCCACCCCCAGATATGCTTGACACAGGTGCACAAAGATGGCGACCTGGATAATGCTGTTCGGTGCCAAGTTGAAAAGGTTAATACCGTAGTACCTGAGCAGCTGGACAAAACAATCTAGCACCGGCAGACCAACTCATCGATGATAGAAGCACTGGAAGACGATGACCTCGCCTTCCATCGGCATCGGGAAGTTCTCCTTCTCCGGGACCCGGTACCGGACAACACTTTCTCGGCGAGGACACCATCGTCGACGAGGGCCTCCGGCTCTACCTCACGAAGTCGTCGACCACGCCCACTCCGCCGTCTGCATACGAATCAGCTCCGCCTGCTCAGCCTCCACCTTCTTCACGGCTTGCGCCTTCTTCGATTTTGACTTGGGCATCATCTAGGGTTTCCGCGGCTGATGCACTCTAGGGTTCGTGGTGGACTATGTGCTCGCAAGTGTAACGCCCACGCCGTGAGCAGATCTGAGATCGAGCAAACAGTGGAAGCGGTGGAAACGAAGTGGCGGCCGAGCGCTGGGTGACTTACTTTTATACCCCAGGTGTTTTTGGGAGCCGCGCCGCCTCACTTCGAATGCTCATTTGTGACAAGTGCGTCGTGGCCCATTCTCACTTGACCAGAGGCCCACATGGCATACAGGAATCAAAGACCAGTCCGCACAGCCACCCCCGCGGCGTGCGTTTTGACTGGGCCACAGGTACATGCAAACTCAAGCATTAACCCCGCTCTACGCTCGGGGACTGAGTACTGGAGAAGTCGTATCGACCTCGCTCCTCTCAACGCTCTACGCTCGAGGACTCCGTCAAGCACCACCGGCATAATATTTTCACAGGTCTTAACCCATGCTCTGACCCTGGCACTATGTGACCTCGTCACCTACTGCCAGGCTCGGGGACTAAGTGGGCACACTTCACCTCACGGTGAGTGTGCCCCATCCCCTTAGCAACGCTCGGGGACTGCTCATGGAGCTCTCCCGACCTCGTAAAGATTCAAAAACACTTAGACCCTGGCACCACATGACCTCATCACCTACTACCAGGCTCGGGGACTAAGTGGGCACACTTCACCTTGCGGTGATTGTGCTGGTTTCTACATTACAAACTCTACTGCATCAAGACCCTCCAGGTTGAACGTCCGCAAATGGTTCTTTTTGCGTCGACGTGGGCACACTTGGGGGAAGATTGAAGAACTTCAAATTTTTTTATACAAGAGCACCTTGCACCCTTCTGGCACATCATCGTCGAGCTCTACTGACATCACTTGGAGCTCGGCTATGGCGATACATAGCTCGACAAGCTTACCACCGACCTCCGCAGCCGTTCAGAGACCTTGTGGCCTCGCCTACCGACCTCTCCAAGAGTTCGGGCATCAGGCCTTGCCACGCGATGACCTCTCTAGTGGCTCGAGGACTTTAGAGGATGACTTCACCGACCTCTAGTTCCTAAATGCCAACCTCATGCTGCTATTGCATAGTGGCTACAAGGAGCTCGGGGACTAGCTATGGGGGAATTCCCCAGGGTACCTGGCGCACCACTTGGGCCATGACCTCAGGGGCGGCTTGGCCCAAGACATGGAGTGCGGATCAAGGCATCAGACGCTGCATACCGCACAACATCTGGAGGGTATCCTAAAGATGGTGATCTGATAGGATAGACTCTAATTCCGGAAATCATGTAACAGATCATATCCTACTACAACTCGTAGTTTCTATCTGTAACCCTACCCGCGGACTATATAAGGCGGGTAGGGACCTCCCTCAATTTTCACCTCATTCTATACGATAGCCAGAATAGAATACAGAGCACAAGATGTAGGGTTTTACGTCACGCCGACGGCCCAAACCCGGATACATCGGTGTCTTGTGTCTCTATAACCACCTAGATCTTGGTCTCGTGCACCCCGCTGTTGGCGGTCGTTAATGATCATTTTATACCGCCAACTTATGTCTATTTCATGGGAAACTTGCAACCCTATGCCACATATACCTTTACCACTAACCTAGTTCCACTTGTATTCCAAGAAAATATGTTTTACAGGATCAAACATGGAAACATGTGAAAACACGTCAAACGGGAGAGAAAGTGCATCGCAGAAACACGCTTTCTACAAGGGGATGGCAAGAAGGCCGAAATGAGGACCAATTGGACCATTGCCATATTGGAAATGGGGTCTAGGCCGGCCCAAGAGCCCGCCAGAGAAAGGCGGTGCCGATCAGGGGCAGGTCTGGCCCGGCCAGACCCGTGCCGAGCCCGATCGGGCCACAGCTGGTCTGGCGGTTCCTCCCTTGGGTCTAGCGGCCGTTGCATGCGGCAGAACCTAAAATTGGCGCGCAAACCGACCCTTCCCTTGTATAAGTAGAGGGGTAGAGCTCCTCTTCAAAACACAACACACACAAGAGAAGAGCACATTACACGTTTGAGTTTCAACTCCATAGGGCTATGCCCTAGTAGCTAGCTAGAGTTGTGAGAGCGAGATGTGAGGGAGAGAGCATGGAAGTGCCGGACTTGTTGGTGTCTCTCCGAGCTTGAACCTCTAAGGGCATGAACTTGGCTCCCTAACGGGATCTTGGCTAAGTAAGTGTTCCTGGTTCTTATAGTCTTTTATGTATATTGTTTAGTTATACTTTACCTATACTAGTTTGTAGGTTCGTCGTCCGTCCCCGTGGTGGATGCTCTAGTAGAGGGCCCCTGATAAAGACGGGATACCCTGATCTACGCTAGAGCAGTAGTCGATAGCATGGACGCGGTGTCTAGGCTATAGGCTACCTTCGTTTGCCTTGTAGCCTCCGGAAGTGTGGGTGGTGGTAGGTGGTGATAGCCCTGTCCGTCCTTAGCATCCCTCCATGTTCGGCTACGAAGTAGAGCTGGAGGCTGGCAACACCTAGCCGACCAGGTGCGATCCGGTGCCCGAAGTGAGCAAGTAGAAGTAGAGTATCGCTATCCTTAAGACATAAGAGCTATAGAAATCCGTCTCTACCTTTCCATCTCTACCCTTGTGTTGTCCTTGGACGAATTAGCAAGAAGAGAATACCTCCGTTCCCTATGGAGAGACGATACCCCGAATACTTCCGGATGAAGGCTACTTTGATAAATTTCGCGGCTTGCGGACTTATCTACTTACGCTAAGAAATACCAACAAGCTTTCTAGTGCCGCTGCCTTAGGGGAACGGTTGCTATCTTCTTCGAACCTAGTTCGTCCTTGTATTTTTTTAAAAAAACAAAATAGTTATTTCTTTTCCTTTTTCTATCATGAAGCCAAATCAAATTCAAAATCCTTTTACTTCAAAGGGGAGTTCACGGGGCCACCATCTTTTTTCAAAATCAAAATTTTCATCCCGGCTATGATCTCCACCTAGGTTTAAAAGCCTATGTTCGGGTCACAACCCTTCTTAGGGTTTGATATTGAAGATCCTTTTAGCCACCTGCAAGTTTTTGAGGAGATATGTTCATGCCTGTACGTTCCTGGCATGACACAAGAAATTCTCAAGTGGAAATTGTTTCCATTCTCCCTCATAGGGGAGGCGGAACAATGGTTCACTAATGCCGTAGGAAGTGTGAATGGGGATTGGAAAGAACTTAAAGACAATTTTTATCTTGCATTCTTCCCCATGTCTGTATCAACTCCCTACCGAGGGCAATCCTCGATTTCGAAAGCAGAATGAGAAGTAGTCCATAGGTGCAGCCTAGGCTAGGTTTTCAATGTTAATACATGCCGGCCCAGACTTGTCATTACCTGATAGTATGGTTTTGCATCTCTTTTGTTTGGGTCTTGACATAGAAACTGCCCTATGCCTTGACACGACCGTCGGAGGGTCATTTACACATAGAACTACGATGGAACAAAGGAAGATCCTTGAACACATCCTAGAGAAGCATGCTTCTCCCGTCGTGAAAACTCAAGACCCACCAAAACAAGGGCAAGTCAAGCTTTGAGAAGCCCTCATCGCCTGAATCCTGCACCTTTACCATCCTTAGGATCGACCGTTGAGACCTCGCCCGAACCATGAACACCGAAGGAAAGAATAATTCATCCTTTGGAGTTCCCCATTGAATTCGAGGATTATGGCAATACCTCGAACCTCTTATGGCACAAAAACCAGACAACGAATGAAGTCCTCCCTAGAGCTAAACAGTCAAGGAAATGGCTAATGGAAGTGAAACGTTCTTTTGAAGCAATTCAGATTCTTTCACCTTCCAAGACCATTCCTTGTTCGTTAAAGGGGACTTCCGTGGAGGCCCTACACAACCTCACAGTCGGGAATAATATCATGTCACAATTCTTAGCGGAGACCCCTTTTGGGCAACATACCACTAGTCTCGACCGACAAACTCTTCAAAAAGTCCATTAGGGCTTATCTTTGAGTGTTGTGGGATCGCAAGGGCCGTGCCATTGGAAATTAACAAAATCGAGGTTCTCTTGGACTTCCATATTTTTCCCATCCTTGATTTCAAACTTCCGATAGGCTACCCTCTGTTGGTATACCTTATAGCATAAAATATAGAGGTTTTTAAAATGAAAATAAGGGCTTAAAATGAATATTAACATAGTATAGGGGCTTGACTAACATAATTCCATGAGTTTTGGTGATTTATATCTTTTTCAGGGATTAAACAGAATATGCCCAAGAGTTTGCAAGCCCTACGACATAAAGACGTATCCGTGATGTAATCCAACTTGGAACCTACGCAACAACATTCCGTAGAAGACACCGAAGAGACGAGGCACCGGCCGGGGCCCACTGGCGAGAGCCGGGGCGGCCGCCCTAGGGCCAGGCCGCGCCGCCCCGGTGGGGCCCCCTGTCGCCTCTACTTCAAGGTCGGGTTCATAACCGCCTATGAGGAGTAATCTAGTCCATCCATCAAGGTCGGTTTGATCCAAGGGCTATGGTGCATCCTCTGGGGCTATATAACAAGACCCCCTGACCCTTGGGCGAAACCCTAAGTCATTCTACTCCATACCAAGTCCATCATCAAGACCCCAAGTCAAGATCCCAAGCCCTAGTTCCACCATAACCAGAGCAATAGCTATCTAGGCTAGTTCTAGAGGAAGTCAAGTATTGTCTTGAATTCTTGATCGTCAAGAAGTAGCGGGAGCCGAGCTTCTCGTGGCTTCTCTCTTGTATCTAATTTGTAAGTATTTGGTTAGAATACAATTGCTATGACTTTATTCTATTTAATGATTATATTCTTAGTTATATGTTTCCATGCTTATTATGATTATATATTTAGTTTAGTATGTTTGTCTTTATATTCAAGCATGGAGTATTGCTTAGTAATGTTCACCATGTGTAGATATATTGCTTTCATGCCATGATGACTAGGTGTATTGCACTAATTGTAGTATGCACCGACATATAAGTAGGAGTAACTTAGGAATATTCTATCTGTTCTACCTATACCATGATATTTAGCCTGTTATGACACCATCTAGTGGCATACCGTGATCTTTGACTTGGATGTTATCATTATTATTATTATTTATCATTTATCATCTTTATTATGTGACTTACCTAGTTTGAGTTTAGTATGATGCATATGGTTTACTCTACATTACACCACCGCAAGTGAATCATCATTAAATCATCAACCTACCCATAGCCTACCCCTTCCCTGTGGTAAAATATAAATACGATACGGATAGACTCCTGGTGAAGTGCTACAATTGGGTAATTCTATCGTGCGCTTGCAGATACCATAATTATATTATCATTGCAAGAGATTCAAGTGTCATATTAAGAATATCCGTTCACGCATTTCTTAGCGTTGTAAGCTTGGGTGACAGACTAGTTTCATAGGCAATGCTAGAATGTGTGGTATAGCTTTAGTGCCTATCGTGGTGAGATTAACTCCACCATAGATAATGTTGTAGAGTCATACACCATAACTAACTCCGTCTAACTATATTAACTCTTCGCTCGACTTTTCTTTGGAATGTGAGATTAACTCTATATCCAGACTAACTTATTAGATAGATACCATTATACATTTCGGGCGCCGTCCGAGAGTGGGTCTTAAAACCATTCTTTTGTGATTGCGTTAAGAAATGTCAACACCCTCTAACAAACTTTTTCAAGAAAAACCTTCACATGGGAGCCTTGATGGAAAGTTGGGAGAAGTTGCTTCCGCCACTCCAAACCCATGCCCCAAAAGTGTAGTGGCAAAGCAACATCCCAACAATGACCCATTTGAGGAGAAGAAACTCATATCCCCGTTCATTTCACATCCTTGTGAAACAAAACGTGCACCTTTACCTTCACTCAAACAAAATCCATGTCCTACGGCCACCAAAACGTTATTCTCCATAATGGCCAAGAATCAACATTGATCCTTCATGAAAACTCTCATGCCATGGATATGCATGAAGCAACAACTCTAGAGACTAAGCAAGAATCCGCTAACGAGCATGTTAACGTTTCTTTTGAAACTTCTCATGTCTCATGTGCTCGCCTTTGGGTTCTCTAGAGTTCGTTTTGCTTCTTATCGCTTGCTTTTACGAGGATCACAACCATCTCTTGATTCTCGTTGTCAAACTTTTTAAGAGGATAGTTGTGGATGCTTATGTTTATCATAAACATTGCAAGTCTCGTAGTAGCACGATGGCGCTAACCTTGCAGCTTGAGCGTAATGCTAATTTCTTAAGTGGTGAAACTAGGGAATTTCACCACCAATAGCTGCATGATGCTTTCTCACGGTCAAGCTTAAGACCATAACTTAAAGCACTGCCGGGAGATACCCCGGACTATCTTTAAAAAAATATTCTTACTATGCTTATAAAAAAAAAAAAACTTTCTGTTTCATAAATAACTCTAACAATAATAACATGACTTTTGAAAATGAGTTTAAGGACATCTTTGTGAAATTGCTCCTTCTCGGGTATTTTTGTTACTAACCTTTTAGGTTTAAAAAAAAAAGAACAAAGGGGTGAAGCACAAGGTAAAATTAACCAAACATCATTCAGTGATGAAGCACATTTGAAGGAGAGAGTAACCATCTAAACTTGATTTTGTGTCATGCAAAAACAAGTGTGGGGGTGACTACTAAAAAAAAAAATCTCTTGACACGCTTCATTCATTTCTGCCTTGGTTTCTCTACCTTGTTTCACACTTATGCCTTGCTCATTATGCTATGGTCACAAAAAAAATATATATAAAAAATTCTTATTAATAATAGCAAGGGCATGTTGTCAAGTTAGTATGCACCTTCGGGTATTCTTGTCACTAACCATTTCAGGTCAAGAACAAGAAGGGCAAAGGGGCATATGATGCTTGAGAACATGGAAGCTACATCGACTACAAGCCTTGATGTTCTTGGGTGATGAAACATAGTCAAAGGGAGATCCGACTCCATATTGAACTTTTACACAAAAGTCCAAGTGTTGGGGAAGATGGTGAGCGTCTCACTAGGAGTTTCATACACACCAAGAGCCATCGTGGTTGAAAAAAAAAAAAAAGAAAGATGATGTCAGCTTTGCCTTGGTAAAAAAAACAAAGAGAAAAAGAATTGAAAAAAAGAATATAAAAAAAAAAAAAATATAGATGATAAAAAAATGATATATTAGAAAAAAAAAAAAAAAAAAGAAAAATAATGGGAGGAGAGCCATGAGCGAGGCCAGCCCCACATATGTAAAGATAAATACAAATGTATTGTCCGACTCCACCCATCATTGCTTCCACAAGCAAGAAGGGCTCGCCACCGATCCTTTGCTACTACCATCAAGACCCATGGCCCGTACACACTAAGTAGTGTGGATGGCCTGGCCTTGAGATGCACTCAGGCAAAAGCCGTCATGCAAAACCGCAGCAACAACTTTGACATTTCATCCATAAACGCTGCCCGGTAAGTACATTCAGGTACAAAGGTAATTATTGTTGACCAACTCATTTACTCAATCTTGTCTCCATATGATCATGCATAAACATGCTTTTTCTTTGTTTATGTTGTATGCTCTAGTTTGGATGCATTCATATGGTGCATCCATAAGTCATTTTAAATTAAGCATGGTGCTTAGGTTAAGATGACCTTCTTTAATCAAAATTTGACATGGTGTTGGAATTTGATTAATGATCTTTTGAGTTATTTTCATAAACAAGAGAAGTAATTTATGATTAGGAGATAAATTAAGGCTATATTTATATTGCAAACTTTATCTTAGCCTTGTTTGAGTTTTTAATAAAAGTTTAGTGAGAAAACTTTTAGTAATAATAAAATAAATAAATATTAAATAAATAAAATAAAATAATCATTAAAAGCTCCCCGGTTTTCGAACCGTGGAGCCTTTGTTTCTTTTCTCTTGTTTTATTTTCTTTGTTAAAAAAAAAATAGGTACAAGAACAAGTGTGGGGAGACCTCTCAAGCACAATGAATAAACATTCGAGACCTCCCCGACACGTTGCACAACATCAAGTGACCCATGATGCAAGAAGGGCGGGGCAAAGGTTTCAGATTGGAATGGCCGAACCTCCTGGTTTGGTCAATCCAATTTAGACTTAACAAGACTCCTTCATCTTCAATGGTGGTTTGTGCAACTCTACCCTCACATCCCTAAAGTTTTGAAATATAAAGCTAAACAAATTAAAAAGACAAAACTCTTGATACACCATCTCCATGCTATCCTTCGATAAAATTTGCATACTCTTTATTCCTCGCCAATATTCCTAAACTTGTGAACAATTTATCACAGGGACCCCATGCTATCTAAGTAATTGGAATATGTGATATAGCGGGATGATATGAACCTTGCCCTTTTATATGATGAACTTGGGATTTGTTTTCAAAAAATAAAAAATCAAATAGCATGCTCCTCAATGATATGAAAATTCTCACCGAGCCATATCTAGTGCATCAAGTTTAAAACCCCCATATATATGCTACTTATTTCTGCATTGAGTTTTTGTCAAATCTTGTTGACCCTTGTTGAGAAAGTTATCATGCCCCCAAGATCAAGATCAAGTACACGCCATATATATAAGCTATTCCTACACTGGGAATATGCTAAAACATGCTTTAGATCCACCAAAAGAAATCTACTCCTACACTGGGGAGTAGACAAAAAGATATATGTTAGAAATAAATACTCCATGCTCTACAAGATAGAGATCTCTCTCAATATATGGTTTAAGAGACATGTGCTATGCAAAATACAAAAAAATATGAAAAAAAACATATGGACACATGAAGGTCCAAATATAGGAAAGAAAATGATGAGAACATGAAGGCTCATGCAATAAAATAAAATAAAAATGATAGCCATGTTCTCATGAATAAGGTTTTCATGAGAGAGATCACTCATATGAAGGAGTATAATATAGGTTAACATAGTTCTATCCACACACATTCACTTCTTGATCTAAGGGTATGACATCTTTCTCCTCGGATCCGAGGTTTGACCCAACAAAATATGCAGAGTAAGTATGCCTTCATATCTTTCCCTACCCAAAGATCCATATAAGCTTTTTAGAAGTAGGAAAGAAAAGAAGGCAACACTTTGATATGCCTTGGTGAGAAAGCAACCACAAATTGAGTGATTGAGAGAATCATTTGAGGAGCTAAGCTATGTTTACATTTTTCAAAATGAAATGAAAAACCCAAGTTTCGAAATGATCGATGCAAGGGGATTTGAATCCATGTTGTTCCATTATTCAATTACCCAAGATAATGTGGTAGACACTTCAAAGTCCACAAGTACAGGTGAAGGTTGGAATAACTTGTATGCAGGTTATATATCAAGGAGATGACTCATCTTAGTCTTGAACTTTACTCGAGGACGAGCAAAGGACTAAGTGTGGGGAATTGTTGGCGGTCATTAATGATCATTTTATACCGCAAACTTATGTCTATTTCATGGGAAACTTGCAACCCTATGCCACATATACCTTTACCACTAACCTAGTTCCACTTGTATTCCAAGAAAATATGTTTTGCAAGGATCAAACACGGAAACAAGTGAAAACATGTCAAACGAGAGAGAAAGCGCACTACGTAAAACACACTTTCTACAAGGGGATGGCAAGAAGGCCGAAATGAGGAACAATTGGACCATTGCCCCATTGGAAATGGGGTCTAGGCCGGCCCAAGAGCCTGCCAAAGAAAGCCGATGCCGATCAGGGCCGGCCGGCCCGCCCAAGTGCGGTCGGTTGGACCCGTGCCGAGCCCGATCGGGCCGCGGCTCATCTGGCGGTTCCTCCCTTGGGTCTAGCGGCGGTTGCATGTGGGGGAACCTAAAATTGGCATGCAAACCGACCCGTCCCTTGTATAAGTAGAGGGGTAGAGCTCCTCTTCAAAAACACAACACACACAAGAGAAGAGCACATTACACGTTTGAGTTTCCACTCTCCATAGGGCTATGCCCTAGTAGCTAGCTAGAGTTGTGAGAGCAAGATGTGAGGGAGAGAGCGGGGAAATGCCGGACTTGTTGGTGTCTCCCCGAGCTTGTACCTCTACGGGCATGAACTTGGCTCCCTAATGGGATCTTGGCTAAGTAAGTGTTCGTGGTTCTTATAGTCTTTTATGTATATTGTTTAGTTATACTTTACCTATACTAGTTTGTAGGTTCGTCGTCCGTCCCCGTGGTGGATGCTCTAGTAGAGGGCCCCTGATAAAGACGGGATACCCTGATCTACGCTAGAGCAGTAGTCGATAGCATGGACGCGGTGTCTAGGCTATAGGCTACCTTCGTTTGCCTTGTAGCCTCCGGAAGTGTGGGTGGTGGTAGGTGGTGATAGCCCCCGTCCGTCCTTAGCATCCCTCCATGTTCGGCTCACGGTAGAGCTGGAGGTCGGCAACACCTAGCAGACCAGGTGCGATCCGGTGCCCGAAGTGAGCAAGTAGAAGTAGAGTATCGCTATCCTTAAGACATAAGAGCTATAGGAATCCATCTCTACCTTTCCATCTCTACCCTTGTGTTGTCCTTGGATGAATTAACAAGAAGAGAATACCTTCATTCCCTGTGGAGATACGATACCTTGAATACTTTCGGGTGAAGGCTACAACGGTAATTCTGTGCGCTTGCGGACTTATCTGCTTACGCTAAGAAATACCAACACCCGCTGATCAATCTACCATCATGGGTAACCCCTCTGTGGACTGCCGAATGTACATCTTCGACACCCTCCTAAGACAGCATAGTAGCCATGCGGGGCCTGGTACTACGTTCTCATAGTCTTAGCATGCCGGTGGTACTCCGGGGCTTCCCAGGGCTGAGTGGTAGGGTGGCATCGTTCTGCTAGGAGGTCTCCATTATCGCCTAGGTGCTTCATGGGCACTGATGATGGTGATATTGTGGCTATGGGTGTAGAAGCTCTGCAGAGTTGAAATCAATACGTATTGTCCTGCTTTCGGGCATGGTTTTGCCTTACGCCTGGACTTGCTTTTGAGCTTGCACCGGCTTGTGACTTTCTTCCCTCGACCCACGCTTCTTTGAGTAGTGAGAGGTGTCCTTCTTTTCTCCCCCGAGATGAGTTTACGGTTGTGAGCCTGGAGGGCTGTGAGCCACTTAGGCAAGGATGGGAGGGAGTTGTCCTTGCCGCCCGAGTGAGAGTGTGTGGTGAGATCTATGTGGTGTTGGAGATGGGATTGGTGTGATAATGAGAATGAGAAAAAAAAAAACTTGATTATTATTATTATTATAAAACTTGATGACACATGCATAGGAAACTACATCCATATATTAGGCCTCTTGATTATACCCCGCTTGCATTCCACTTTCCACAAAGCATACACGCATAGGGTGGGGAACCACGCCGCACAAATCATACTGATAGTTATTTCAGGGGAGGAGACCGACTACGACTTCGACGCCGACAAGTGGGAGGATCGAGGTGGTCTCGTGCTACGCTCGAGGATGGAGTTGAAGACGCTTACGCTTTCTCTCGATCATTCACTATTCTCGGGTCATTTTGTGTGTGTGTCGGCATGATGCCGCCAAGTGGAGATGTAATAAAAGTTGAAACCTCTCTATTTTGCTTTTGGTATGATGTATGTGATCGATATTGATATTAACTATGATTTGGATATTGTGATGGAATGATCATCTAGGACTATCGGTTTATACTTCGTGACACGTGGATTTCCCTTCGTGGAAATCGGGATCGTTACCGTTTGTTTTTGTTAATGACCGATGTACTATTATTAGGTCACTTTGATATGCTTGTTCTGTGTTGCTAATGATCAAAGAGCGGTTGATCAAGATTGACCCGTAAGGAAAGATTAGTTGTCTAAAATGGCTTTTTGAGGCAAGTGTCCTTGAACATCTTGCACTGCCTTTATTTTTATTTTGGGTTAGAGTAGCAAGACCATTACCCGCATGTTGAGTCTCAATCTGAATCCCATGTTAGGGTTTCTTTGGAATTTATTAAATCATCCTTGAAACCTGGTTTGGGAGGGTAGTGTCATGCTTAGCTTTGCAACCTTGGGATGGGAACACTAAATGTTAATCCCGACTAATGATCTATGCAAAGTTCTTGGTAAATGTTTTTAGCAACAAGGTGAATAGAACATCTAAGCAGGATCATTGGTTGTGTTTGATTCTGCTCTAGATCCCTAAGGATTGGTTGGACCTAGCTACTTAATTAGGGGATCCATTTGATTCTCGGAGCATCTAACCCAGATTAACAGCATAGCCATAAGGTCTAGATGGGTTGGACCTGGCTAATTAATTAGGAATCCCTATGTGGATATTAGTCTCATAGAGACATGGGTATAGAAGAAGGCTTCTATGCAGGATACCACTTGGTATAGGAGTTGACTTCTAGGCTCTTGCCCAGTCCTAGGTTATGAGAGATGGCTTCCATGCATGTGTGCCCGTGTGAGAACTAATACATATGTGAGGACTGAAACCCTATTGATCTACCTTGGAAGTGGGTCAAGAGGCTGATCACCTCACAAATGGGAAACATGACTCATGGTGAAAGTGTGCAACCTCTACAGAGTGTAAAACTGATATATTAGCCATGTTCACAGTTAAGAGTGGCTTGGACTTCTTCATGATTAGATGCCTCTAGTTCAGTTGGGAAGCTTGAATGGAATCCATCCCGTGTTTGGGGCTTCTCTGGTGTCTAGTCCGGATCCTTCTTCCTCTGTACGACATTTCTTCTCTGTCCTCGGTTCTACCTCTTCACTCTCATAAGAGGTGGTCTCGTCTGATGAGGAAGTAGAGCCTTCATCACCACTCACATCTGGAGAAGCCTCACGATCTTTATCGGTTGGCTGGGTCGCCATTGGATTCTACGAGAACAAGAAGACAATGTGAAGTAGAGTAGTTGGGTAGAGTAGTAGAGTAGACTACTTGAGAGTAGAGTAGTAGAGTACAGTAGAGTAGAGTAGTAGAGTGTAGTAGTAGTAGTTGAAAGTAGTAGAGCATCACATTAGTAAGTAGTTAGAAAAGTAGAGGCACATAAGTAGTAGTAGTAAGTAGTAGAGCCATCTCAGAACATATATAAAGGAACCATTTATTGTATTCATCTAAAAACATTATTACATCCTTTTTCCTTTTACATTGAGAGTAAGTACAAAAAGTTTGAAGAAAAGTACAAAATTGTGTAAGAAAAATGGGTAAGAAAGGTAGACCACAGTACAGTCATTTAGATATTTGGCTTGGAAATCCCCTATTGTCAACACATCGCATCTAAACTGGTTGCTTGTATATGGTATACAAGCCACCCTAGTTTAGCCGTTCACAAGTATGGGGACATTTTATCATCGTCGCTGCCTTAGCATTAAAAGGATTCACTGTGGGGGATAGGACCCCCGGTACTCACCAGACGGGAAATGGGCCGTACCATCGAGGTGGTGACCCACAAGATAAAGGCGTCGCGCACAAAGCCTTTGCCGCGGCGTGCACCGCAAGGCTTGTATTAGTACCACATCGGTTAGTTTACTTGTAACCCTGTCCCTTAGAGGACATCTCAGATCACCACGATCTCATACGAATTGATCCAATCAATACAAACCAACAGAGCACAGGACGTAGGGTCTTTCGTCACACTGACGGCCCGAACCTATCTAAATCGCATGTCTTCTGTCTCTGTTACCCTCTTGGTATTGGTCTCGCGCACCCCTCAACATAAATCTACCATCGTGGGTTGTCCCTCGGTGGAGTGCCGGCACATCTTGTCGACGATTGGCGCACTAGGGAGGGGTGTGCGTCGATCTACATTGAGCAAGATGGTCATCGAGCTCTCACCGGCACCCACGCCGGCAACCATGACCTCGCCGGCACCTCTGTTTGGCGACTGACGACGCCGACATCTACACCGGCGACTGTGACCTCGTCGACACCAACACCGGCGTATATAAAAAGCAGCTCTAGGGTTTCCACCCTCACTTCCTACTCCCTACCTAGCCGCACCTCCCTCTCCACCGGCCCAATCTCTCTCTCTCTCCCCCTCCCTCGTCGTCCCTTCCCTCTGTGGCGTGCACGGAGAATCTGGTGGCCGCGGTGCTCTCGAGCCTTGGCGTGCACTGCTTGGCGTGGCGGCGGGTGCCTACCCCACTCGGCGTGTCCCGAGGCGACGGCTGGGCGCAGTCGCCCCCAGGCGATGGCGGGTGTAGGATGCTCCCGGTGGTGGCAGCGCGCGAGCTGCTCCGGCAGGGGCGCCTCCTCCCTGCTCCCGGACCGCATCGGGGCGGCAGCGGGGCGCATCTTTGCTCCCGGCCGGCGCGCGCAGCCTCCAGGCGGGAGCGCGGTAATGCGCTGCTGCTCAGCGGTAGTGGCGCGCGCTGCTCCACTACTCAGATCGGTCAAAAAGCGGTAGACGCGGCTGCGCTCGGCGGCGGTGATGCGCGCGCCCGCTCACACTCGAATCGATCGGCGGCGGCGCGGCGCTGCGCTCAGCGGCCCGGCGCCCTCCTCACACTCCAGATCCGGTCTGGGGCGGGCGGCGGTGGATCGGTGGCCTCCGGGCCCATTGGGTTTGAATGCGGGTTTTCTTTTTTAGTTAACGTGGCCGGTTTTGAGGTTTAAAAACCACCACGGTTAATCAATGATTAACAGTGGCCTTTCCTTCGTGGCGGTTTCAAAACCGCCACGTAAATGAAAAAAAAAAACGCCACTAAAAAAGATTTTATGTAGTAATGGACACAAAAAGGGAAATGTAGATATAGGGCCCCACCTCAAGCATTCCATTCAGATACGCTTCAGAGTTCCTATGACACAACCTTTCCTTTAGCTGTCGTCTTCATTTCGTTTGGTCCAGCCAATAAGCAACATCTCATTGTCAAATCATAGACTAATTAGGCTTAAAAAAATTCGTCCAGCAAATTTGTCTCAATCTGTGCATTTAGTTTTCGTAATTAGTCTTTATTTAATACTCCAAGCATGTCCCAAACTTCCTATGTCAAGGTACTGACTAAACATATGATCGTGATCCATGTATACACTTTTTCGTTCTATCACTGACCCACAGTAATCAGAAATACATAATCAGAAATACATAATTTTTTCTAACACCGACAACGCGGTTACGTTCTCATGCTTTGTCACGGAAATAGCATGCAACCCAGTGGTAAATGTTGCGCGATGCAGATGTTCATTAGAGGTTATGTCAATTTTTTCTATTAGCTGATGACCCGAACATATTTTAGCACACTTTCCTTGCCCAGTTCAGCTTCCTCAAACATCTCTTGACTAATCTGAAATCTGGATGTTCCCTTATAAAAATGTTATACAAAACATTATTATCCAAACTGATCACTCCAAAACCTGGTTGCTGAGTACTCAACGAACAAAGATATGCCTCCTCTTCTCTCAGGGAGGGGGAGAGAGATGTGCTACCTCTGCTGCATCCGGTGGCTCCTTTTTGCACTTCATACATATATGTGATGCCCTGGTGTCCTATAAGTCATCATGCATTTCGCATGCATTACATACAAATAGAAGAAATGGTGAGCACAATTACCATGAAAGTGAGGCGTTGCCACACCATGCCAATGTCTTAATTTCCTAGATCTACGTCTCCCACAAATTCCCTGTCAGTAGGCATCTTTTTCACACAGACTGGAACTACTAAATTAGGCAACGGCCTTAAACTTATTGGACTGTGTACTACATAATTATGACAATGCAAGAAGGGA
This sequence comes from Hyparrhenia diplandra, assembly GCA_015847255.1. Classification (NCBI taxonomy): domain Eukaryota; kingdom Viridiplantae; phylum Streptophyta; class Magnoliopsida; order Poales; family Poaceae; genus Hyparrhenia; species Hyparrhenia diplandra. The sequence continues at coordinate 462,120 of JADLZK010009697.1, forward strand.
AATGTAGATATAGGGCCCCACCCCAAGAATTCCATTCAGATGCGCTTCAGAGTTCCTGTGACACAACCTTTCCTTTAGCTGCCGTCTTCATTTCTTTTGGTCCAGCCAATAAGCAACACTTGGCGTTAAAATACCCCGTTTCTAACTGATCAGCCAATAACCAGAATCAAGCAACACTTGGCGTTAAAATACCCCTCCATCAACCCCATGTGCATCGTGGTAAGTGCATGGCAGAAAATACAAGGCTGAAAAATTCTCAACATTCAGTTTTGCAGAAAAAGCTTATTATGCATAATAATAACCCAAATCGGATGGAAAAAAGAACTTATTCTATACAAAAAGTTTTTAGAGTCCCAACATTTCATTTTGTTTTGATAGCACCCTAGAGCTGAAGGATCACCTCATCTTACTCCCGCCACCATACTGCTTAAGAAAAATCTCAATGATTAGTGTACGTGCATTTTGTGAAGTGTTTGGGGGCTAGTTAGACCATGCATTTGTCGCTAGCTCTAGGATTAGGCTTAGTATTTAGTGAGGTTGCATTCTTAAGTAGTACTCTAGGGGCTTGTACACACCACTGTTGTACTCTATCTTGGGGCTTTCGAGTTGTCAGTGATATGGACCCCATGTACCTCACTAGCTAAATAAGAGCCCTTACCATCGGGGTGTGCCGAAGCTAGCGAAGACGAGGCTTTGCTAAACTAGGATACACCATCACAGGTCATGGTGGATAAGTAATCTATCGTATAGAGCTTGGGCGTCGACTTCTACGAGATATGGTAGTAAATCTGTTATGACTTCCTTGTACTGACAAGGAAACATATTTGTAAACTGACTTGGATCCTTGTAACCCTACCTCTAGACTATATATTAGGAGGAGCAAGGAGCCCCCAGTCGGTGTTACAATATTCTAGGCTACATTGCATAGGCATCAAGTCCCAACACCCCATGTAAACTCGAGCATACGAGATAAGAGATATGGTCTCTACTGGACTTAGGATACCCCATAACTGAACTAGTACAAAACTATGACCCGTATGCTAACCTTCTTATTCTCTATGTGTGATATGCTCATCACCATTGTCGGAGCAAATATACCTCCGACAACAGTCTTGTGAGATCACACCAACCACATTTTCGGTATGGCCACATATGTATTTCAGGAACATTGACTTGTGGCGTTTTTTACCCAAAAACACAATAGTGAAGATGGAACGGAGCGGTCCAGGGGAAGCCATCATGGAGACCAACATGTGCATGGGGAAGGACCATGGCCAATCCATGCATGGAGATACTTGACTGTGAGCTTGGCCCTATAGGGGCATGCTTTCGTGGGGCTCCAATGATGCCTAGGACGAAGCGTGAGCTTCTTGATACCTTGTGTAAAATATTTTCATCAACATGCGTTTCTATTCGCTACCGCCCCTCTAAGCTTTGTAACTTAATTGCTTCCTCTCGGTTAAGGTTTTCATTCCAAGTCCAGATTGATTGTTGTGTTATAGGACTACCATCTTTGCAGTACAGATTCGAACACTTAACCAAACATATTCGACATTTAGATAGATGTATTGCCTAGGTTTTGACAAGTGGGAATTCGATGCCAAGTTTAGTTTCTAGAATGACTCATTTTACCCTCTCTTAGACGGTCCCTTCCATGAGGCATAATATTCGGATGAGATACTCTCTTGCAACTAAAAAATTATGTGTGCTTGGCCCTCCCTGGCCCTCCTCCCCATGGCCTCTGGAATGCTGAATTAAAAGTAGAGCTGCTTTTTATAGTAGAGTTGGTGGAGCATAGCCCGATGCGAAGGAGCATGGAAGTTCCATACCCCCTCCGTTCCATTGATATTGTCATTTTTAACTTTTTGAGTACCGGGTTTGACCGTTCGTTTTATTTAAATTATTTTAACAAATCAAAATAAATTAGAATTAAAGTATCTGCAATGATAAAATAAGTTATACAAAAATAAATAATATTTATACAAATTTTTGAATAACACAAATGAGCAAACAAAATGGCGCTGAGCCGCCAAACGATAGTCTCAATGGGACAGAGGGAGTATGTAATAAACTATATATCATCCCTCCCATCACATTCCACTGAAACCACCTCATTTTGGACGATATAGGCCATTCTATCTAGATAAAAGGATATGTAGGCGTGAAACAAGATAGCGTATCAAACACCATGCCTAACGAAAGGGGCACAGTGATGCGAAAAGAAGGAACGAGAAAGTTTGGGGCTGGAAATCAACATCAAAAAGGCAACAACAGGGAACATGCATCATCACTAACTCTTGAGTGAAACCTTTGAATAATGCTCCGCACACGCAAAGGTCAGGTAGCGACACGAATAAATTAAAGACTTGATGGTAACGAGGACTGTCAGTTTTTCCTTTTTTTCGATCGGGCAGCTATAAATAAGCCCCCTTTAGCATCGTCAATTCTTTTTTTCGATCGGGCAGCTATAAATAAGCCCCTTTAGTGTCGTCCAAGTGCATCCAACCAGCACAGCGGCAAGCGTTCGTGCTTGTACCTACGTAGTAGCTACTTGTATTGTACGTAGTACCCAAAAAGGCAGGCCACAAACCAATCAATTAACAGCAAGCTAGATAGATGGTTAACATCTAAAACTACTAGAGAAAGGATTTGTAACAACATCTCTTTTTAGGGGACGATATTGACCGATTAACCGTGGCCTTCCATTCGTGTCGGTCACGAAAACCGCCACGGTTAATCTTAAAAACTGCCACGGTTATGTTTTTTTTGTAGTAGTGCTAAGTGAGTGGTAAGGAGAGAGTGGAGGGAGGGAGAGAGAGAGCGCTGCTGCGTCTGAGTGAGAGATTGGATGGATGGAAGTTAGGGTTTGTCTACGCCTTATAATGTACTAGATGGGTTGTTTAGGCCACTATTTATCGAGGTGGGCCTTATAACGTAATCTGCCTCGGTTAATGTATTAACCATGACGGTTTTGATAATGCCACTTATGGTATTATAGATACATAATATATGCAGCCCTTTATATTTACACCTAAATTACCACTTCTAACATTATTAAAGCTACATCAAAATTATCAATATATATTGTATTGCCATTTTTTTTTTTGAAATAATCTTAAAGCATATATATGTTTCTAAATTACACACATTTATTAATAGCAATATATTCAAATTTGATTAACGTACATGCATGTCAAATACTTATGCATACATATACGAGAGATAAATATGTATGTTACGTTTCAGCATGGAAAAAAAGATTGATAGTAACAAATTATTTTAAATTGTTAATAACCATGTCATATAATTTATTACTTAGATAATTTATACACTAATTAAATATTTTACACATCTTTATTAATAGAATAATGATTACTATATAAATAACTCTTTTGGTAATAAAATTCAAACATCCTGACAAGTGGGGAGGATAGTATGCACACTAGAAGTGGCTATATATATAGATAGATATGTTCATGTTTTTTGAGATTTCTTTGGTCCAAATACACTTTATAAGGCTTAAAAAATCATAGACCATGCATCCATCAAGCTCTAAACTGATATTTAGCAATGAGGTGTAGGTTTGAAGTGACTATTTAGTAAGGTACTTAAGAGTGCCGTCTATATGACCTAAAGTCCTTATTATGTAGTAATCAAAAAGGGCTAATAATTGAAAATCAAAACTTAGATTTATGATATCGTAAAATATAGATGAATAACATATAGATTAGTAATTCAAAAGTTTACCACAACTAAATAGGCACTACAAAAGCATCGGTGTGCTTATTATTATTTTTAGAAAATGAACAAACGAAAAAGGTATAATTTAATGCAAGTACTTTTTGTCATCCAAAGACATTATACAATAACTACTCTAAATTTGTTATACGATTCTAATTCGCGAGGAGAGCACGGGTTGATGAACTAGTTCAAATAATTCAAATGACTTCAGATTGAGATGTGACCAAAACCAAAACGACACAAGTGAGTGTGAGGGAGAGACTGGAGGGACAGAGAGAGAGAGAGGCGCTTGCTGTGTGTATCCGAGGGAGAGAGTGGACAGATGGAAGTAAGGGTTTGTCTCACGCCCGTATATGTACTAGATCGGTTGTTTAGGCCACTATTTATCGAGGTGGGCCTTATAATGTAACTGCCTCGGTTAATGTATTAACCGTGGCGGTTTTGTTAGAATAACCACCTCGGTTAATGATTTACCGAGGCGGTTCCTACTGCCCGCCACGATTAATCGAGATGGGAAACGGTCCAACCGTCATGGAGCCTGTTTTCAAAAGGTCGCGGTAAAGATTTTGTGCAGCAGTGATCGACCAGCGGTGGAGATGCTCCGGCTCGACCCGCGGTGGGGAAGGCTAGATCCGTGCTTGAGTGCGGCCCCATGCTGCCAATTAGTATTTTTTTTTTTTGACACAAGATGCATTCACGAGCAACGACCCAAGCTAGTTGAGTTGCGGACCAAGATGCTTCGCTAGGCTGGTGTCTTTGGTACAACTAGTACTTGAAGGCGGACATTGTCATGAGGCCGCCAATGCCTCGGATGGCACAACCCTCGGACCATGATGGCAACAATGGCGTAGACGATGATGGCAACAACAATGATGGCCTAGGCAGCGGACGTCCTTGGCACAACCCGGCTCCCGACACGGGCAACCCACAAGGAGTCACGGATGACAGAACACCGACTCTAGTGGTCACAAGGAGGGCCACAAGCAATGTCGTCTTCCCATGCGAAGAAGCCTACGATTTACATGAGGAGACCACGGCTGCATCCGCCAATTTTTACATGATTTGAATGCTTCGGCTGCAAGATGGGAAAATGAGAACCGGTTATCGCCAAAGGCCCGACACGAGCAATCCACAAGGAGGCACAAGTGCATCAACACCGACTCTAGTGGTCGAAAGGACGACCCACGAGCAATGTCCTCCCCACACGAAGAAGCATACATAATATGAGGAGGACATTGTGAGTGTGATCGCATAAATACCGTTATGATACCGAGGCTATGGCTATAGCGAAGAAGCTTGATTGGCAAAGGAGAACAAGTTCGCTATGAAGACCCATAGGTACGGATATATGATAATGTCAACCAAACTTAGTCAAACATATTATGTATGCGTACATGATGCTAAGCGATCCTTCTGGTCTCAATTACGAGGCCTTGATCGCGCGGTGAGGAGGGGCCCCATACCCTAGATTGCCCCAAGCAGTTTGAGAATGGCAAGTTCATGTTTCCCATGGGCTAGCTCATCGATGATGAGCCGTGGGAGGTTCAGAGGTTCCACATCTTATATATGTATGCTTACGGGCTAGGGATGAGAGACTTCGCCGCCACATTGGCCCAAGGAGCTCGTTCACTTGAACGAGGATTTTTAGGTTTTTCCATTATCCTTTGATGACATGCATAGGGTGCTGCGTCGCAAGGACCTTGACCTCCACCATTGCCATGTGAGTAGAATGGCAAGTTCATTTATGCATTACCTCCTACCACCACCACCACTACTCCTACCATTCCTACTCCTACAATGACATGATGAATTGTGCTTGCAGGATGCAAGCATTTGTAAGCAAAGGAGCTGAACCAAGGTGTTATCTACCTATCTCCCATGCATATTACCCAGAGGGCCATTATTGGCTATGGTCTAAAGGACAACCATCCAAATCTTGTGAACTTGTCGAGGATGGACAAATGTGATATAGGTTTATCTTGTGTGGATATATTCTCTGATTTGTCATTTTATATGTGATGTATTTTAATATTAACAACATTTTCATAATTTTTTTTTTTTTTTGTTTATTTGGAAAATCTTAACCGAGGTGGGCATGTAACAAAAACCGCCACAGTTAATAAATTAACCATGGTGGTCGCTTTAAGAAAACCGCCACGGTTAATCTTAAAAGACTGCCACGGTTATGTTTTTCCTGTAGTAGTGCTAAGTGAGTGGGAGGGAGAGAGAGTGGAGGGAGGGAGAGAGAGGCGCTGCTGCGTCTGAGGGCGAGAGTCGATGGGTGGAAGTTAGGGTTTGCCTACGCCGTATATGTACTAGATCGGTTGTTTAGGCCACTATTTATCGAGGTGGGCCTTATAACGTAACTGCCTCGGCTAATGTATTTCTGTAGAATAACCGCCACGGTTAATGATTTACCGAGGCGGTTCCTAGGCTGGCTGCCCGGCCACGATTAATCGAGGAGACGGAAATCGGCCCAATCGCCATGGAGGCTGTTTTCAAAAGGTCATGGTAATGATTTTGTGCAGCAGTGATCTGCCAACGGTGGAGATGCTCTGGCTCGGCACAGTGGGTAAGGCTAGATCCGTGCTTGGTGCGGCCCCATGCTGCCGATTAGTGTTTTTTTTCTGACGAAATTGTCCATGTCGTTGAGGGGGCTACATTGCTATTGTTGTAGTAAAACTCACTCAGAGCACGTGATGCGCTCCTCGATCTTACATACATATATGTAATATTATACGGCAAATGAATGCCCACAAGACAACAAACAAGCAAGCTCAACATAAAAACCTAAAGCAAGGGCGTACACGCACCAGTAGGACACGAAAGTCGGATCGGAGCACGTGTATGAAATACAAAGCAAGCACGCAAGAGAACAAAAAAAGATTCACACAATATCATTGGATTGGATGGATGAAGTTTGCCTGTAGTCGGTGGAACCATGGTCTGGCATCTGAAGCTTGTCGGCGAGGGTCTTCCCCTGAGCGCGATGACGATGGAGATGAAAGAGAGGAACTCCCCACCTTCGCCCAGGCTCTTGGCGTGCAGATAGCCCCTGCACATGCTGGCGGAGTAGCAAAGCATGCCGATCCAGATGTGGTACATCACCTCCCAGCGCTTGTCTTCTGGCAGCTCCAGCAGCTCCCTTGCAAGCGAGCAGGCATCGCGCACGAGAGGACACTGATCCTCCGGAGGATCATCAGATCCCGGAGGAGGTGTTGCAGCCTCCATGAACTTGTACAAGTTTTCGCGATTGAGTGGCGGCTGGCGCGTGTCTAGGACTCCGAGGTGCTGACTCGTCTTCTCCATGGCTTCAATGAACAGATGCTTCCTGCTACCTGTCATGAGCATCTCCGGCCGGGAGTAGAGCAGGTGCGCCATGTAGTCAGATACGCCTGCTGCGCACTCACGGTGCAGGGATACTGGGTCATACTTCGTTTGACAACTTTCTCGAGTGCTGGACCGGAAGCAGAGGTCCGTGGCGATGTGCCAGTGGAGGACGCTGACGTCGAATGGCAGACCACGCAGGCTCCGAACCATCGGGCGATCCGGGTCGGCGGCCTGACCAAATGTGGTGTCAAATTCAGCCAGGCCCCCAGGATCCAGTTCTTGTGGCTGATGCTGCTCTGGTAGCTTGCGAAGTCGAGGTCCCTCAACGACCTGCCGGGTTGTAGCAGGTCGAGGAGAACCATCCCTGCAACTTTCATGTACATATTACCACGATCAACATCAGAAGAAAAGGCTATCTTGCCGCAGCAGGTGAGGCAGTTGAACCCCCGGCCTCCAAGCGTCTTGGACTCGAGAGCCGCGTCGATGAGGTTGTGCCCTGGAAGCGCCTCGCACAAGGCCGGAACTTTTTTCCACGACATGATCTTGTAGACGAGCCCGCTGATGAGCAGCCCAAAGACATCCAGCACCGCGGTAGGAAGAGGACGATGTACGTCATCCGGACGTCGATGGCGTTGAACTGCCTGTACGCCTGCTTGTGGCTGGTGGCGAACAGCACGATGGCGGCGACGTGCAGGGATGGCACTAGCAGTAGATGGCTGGCCAAGTACGCCGGTGTCCAGATCAAGTTGGCTCTCGTGTAGATGAGCCCAAATGCCGACCTCAGCCACCGCTTCATGCGCCTCTCGGCGCCGAGGTCCACGTCCAACTTGTCCAGAATACCGCCGCCGGAGCCGGAGGTCGTAGACCTCTCCATGTCCGTGGCAGCAGACCTGCCCCGGCTCTCCCGATCCGTGGCAGCAGCAAGCAGTGACAAGTCGGAAAGTATCATCTGGACCTTGTCCAATTCCGACAATATCGGTCGGTCGCTGTCGGTTTCTTCTTGGGCCTGCGCCTGCCGCCGCCGCTGCAGCGTTTTCTTCCACCACCGTTTTATGTCTTCAAGCTTGAGCTCGGCGCACAGGTATTCCCATCCCGTTGGGTCCTTCCTTGTGCCAGCGGCCAGCGAAGACACGGCCACCAGCCGGTTGATGCTGGCCCTGCGGAGAGCCCACGGCTTCTCGCAGAAGCTGAGGATGCCGATGACGAAGGGCAGGATGGCCGACCACAGCAGCCGGTTATCACCGGAGCTTGGCCACGTCTTGTAGAAGGCGTAGAGGGCGACCGTGACCTGGGACACCAGGGTCACGGTCTGCCGCGTCCACAGCTCGTTGTCCTCGATGTCGAAGGCGGTGATCTCCTCCCGCCCACCAAGGTGGATGAGGAGGATGGGCGCCCAGAGCACCTCGATGGAGCTCGCCCTGTACCCCACGTAGCAAGGGCTGCTCGCCTTCGCCTGCCGATTGAAGAGGGTAGCGAGCGCGTAAATCGCCAGGGCGTCGCAGCTGAGGTATGCCAGCCAGATGAGGAACCGGAAGCAGCGGGGACGGTGTACTTGCGCATGGGGGCAGCCAGCAGGAGGAACCACTGGATGAAGAGGCTGCCACAGATGAGGATGCGCATCTGCCACTCATCCCACCATCGCACAGCGGCCCAGATGTTAGCCATCTAGCTTGTTTGTGGTGTGGTACAAGCAGGAACCCTTGCCGCTATATGCTGCTTGCATGCATGCACTTGGACGACGCCAAGGGCCGTATTTATAGCTCTCCGAAAAGAGAAAGTTGAACAGGAGTCCTCGTTACCTTAGCCTAGCTTCAAGGTTTCAGTTTATTCGTATGATCGACCACCTTTGCGTGTCCGGAGCAATATTCAAAGACCTCACTCACGTGTCAGTAATGATGCATGTTCCCTGTTTTTTTCCTTTTGATTCAAGCTTGTTTTCCGGTCCCAAACATTCTTTTTCGCATGTGTCCGCACATTCGTTACGCATGGTCATTGATATACGCTATCTCGTTTTGCCATTATATATCGTCCAAGATGGGTGTTTTTTTTTTTTTTTTTTTGAATTGTGATGGATGTGAGAACCGATCTTTTGTACTAAATCGGATTCTAAATTGTAGTTCACTTGACTTTTTCAACCCTAACTTTGGCGACTCGTCTTATTCAAAATTTTTGTGCAAAATATCACTTCTTTTATTTGTGGATTGCTTTATTAACAAATGGTCTTTAAGAATGACTTAAATTTGACTATTTTTGCATAAATTTTTTGAATAAGACGAGTGGTCAAACTAGAGGTCAGAAAAGTCAAACGTAATGTAATTTGGAATGGAGGGAATATATGATACAAAAGGAACTTCTCAGCTGCATCAAATCTCGCTCTGCTCACCAACTCTGCACTCTACTATGAATTCAGCATTCAGGTTGGAGGAGAAGCGGGGTAAGGGTCAAGGGAGGGAGGGCCTAGGACATATAAATGTTATACCTGCAGAGAACGTGGGAGTCCCCAGGCACCGGAGCTCGACCGCAGCGATCGATGGGCTGCACCGCCCTCGGGAGCCGGTCCGCTCCTTGCTTAACAAGGTTGTGTGGGCATCCACCATCCGTTGTCCGATCGGGACTATATGCGGTCCAGATCACTTGTTGGCCGGTGGTCAACCAAGTCAAAGAAGATCGCCCAGTCAGCATCTTCATCCAATTGTCGTATGCCACGTGTGTAGTCAACGACCACGTCATCAGGTCAATCTCTCCAGTCATGCCATTCTTTGAATTAGCCCCTGTCATTTTGAAAAGTAGAACCCGTGGTCCCTCACCCCTTTTTCCTTTTCAGTTTTATTTTAATTTAAATTCTGAAAATGATTTCTCCTTATTTACAGTTTCCCACTCAGTTCAGATGCATATAACTTTCAAACCATAGCCCCGTTTTAGGTTGTTTTGCTCTCACGCGATTGTGGAAACAATTTGTGTACACGTTAGTAACCTTTATAGTTTGTTTTTATAATGACGGATGTACTATTATTAGGTCACTTTGATATGCTTGTTCCCATTTAAGCTAACTTGATCGAAGAAGCGGTTTATCAAGATGACCTAGAAAGAAAGATTAGCTGTTTAAAATGGCTTTTGAGGGAAGTGTCCTTTACCATCTTGCACGTGCCTTTATTTTTATTTTTAGGTTAGAGTAGCAAGACCATTACCTGCATGTTGAGTCTCAATCTAAATCCCATGTTAGGGTTTACTGGAATTTATTAAATCATCCTTGAAACCTGGTTTGGAAGGGTAGTGTCATGCATAGCTTTGAAACCTTGGGATTGGAACACTAAATGTTAATCTTGACTAATGATCTATGCAACGGTTACTAGTAACTGTTTTTGGCAACATTGTGAATAGAAAATCTAAGCAGGATCATTGGTTGTGTTTGATTCTGCTCTAGATCCTTAAGGATGTGTTGGACCTATCTACTTAATTAGGGAATCCATGTTTGATTCTCAGAGCATGTAACCCGGCCTAACAGCGTAGCCATAAGGTCTGGATGGGTTGGACCTGGCTAATTAATTAGGGAATCTCTATGTGGATATTAATCTCATAGAGACATGGGTATAGAAGAAGGCTTCTATACAGGATACCGCTGGTACAGGAGTTGATAGGCTCTTGCCTAGTCCTGGGTTACGAGAGATGGCTTCCGTGCATGCGTTCCCTATGTGAGAACTAATACATATGTGAGGACTCTTTGTAAAGGCCTTGTAATGAAACCCTATTGATGTACCTTGGAACTGGATCAAGAGGCTAATCACCTCACAAATGGAAAACACGGCATGGTGAAAGTGTGCAACCTATGCAGAGTGTAAAAATGATATATTAGCCATACTTACGGTTAAGAGTGGCTTCGACTTCTTCGTGATTAGATGCCTCTAGATCAGTTGGGAAGCTTGAATGGAATCTGCGTACCATGTTTGGGGCTTCTCTGGTGTCTAGTTTGGATCACCTTCTTCCTCCATACCATGTTTCTTCTCTGTCCTCGGTGTTACCTCTTCACTCTCATAAGAGCTGGTCTTGTCTAATGAGGAAGTTGAGCCTTCATCACCACTCACTTCGTCTCCATTCGGTTCAACAAGAACATGAAGACAATGTGAAGTAGAGTAGTAGAGGAGACTAGTTGAGACTAGAGTACAATAGAGTAGAGTACTAGAGTACAGTAGAGTAGTCGTTGAAAGTAGTAGAACATCACATTTGAAGTACTCCCTCCGTCCCAAGATATAAGGCGTAACTACTTTTTATTCTTGTCCCATGATATAAGGCGTGCTCTCTCTAGAGGCACATATATCGATCTGAGAAATACTAGTGTTGAGAGAGAGAATTAAATGGGTTTCTTGGTCTTTGAACCCAAGGTGGATTCGCCTATATATCGTGGGGACGGAGAGAGTAGTTCGAAAAGTAGAGCCACATAATATTAATAGTAGTAATAAGTAGTAGAGCCATTTCAGAACATATGTAAAGGAACCATTTATTGTATTCATCTAAAAACATATTACATCCATTTTTCCTTTTACATTGAGAGTAGCTAAAAGCGATTAATGAAGAAAAGTACAAAATTGTGTAAGAAAAAAATGAGTAAGAAAGGCGGGACCACTTGTTGATGGTAGATAACATCTAAATTTATTTATTAAATATGCTCATAATCAAGAGATGAATGCTACTAAAATGTTATTGTTTCTAATGATTTCCATGAGTTTTGGTGCACACTTTCGGTTTTGCGGGGAAAAATTCAAAAAATAGTGAAAAGAGAAATGGTGGAACTAGAAGAAAGGACCCGAAAACAGAGGGATTAGTAGAAACACCAAGGACTTAGAAGACAAAAAGAAGATAGCTCGCACAAACCGAGACCCACCTATCAGAGTGTGGGGCGAGGCGGACGATAGGTGGGGCGAGGCGGCCTCCCACGATGGAGACACTTCGAGCGAGGAGACTAAATCCCGGGCGACATTGGGAAGCTATCCAATGGTCAATTTTCGATAGTCCCACGACTTTCCTTTTTTAGTAAATTTTTTTTCCATAACTTTCCTTTTTAGAAAGTTTTATTTTTAGTAAGAAAATGAGCTATAAATCGGTGCATATAACTTTTGTCTATAACTTATGCGTATACATCTAACATATACACATGACTTATGTGATCTTCAATGTTACAAAACTACGCACATAACTTATACATATAACTTATTACATGTAACATATAACTTACACAGGTTATAGAGTTACGTCTAACTTATAGATATATAACTTAATACATCAAACACATAACTTACACACACTTACGTCTAACTTATATAGATAACTTATAAAATAAAAGCATTATAACGTACACATGTTACAAAGTTACATATAACTTATTACATGAAACATATAACTTACACCGTTCTTTGTTGGTATTTATTAAGTGCAATTAGAATATGAAGGATTCCTAAAGCGCCTGAGAATACCATTGTAGCTTTTTTTTTCTAGGAGAGTATTCTAGAGTATCGTATCCACAGGGAAGCTTTGGCTAAAGAATCTAATAACTCACAATCATGTATCTACTAACTTAGCAAACCACTAGACTAAAGTGAGGGGGTAACTAATAGATGATAAGAGTTATGAGTAATATCACACACTAGAGAATTCCATTGATAAATGTGTAGTAGCAAGTTGAGAGGACAGCGGGAGAGATCAAGGTTCCTATGTACTTCTCTATTACTTAGGTTCTATGATAGCAATCATACCATGGCATTTTGGGACATCAGAACACTAGCCACAGAAAGGGATGAGAAGGGGGCTAGGAAGCTCTGACAAGGTCCTACAAACACCAACCCGAACGTGATGGAATACGTCGGCCATCAGGGCTATCACCACCTGGGGCTACCACAATCTATCCGTGGGGTTGGGTGCAATCTAAGGTAACCTCTAGTCTAGACACCATGTCTACACTATTAATTACTACTCTAATTATGTCTATAACTAGAGCACTCGATGCGGCGAAGATCCCATGCAAAGGCATAACAACTATGCTAACCAATTATATAAAGTCATGAAAGTAAATAGAGAAGATAAATATATAAATCATAAGTCTTACAAAGGAAGGGTACAAGATATACCAAACTCTAAAGACTTCTCCAGAACTGGAGTGCAGCTCCGCTCTCCCTAACTCTTCTAGTTGCTAATCTACTACATTGGAGAGTCTAGCCCTAATTCTCTAGTGGAGAGGTTGTCCTCACATTGGGACACCTCAATGACCAACAGTCGAGGGAGATAATGAATGGAATGAATTAGGGTTTCACCAGGGGGCGGGGGGTGCAGTTATATAGCCCGAGGTGGAGTAGCGGCCAAGCAAGCCTCGTGGGTAGGATCAAACCGACCTTAATAGGCGGCCTAGATCCCACCTCAATGACGGTTTGAAACCGACCTTGAACCCGACCTCCAAAGCAGGCCTAGAGTGGGCCGGGCGCGGCGGCCGCGCCCATGGGCGGGCGGCCGCACCCCAAGTTGGGCTTTGGGCCCCATCCTTGCGAGTGCGTAGATCTCGTCGATAGCTTTGAGAGAGAGGGTGTTTTCATTTGGAGTCGGGATGAAAGTTATGGTTGTTTTTAGTGAACTGCTCTCGTAGGTGATATCTTTTGATTCTAGACTCTGAATATAGCGAACAATATATCCGTTTCGATCGTCTCGACGAGCTCTCTGCAATGGTACCATCTTGGAATATGTTTAGAACATGTTTATGCCTTGTATTCCTTGCAAACTCTAGGCTTTTCTGTTTCATCCACGAAAATATATAAATCACCAAAACTCGTGGAATTATGTCGGTAAAGCCCCTAGTCTATATGATTATTCATTTTATGCCCTTATTTCAGTTTTAAAAAGCCTATTAATATTATGCTATAACAGGTGTCAACAGTTACAAAGTTACATTTAACTTATACATATAACTTTTATGTGCAACTTATTGTAACACCGGGTTTAAGAACAAAACCGAAAAAGAACACCATATGTGAGCCCTAGAAGTCAAATCACACATATAGTTATAAATAAATGGTAGTATCAATTCACAATGCTTAAAATATAACGAACATAATATAAAAGAAAATAACCTCGGCTAGCGCGGGCAGGCGGAAAGACACTCTCATCTTCTTGTGTAGACTCCACGGGGACGACGAGGCCCGGTTGATCACAAGCCTAAACTTCACACGAAGTGTGGGGGAATAGCAAAGAGTGAGTCCATGTCGAACTCAACAAGAATGGCAAGGCAATATCTTACCCAAATACCATAATCACTATAACATAATAATGTATAGCATAAGCGATTAATTATGAACTGTTAAACAACCATAGGTCATCATCTTTAATGCAAAGGTTCCAAGGCCGCTCGTGGCCGTGAGCACGGTGATATACGATTTTTACTCTGGGAGAGGTGTACACTTTCACTGTGAGCCGTGAATTGCCCTTTCGCCCGAGGCTCGTCGACCCCTTAACCCTCTTCCTAGGACGGTCGGCGGGGTTGTCATACCCATTTTTAAAGGACCAAAAATGAGTATAGAATACATATGTGCCCGAGAGAGATCAATCTCACATATGTATGACAAATCACTGGAGTATCATATCGAGACTTTATTACAAAGCAAATAATATCCATTACAAGAATAATATCAAAGTTCTAGCACAAGCGGAAGACAGATAAAAACACTCCATGGTTGCTCCAACTCCACAGGGATAGCCAACTGGTGAACCACAAGCCTAGTAGTACTCATCACGGTAGTTATCATCGTAGTCATCATACCCACCTTGATCTCGTTTAATGTGATATAGCAAGGGTGAGTCCATGTCGAACTCGCCAAGCATAGCGAGGGGGTTATGAGGCTAAGAAGGCGACCTTTGTCTTAAGCTGCGGTTGCTTTTAATGTTGGTCAAGTTTTAAGCTTAAGCATAAAGGAATCCCGTTATCCCATTAATCACAAGTGTGAGCGAGATATCAACATCGATTTAATATCGGCAACATAGTATGCACACAATTCTATTCATAGATGTCTCAAGGCCGTTCATGACCGCGAACACGGTGACATGTCGGTTTAGTTAACTCTCGCGAGAGATGTACACTTTACCTACGGGTCATGGTTTCCACGAGTAGGTTCTCGACTCCTAACCAAGTGAAGACCATATAAAGCCTTTCAAGGGGTTATCTAAACCTAGGATAGCGATAGGGCTACAACCCATTCTCCACCGATTTCGGTAACCACCGACACAAGTAAACACTATCCCCCTGAACGACCAAAGCGAGCCATGTGACCCCCATAGCTGTCTTGTATATCGGGATGATCACAAATGAATAAGTCCTTATGGAGAGCTAAGAGCTTCATAAACTAAACAACACAAGCTCTTTAAGCCCTATGTACCATGGCATCATCAACTAATCATCTCGATTTAATCCATAAAGCAATAAATAAATAATGTGGGTTGGTTTAGCGCTAGCAAATTTACTACCCAAATGCATAACCCATAGGATTCAAGGATCAAGTAATCAAGACTAGGTAAGTCCTTAATGGCAAACAAGGAGGACACATGCATCATGAATTAATGATTAAGGTGAATAGGACATCAAGGATGATCCCAAGCTATACTTGCCTTGATTGAAGCCTTGGGGTTGCTGGTCTTCTTCCCAAAAGTGCTCCGGACCGTTCCCGAATTGATCACCGTCTACTCAATCGATCACGCGGCAACACACAATCGAACATGCAATCAAACACGAAGCGAGACATTGCCAAAATAAGATAACAGTACACCAAACAGTAAGATAACAGATTGAAAAGCTCATAAAACTACTCTCTACTCGTCGCTACGATCACATCGATATAAAGATCACAAAAATGGAGCTAGAACGGTGTAGATATGAATTTTACAATTTACTAGTAATAAAATAATAGACTAAATAATTATTCGAAATTTAAAAGTTCAAAACCTGAATAACAGTGGCATAAACATGTAGATTACGAAATTACGAATCTAACAATCTTGAGCGACTCAAATCGGATTTAAAACGGAAAAGATATGAGCATTTGAAACTGGATGGCAAAACTGTAAATAACAGAAAGCGTAAACTGTGGCTGTTTAGATGAAATGCGCTTTCGAAGGCATAGCGTAAAGGCTGAAAGACGCTAAGGATTCATACGGTATTAACCATATACTCTAGGGTTTAATCACGCAAAACTGCCAGGGCGAAGGGGTATGATCGATCTGCTGACGTGGGATTTAAAACCGGCGGCGGGATTAGAAGCTAGGGCTGCCGCGGCTTTTTCGCCGGAATCGAAGGAGACGGCGGCGCCATGGCCGGCTCACGGCGGAGCATCGCCGGAGTAACCGGTTTGGCGCTACGGTGCATCAAACTCGACGCGACTTGGCTCAAATCAAAGAGGAGGACGACGCGATCTCACCGGCCCGAAACACACGGACGAATCGGGCTCGAGAATGGCTCGAAAAGCTTCCCTGTGACTAGCTCCGAACAATGAAGATGCGGCACCGGCTACGACGGCTTTGGCAGATGGCCGGATCGCACTCGGCGAGATGCAAAGCGAGGCAGAGGCGTGTAGCTAGGGTTTCGTGGCGGCCGGAAGAGAAGCGCCTGCTTGCTAGGCCAGCCTTTATAGGCGCCGGGCATGAGATGTTCAAGGCAAGCGGCGGGGTTTAAGGGATTCGCCGGCAGCGGACTTGTGCCGGCCGAGTCCGACGCGGGCACGAACCGAGGATAGGAAAACACCGGAGGAAGGCTGGCCTCGCTAGCTAGGATGCTCACGAGCCGTGCCAAGCAAACAACGAAGGCAGGCGGCCGGGCCTAAAAACCGAAAAAGAAAGGCCGAAAATGAAAAAGAGGGGAAGGAAAAAGGAGAATAGCTTTTCTTTTTATTCAAAACCTTTCAAATGAGACTTTTCAAAAGAATTTAAATACCTTTTGA
The DNA here is from genome assembly GCA_015847255.1 of Hyparrhenia diplandra. Classification (NCBI taxonomy): domain Eukaryota; kingdom Viridiplantae; phylum Streptophyta; class Magnoliopsida; order Poales; family Poaceae; genus Hyparrhenia; species Hyparrhenia diplandra. The sequence goes on from JADLZK010009697.1 coordinate 479,153, forward strand.
ATCAAACCAAATTCAGACATCACAAAATAAAATATGCAACAGCATGTAATGCACAAACATGTATCTAGCCTTATATTTGTATTTTAATTTAATGAAAAATATTAATTTTCCTACATTTCATGATCACAAAAATTCATAATTAAGTCAATTAAAACTATTTCAAAAGAGCCAAAATTTGGGGGTGTTACAAGGGTTCACTATGAAGCCTTTCATAGGTTCTTCTAACAAGTTAGGGCCGCTAGGTATCTTCCGTCTGTCCGGGGTGATCAACTGCGGGGAATCCTCGGTCTGCGGCACCCTAACGCCTTTTCGGTAACCACTAACAAGCTAGAAAAGGTCCTGGGTACTAAGCTAAAACCGAGCCATGTAGCCCTCCACGGTTGTCTTGTTTTCCCGGAGATGCTAATCTGAGACAAGTCCACATGTTGCTAAAAGTCATGTTTAACGTTCATTGCATAAACATCATTCAAGTCATATGATCATGGTTTAAAAGCTAACATATCCCAAAACAATACTTGCCTTAAATAGAGATCCTTCTTAAAGTCCAAAGCTTCAAGACAAATCCTTCTTGATCGTCAAAGTGTTCTAGATCACCACGTCAAGCTCACCGTCTACTTGATTTCAATCAACAACACACAAGCATTTGGAGCGAACATACATACAAACAAGACTATAATTAGAACAGTACACCAACAGTGGAAAAACAAGTTGAAAAGTTTATAAAACTATTCTACACGTCGCTACGATCACATAGGCGTAAAGATCACTGAAAACGGAGCTAGACGGAGAAGATACGCATTTTACAAGTTTTTGCGTGAATAAAAATAATAAATTAAATATAAACTCGAATTTTCAAAGACTGAAAACATAAATAACAGCAAGATAAACATGTAGATTATGAAATTATGAACCTAACACAATTCGAATGGAACTAATCGGATTTAAAATGCAAAACTTATGAGGTTTTTAAATCTGATGGGAAAGAAAAATCGACCCATAAAAATGATGATAAGATAACGGAGTGATGAACATGCCTACATAGACTCAATGGTAGCCCATGTATATGAAAGATGTAATTTTCTTGATTGAGGAATAAGGGATGATTTATGGTGCATGGATGACATCACCATAGAGTTTAATCCATAGAATAATGCACACCTTTAATCAAACTTGCTTTGCGTGGCTTCAATGAGAAATAGATACACGCATGCTGATGGATAATTATTTAAAGAAAAGACCATACAATAGATAGCAAAGACTTTAGGTAAGGATAGGTGTGCTGTTTGTGCACGTACCGTATGGTGGAATTTTGAGCATGCATGGCGCTAGAGTTAAGAGCATGCAGGTGTGCTTGCAAGGCAACGTGATGATGAACAGCTAGCTTGCTTGGTATAGACACCGCATCAAGCCAGGGCAAGACGTATCTAGCTTGTACAGGATGCCAGTTATGGCTTCTCGGTGAGTTTCAACAGAGCGGCAACACAAGCTGGGGCTTGATGGCGGCGGACGGCAATGCGACCTGCAGAGTTTGGCAGCGCTGAGAAAGGAACAGAAAGCAGATGAAACAAAGGAAACGCTTCCGAAGCTTATCACCGTACCTTGACGTGAGGAGCGCGGCACAAGGAACTTGGCGGCAGCGAGACAACAGACGTCGTGCACGTCAGCGTCGACTACAAACAGAGCTCGGTGAGATCGCGATGGTGGCGGCGCGATGAAGCTAGGGCAGCGTGTGAGCTGTGGCAACGACGGGTCGCGGCGGCTATTGGGGTTTCGCGGCTGTGGCAACAAGAGATGAGGTCAGCTACATCCATGGACAGCAACATAGCATGATGAAGGGAAACTCAGATTAAAGTTACGAGTCCACAAAGCTGGCTGCTATATACGGGAGATGCAAAACAAGATGGCGGCGTGATAGCTTAGCTTCAAAGGTTTGGGAAAAAAAAATACAATCGGCCAGGCTGCTATATATGTGTATATATACAACAGATTCTCATATATGGCAAACACGATAAGGGCCGGGAGTTTGATATGGAAAACAAAGAGATGGAGAGGGCTACGAACGGTTAGACGAACGAAAACAGCAGCTTGGTTTCCATCGTGAGGATGATGATGGCGACGTTGTGCAGCGGGTCCTGCGCGTGTCAGCCAAACATGGGAGGAAGGTTGAGGGATGCGTGCACCTGTGCTGGATGGCCACGACTGGGAAGAAAAGCGAGCATGCAGGCCGAGAGGAACCGAGAGGAAGGAAGAAAATAAATTTTCATATCCATTTGAAGAATAATTCTAGATCAATTTGAATTTCGATCAAAACCACTCATCACAATAAACCAAATACAACAGCATGAATGCAAGAACAATGTTGCTAAACCTTATGAAAAATTTTAATTTGACAAAAGTTTTTTTATTTTCCTATATTTTCATGAGCACTAAAATACATAAATAAATCACTTTAGCTCTATTTCCAAAAGTGCAAAATTTAGGGTGTTACACTTATGTTATATTTCATAAGTTCATATACATAAATTGCTATTAGAAAAAAAATATAAAATATAAAATCTTTGAAGCATATTCGAGTGTGATCTAGTTTTGTTCGTTTTGTCACGTAGAACACGAGGACGGAATTAAAAAATAGATACACCATTCATGAATTATAGCAGTTTAAAAAAATGTTTTACTTTTTTTTTTCGCTTGCATCACCACTAACATCAGCACGTGCAAAAAGAAGAAAAAAAAAAAAGCACAGCTGGTATGGAAAGGGAGCAGAATGAGCAGCAGATGGGATCGACCGCAAAAGGAAACTAATACGTGGTCAACCACGGAACAGGACTTGGGCTTCCAGAATCTTCTCATAACCGACCTAAGGAGTAGATCTAAAGGTGAATGGTAGGCTTTTGTCGTTTTTTAGTAAAGTAATTTTGTCTTACTTTATTAAGAATTAGCATCCATGATAGAATAAATAAGTCAAGGTTTATAGATATTAGAGTTAGAAAGCCCTGAAGTTATCTTCTAGTCTAGCTAGTTTCTTAAATACTTGTGATTGTGAAGTGGATTGGGTAAACACTAGTTATATTCACCTTTGTTCCTTTGGGTTCGATATTTAAAACCGGGAGTTCATCTTTTGGTGAAATGCTACAACGGTATTTCTATCTCGTGCGCTTGTAGATATTTTTATCTTTATTGTGTGCATATAATTTATACCAACAACCACTATAAAGGCGTTTAGATATTTAACTCGAAAATCCTCTATTGTCATCGCATCGCGTCTAAACTAGTTGCTTGTATATGGTATACAAGCCATCCTAGTTTAGCCGCTCACAAATATGGGGGGCATTTTATCATCGCTGCTGCCTCAGCATCAAAAGCATTCACTATGGGGGATAGAACCCTAGTACTCACTAGCCCGAAAATCAGCCTCTCCATCGAAGGTGGCCCGACCCACATGTTAAAGGCATGCGACAACCGGCATGCACTACAAGGCTTGTAATAATACCACATTTGTTACATTACTTGTAACCCTCTCCCTTCAGTGGTGACACAAAATGTGTTAATGTGAGCAACACACTTCAAGTCGAAAGACTTCTAAGACGTGGATCGCAAAATCCTTTTCCAAGCCTCAACCGGGATGCCCGAAAGTCAAACTCGAAGCATGCCGGTCAATTTGAGGTACAATTGGTAAGGATGATAACCATGATTAGTAACAAAGGGCGACGTGCTAGTGTTCGAGAGGTAGAGAATATAGAGACTCCACTAATGCAAGTAAAGACAATCATAACTACTCTATGAGTAAAAGACTTCTAAATAACTACTAATCATTAAGTCTAGGCATAAACAGATAAATTATCCTCGTTTATAGCATAGTGAAATCATAATTATATAGCATAAGGCACATCAAGTAAGGTGGCTTCATTAAATAAATAAATCTCCTCTCGACGCGACCATGTTCTACCGTTTTCTATATATGGGGGAGGATTATAGAAGACTCAATGGGGCTGTCACCCCTATGAACTACCCAACGACCCAACATATAGATGGCATCTGCAAATAACTCATATCTAAGCACCATATGCTTACATATAACTTTACGACTTAACTCTCTTGAGAACAAAGCTAAGTTGTCCACGATATCATGTATAGAATAATCGTTATTTAGAACTATATCAAATATCAAACTAAAATATACTAAGAACATAATAAAGAGTAATATAATAAAATAAAAGTATAATCACAATGAGAACTCAAATAAATATATTACCGAATTTCCAAGAATGATAGATCTGAAATCATATGTGTTGACGGTAGTTATTGTCAACTTTTACCATGAAATAATAGATCATTGTGAACAAAAACACTAGAAGATAGGGTTTATACTAATGATTTCCATGAGTTTTGGTGCACACTCAGTTTTACAGGTGAACTCTGGAAAACCCCAGAAAATCAGAGAGAAAAGAGGATAAATCAAGACACCGAAGAAAAGGACCAAATCGGGGTGATTGGTATAAATTCGGGGGTCCAAATGAGAAGAGAAGACAGCTCATAAAGGCCGGGGCCCACCTATCACCAGGTGGGGCCAGGCGGCACTGAGGTGGGGCCGGGCGGCACCCTCCTGTGGGCCCACGAGCCCAGCTTCTGGAAGCTTCCTCCACCGACCTATGGAAACCCTAGAAATCACTCCAACCGTCCATTTAAGTCGGTTTGATCCAACGGCTCACATCCATCCCTCAGGGCCATAAAAGAAGGGGCGGGGGCTCCCCCCTAAAACCCTAATTCATTAGCTTATTCATTAGTCTTTTCAGTAGATGAGGAGAGGGATCCCTTGAATGGATCTATCTCTTAGGTTTAGCTAGCAAGAGAAGACTAGATCTTCATAGATCTAGTCTTATACATAGAAATAGTGAGATAGAAAGTGAGGGATGAGATGGGAAGAGTGTAAGGTCCTAGATGGCTAGATCTAGTCTTATACATAGAAATAGTGAGATAGAAAGTGAGGGATGAGATGGGAAGAGTGTAAGGTCCTAGATGGCTAGAGGGGGGGTGAATAGCCTATAAAAAATTTCTACAAGCTCAACTAAACAAACCGATTAGTATAAAACACGGCGTAATGCGATTTGCACTAGCTCTAATGGTCAAGCAAGCCTTCTAGTGACAAGATTAAATATTCTTATGATCTCTAGTCCACTCAAGGTCTATGTCACTACTCTAGCTAATGAGCAATCCTAATATGATCCTTATGCTAGCAAGAACACCTACACAAAGCAAGTGCTAGCTCTCTACTCAAAGTAAACTAAGAAAGTAATGCAAGAGTGAGAAGCTTGTTATACCGACTAGTAGAGCCAATGAACCAATCACCGGGAAGGAGATGAACTATCAATCACTCGATGGTGATGATCCAAATACCAAGACAATGAACAAGTCGATTTGTTCACCCGGAGTTCACTTGTACACCGACAAGCTAGTCTCCGGTTGTGCCGACCAACACAAGGATGGTGTTTGAGCTAGGCGGTGCCCTTGCTAGCCTCAACACACCACTCAACAAGTGTGGTACCCAAGACACGAGCAATGTATTCCTTGCACTTTGTCTTCCCGACGAGGAGTGCGTAATCCTCTCACAAACCAACCGGAGGTGGCCAAGAAACAATCACCTCTTCTTGCCAACAACTCCACCAAATCACCAAGCCGGTTAGGAGCGGTGTCTCCAAGAGAAACAAGAACTCCACCGTCTCACAACGATCCCCAAGTGCCTCTAGATGCAAGAACACGATGCAATGCACTAGGATCAACTCTTCTCTCAAGAATGAAGCTCAAATCAAGTATGAGAGAGGAGGGAGGCTTGCTTGCTTGCTCAAAGGTGTTAGGAGTGATTCAAATGACCAAGAGAGTGAGCAAGAGGCAGCCAACCAAGTATATATAGGCCCCATTACGAAATATGGCCGTTGGGCTAAAAAATTTGCTCTCTGCGGGTGCACCGGACGCACTCACCGGAACCACCAGTGGGTCCGGTGCAGGGTCCGGTGCCTGCGTCCGGTCGCATCTGCAGACAAGAAAATCGGCCACCGGGTACCGCTTGAGCGTCCGGTGGGTGGTTCCGGTGGGTGCTTCCGGTGCATCTGGCCGGGACACCCCCAAAACATGCTTACTGGAAGTCCCCACCGGACCCGACCACCGGAGCCACCGGTGCGTGAGTCCGGTGCCCGGCGTCCAAATGCCGTGGTGCAGAGTCCGGTGTGCGGTTTCCAGCAAAATCTTCATTTTGTTGTCGCCCTTTCCTCGCCTCCTTTGCTTCGACATGCTACCCAACAAATATACCAATTTGTGTACGAGAAATAGCATGTTTTCAACACCACGATGCATCCGGCGCAATAGAAAATAGACGTTTCATTTTCTCAAAAGCGCCGAATCCCGCCTCGCAAGCTCGGCGGGAGGATGAGCGGTTCCCAAACCCAACTCAACCCTGCAACCATCACCACCTTCGCAAAAGTGCCAACACCGCCACGTGTACATCACCATATGCCCGTGTGTTAGCATTTTCACAAACAATTTCGAAGGTTAGGTTAGCTCTCTAGGTTAGAATGCATGCAAAAGATTTTGAACCTAGAGGCACATGAGGATCGATATGTACGATAGTTTTCCCCTCTTTATAGTACGGCTTATCGATCCTAAATCACTCACACCCTCTATGGTGTCTTGAGTGTAAAATCAAAATGGCCCTATGGATATACCTTTGCCTTGAGCCCATTTTGATCCTCGATCCACTCCAAGTCATGCACTTGATCATCATTTGAATCATCTCGATCCATCCACCATGACCATCATGCACCAAACTTGGCTTGACCAATCTCCAACTAAATCACACACTTAGCATAAAGAGATTAGTCCTAGGATGTCATCAATTAGCCAAAACCAATCTAGAGATCTTCAAAGAGCTGCCGGCCTGTCGGTGCTCTCTCTTTGGCTTGTACTTCAGTGGATTCAAGTTCATCTTGTCTTCAAGATTCCTCTGGTAATTTACTTTTAATCTAAGTTTACTTTGTTCATATTGTCTATCTAGTTTATGTCTCTTTTTGAGTGCTTTATTCCTATATTCTAGATGGAGTAGAGTGTTAATTCTTAGCATAGGCGTGGTGCTTAGGCTAGGGTTAATCGTAAATGCCCCTTACTTCTGGATATCGGTGGTAGTATCATAAAGGTGACTTTATAGCTTTATTGAATCCTCTGTAGCCCACCATCCAGTTAGTAAGACTTGTAGCCTTATTGATGCGAGTAGGGAGGAAACTCTGCTTTGTTCCCTATTAGTTATCGGCCAAGATAGATTGGTAGAAGACATTGTTTACCCAAGTTAGAAGTCAAAGACCCTTAGTTATCCTCTTTATTGTCTCTATTTATCCTAACCTTGTTGCTATTCCTAGTTACCATAAAAACCTTCTAACTATCCTAAACCCTTTTTAGTTATCTTAGAACATTTATAGTTATTATAAACCCAAACTTAGTTACCCTTTTTGTTGAGTTAGATTGTAGTTAGCCTCACACGTTTCCCTGTGGATTCGATATTAAAACCCCCTGGGTGAAAGCTACAGCGGTATCTGTGCGCTTGCAGATCTTTTCCTATTTATTTTGTGTGCGTTAAAAATACCCAACAAGCTTTCTGGCACCGTTGCCGGGGAAACGATTGTTGAGTTAACTTCGAGCCTAGCTCAACTTTTTATCTTTTATTCTTTTTATCCTTTATTCCTTTATCTTACCCCTTCTTTCTATCTTTATTCTCATCTTTTCTTTTTCATTATGAATTCTACTCCTCTCCGTCTATTTGGTCACTCCATGAGCTCAAAACTACCCGAATCCAAAGAGCCTATCTTAGCACCTAGTTTTGAGATAAAGCCATCTTTTATAAGATTAGCTCGTGAAAAACCCTTCTCGGGAGAAGGTGATGAAAACCCATACTCACATTTGGATGAGTTTTCGCTTACCTGTGGATTGCTACGTCTGGAGGGCATGTCGGACAATACCTTAAAATGGAAGCTATTTCCGTTCTCTTTAACGGGAAGAGCTAAACATTGGTATAATCGAACCATAGAAAGTATGCAAGGAGATTGGGATAAGCTACACTCTGAATTTTGTTCACATTTCTTTCCCATCTCCAAAGTGGTCAGTTTTCGGAAGGAGATTCTAAACTTTAAACAACTAGAAGGAGAATCTCTCGGTGCATCATGGGATCGTCTTTATAAAATCTTAAACACCGGGCCAGACCTTTGCATACCAGAATCTATGCTTATTCAACATTTTTATATGGGTCTTGGTAGAGATTCTATGTGTGCCCTTATTGCAGCTACTCAAGGATATTTTCTTCAAATGCCTCCCAATGAAGCAAGGGCTGTCCTTAATAGGATTAGTGGGAATTTTCCCTGTCCTCACTTTCAAAATGAACTCCTTGAAATAGAAAAAGAATTCCTCTCCGAGCAAAAAAGAAGCCCAAGCTCTAGCTATTCATTCCATAGAGTCCCAAAATCCTCCAATAGAAGAAGGAAGTCCACCCTCGGACATTCCAGTTCAATTCAATGATAATCTCTTGATTAATTTTGGGAACCCAATAAATCTTCATCCACATAAGAAACCTTTAAGAGAAGATAATTCAAATCCCTTTAAGGAGGAGTCTCTTAGAAAGCATACTTATTCAAAACATCAGGAAGCATTCAAGGATGGCCCATCTAGTGATGCCATAGAAGGAGAGCAAACCCACTTAGAAAACATTCCTATCTTCTCTCTTTCTATACCTTCATTAAATGTCTCATCTGAACCCATCTCTGAAACCATCAGTGAACCTGATGTTCCCGCTTATCCTCTACCTTCTAATAATGATCCTATAAACATGTTAAAGCAAGAGAGTTATGAAGACTATGAGGATGATGAGGAGCATTTACAACAATGCCTAGAACGGATGAAGAAGGCGTGTGCCTTTATTGAAGAATGGATAGACGAGGACGAAGCCTTAAAAGAAATTAATTCATGGGAAATCCTAGAAAATAAAACATCCAATGAATGTCATATAGAGACAAAGTCTTTGCCTATAGACATTCAAGAAGAAGCGCCCTCGAGTTTGAAGAAAGAGATAACATCAATGAGCATGGAAGCTACATCATTAACACATCTTCTATAAATCCATGCTCATATGAGAAATCTCATGAGATTAATAGTCTCTATATCATCACTTTCATTATCTTCAACCCCCTCATACTCCTTGCCCCAATAAACTTTGAAAGAAGGGTTGTAGATGCCTATGTCTATCACAAATATTCTAGATCCCATTGACATGAATCTTGAGATAGGTGGTGTTGGAGGGGAAACTACTTCATCATCTTGATTCGTAAGTTGAAGGTTTCCCAAGGACGAGCTTGTGTCCTAAAACAAGAATTATAAAAAAATTGGACACATGAAGGTCCAGTTATAAAAATCTGAGCACATGAAGGCTCATATATAACTTTATGTAATGACTAGTTTCCTTCGGGGTATTGTTTGTCACTAACCATTTCAGGTTTGAGTTAAAAAGAATGAGGGACAACAACACAAGGTATGACCAGCTAATAATTAATATAACATCTTTTGCCATGTTGGTGCATTAACCTAGTTGTTTTCATCTTTAAGACATGCTAAATAATGATCATGCTTTGTCATCCCCTGTTTGAGTAAATCTCTATAGTGCTTTCATGCCTCTCGTTGTTTGCTATAGTATGCTTTGGTTTGGATGTCTCGCTAGGGTACTTCCAAAGGCTTTTAAATTAAGCATGGTGCTTAGGTTAAATAGTCTTCATTAATCTAATTAGACATGGAGTCTAGTTTGGTTATTGAACTAATAATTGCTTGTGTAGACAATGGTATATTTTGTTGGACTAACCCCCGCTTGAAAAAGAAGGAACACTCAAATAAGTTTGGGGGATGTCCCGAGATGAACTCACACTAAGGTGAAACAAGAGATCTATACTTACATAAGGAAGACACATTCAAGGATAGAAGAGCTCTATGAAACCAAAGGAAGGAGAAACAAAAGGAGAAGGTTCGCCACAAGATGTTACGGTGCCATCATACTCTAATAACAAAGGTAACATCTTGAGGTAAGTTTTTCATTGTTGAATAAAATTTTTCTTAACCTTTGCATGCTCATAAAAAATAGCTTTATCCAGCTTCATTAACTCGGCCTGTTTAGTTGTTCCTAGTATCACCTTCTTAATTCTAACGTCCTAAACCTTACAAGTTAAAATGTTGCACATCCCGAGTTAAGCCTCTTGATCTTTCTGTTAAAATGCTCTAATTGCAACATTCAATGTTTACCTTTTTATCCTATCACCCATGTCTTGCTTAAGTAGAGTATATAAAGCTTTAATCATATCTTGCTCTATGTGCATAAGGTTAGAAAAGAATGAACAAAGTTTTTGGTTACGTTGGTGTTTTTCCACCAACAGAGCCCATGCACTTGATCTCTACTTTGTCTTTGTAAACAGGACATACTTCAAGTTTAAGCTTGGGGAGACAATCCCTTAAGCCTTATAAGTACAAAGTCTTGGATCTATACAAGATGTTGCCAGCTCCTACTACTAAAGCTTCATTTCGAGATTGGGCCAGTCAATGAACATGGATGATATTTCTAAGGAGTAAATAAGGTAAGGAGTCTTGCTTGGTGGACTTAAAACACTAATCTTCCTGTGAAGGTAACTAGGCATTTATCCATTTCTTTTTTAATTATTGCATACATATGTTTCATACATGTCTTCTTAAAGCCCCATGTAATTAATTACGTGGCATAACACCCACAGGACTATTTCCTCGTGGAGGCACAAAAACAAAGTTTTCATTTATTCTTATTTTTTCTCTGCATATGAAAAATACAAAAATATTAGTTTTGCTTAAATCCCTATTAAAGCTTAAACTTTAATTCTCATTAAGAAACTCAAGATAATTAAAACTTACATATCCAATTGATTAAGGCATATGATTAATTAGACAACAAAGCTTGTGGAATGGATATGTGTGTTTTCTTCTTGTTGTCTATTTGAGTTTCACAGATTTAAAGCATCAATGAGCCACGACGAGAAGGAGACGTTCGACCACTTGATGAGCATTAACTCAACAGTCATCATCATCAAAGCTCCATCGAGGAAGGCCGACATCGCCTCCATTCGTCTACCTCATCTCAAAGCACCTACACAAAAATCTAGCTTGGAGGAGAGCACCCCAGTTATCGAGATAAGTATCCCTTCTTACTATCTTTTGCTTTTTTTAAAAAAAGATCATAAAAAGATGCATAAATTTTTAAATCAAATAAAGAGTTTGTTTTAGATAAATAGATATATATATATATATATATATATATATATATATATGTTTGTTTGTTTTTAAGGTGTGGTTAATAAGTGTTTGTTAGAATAAATAAAGTAAGTCTTGGAAATGATGAATAGTTGCTCTACTCTAATTCTTTTTTTAGTACCTTACTTTTTACTAGAAACTCCTCCGATGTTTTGGATATATTTGTCCCGCTTTCAAATTTGCTCTATACCGACTTGTGGGTAGCATACGCTTGATCTAAGTCTAGGTAATTGGGGGATATGATATGAGAGAGTCTGAGCATGCTATTTATCTTGTCCTTTGTGAAACTATGTCGGAGATTTATTTTGAAAATTTAAAATCTTTCATGATGAGCTCTTGTTTGGCAGAATGTTAAATTCCTACCAAAGCCATATTTATGATCATTAGATTAGGAAAATATTCCGCTTACAAATGCTATTTGCTTTGGGTTGAGTAGTTCAAGCTTTTTTGTTAATTGTGAGGAGTTCAGTCATGAAAAGACAAGTTTCCATCCACACACTTTCCATTTACATATGCATTATTCCTACTTTGGGAGTGATTGCAATACCACGCTTTTTCCACATATACATCCATATACTTGTTTCATTCCTACACTTTGGGAATAAACCCTCCATCAAACTATAGGAAGCCCATGTTTATTTACTCCAAAAATATTTTTGTGATATCTCTCAAAAGGTCTATCAATGGAAAGAGAGTGGGTTGTGCTAAAAAAAAACAATGAGAACTATATCAAATATCAAACTAAAATATACTAAGAACATAATAAAGAGTAATATAATAAAATAAAGTATAATCACAATGAGAACTCAAATAAATATATTACCGAATTTCCAAGAATGACAGATCTGAAATCATATGTGTTGACGGTAGTTATTGTCAACTTTTTACCATGAAATAATAGATCATTGTGAACAAAAACACTAGAAGATAGGGTTTATACTAATGATTTTCATGAGTTTTGGTGCACACTTTCGTTTTTACGGTGAACTCGAAAACCCCAGAAAATCGAGAGAGAAAAGAGGATAAATCAAGACATCGAAGAAAAGGACCAAATCAGGCGATTGGTATAAATTCCAGTGGGTCCAAATGAGAAGAGAAGACAGCTCGCAAAGGCGGGGCCCCACTGTCACCAGGTGGGGCTGGGCGGCACTGTGGTGTATTGGGCGGCACCCAAACTTAGTTACCCTTTTTGTTGAGTTAGATTGTAGTTAGCCTCACACGTTTCCCCTCGTGGATTCGATATTAAAACCCCCCGGGTGAAAGCTACAAATGCAGATATGCGGCGCTGCGGATCTTTTCCTATTTATTTTGTGTGCGTTAAAAAATACCCAACAAGTATGCAATGCTCGAACTCTTCCTTGAATCTCTAATAGATTTTTTAAACTCTAATCTTTGAAGAACTAGAGCTCCCTAATTCTCTAATCTCTAGAAACCCTAGTTGGTAATCAACTCCCTATAATCACAATTTATCTAATAATGATTTCTAACTAATTAGAGTTTCGGGGAGGAGCTACGCCCTTTCTTTTATAGCATCGAGGGATGAATCTTAGTCATTGGATCAAACCGACTTCATTGGATGGCCTAGATTGGATCTCAAGGTAGGTTCGAGAAGCTTCAAGAAGCTAGACACATGCATCAATCATAGGGGGTGCACGCCTTGCCTCACTAACAAGTGGGCCCCTTCTTTAGTGTGATGTCTTCTTTTGTCCTCTAGGTCCTTGGAATTTATACTAATGCTTCTGTTTTGGTCCTTTTTCGTTTTCGCTTTTTCTCCTCTTTTCTACGCTTTTCTAAGTTCATCCTTCAAAACTAGTATGCAACAAAACTTATGGAATTCATTAGAAATAATAATCATTTTGTAGCATTGATCCCTTGATTGTTAGCATATTTAGTAATTAATTTTAGACTTTATATACCATCAACAATGACCTCTCTTGTAACCCTAATCCCACCTATATATATAATGGGATCTCGAGATCGGTTGATGAGCAATATCTGTCACCACACACAACCTACTTTGTAGGTTAGGATGTAGTAGACCCTGTAACTGAGCAAACGAATACAATTACTAGTAGAAATGTGATCTTCTATGATGATTTCCTTGTGAAGATATGTAATTTCGATCCCCGCAATTGTAGTTTTTAGTGACAAATTTTATAACTTTGTCACAGATAATCATTCCGCCTCTAACCAGTGGGGAACCAATGATGAATGCAAACTTTCGTCACACAAAACAACATACTCATCATCACAAAACAATAATGTCCATGCTTCAACACCAATATGGGTCCCACATGTAAGTGTAGGTCCGACCCTGGGCCCCACATGTAGGCACCACGGTCCCACTACTGTCGACGTGGCCGCCACCATAGTGGTCCCACACTGTACTCAACATGGCATTCCAGTCAACGTGGGCCCCGCCTCCATGGTCCCACCAGTGTCGACGTGGACCCCACCACAATGGTCCCACATTGTACTTGTCCCGCTGTCATGCGACATTCCACATCAAACGGGTCCCCACCACCACTGTCCCGACCACCGCGGTCCCACTAGACAGAATCACATAAGAATGTGGCATCCCAAGTCGACATGGCGACATGGACCCCACCACCATGGTCCCACGATGTAGTGGTCACACTGCCGCGTGGCACTCACATCGTCATGGGCCCCACTAGCTTGGTCCTACTGGACAGAATCGGTGGGCCACCATAGGTGGGCCCAGTCCCACGACCACATGCCTTCCACACGTGGCCCTACCACCACGATCTCACTGAACTACATAAGCGGACACCACAGGTGGGCCCCATGACCATGGACTCACGTTTCAGTGTCCCCAAGACCACCTGGCATTCCATGTTGACCATGGTCCCACAAAACAAAATCGATGGGCCACCACAAGCGAGACCCACCACCGTGGTCCCACCGAGGTCTCTTAAAGGGGTGAGGATGTGACATCCCGCCCGTGCTTAATAAGATTGATATAATACTCATAACAACAAGTTGCAACTTCTTTTTAGGAAGCCCCAATCCAAAGAACTCCAAAGTTAAGCGTGCTTGGCTTGTAGAAATTTAGGGATGGGTGACCGACCGGGAAGTTCTTACTAGACTCTCAAGAGTGAGAACAAAGTGCATTGAAAAAACTTATGTTGGTCTGTGAGGACAGTCTTGTTTTTTAGAGAGTTGCTAAATGTATGTGGGCCCGTGTGCTAGATGTAAGTGCACTTGGGTGGGACTTTATAGGCGGCGCCACGTGGCAGTCACTTCCATGACGAAATCAGTGATGTTTTGTCTTAGTCATAGAAGATGAGCTATTCCATGACGAATGATTGTTCGTCAAAAAAAGCACTTCTATGACGAAATTTCATGATTTGTCATGGTGCGTCAAATGTGACATTGGCTCTATGACGATTTAAAATTCGTCACTAATTTGTCGCTGAAGGTTTTCAATGACAAATTTGGCATCTTCTGTGACGAAAGTGTTTTGTCATCGATGTGAGGTTCTCTACTAAGAGACGATTTGACTAGGGTTTAGCACACGCAATGCACCGAAGCAATATAATCCTTGTGTCTTGTGTGCTACCATTTGACTCCATCTTTGCGATCACATTGCTGTAATATTGCTAGAGCCAATAATTCCGATATATGGGGTGTGGTGCTACAAGCTGTAAAGCTGGCAGATTTAGACGACGAGTGTCCGCCTTGATATCGGGCTTAGGACGATGATGACGACATTGACACCAGGGACATTCGCAAGCCGATGCGATAACTTCCTTGACTTGAGAAAGGGGACAACCAATGAGCGTTGGAGGATTCATCAGAGAATTCATCGTCTGAAAAGGAGACCCGTTCATGTCTTCCCTAGGAGGATGGGCTAGCCGTAAGCAAACGTGAGTGCCCTACTCATGTTAGGTCGATGATGACTCCGGACTGAGCAGCAGATGCCAGTGTGGCCACCAAAGGTGGCAAGGCAGGGCTTCCACCCGTGTCCATGCCTTACTTCCGAGTGACACGGGCAGAGAGGTTGTCGTAGGTGCAAGAGAGGAGGGATGGGGAGGGTGAGGGCGTCCCCAATGGTAACAGCTAGTGCTAGCTACATAGTCGGCTGATGTGGAGGTGAGAGACAACAACAAAGACTATTTTATATTATTGGACCCACGTGCTCTCCTCACATGTTCTTGGGCTACGCGAAATAGTCTAGCTATTTGCATGTAGCTAGTAACTACTCTCTCTCCTACTTTTTCATTGCCACGCCACATCTAGATAGCCAAATAGCTAACCATTGCGGACGACCGAGAACGCATACATGACCGCTGGAGATTTTGGATGTGCACACCAAGTCCGGAGTGACCATGCATCAGCAGTACTCAAAGCTCAGTTCTCACCACTCAAAGAAGACGACAAGACTAAGTGGGTGTTTGGATTCTTGGGACTAGGGACTAAATGGTACCACTAGTTCTAATTACCCCTCTTGAGTCTAGTGGACTACGAATTAAATGGGACCACTAGTCCCTCTTTTAACTAATCCCCATAGTTAGTAATTTAGAGAATAAAAAAGACTGAAATTTAGTCTCTAGTCCCTAGGCTTGAGGGAACCAAACAGCGTGTGATGCCGGGAATGCCGCAACACGCAGTAGCCCCCAGCACCATGTGATGCCTGCTGCGTCGCAGTACGCACGGTTTGTCGAATAGATCGCCTTCCAAGCTCGGTTTTCACAGTAATGCTATTGTTACTTTTGTTTTTTTAGAAAATGCTACCTGTACATGTGATTCGTTCAGAAAGGAATTGGAGTCCCAGCTCGGCAGAAGGAATCAAGGTGTGCAGGCCTGCAGGACAAACCAAATGCCGGTGCCCAATCGGCCGCCTGCAAATTGGAAGAAAAAATGAGCATAGGCCGTGAGAGAAACAGCAGCCTAACATGGATTTGGTGCCCGCGACCAAAGACCACCAGCAGCCTAACATGGCAACTAAGAGCATCATCTCTATGAGATTAGCCAAATTTACTGATTTATCTACTCTCGAAATTAGATTTGACAAGAGTATGTTGAAGAGTCATTTACAGAGTGTGTTGAAAACGTTTTTTTTTTTCTTTAATAATATCTAAATTTAGCTTTAGAAAACAATTTGGCTAATCTCTTGGAGATGGTCTAATTGGTGACAGAAACAAGAAAGAATGAAAGATTCCCATGAGAGAAACTGTGCAGACTGCTAAGGGTCAAAAAAATAATAACAATTAAAGATATACCCACATACTAAAAACAAATATTTAACAAATAATCTTTATAAATTAGACGCGTCTAACGGCTGCACGTGCAGCCGTTTGCGCTATAGTCTGCCCACTAATATATTACAGCTAGTCCTATGGTACAACGGTTTCCAAATTTAGTAAACCTGCAACCCCTGCCAACTGCGCATTCTATTTTAGGAAAAAGCAAACCCCCACAGCTCCTTTTAAAAATTCTGTCCGCCGCTCGTGCCTAACACAGGCCCCTCCCGCTGCACCCAAACCGGCCCAGGACTGCTTCCAAACTGTGCATAGCAGTCATCAGGTGTGTTTGGCAAATTTGCACACCCTACAACCGAAAAAATGCAGAAAAAAAGCATTCATAATACATTTGTGAAGTACTCAACATGTTCATGCTTCCAAAAGGATCAGTTGTTTTGCATCATCTGCTGTGAGATCTGGCATAACTGACAAGCATTTCAGTTGGATTTGCATGTGCAATCTACTTGTTATTTGCATAAAAGCAACTCGGTCTAACAAAAACAAAAAAAGGTATACTGCTCAACAGAAAAAGAAGGATCTGATTGCATATTCCTACTGCATAATAACAACAATTCAGTTTGGGATCCCCTTTACTGCTTATCTTCCTCTGCTGATTATAAGCCTGACTCCCTGACACCTACAAGCCAGCAGTTGACATTAGCTTTTCTACTGATCAGGCAAAAAAAGTGCAAGTTGTCATTACAGATATTCAGTTTAGGCTACTGTTATTACTGTTATGGACGTAGAAAACAAAAAAAAATGCAAGAAAAACATGTGACAATGCACAAATATCTCCAGCTGTAGCATCATTCTTAATCCTCTTGCAAAAAGGTGGGGCAAATCAGAGGAGCACAAATAACTGCAGTCACATAAACTTCCCTGCTAAAAATACTTCATATTTGCTTCCTACACACGACCTGCAGTCCTGCTGTGGAGTGACAAAAGGTCTGTAATCAGATACAAAACCTTTTTGTTGCCTATTTGAAAAGACATTATTGTCCAAAAGCAGTAGTATTATTGCTTAACTGAGGTGCCTAAGTTGCCCAACTTAGTACTGTTCTTGATGCCTAGTGTAAAAACACAAAAAACTGGAGCAACCAATCAATTAAGTTACTAGCATTACCTTCTTTTTTATTACCTAGCATTTCTTTTTAGAGAAAGAAAAAAGAGACTGATCAACAAAACAGCAAGTTGCCCATGCGCAGATAGATCGATTAAGTAACTAGCTAACATACAGTGGCTGAGTTGCAAGCCAATGACATTGCAGAATACAATAAGCTTAAAAGGTGAACAAATATACCATGTGGGGGGAGCCTAAGCTTTTCCTTCATTATTTATGCATTTCATTTTGGCTTCAGAGTAGGTTGTGGATGAAACAACTTCTAGTGGTTGAGGTTCAGAATAAGATGCTTGCATCCTTTCTAAACGGACCTGCACTGGACATGGTCCTCATAGTCATCAAACTTTCTAAACGGACCTGCAGCTTTGTTACTGCACATCTTGGACATATACTGTATGCACATATATAATTTATGGCATGGACACCTGCAAGTAAATAGAACTACATGATCAGCACATTCAATTTAAAAAATTCAGTCAATTTAGTCAATCCAAGAGAAAGTAAATAGAATTGCACAACCAAGTGTAAAAAATCAGTCAATTCATTTAAAAGACAATTTCAACCTACCCATTGCATGGTAGGGGGCATGCATTTAAAAGACAAGTTCCCCCTAACCATTGCCTGGTAGGGGCATGCATTTAAAAGACAATTTCCCCCTGCCCATTGCCTGGTAGGGGGCATGCATTTAAAAAGACAATTAAAACCCTACACATTGCCCGGTAGGGGGCATGCATTTAAAAGACAATAGCAACTCAAAATTGCCTGGTATGGAACATGCATTTAAAAGACAATTGCCCCCTACAAATTGCCTGGTAGGCGACATGCATTTTAAATATTTGCCAAATACAAAAATTGCCACCTACACATTGCCTAGTAGAGGGTTTGCCCCATACACATTGCCTAGTAGGGGGCAAGCATTTTAAATATTTCAAACTACCACAATTTCCCCCTACACATTGCCTAGTAGGGGGCAAGCATTTTAAAGATTTCAAAATAACACAATTTCCACCTACACATTGCCTAGTAGGGGGCAAGCATTTTAAATATTTCAATCTACAACAATTTCCACCCAACAAATTGCCTAGTAGGGGGCAAGCATTTTAAAGATTTCAAACTACAAAAATTCCCCCCTACACAATGCCTAGTAGGGGGCAAGCATTTTAAATATTTCAAACTACAAAAATTTCACCCTACACATTGCCAAGTAGGGGGCAAGCATTTTGAAGATTTCAAACTACAAAAATTTCACCCTACACATGGCCTACTAGGGGCAAGCATTTTAAAAATTTCAAACTACAAAAATTTCACCCTACACATTGCCTAGTAGGGAGTGGTAGCCTGCTTCCGTGATGCCGAGTGGGTCAGTTCTTTTTCTAGATGGGCTGGCGAATTAGTTGCGTGCATGCCATAGCACAAATGGATGCGCGGCCAGAAACTAGTCTTTACCTTTCTTAATTACTAATATTGCATTTTCAAACCTGCAGCTGCAGTGGCGGGGGCGAGTTCATCGAATGTAGAAACCCCCAAAAATCGAAAGGTCAAAGAACACACAATGGAGAAGAGGCAAAAAAGAGGAAGAACGCACGATGGAGAAGAGGCAAAAAAGGGGAATGAATGGTCAAGCGAAGAAGAAGAATAAGTGCGGCATTTGCAAATCATATGATAACAATGCACAGAGATGCTCGGACAATTGGACAAAGCCCGGAAGAGAAGTTCGAATTCAAGAAACAATTTAGATTACGAGTTTCAAAACATATCAGCTTAAGTAGTGTTATTGAAAAAGAACTAGAATGTGTTTGCCAAAATATGAGTTGGCAGACACGATAGATGGTAATGCTAAAATGTTAATGTGCATTGTCTTTCCCTATTTACAAAGTTAATTGCAAGCAGAATACTAATAACTTGCCTGGCCAATGAAATTAAATTGTTTACTAGATTACTGACCGGCTACAACTAGTAGAGTGGTACTGATCACAAGTTTAGGTCATGAGTCTCAAAAAATACAATTCTTAGCATAGACAACTAAGATAACCTATTGAAAATGAAGCACACAAATGAACACCACAGAATATGATCTCTACTGTAGAATTATACTAATACCATTGCCATTAAGGTCACTTTGAATTCCCTTCCAAGGAGTGCCAACGACTTTCTGAATTTCACTGAAGCAAATCAGATGTGGATTCATGCTGTGAATCTGGCACTAGTCCAGTACTTTTAGGAGCTTGCAAGTCAGCACAAATAGGGCTCTCTTCATGAACATGCAACCTGAGGTACACCCTTCTCAGTGAACAACACTAACAAAAGATGCCAATAGCCCTTCTCATTGGAATGAATATGAAGCCAACACTCTTGCATTTTACTTTGGGGTGGTGGCCATGGATGTATATAGTTCGCTCTATTTTGGCAGCACCCAAACAACAGAAACATACTTGCAGTCAATGATTGACTGAATTTGAAAGATGACCATAGTCTTGGCAGCACCCAAACAACAGAAACATACTTGCAGTCAATGATTGACTGAATTTGAAAGATGACCATAGTCTTGGCCACTCTTCTCCGCTGCTTCTGCACTGGTCACTAGTTAGAAACACAACAATGCAAATCTGTGCACGATCGCCCATAAATAGGAGTTGCACCATAGGTGGCCATGCGAGAGGCCACTTCATGTCATCACTGAAATGCCAAACTAGCTGCAGATTCATGTTGATTGCAATCATCTCATGAACTGAACTGTGCATTTTGACTTGAATACAACGTCTGAATTTTACCACTATCCAGTAGCAGTAACCACTCATGCTTGTATGGATTAAAATTGGTACTGTTATCTTCTGGAAAAACTAATGGCCATGGAGGTTTTGGTTGTAGCTCAATGATACTATCCTCAACCAAGCACTCCGTGTATTGGCACTCCCAGGGTACCAAATGACAGCAGTTCCACAAGCTCTAACGGCAATAGGATCCTTAGGAACTCAGATGTATCCTCCTGATGGTAAAGTGTACCCTTGATAGCAACAGCAGGCATGGAGACAGCACACAAGCTGAGAGTTGTTACCTCGTCGCTGCCCTGACGTTGCATCGAACACCTGGTGTGCATTGCAGAGAGGAACTCGAGGCTACCAATGAGGGTGGCGCGAATGCCATCTTGGAGCTTGGTAAGCTCGAAGGAGATGTCAGGAAGATGCCTGACGTCGGTGTGGACGAGGGAGAGGACGCGCACCGTGATGGTGGCCTTGAGCGCGGTGGCGATGTTGGTGAACCGTCGCGTGGACTTGCAGCAAACGAGCTCGATGCGGTCGAAGTCCGAGAGGTAGAAACCCCCACCGAAGAGGAGGCTGCGCGGAAGGCAGCGCGACTGCGAGAGCACGCGCGCGGCGACCTTGGACACCTTCCAGTCCCGCTGTCGCCGGTTGCCTTCCACGTGGAGGCGGTGCCGCGCGGGGAGCGACGCGGCGCGGATTCCGTCCACCTCTGTGCGGACCCAGCGACGGCCGCAGTTGAGGTCGACGGACACGGCAGGCCGATGCTCCGCCCATGGCGGCGGACCAGGCGCGCGCGGAGGAGGTCACCGCGGGGGTGCGTCCGGATTTAGCGCAAAGCATGGAGACGGCGGGGAACGTGCGAGGAGGCGGAGGAGGGCAGAGTCGGCCAGCGGAGGAGCGCAAGGGACGGTGGCAGGGGCGGAGCTTGGGTGCGGCGGCGGATCTGCCGAGGAAAGGAAGGAGAGCGGGGAGGACTCGAGGAGTGGGTGGGGAAGCACAGACTGCACAGTACGCTGCGGACGCCACCAACAGATTCAACCCCGATATGGTTTTTTTTTTTTTTATCTGATCGTACACACTCACGCCTACACCACACGCACACCACACTCACACCGCCGTGTGTACAAACAATTTTCTACAACTACACACAGATCTAACACCGCGTCCTTCTTGAGATCACCGGAATCCTCCTCGATTCGATGAAAGACGAACGGCGGATGGAGCGTGCAGGCGGCAAGACTAAAAGATACACGGGTGGAATAAAGACAATACCTATAAATTAATTGCCTATAAATACAAATAGGAAAAATGAAAGACAATAATAGATTTTATAAGTTGTTTTTTCAGCCATAGTGTATATTCGGTATATTAAAAGGCTATATGAATCTGAAAGGCCAAAATAACTTAAAATAATTTAGAGTAGAGAAAGTTGTAAAAAGTACTGAAATACGATGGAATTCGTAAAAAAAAAAAAAACATTTTTTTTTTTAAGACCACGCCGTTTGCGCGTTTTTCATTAAGCAGAATAAAGTTCAAACAACAAGACGCCACAAGTAATCAAACAGTTACCGAAGCGTAACCTAACAACTCTTTGGATGATACATATAGACCGCCGACTGTTACTGCTCTCGTCAACATCATTATAATATCCCACGTCACTCACAACAGGTTCGCCTTTGTTTTCCTCGATGCTGCTCTCAAGTAAGTCTTTTTTTATACCGACAACACGCTTAACCGCCGCGTTGTCCCTGAACAGCACAAATGTCGGCAGCACTTCCACGTCCTGTTTCCGCGCATAATCCTGCATGCATTGCCAATTCACCATCAGGACCCTGCACACCGTCATCTATACTTTTCAATAGATCGGCACTCACCCTAATTTTCACTAAATGTCAGTGTTTAACTGTTTATAGCCTGTTTAAAGACCATACGAAGGTTATGGTACATCATTTCTATTTAATTGTGGTTTGGCTCAAATAATAGCTAAACCGTTAGTGACCGACTGTTTATGTTCAGGAAAACACTGCTGACACCACATATAGCACCCCAGGAGAAAATAATACCTCTATACAAAGTTGTAGATGTTTCCGAGCATGACAGGTGTGATGAAAATTTTGCTTGGTAATGTTTTGAATGTTTTATGCTGCACATTTTTAGGCGCAGGTCATATTGCCAGCTGTCTAGAATGATTTCTATAGGCAGCTAATATTCCTACCACATCTAGAAATAAAGAAATTCATAAATTTGATTGAACCTCATACCTTTAGGAATTATTCTTACCAAAAAGGTATATATGAACATCGTTTTTCCCGTGGTGCACGTATATATATAGCTCGATCATGAGCAATGAAGTAAATATTCAATCAATTGTATGGACACTTGCAGAATCTCTCGTTTTTATTTGTTCAGTATGCATACCTTCAACTTGTCTACATCAATCGTGTAGACATCAGCATAGTTTTC
Organism: Hyparrhenia diplandra; assembly: GCA_015847255.1. Lineage (NCBI taxonomy): Eukaryota > Viridiplantae > Streptophyta > Magnoliopsida > Poales > Poaceae > Hyparrhenia > Hyparrhenia diplandra. The sequence goes on from JADLZK010009697.1 coordinate 502,111, forward strand.
GTATTTCTTGGCTATATCTTTTACTGCTGGCATCATGAACTTATATAGCTCAGACCAGGGGACCATGAACTCCAACACTACCTAACAGGAAGAAAAAGTGAGACAAAACCAAGAGAACATTAAATAAAAAAGTCAAACTTATTTCACAGCATTTGTAGCTGATAGAAGAAAGGTACCAGCTTGCGGTTAGTCTCCAAAACTTTTTAACGTCTTCCTCGCTTGTGAGGTGACCTTTTATACCCTGATTCGTTGTCATATTGTATATTCACCTTGATGTGAGGAAGCCGAGACACTGAACCATTGACAGATGGCAAAAAAAATTCAAGACACATGGTGGCAAGATTGTAAAACTGACTTATAGAAAGATGAAAAATACAAGGGAAATTCAAAACACGCACCCGGTGCAATAGGACTGTTGCCCACGTTGATGTGCTATGCCTGTAACATATGATGGTGTAGGCCCGAAGGCGGCTTTAATTAGCTGTAGGTTTTAAGCAGTGGCACTCGATTGCTATATGCTTATAACATACGACTCTGTAAGCTGGGCTGGAGGATCCAATGAAGAATAAGGTAGCTCTTGATCTTGCTAGTGGCTCTATATAGCCAGAGCCCATGTGAAGTGAGATGCTCGGATGAGAACGAATAAATTAAAGAATATATGCTCTCCAATTGCCATATTTTCACGTAACAGTTTGATTCCATTTTTCCAACAGGTGACTCGAATAATGCTCATCTACAAATGGTGGGTGTCACCAAAAGGAGAGAGAATAAAGCCAATGGTATCATTTATTAGTGCATGATCTACAACTTTTTAGTATACAAGGTTTTGATTTAAAACTGTTTATAGAGTCCTAAGATTTTGCTTTATTTTCTCAGAATTATAAATTGAATTTCAAAAAATTTTGAATGATCTTGAATGTTGACATTGTATGCACTAAATTTTAAGTTTTTCAACGCGATCTACAACTCTGTAGTCTGTAGATAACAAGTTTTTAATTTAAAGTCATTTGGAGTTTCAACAATGTGGTTGAATTTTTGAAGAAACCTTTTGTCCCATCGAGCTTTTCTCATACAAGCGGCTAAACGTTTGAGGTGTCCACAACAATAATGATTTTACTAAACATGTGACGTGCACGTCACATATGTGGAGAAAATGATTTTTGTTGTAGAGACCTAGCTTCAGTCGAATTTCCCATTCAAATATACAGTGTACAGTATAGAGTTGTGAAATGTTTTGAAATAAATATTCAAGATGACCTGTAGAAAAAGGAAAACATCTTAAAATTCATGGACGATATGTATCGAGGATGATAGAATCAAAATCTTTCTAGAAATCGTGTGCCTGTCCTGTATTATGCTCCTGGCGTCGCCCGTCGTATCGGGTGCTTGGCTGTTATATCTTCTCTGTATTGGCCAGCTAGTCAATGTTTGTCGGCATTGGTATCTGTTCGGATAAAAGGTGCTCCTTTCAGTGCTTCGATGATGCTCTTAATTATTCAGAACATTGCATGCATGAGCTTACGTTCACTTCGTTCTTCAGAAGTAGATAGTATGCGGGCAGCATCTCTCCACTCTGATTTCCCGCACATCACGATGAACTGAGGTTACAAAAATTTTACAGCGTCGTTATAGGTGTGCGTCACGCCGGCCCGTCACCTAACACACATTTTATATATAGATGCATGGCCACTTCATTTTCCTCCGGTGATTCACCAAAAACGTTTTTAGGTCGTCCGTCCTTTTGGGTTGAGTTGAGGTGACAGGATGACAGGCGATACCGACGTGAGATGCTCGCCAGGTTAACGGTTTGGCTCAATTTTACATCGGGAACGTATGCTATAGAAATCACCTTCGTGTGCAATGAAAACTCCAATTAAGGCACGTTGAGTGTCTACTGTGTCACGAAACAGAGGGTGAATCAAGAAAAAAACAGAAAAACTGGGACATATGCCTCAATGTCTATTTTTGAGATTACACAGTATAACGCAGACGCTTAACACGCATGCATACTCACCACCCGTATGAACACACGTACGTAAACTCTACCCCTATGAGCATCTTCGAAGAACTGTGTATTCTATTTAATTGACTGACAAGTAATCAGACAAAAAAATTGCAACGGCTTAATAGTGGTAACATCTAGCTAGTAATTTCTTGTAACGCTTGTGGCTGATAAGCCAGCTGTTGTTGTCTTGTCTTAATATACTATAGTGGAAGCCGCCTGATAAGTTCAAGCGAACTGGGCGACTAATTAGAGTTCTCAATACTTGACGGACACTGTGCCCAGTCCCAGCTGTGGGCTGTTGTCTTGCCTGAAAATTTAGCATTTTAATCCTCTTTATAACTTTTTCTACAAATAGGCCCCAAGAAAAACTCTCTAACCTTGGCGTTTTAGAAGTGCATGACGATGTACACTTCTACACTATTGATTTTTCAAGACACCCAAAAAATTAACCATGGCGGGCACCAGCCACGGTTAATATCTGATTAATGGAGGTAGGTATTTTTTTTATTACCAAGGCAATTAATTTATCGAGGCGGGTAACTTTAAAACGTCCGCCTCGGTTAATATCGATTAACCATGGAGGATATCCTAAACCGTAGCGGGCAGTCTATAAGAACTCTCAGCGAAAAATAAAGGCCCAACTCCGAACCAACCCAAGCCCATATAAAATCCAACACTTAGGGTTTTCTCTCTCACGCCTCCCCGACGCAATCTCGCCCGCCGGTCTCCCCTTGTCACTCCCTTCTCACTTCGTCGTGACTTTTTCTATGTAATTATTACTTATCTCTCCTGGGCTCATCATAGATGATAGGATTTGTGCATGATTCCTCCGCATTTATCACCTAGGTTGTGTTTTATGGTGCCACACCATTGTGTACAGCGTGTTATAAATGGCGACACGAATAAACGATGAAGAACACAAATCAAAGAACAACGGAGACACAATATTTAACGTGGCAAACCATCCGAAAGCGGGAGAGAAAAACTGTGTGTGTTAGCCAAACAAACACTCCTCACTATTATCGAGAGTCGGGTTACAACGCCGATGCAGCGGCTTACAAGAGAATGAACACTACACCACAACCCTTAATCAACAACTTTCAATCCGTTGCTATATGGGGGTACAACGACTTTCAGTCCGTGGCTAAAAAGATATAGCAACGGACCTCTACACATGCTAATGAAGCCATGGTTAAATATATATAGCCACACACCCTCTTTTTAGCCACGGACCGTTCAATGGTAACACTTTAGCAACGAACAATCAGTTAGAGCTTTTAGCAACGGATGGTTCATCGCAATATTGAACTTATTCCAACTGACAGTCCATCGAGCTCAACTAAATTGGTACAAAAAAAAACCTGTAACATTCCAGACCAATACAATATTAAAATGATTTAGCATGCAATTCACAAATGATCACACTAGACATATTCATTCAATTGTCAAACTCAAGTACATATACATTCATATCAGTTTAAATCAAGCTATCCTAAGACACTTGTGGTTAATCCATCTCTAGGAACCAGGACCTCTACTACAAGCAAGCAAGAAAAAAGAAGAGATTGTCCACTGGTCTTGTGCTGAAGTGTCCACTGAAAAGAAGACTCTTAATCCTGAGATGGATATAGCAATGCATCGCAGGAGTGTCCAATGGTCTTGTGCTGAAGTCACTTATGGTTGATAGACGCCTATGCTTTACTACATGTCATGGATAAAAAAGTGAGTTAAAGAAGAGATTGTATACTTTTACACTCTGTTTGATGAGAAAAAACAGTTTACTATTAGGCAAAATAAATACGTGGGGACTAAAAAAAGAGTAAATTCAATCAGCCTTGACAAAGATATATATATATAATACAACATAGATGAACCTTAGTAGTTCTGTATCCAAGAAGGCATCTGGTTCAGAGTAATTGCAGTCTAGTCGATATGTAACTATTTTTACGGAACTTACATTTAAAATGCAGATTGAGTACTGAAATCACGTTCACGATAGATGAAATCACGTCACCATCTGAACTCATTACTTTGAACTGGAGGAGTTAGGATTATATTTGCTAGGTGCCATAAGACACCCCTGTCCCTGTTGAATGCATACCTGCATCACATACTTCACAGTACACAACATTCTATGTCGAAATAGTAATTGCAAGGACAGAGCATATCCATGTGTTTGTCTAAAATACAGTATGTTTTATAAGTCAACTACTATCATGTTCACTGAAATTCTGAAATGGATGCTGCAAACCTGAGAATGAACTGAGATGAATGCTAATGGGAAAAATTGAGCTGTTGTTGCTTACTGCATTGCTGAATAGTGATATGATGAAAAACAACAGCTATTGAACTGCACTTTTGCAACCTGTAAATCGAATTTGTGTTGTAAGCCTGCTACTCGCCAAGATGTCAACTGCACTGCTACTCTGAAAATTCAATAACCTGCACCCTCAGACAGAGAAGACGGAAGAGCGGTCTGAACTGACTGAAGTCTCAGCTAATTCGAGGGCATGTAAATTCAAGCAACTATGTTGTCCTCAGTCCAATCCGCACATCTAGCAAAATGTAAATTCTACTTATACTTGTAGATCAACAAACTTGATTTGAGCAATGGATCAAGGAGGCAAAGGGATAACACTTGCCTGGTGTTGGCTGACTTGAGTCTGTGCAGCTAGCCTGACATCGCCACCATCCTTGCTGACAGAATAACATGGATAAGCTACAGGATTGAAATGTGTGTACAGATGCTCAACCATCATGTCTCCGGTATAAAAAACTTGACAAACCAGGCATTTAGAGTGAAGAAAACATACAAGCTTCCCACACTTGTCTATTTTTTAGGGTTTCATATATGCCGCATGCATATGGGGCTACAAGTGCCACCACATTACAAGGTTAGAAGATGTGAACAAACCGGGTTACTAAGTTCTAACTAAGGAAATCTGAATGAACATAAACACCAAGGAAATTTCTAAACTCTACTTATCAACTACAAGAGCCAAATCCAGCAAGTTCACAGTATTTCCAAATCATATAATATTCAGTTATTGTACTTTACCTGCATGACATATATATATTCTTGAAGTCGGTCCTTATCCGAAGCAAGGGGGGCTGCTGCGGCTTTGCATGTTCATTAGATTTCCAAAAATATATTGTGAAGTTTGAACTCTAAACTTGTGTAGAAATATAGAGGGCAGTACCTGAGCAAAAAAAAATGCAGACCTAGTATCAGTGCCTGAACAAATATATAGTGCCATGGATCTTTGCAGCAAAGTTCCCAAACATTCCATCTAATTACAAAAAAATATCCAACTTAAACTAATAACCATGGATCTATACAGCAAGAACAACAGCCATCTCCATGAAGCACCACATCTTGTGTTTTAGTGCCATACTCGTACACATTACCCCAAGCTAATCCTCAAGCCCAGGCACCATCAGCTCGGACTGAGAGTAAATCCAAGGTCACCAGATCTTGACGCAAAGAGACAATAAGAGGAAGGAAGGAGGGGATTCACCTAGATCTGAAGGTAGAGATTGAGTTGGTCACTTCTGAAGGGCGGAGCCTTAAGGCGGCCGTGGTCGAAATCCAAGTTGCGAATGTAGGCGTCCAAGGGCGCTTCCATCGCCCGTGCAGGGGCAGGTCTTGGGGCGGGCAGCGTCTATGACCTGGCCGCCGGTGGGAGTGGTCCAGGACTCTTGCAGGGACGGGCTGTGGGGGGGGGCGCGGGGACGGCGCGGCAATGAGCCGGCAACGGCGGCAGGCCGGCGGGTGCGTGGGCGGATGGAAGGGGAGAGAGGCGGCGCGCGTGTGGTGAACGGGAGCACTGGAACAGATAGGAGGCGGCTGTGTACTGCGTCTGTTTTTTTACGGGCGGTGTTTAGTCGGTGAAATTTATTGGCTTGCCATTTCTTTAGAACACTTTTCGCTTATTTGGTAATTATCATTCAATCATAGACTAGCTAGCCTGAAAATATTCGCGTCTCGAACTTTTCAGCCAAAACCGTGTAATTAGTCATTTTGTTTACCTACGTTTAATACTCCATATATGCGTTAAAAGATTTTTGATGTGATAGGGAATCAGAAGCAACTTTTTGGGTTGTGCATGGGAACTAAACCCCCCGCGGTTAGGGTTTAGGTCTTTTGGGCCAAAATATTCACGGAAAGGGCCCAAATAGACTACGCCAAAGCAGAATTTGTTTAGCAACGGACGATCGGTCTCCGTTATTCATATATAGCGACTGACCCTTCAATGTAAAACCAAAATAGTTTTAGCCACGAACAATCCAAAGCTGTATTCGGTTTTAGCCACGGGCAGTCCGTGGGAAATAGCAACGGACCGTCCAACGCAAATTAAATCTTTTAGCAATTGTCAATTGTTGATTAAGGGTTGTGGTGTAGTGGAATCGGATCCTCTGAGTGGAAGCCCTAGAAGGTTATATGTACCGTCCCAAGCTCCGGCCCAAGCCTCCCGGCGACGAGCCTCCGCTTCACTCCGCCAGAAGTTTTGCGCCCAATAATATTTATGTGCAACTGAATTTGGAACATATCAACACAACGGGTATCCTCGGTTCGTCTCTTCATTGTTGTTTTTTTGTATAAAGCACCAAGTTCTGGCATGGAGATGGAGGCCGTCTCACTAGACGACGTGACCGCCCGTGGTCCGAGGCGGAGAAGGTGGCTCCGGCAGCATTATACGGCTCACCTCTTCGACTCAATGACGCTCAGATCCCGTGCATATGCTCTTTCCTCTTCAATCTGCTGCCTCATGTCCCTCGCGACCACCCATCGGGAGCCTCAACTCCACTGTGGATCTTGGCGGCAGTACATGCTGGCGGCGCTGCCACAGCCGGGTTGAAGGCAGCAGTGGCAACCAAGAAGACATCTTCGAGCTGCAGCTGGAGGCCTTCGATGCTGTGTGCAAGCAAGAGGCGATGGTGGAGCGGATTTGCAAGAGGCGATTCTTGTCGAGCTTCTATGTTCTGATGAAATCCAGTTAAATCTGTAACCTGCGTTCTGAAACAGCTATCTGAATGTTTGTTCTGCTCCTTTGTTTGCAATAAATCTTCTGGGTCGGGCTAGTATGCTTATGTTGGGGAACTTCAATATATTTCTTTTTCAGTGATTGCAGTTATGTTTGGGTTCAAAAGTTATTTCCATTGAAAACCACTGTTATAGTGCCTATTCATTGATCGCAGTTATGTTTGGGTCCAAAAAGAAGAATTAAAAACTGGTATCAGCAGGATATGGGTCTGCTTCTGAATTTGTTTTTATTGTTTCAGTTCGTACAATGATTTATCAATCAAAATGAGGTAGCTTGCATTGACAATGGTCCTGCGGCAACATGCAAGTTCAAACTCGTTTCCAATAGGTTACTATCATTGATGTCTTCTGCAGACTGAAATTGTATGATTGTAGTTTTGCTATGTTCTGAAAATAGCCCTTATGTGGACAATGTGGTTCCACAGTTAAGAAATTATCTAGTCTGTGGCTGCAAATGTTCTAGTGGCTGTTAGTGACTGCGAGAATGCTGTTCTTACTTTTTCTTGGATTATTCTTTATTGGGTTATCTATTTCTTCTTGGACTATCTAGTTTTGAAAATAGCTAGCATGAACCTGAACTCTATATGATGTCAGCAAGTAGAACACAATAGTATAGAAAATGGTATTTAGAATTGATCTTGACTACATGCAAAACATTAAACTGCTTGTAGACAACTCACCATTTGTGGGTTCACTATGCAAAGCCTATTTTGCACTCGGCTAAGTCTTTGCCGAAGTGCCGCGATTCGCAAACCACTAGGCAAATTTTTTTCACGGCAAAGGGCTATTTGCGAAAGTGCTTTTATCGGGCACTCGGCAAAGGCTTTGACGAGTATCAAAAAAACACTCAAAGCAAAGAAAAAATCCAAAAAAAACCCACAAAAAAAATAGCTTTTTTTCCCCGATGAGGCCTCACCGGCCAGCGAGCCGCTACCACAATCTATACAGTTTTTTTGCGTTATTTTTGTTAAACTTGCATGAGTGGGACTTCGAACCCTAAACTTGCAGGAGCGGGGCTTCAAAACCCATGATCTCCCGCACACGTGTGTTCCTACTCTACCACTGCGTTACTTCATCACTTTGGCTAGAATCTGTTTCATTTCCCCAAATATTGTTCTAAATTGAGTGTAAATTGTTTGTTTGAAGTTCTAAGAGAATTCAAATAAAAGGTTGTCAACTACAAAGTTTCATAAATTTTATAGATCTACAATTTACATTTATGAAGTTTTTCCATCCTAGGTTATTTGAAAAATACAAATTTCAAATTTGAGAGATTCAAACGTAGTTTTGCATGATAAAGTTTATTTCAAATAAAAATTTGTCAACTACAAAATTTCATAACTTTTCAAGATCTACAATTTTCATTTAGGAAGCTTTTCCATTGAGGTTGTTTGAAAAATTCAAATTTTTAAATTTTCAAATTCAAACATTGTTTTTGAATGGCAATATGATTTCAAATTAAAAATGCTGCCAACTACAAAATTTTATAATATCTCAAGATCTACAAAGTTTATTTGGATCATTTATTCATCCGACATAGTGGTAGTTACATTGTTCAAAAGTCTTATATATCTCTTTTCTAGTTTTACTAAACTAATATGAGAGATGTAGACTTTTATGAACAACGTTGTTATCGCTTTGTCAAAGAAATGACCAAAATAAACTTCAGAAATCTTGAGAAGTTATACGACTTTTGTAGTTCAAAAGTGTTTCATTTGAATGCATTTAGGGCCTCAAAAATTGCTTTGAAAATTGTTTTACTGAGGGCCAACAAAAATGCAATCGACAACATGCCTCTTTGCTGCTTTTTTTTATGACACTAGGCAAAGATGCGTTTTGCCGAAAGTGCCTAAAAAATGGAACTCGGTAACAACATATTTTGTCGAAAGTGTTGAGAAATAGCCCTCGCAAAATACATCTTTGCCGAGTGCCAAAAAAATTGCACATTGAAAAGTCATCTTTGTCGAGTTTTTTTTTTTTCCGAAAGTGTATTTTTTGGCACATGGCGAGTGCCTAATTAAATACACTCAGCAAAAGCCTTCGCATTTGGTAAAGATTCGCTTCCGGTAGCAGTTGTAAGACCTGTCATTAACTCATTATATCTATCTATATGTCAAATTTGAGTCTCCTGAAGACGCCCCCATGTCTTTGGGTTGTACTTTTACATGCCAAAAGTTATCAGGGACGATGAAAACACGACCTCCACAAATGTATCCTCAACGTTAAGCAGCCAAGCATAAACATGAGCTTAAACAGAAGATAACGGACAAAGGTCCCCGAAGCAAGATAATCAGACACAGGTTCATGTTTCCTAAGAACAAGCAAACCATAATAACAGCTTCTCAAACTCCTAATAATAAACAACTGAAACCGACGAGAGGATACCTATACTACTCTACTGAATCAACCAAGAGATACCAACGAAACAAACGAAAGCTAAGCTAATTACTCAGCATTGACCACCTTGATCTCTTTGAGATAGCCCTTAACCCTGGGCACGGTGACCATGAGCAACCCATGCTTCATCTCCGCCTGGGCCTTGTCCAGGTCGAATGCGCCCGCAAGAGAGCTCGATGTGGTAGCTGTACGCAGCCGGGGTCCTTGACGACGACGTCATCCGGGACATTGCCCTTGACGCCTCTCCTTGATGAACAGGCCTTTCTTGTTCGTCCAAAACCTTCACGCGCTCGCATTTATCCCCGGCATCGCCACCGTCACCTCCATGGCGTCCTCGTCCTGCTTCGACACCCACCATCAGCGCGCTACAGCATGCAGATCAACAAGCTTAGATGCCATCGATCTATCAGCAAATGCAAACGGAGGAGGAGAGGCCGGGAGTGGCGGCAACAACGGCCAGTGGGAACTCGCATACGCGTACCTGCCAAGGTGAAGACCAAGGGATGGAGGGGATGGGGGAGTTGGTGGTGGTGGCGGTACAAGACCAGATCATCGCCGATGGCCTCATAGTAGTAGGCGCGGTGGAATGGCAGAGCCGCAGAGACGCCCCCAGCTGCAGTAGTGGCGGCGATGGGTGGCGGCGACAGATGCTGGGCCGAGAAAGGAGGAGGACGGCATGGCGAGGCGGAGATTCTTTAGGAGACCGTCCAGTGGAGAAGAGGGACTTGCTGCTTTCAAAAGTGTCCCTGATCAAGGAAGAAGCTTCTCAGGTCCTATGGTTGGGGTGGAGATGATGGGTGACTGCTGTGCCAATGAAGCTGGATGATAGTGACCGAGAAGGGTCAACATGCAGGAGGCATACAGAACGTGATCTCACAAGACGTGTTGCAGTTTATCTCAGGATGTTACTTCACAGTTATCTGCTATATGCTAGCCGTGGTTTTAGGCTTTACCAGTTTCGTATCGTTTCATAGTAACTTTGAGCTTTCAATCATTTTCGCTGTTCTGGGCATGTAAGGATGGAGGCCCCCATCCATGAATTGGAGCTGTGAACTGTCTTTTGGGTCCATTGACCTGGTTAATGGACTGGAGCAAATGCCCTTAAACTCTAAAAAAATTCTTTAGGAGACCGGCGGCCAAAGGGGTTCCCTTGGAGATGACGGCGAAAGCCATGGATTTTTAGGTCGGGAAGCGGCGGCGCCCAGCAGGGGATATGATAAATAGCCACGGAATATTGGATATGGGGACTGCGCTTTCATCATCAAGTGTATATATAATTTCTTATATATAGTTTCTTTTTATAGAGATGTTGGTCTCTCAGTGGTTTGGGCTCATTTTGGTCTCCAAATTGCAGGCCTCATCATGCTCCCACCACCACCTGGTGAGTCCACCTCGGCCCACCTCGCTGCTTTGACCTGAAGCACAACAACGAACGACCAACACTTTTCTATAAGGCCCTACTAGTGTTGGCCCAAATCAAAGCCACCACCACAAGCAGCCAGCTCACATCCGATGCCGCCGGCGGCGATCGGCAACTCGGGCGATGACCGACGAGACAACATGCGGTGGTGGCGGTGGTAGAGGCGTGGCCCACGGCTGCAGCATGCAGCGAACGACGAACAAGGGGACGGGTCCGGTGGTCCGGTGAGTTCTCCATTGCCGTCTGTGGCTACTAGCTTTAATTACTTCTTGATTTGATTTGAATCCATGGTGTTGCTGTATATACTGGGAATATGATTGAGGCATGAAAAGCAAGGATCAACACTTACTAGGTGGGAGCCGGACACCGAACCCATGAAACTAACACCGAATTAATACTTGGTGCACCGAACATGTTTGCACTTGCTTCATTTGCCAAGTCAGTAGTCAAGTTGCTCCTCAAGTTAGATCATACGATCAATATACCTAACATGTGTGGTTCCCACGCGCTACACAACCTGATCAAATGTTTGAGTCAAGGAAGCCGAAAATAAATAACAGGGTATTGGTCGAAAATAAATAACACTGTATTGTGTAATTGTGTTTGAATCGAGATCACTTAATTTATTCGACCCTTTTTTAATCACTAATTTTAATGTGTTTCTTATGAAAGATTTTTGCCAAGTTATACACGTAGAACCGCATAGGTTATCAACTCCTATCAAGTTATACATGTACAACAGCATAGGTTATCGACTCCTATTATCAACAGCATACAACTAAAATTGCAGCACACACACAATTTTACATAGAAAAATGTTAAATTTTCTATTAATAACCAGATGGCCTATCAACTCCTCCATAGGTAAATCACCAACTGCTTACTTATATATCAAGTGTAGTCCAAAAACACATAAAACACAATATGCTGGTTGTAACACGTTGACATTTATATATCAAGTGTAGTCCAAAAACACATAAAACACAATATAGTGGTTGTAACACATTGACGTTGACGATTGATCACGTCTATATAGCAGCTTTGTGGCAATTGACTAACCGCTTCAAACGTGTATACCTATCCTATACATCTAGTCCGAGTCACCACACCGATTGGCAAATGATATTGAAGCATGTCCAATGATTAACACTCTTTAGTTTGCCCACACTCCATGTCTATCCTTGTCCTCCTAGTCCCACGCCCTCGCAGCCAGGCGAGCGGCGTTATGGATCTGTGTCTCTAATACCAGGTATGTCAGCAGCCGGCAACCTACCAGCGGCGAACTCTCTTTCTCCCTCTTGGTTGTCTTTGATTGAAGAGGTCCGACAATGAGTTTGGGTTCATCTTGTCTTACAAGATAGATGAATGAATCGCTCTATCCTACTTGCTTGCCTTATCTACTGGCAGGGCTGCCTATTCCCCTTGTTGGGCCTCACAACGAATACAAGGCCATTCGGGGCCACGGACATTTGCATTCGTGTGCCGGACTGTTGTGCTCTTCCTCTGTTTCCCTTCAGTGGTGCGGCCTAGGTGTGGAGTGGTGACAAGTTGCTGACTATAAAGAAATTCCGAAAACAGAATCATGCTTCTCTTCCATTTAAAAGCCACTTCTGGAACATCATTCTACCAATTCTGATGTGAATTGACCTATGCACGTACATCGCCAAGGTGAAATCACACGTATGCCATTGAACTCGCATTAATTATCTCGCTTTTGTATTGATATACAATTTCAGAGATGAAACAGAGAAAGCTCATGAATGGGCAACCGATACCATTGAAAACTATCTGCCGTCTACAGCGGACATTGTCATTCCATTAACACTGGATGATACAACAACAGTTGACGGCTCTTCAGTTGTCACCCTGAGGTTGAAAAATGCTGGGTGTCATTGCTTAGCATTGCAATAACCTCTGACATGGTGGGTCGATCGGCTGCACTCTCTTGCACACAAAGCAAAGCTATGTTGATACATCTCATCAGCCCTAGTGTATGAGATCCATTAGCTAATAGAGATATATCTACGAGATGAAGCCATGTTCCATCATTCCACATCTGCCATGCCTGTAAAGTGAATGTGTACTGTATCAAAAAATGTAGACAATCTCAATGATTTCAGCAGCTTGCTTTCAATGATCTACTGTTGTTACTCGGTTAGAGAGTAGTGCATGTCTTTTGCACTGCCAATGATGTTTTTTTTTTTTTTTTTTTTGACGAATCACTGCCAATGATGGGACTCAAAACTATGTGCTTTCCACTTCTAGGAGATAATTGGAAACAAGAATCACTACATATTTATAAGTTAGACATACTTACGTGTCCAAGAAGGTTAATGAATTCTCCATATCCTTGAAAACTTGATGTTCTTTTTCCACTCACAATCTCAAGCATAAGCACACCAAAGCTGAATACATCGGATTTTATTGAAAAGAGGCCCTCACAGGCATACTCTGGAGCCATATAACCGCTGAAAGGACGTGTATCAGAAACATTGAAGTGGCATAATAGTGAAGTTAAACAACTAGGAAAAATCATACTGTTTCATATGAAAATCTTACTATGTTCCTGCGATCCTTTTCGTATTCCCTCAATATCATTGGCGCTAAATATTTTTGCAAGCCCAAAATCTGAAATTTTAGGGTTCATTTCACTGTCCAATAGAATGTTGCTTGCTTTGAGATCTCTATGGATGACACGCAGGCGAGAGTGCTTATGTAAATAAAGGAGTCCTTGTGCTATCCCATCTATTATTGCTAGGCGTTTGTTCCAATCTAATAAAACTCTCCTTGTTTCTTCTGCAAACCAATGTAACATAAATATATACAATAAAAAGTAAATACCTTTCGCACATAATGAACGAAGAATTTGTTTGTACTGTGGTACTGCGAGAAGCGCACATAATGAACGAAGAATTTGTTTGTACTGTTGTACTGTGAGAAGTAATACCAAAAATGAAGAAATCCAAGCTTTTGTTTGGCAAATATTCATATATTAGTATTTTTCTCCTGCCCCTGGTAGCAACATCCCAACAGCCTAACCAGATTTGTGTGCTGGAGCTTAGCTATCAGTTGAATTTCATTTTTGAACTCTATTAGGCCTTGCCCGGACTGAGAAGCAAGCCGTTTAACTGCAATCTCCACCCCATCAGGAAATTGGCCCTTGAGACAAGTGAAAAGATATAGAATTAGTTATACAATTTTGCGATTTCAATTGACATTTGTCACTCTGATCATGATAATAGGCTAATGCAGAGTGAATTGCACAATAAATCGAAATGTTTCTCCGCATTATTCAGTAACTGACTAATTTTGACTGCTCCTGTAAGCTCATATTTATGTGTGTTTTCTTTACCATCTTACCTTGTATACAGGACCAAAGCCTCCTTGCCCAAGTTTGTTTTCTTCTGAGAAATTACCTGTAGCCTCTAATACTTGTGAGAATTCATAAATTTTGAATTCTGAATTCGTACCATCTAGTCCCAAAATTGCTGCTTCTTCTTCAATCATGTTCGTATTACCTAATTAAGTCGAGTGATATATGAGTTAATTTACTTTATACACTTATAAAAATTATATTTTGATGTAGTGAATTTGCTGACCTTTTTTGTTCCTTCTCAGTGTGAAGAAGATGATGATGCAGATAAACAATGCCAGTAGTGGAGCAACCAGGGCAAAGGCCAACACTTTGCCTATGGGCTCTATAGAGTGGAAATAATTACTAGTTAGTTGGATGCAAAGCATGACAAGCAGACATGGTGACAATGAAAGTCATATTTTCTTTAGTTGGTAATTTGGGAATAAATGCAATGGAAATAAAGGAAAACTCTGCATACTCTTTGGTTTTGGTGATGGTTGTAGAGGAACAGGCTGGGGCGATGGTGATGGACTTGGAACAAGAGCATTCGACGACCCGGAGCTCCATGTCGGCTCACCAGCGAAGAACTTTTTCGTATCATACCTCAAATTACACCAAAGACCAAGAACACGGCCCCTTGCCGCCCCGCGAAGTTGGCTGTGGCCAGGTCGATGAAATTTTGGATGCTGCTGTAGCATATATCTATAACCAGGTCGGATGCGCACTGCGCCAAGCAGTAGAGCTGTGGAACCGTGGTGCTTCCATCATTCATGTCCACGCGGATTGCAGCGTAGTGCTTGGTTGTGTAGAAATCTTGCGCCATTGTGTCATTCAGCATCTTCTTGAAGAATCTTGTGAAGTTTTCAGTCGCTTGCAGGCTGGTGACGTCCCAACCGGGTAACATGGGCTCTGAGCTGAGATTCATCAGAACGAGCGCACCATCAACTACTGCAGAAGTATTGACACGGATAGAGGAATCCATGTTTAGGATGTCCGTGTCGGAGTAGCGGATGGTGCAGTTATCATAGAAGATGGTTGCGTCCTTGCTGAGCCCGCATAGGTGCCTTGCGTCCTTGAACGCGGCATCCACACAAGTGCTGCAGGAGGAAGTGCTCAAGTCGCCGCGGCAGAGTGCGACGGCATACACGGTGTTTGGGGGCTCACCGGTGGAGCTTTTGGCGAATAGGCCGCTGGAGTCGCTGCCTATTGCAACTGCGACAAATCGTGGATGTTGAGTTGGTATGTACCGTTGGCGGTGTAGTAGCTGGTGCCGCAGGTCTGCCAGGGCTGAGCGGCCATCATAGGCGAGAAGCCAAGGATAAGCAGGAGGCTGAGAATCATGGCTGCCTCCTCGCGCGTAGGGGGGACGAACGTGGCCACTGATGGTGCTGAAAGAGGGTGAACTGTGTGGGAAAGTCACTGGAGGTCACCTAGCTTTGTCAAAGGATCCGAGGCACTGCAATGAAAAGGATCGACTGAGAGTAAATGCATGGCACATGGTGGAAATTTAGTGGGTGGGTGGGATAAAAATAAGGAATCCACTCTGAAAGGAGCGTGACGCCCAGGAGCCGCAGGGTTGAATAATTAGGGTCACTAAAATCTTCGTGTCTCTACAACTAATTTAGGCTTCTAGAAGCAACAACTACATATGTGCACTAGATTTTGTTAGAATGTAAACATGACAAGGCCCATGGGCCTGCCGTACCGGCCCCCATCGTGCCTATATGTACACAACTATGGTCTCGAGTAATACATCGCGCACTCTATTCACTATCATGGTATCACGAAGGTCCGCCTCCCCGCGACCCGTCCTCCAATAAAACCTAGCCGCCGCTGATCCCGCCTGACGCCCGGCTCCACCTCCCACCCCGCTCGCCGCCGAGATCCTCGCCGAAGCGCCACCACACCGCCCGCCGAAGTCCCTCGCCAGGCCCCATATCGCCGCCCGATCCCCTCGACGCCCGGTGATCCACCGCCGCCACCATGGGCGACGATGCCGCCGCCGCAGCCGGGCCGCCAAGAAACGCGCCGAGGAGGAGCCGGCGCGCAGCCGCCCGGTTTCGACAAGGCGCCACCGCCAAGGGAGGAGGCTAACGCCCGGCGCTCCATGCCCAGCGAACGCGGTCATGAACATCAAGGTCCGTGGATCGCGACCTTGGACAAGCCGGCCAACAATTACGGACGGGGCGATCCAGTTCCCTCACCGCCCTCGGCAAGTACAACCTCAAGGGACCATGTCCTCTCCGACGACGCATACCCGCGCAATCCGGCGTGGGCGCAGATGGATCGCTGCGTCCTCATGTGGGTGTACTTGACCGCCTCCAACGATCTACAACAAGCGCTCATGATCCGCGACCCCACCGCCCGCGACGCCTGGTTGTACCTCGAGGACGAGTTCCTAGGGCAGCGCGAGTCTCGCGCCCTACTCATGGAGGCCGAGTTCCGCTCCTTCCAAGCAGGGGCCCTCGTCCATCACGGACTACCGTCGCCGCCCGAGAGGCGATGGCCGCTCTCAAGGAGTTCGGGGCGACCCAATCGGCGATCGGGCAACTCGCGGCTCACCCCGGGCCGTGGCCTCAACACCAAGTAAGCACATGGTGTCGAACCTCAAGATGCAGCGCCCGTTCCCGACGTTCCCGAGGCGCCGCACCCATCAAGCCTCGAGGGAGATCGACATCAACCACATCACCGACGACGCCTTCGAGTCCAAGTCCGCACCTGTGCCCCGGGGTCATGCACCAAAGATCCGCAAGACGGCTCACCACTGGCTACCGGGGTTCGGTGCCACTCCTCCGGCTGGGGTGGCGGCAACGGCGGAACCGGAACCGGGCGCCGCGGGACATGGCGGAAATGGCGGCAACAACGGCGCAACGGGGGGAACCCCAACACCGCAACAAGGGGCGCCGGACATCCGGGCCCCGCCA
Organism: Hyparrhenia diplandra; assembly: GCA_015847255.1. Taxonomy (NCBI): domain Eukaryota; kingdom Viridiplantae; phylum Streptophyta; class Magnoliopsida; order Poales; family Poaceae; genus Hyparrhenia; species Hyparrhenia diplandra. The sequence continues at coordinate 519,256 of JADLZK010009697.1, forward strand.
GCGCGCCTATGCCGCCCGCCACGGCAATCCCTCGGTCCGGATCCTCCACTGCGCGGGCCACACGGCCATGGTGGGCTCCCTGTGTTACACGCCGCGCCCGCCGGCCGACCAGCGTACCCGCAAGAGCCGCCTGCATATGATGCCGCACCGTAGGGCTACTACCAGCCTCCACGGTTCGGGGTGGTGGCGCGACCACCACCATCACCGTCTTCTTCGTCGGCCGGTTCGCCCCTATGCGGGCCATGGAATCCCATGGTCGGGCGGGTCTTGGGATCAGCGTCTCTCACCCGGCAACTTCAACGCGATGATGCTTACGCCGCCAAACTCGCAGAGTGGTATGCCGACTCCGGTCTGCCGGGTTCGCACATGACCGCCCAATCACGGTATACTCTCATCTCCTAAACCACCCTCCTTGTCCGGTCCTTCCTCCATCATCGTTGGTAATGGCTCCTTGTTACCTATTACCTCCATCGGCTCATACTGTTCACTACTCCGCGGTGTTCTCTTGTTCTTAATGATGTTCTTGTGTCCCCTAGCATTATTAAGAATTTGATTTGCTCACGCTTTACCATTGATAACAATTGTTCTATCGAAGTTTGACCCCTTTGGCCTTTTCGTGAAGGATCTTCAAACACGGAGCGTGATCGCCGAGTGCAATAGCACGGGTGACCTCTACCCGTTCTTCCCGCCCACCACCAGCAAAGACACCGCGCCTTGCCGCCGTGACGCCTACCCCCCGTGGCATCGCCGCCTAGGTCATATCGGTTTTGACGCTTTGTCCAAGCTTATTTCCTCCCGAGGCCATCATTTGTAATAAACCAAAACATGATCATCTATGTCATGCTTGTCAGCTAGGCCGACATGTTCGTCTTCCTTTTGGTTTATCCAATACTCGTGCCGTCAATAAATTTGATTTAATACATTGTGATCTTTGGACATCTCCAGTTGTCAGTGTGTCCGGTTACAAATATTATCTTGTTATTATTGATGATCATTCGCATTATACTTGGACATTTCCTCTTCGTCTTAAATCCGATACTTTCACCACCATCTCTAACTTTTTTGCTTATGTAAGACTTGAGTTTGGCACCTCTGTCAAGGCCGTCAGTCGCGACAATGGCCGCGAAGTTTGACAACCTCGGCCCGCACATTCTTCCTCTCCCACGGTGCCATTCTCCGCATGTCTTGCCCACATACATCCCAAGCAAAATGGTAAAGCCGAAGCGTGCTTTCGCACCATCAATAATATTGTTCGCCGTTGCTTTTTCAAGGCAGCCTACCTCCAGTTTATTGGGTTGAGTCGCTAAACACCGCCACCTATCTTCTCAATTGCCACCCCACTAAAACCCTAGGCGGCCTTACACCATACTTCAAACTCTATGACAGCCACCCCGATTACACCCATCTTCGTGTTTTTGGTTGTGCGTGTTATCCCAATTTATCTCGCCATCGTGTAACATCCCCGATTTTCCACGAAGGGAAAATACAGATTGAATAATAATGTGATAGTCCCACAAGATCACTCCATCACATTATTATTTACAAATCAATATCATAGCCATACATCGTATATTTACATCATTACGTAGAAATACAACTCCCGGGGACTCACCTAATACAAGATTAACCTAGCGGAAGCGTAACTTCAGATCTCGGGTACACGAGAGCGCCGGCGAAAGTGAAGGCTCCTCCTTCACGGGCTCCATCGAGTCGGGCGTAGAGATTGGCGGAAACAATCTTCTTCTTCAGATCCAAGCTTGAGCATAGGCACGAGATCACCTAATCCTTCTATTTACTTCGAGACGGGTAATCGCAGACACCGCCGGATATAATGCGTGCCATGGTCAAGACCGAATGAGCTTTGGTGGAAAATGTAAAATAAGGGACTCGGGCGATCCTAGTATTTGGCTATGGTTTGCGTCCTTAGCGCATGCGAAAGCAAGTAATAAATAATATTATTCACATTTTAACTCATTCCCAACATCTCCCCAAAGTCCATCTCAATCGCAATACACATCTCATATCTCACAAACCGACACAGGCGACAAGGCAAAGCACACGCTCCTCTCGCTTGCCTAATCGGCTCTCACCCTCGGGCTCTCACCGTAACATCACACATCTCAACACTACCCGAGGTAAGAAGAGAAGACACCCTCACTACTCGTGAGAAGAAAAACCGTGGAAAACCTGGTCAAAAGACGGCAAGACACAGCCGCAGGTTTCCAGCGAAAAGGCGGCGCGCAACCCTAGCAAGTCCAGTCTAGAGCGAGGTCCTAGCCCGAAGGCCGGACTATACATATAGATTTACAACTCTACAGAGCTTGTGCTCAAGACGCCACGGTCACCATCATCGACGCTGGCCAATGTCTAGGATGACATACGGAGACCACCTAGCCAGACGATGCCACCTTACCACTTTCGGCTGGGAAGCTCCGGAGTACCACCGCCGTACCGAGATCAGGAGAACGAAGTATCGAGCTCTCGGGGCTCAAGATCACTCCCGCTGCCTCGAGGCCGGGATGGAAGTCCTCGGGGCCTGTCACTCCCTAAACACTAACCGCTACCACCTAGTAAGTATGGCATCATCCAAGTAGATGGGGCAATCCGCGAACCCGCCCATACGTAAGGCGTGAGGTGAGCACCAATTCCCTAGATTTCCGGGTCCTCGAAGATACAAGTCCTTTGGTAGGACGGGCAAGACATCTTCACACTCCCTTCCCGGCCTTCATCCCATCACAAGAGTCAGCACCGGGTCTCTAGATCCGCATTACGCTACCCGCCCGGGTAGGATAGAAATGGGGATGCCCGTAAGTATCCCCGGCAAGACCGGCCTCCGTGACTCGTCGTAGATCCTTCCTAGTCGACTCGACCCTCACCACCACACACCCAAGCCATACACAGAATCTCACTCCCCGATGGCACAAATCACCGGGCACCGAAGTCGCCTGGGTCACCATACTCAACGCCCGGCTCATATATTCCGGTTCATAAATATACACGTAAGTGAGGTATAGCCATGAAGTGGCGGTGCAAGCAAGCAGGTGGAAATATATAAGTGCGAGCGTAAAGCTAGGTAATTGTGGTGGATGGGTTTTAAGCATGGCATTTAGGGCTCAGGCAAAAGCATGCATCAAATGCTAGCAAAGGAATAAAGTAAAAGCGCTAGCATAACTATTTGTAATGTCTAAATAGGATTCTCTAAGTAAAGTCTTTGCCATGACACTGCGTTGTCGAGGAAGTAGTGGTACTAGCTTCATCCGTGGGCGTAGTCATACACCATGGTCTCCTCCTGGGGCATCTCCACTCCATGGTCCTGTTGCCCTCCTTGCTCTCTTCCTCCATCGAGCTCCGGTCCAACGCTAACCTCGAAGCAACTATTTCGCAAGACTACACGCGACAAGAGAGCACTCAATCAATAAAGAGGCGGCAGGACTCAAAAGGACTATGACACCGAAGGAACACTAAAGAGAACGGTGAGCCCTCTCGGCGTATATCCGATCCTTGGACTAAAGAACAAGAGTGGTTGTTTGCTAAGTATGAGCTCAAGTCCTAGCCTAGCTCGTACTTCACGGGTCGATCGTGTCGACCTGTACGGCCTCAGATAAATGGCGTAGACCCTAGCTCATCCAGAGCAAACACCACTACACACCACTTCCGATCCAGACGTCATTAGACTAACGAGAACTGAAAGGAGTGGCTAAGCAGTTCCGATCTCCCCTAATCCGAACGCCATTATAATTGACGAGAATTAAGAGAGGGTGGAACGGGGAAGAGAAGAGAAGGAGCGACACGCAAGAAAACGAGTGCTTAACCCACTTACGTGGGTACCAAGACCAAGGTGCTTGAATTGCACTAAGGGGGTCTATTAGGTACAAGCATGCAAGTATTTAAGCATGAAAGAATCAAAAGAAGGCAAGAAGATCGGGGACAAAACTCGCCGAGAAAGAAGGTAGAACCCAATGGCCATGGCGAGGCCACGAAGCTTCACATAAGGAAGTTGGCACTGCCGTGTTATTTAAGGTGGGCTCCTAGTTCGTATCCCACTAAACTAAGTCATGGAGGTCTCGACATGTGCGGGTAAGATCCGCGTCGATATTGACATCAACATCGAGCCCACAATGACCAAGTCCGAGGGACAAGAATAGGAGCTAACACTCGTAGCTCGGCGAGGACAACTTAAAGAGCCAAAAACACCACAAGAACTAAGCTAACACTAAAGGACCGAGGAGTAACACATTTTCCATTGCGACAAGGAAGAAGAATAGCGCAAAGGCATGATTAAGAATATATATATGAATGAATTATATCTATGCGAGAGAGAGAGTGTGAATGGCAAGTGCAAGATATCATGGGCAAATGCACTTGTGCATTTGTCGATGGCGTGGAGCTTGATTTTTGAAAAAATATGGGGTATTTGGTTTCATATTTTTCGAGGTCATATGAATTTTCTATGAATTTCCAAAGGTGGAACTCATATTAGAAAAAAACAAAAGAGAGGGAATAATCGGAGGTCGACACTTGGCGCGCGCCGATTGGTCGGGCTGCGGGCGGTTCTCAATGACAAGTGGGTCCAGAGGTGACGTTATGCTGACGTCACTAATGACGCGTTAATTTGGGCGGCGGGTCCGTAGATCGACATGTGGGGTCCAATGAGTCCGGTCAATGACGGTGGGCGGTCAAGCGGTTGACCGATCCAGCGGTCAATGACAACACCCTGGCCCAATCCGGGTTATGATGGGCGGGCGGGGGCTGGATATGGGACGCCCCACGTGGCTCTGTTGGGCGCTTAGCCGGCTTGGTTCACGAGCCGGGCGCACCATGGGCGGCCTTACCGGTGGACTCGCGGTTTGAGGTCCATAGACCACCGCTGGTCCAGCGGTGGAACTTCGTCCACCCTCCCTTCTCTCCCTCTAGGCTCTCACCGCGAGGGCCGAGGGGGTCTATGGTTCCGCGCGCCTCTTCCCCTTTCCCTCTCTGCTCGCGGCTGCGTTTGCTTTGCCGGGGTGAGCTCGGCCAATCCGACGACGGCGGCCCGGTTGGGCAAAGGCTCCTCCGGTAGGGTTGGATGGCGGCACGGCGCTCGCGTGGCGACGTGCACAACACGCGGTCGCAAAGGGGTGGCGAGGCGGTCGCAGCGGTTGGGGCTCCAAGCTGCCCTCTTTTCGAATAAGCATCATTGGGTCTCGGCGAGTCTAGCGGTGGCAGATCCGGCTCGACTGGCGGCGCTAGGGGCGGCTCGGCGCGACGGGCCGGCGGATGGCGGCTCCAGCGGCGCGGCGGTGCAGGCCTTCTGGGCAATCTGGAGCACCCAAGGCGCTCGCTTTACTTTAATTAACGCGGCTGTGAACCAAAGAGCTCACCCGATGACCAAAGGCCACGGGCGGTGCCCGACTTCTTGCGCGACGGCGCGGGGCGGCGCCTCCGGCCGCACTCGCAACGTGGCACTCGGCCAACGCGGCCCTCCATTACGGCAATGGCGGCGGCTACGCGCAGCGCGGCTCGACGGACCTCGACACCTAAGCCTCACGCTGCGTGGCTGCCGGAGGTGTCAGAGGTGACCGTGCCATGGCGGCGGCAGGGCGTAGCTCCGGTGAGATCCAGCCCGCGGCCGAACCGGGTTCGAGCCGAGGGCCATCCTCCAATCGCCTATATGGCGGTGTTCACAGGTCCAAGGCGGAGCTCACGGCTCGTGAGCCCCCGGCGAGGCGGCCGGAGATAGCGGGAACGCCGACGATGCGGCGGGTGCCCCAGAGCGACCGCGCCGGGTAAGGTCCTCGCGGCTCGACGCACTAAGGCGCCCGAGGGCCTCAAGGTGAGTACTTTAGGGGGTTCTAGGGTGGGCGAGAGCATTGGTGGCGGTCCGGCGTATGGTCTCGGGCCGGCGTGGGCTAAACGCGGTGGCGGTGGCCGTGGCAGCAAAGGATCGGGTCGCCGCGTTTCGGGCGCTGGGTGCCCGCAAGGTCGGCTTGGCTTGCGCGCGGCAGCGGCATGCGGGTGGGGTGTCCAGGGTAAGAAGGTTCTTGGCCCCTGGCGCCCCAAGTGTAGGAACGCTGGCGCGGCTTGCTACGATGCGTAGCTACAGAAGGATGGCGGCTCACCGTGGGGTTTGGCGCGGCGGGCTCACCTGCGGGCACCGTAGTGGTGCAGCACGGCGTCGAGCTCGCAGCATGCCTTCCCATCCTCCAGCTCACGGTACACAGCTCCTTGGCGGCGTGGTTCGGCTTTAGTGCCTCCGGCTCTGGCGAGTCCTCCTCGACGATTGCACGGCTACTTCGCCCGACGCCCCCGTCTTCTCTCCTTCTTGGCCAGGGGAGCGCGGCCGCAGACAACGTCGGGGTGCGGGTTGCCTCGACTCGCGGCAGGTTGTCCACGCACCGGCGAGTTTCGCCGCCAAAGATCGGCGGGCGGGGGGTGGCTCCTCCCCGCCCCACTCCTCCTCCTCTCCTTCCTTCCCCTTTCTTCCTTCTTGGCTAGGTGGGCATGATGCGGGTGGCAAAACCGCCACCGAATGGCGGCGGGGGCATTTGGGAAGCCCTAGAGCTCCCTGCCGCCCTTTTATAGCCCGGCCATGGTCATGGAGGACCGATGGACGGTGGGTGGCGAAAAGGGGCGATCGGACGGTGATTCGGGGCTCCGGCACTAGGGTTCTAGGGTCCGCGGGGTGCTCGCGGACACTTTCGGTGCCCTCCAATTTCGACGCCGGGGCTGGCCAAAGTGGAGGAGCGGCGCGACTGGCGCGCTGGCCATGGCGGTGGCGTCATGGCGCCGCGGCCACGGCGTCCAGCCCGGTGCCATCCGTAAAGGTAAGTCGCGCCCGGGGGCGGGCGGGCATCCGGCGGCGGGGTGTTGACGGTAACCAACTACATATTTTAAACGTCAACATTCTACCAAAAGGGAAGTAAAACTATAGCTTACCATGCTCATATACCTTTACTACTAATATATTTCCACTTGTAGTGTCCAAATTATTATTTTGCAGATATTATATAAATACAAGTGGAAAACCGACCAAAATACGCGAACCTCGAAAGCGTAAACTAGAAGATCACAAGCCCAAGGGTGGAAATGGACCAAAATGACCAAACTGGATCGGGCCAAGCCCATGACACAACTTTTTCAGACCGAGTAACACCGCCCCGCCAGGCCCCGGGCCGAACCTGGCCCGGGGAGGGTGCGCCAAGCACCTGGGTGCGCCCGCACCCACCAGAAGGCGGTTCGGGCCCAAACTTGGCATGGCGGTTCATTAACTGCCAAGGAGGGCGGTGCGCTGGTGGGTTGGCCGATTCAGTGTACCTGGACGCGTTGGCAAGGTCGGTTTGGTGTCTTTTAGCACTTAGGTCCCTCCCCCCTCTTGTATAAGTAGCTCCCTTCTCCTCCTTCTTCCACACACACCACAAGGAGTTCACCTACTAGCACACTACCTCTCTCTCTACCACCACCACCTCTCTCTCTCTCTCTCTCTTCTTCTTCTTCTTACTTGGTTAGTACTTGGAGTAGAAGAGCTACAAGGAGGGCTTGTCTCCTAGAAGAAAGAGCTTTGGTAATATAATCTCTCAATGGAGCATTCTTCTATTTGCAAGTCCTTATTCTTTGTTCTTGGCCTAACTTATGAATTAGAGTATAGTCTTGATCATGTTCTTGAGTTGGTATATGAACTAGCATATAGTTGTTATATCATAATCTTGACATGTTCATATTTGTTCTTCATCGATCATCATATGCCTAACATGATTAGAGGTGGGGTAACGGTTCGTTGTTCCTTCGGGTTTGCTCTTGTCCTAGTCCGTCCATTCATAGAGTGGGGATCCTGGGGGGACAAGAGTAGTGCTCTAATATGCGGGCATGGTGCCCGGGTATTACGACACCTGTGGATATGACGGCGTGCCACGGTCGAGGGGGTAGGCGGCTGGGTTGTGACAGCCTTGACCGTCACTTGAAATCGCCCCGTTAAATGCGTACGACTGTGTAGGAGTTCGTAAATGCTTCCCATTGGGCCGGATGGTATCCGGGGAGTCTCCCTGTTATCCTAGACCTAACAATTCTTATATCGTGTTGCATATGATCCTAACTATTCATTTGTATGGCCATGACTAGATACATTAGACTACTCCATTAGGTTATTCATTTATTCTTTATCTATTTTCTTTATCCTTTCAAGGTGGATTCCTATGTGTGTGTCACACTATCCATGAACCGTTTACACTTACCCCTGTTATGAACAAGTTGGTTTTGAGCGTACACATTATTCATCATTCAAATGCCATGCTAGCTTCTTATGCAAAGGCTTCCTTTGGGAAAATATAAATAACGATACCCTGAATACTTTCAGGTAAAATGCTACAATGATAGATCCGTGCGCTTGCGGATGAAACATCTATTATGGCAAGATCTATCCCGTTGATGTTCCGGTCCGATGACCGACCACGGTGGTTTCACTTTCGGGGATGGCAACGGCACATTTCGAAAGTGTCGTCATTAGGGATGGGTTCTAAACCTGTTTCTATTTGATTGCGCTTAAGAAATGCAACAAGCATTTTCGGCACCACTGCCGGGGAAGGCATTGTCATAAGAAATCACTAGCTGGCTATGAATATGAAAATGTATGCGTAATGGCCACTTGATCATACAGGCTAATCTTTTATGTTTTCTCCGTTGTGGATGAAAACAGGATAGTGTATGTCAGGTTTCCAACTGCCAGAAAACTACATCGAGAATCTAGAGGCACTCCTAAGGAAGAACAGGTCTCGTACCTCTTCTTCTTGGCCGAACCCCGACGGTGAGACCGACATCCCTACACCAACCGTACCGCAAGCTATGGCTCAAAAGTCGCTCCGTGATTTCTTCGTTTCATTGCCGCCAACATTCCCACCGGGCCGGTGGTCAATGTGGCGGACAAGAACTTCGAAGCCGCGCGACTGGCCGATTATTTGGTGCAGGCCGGTCCCATTCTGCGGATCGCCTAGCGAGGACGCCAACGCTCATCTCCAACACTTCCTTGAGTCGCATGCGACACTATTGTCATCAGGGACGCCGAGCCCGACGTTATCAGGCCGCTTGTTCCCCTTTCTCCCTCGTGAGGAAGGCAAAAATGTGGTTCTACAAGGACAAGGAAGTCGGGTCAATACGTGGACCAAATGCTCCACGGTGTTCTGGCTAAGTTCTTCCCCATGGGCAAAACCAATGCCCTAAGGGAAGAATTGCCAATTTCCAACAGACGTCGATGGAACCCATTCCGGAGGCGTGGGAAAGGCTGCAAGAATACATTCAAGCATGCCCGCACCACGGGATGGAGAATTGGCTGGTGCTCCAAAACTTCTATAATGGTCTCACGGCCATATCGAAGGGGCACCTCGACGCCGCTGCTGGTGGCGCATTTCTATCGCCACCATCGATCGGGCAACAGCCCCGATCGACAAGATGGTGGCAAATCAAAGCGGGGGGGAGGACAGAACCCCGGCTAAAACACAAAAAGGCATGCACACCCTGAAGGAGGCGGATATGCTTGCCGCAAAAATAGATGTATTGCTGAAGAAGTTGGAAGAGCGCTCCCCCAACACTGATATCCAACAGCGCCTTTACGCCCCGCAGATGCTCACGTGACCTGTGAGACATGTGGTGAGGTTGGTCACTCGGGGGATAATTGCCCCGAGACCCGTGAAGAAGCTACATTCATCAACAACAGCAGCAGGTATCGCCAACCCGGCAAAGTTTTTGGAACAACCGCCCAAAGCCACCATTCCAAGGTAACGGGCTATAATTCCAATTATAACCCGGTCAACCATCATTGAAGGACGGTATTGGGCCAAGCCAAGATCAACGAAAATCTGACCAAAAAGATGAGCCAAATAGATAAGATTCTTGAAGGAGTAAACAACAAGCTAGAAGGGTTGACATCAGCTGTGAAGAACCAATTTCGCCTTCAATAAGAAGCTAGAAACATACCTGGCCGAGATTGCCGCTAAAGTACCGGTTAACGACTCGAGCAGATCCCGTGGCAACCCGAGACCCCACACGAGTCGGTTAACATGATATCTCCGAGGCTCGGCCAACCCAAGGAGCTTGAGAAGATCCTTGTGAGCTCGCCGTTTATTACCAAGAAGGGCGACCTCGACGCGTCCACTTATCCAAGCGCTATTGGCCCCCACATCTTCGTCAACGCATTTTTGCGACTTAGGGGCCAGTATCAATGTGATGTCCAAGGCCACCTTCAATGTAATCCATGGAGGTACCCTCACACCTACCAACTTTGTCCTCCAAATGGCGCACCAAACAACACGGCGACCCGAGGGAATACTCGAAGACATGCTCATCAAGGTACAAACGGAGTACATCCCTGCAGACTTTGTGGTCCTGGATATGGGCCCGACAGAGGATGTGTCTCTCCTCCTGGGGAGGCCATTCCTCTATACGGCCAAAGCCGATATGTTACGTATGGGGAAGGGCTTCATCATACTCCATGTCGAGAGTAAGGCGGTGAAGTGCCCATTCATTAGTACAATAAACGATGCACCCGTAAGAAATCATCAAAAGACTAGTGTGGTGCATCGAAGGATCTCGACTCGGAGACCCGGAAAGCGTATGCTTATCGCCAAGAAATGGGGGAGAGTCAGCGGCCGACTATAAATAGCTTGCCCGCCTTCGCCAAGGTAAATTGGCATTTGAAAAAAAAAATTTCAAAGCAAAATATTTTATTTGAAAAAAAAGAAGTATTCATTTTATTATTTCTGAAAATAAACAAAAAAATAGTTATTTACAAAAATATATATATAATTATTTTTGAAAATAAAATAATAAATTTTATAAATAAAATAAATGATTTCATGAAAAACAAGAAAAAGATTTTCTGAATAAAAGATATATATAAAAATATTTTCAAAATAATTTTTCTATTTTGAAAATAAAAGTATTTTTGAAAATTTTGGAGAAAATCAAAAAAGGGAGAAAAAAACCGACGGCGCAAGCAAACAATCGGTCACGACGTGACCGTTTAATACGCCACACCAAAGCCCAACGGCCGGCACGTCGGGTAGGGTGCGCTACAAGACCCCGTGGTGCGCCCACACCCATCTTGGCGCCGCCGGGCCCCACCTTGGCCAACGGGCTCCTAGCCGTTGTAAGCGAGATGCCCCGCCGTTTGCTCGGCTATTTATAGCTCGAGCCGGTGTGAGAGCTCACCCCTCTCATTTTCACTCTTTCTCACTCTCTCCCACTTGCTCTACACTCCATTTTTCTCCACCAAAAAACATTGTGTCAAGCAAGATCACGGTGTGGAAGTTCATACTTTCAACTAACCCTTGCACACCCGAGGTCCTTGCTCAAGCGTTTTGCAGTAGCCATGAAGAGAGTCAAAGGAGCTCTTAGCGGGTTGAGGCGGTCATCAAGGCAAAGCTCATGACGCACAAGCACGAGCTCTGCCCTCAACTTCGATGACATAGAAGGCTTCCCCATGCAAGAAGAAGCCGCACCCGTCGGGGGAGGAAGAAGCTCAAGCTCCCCCCGACGATCGATGAGGCCGATGCCCCGTACCTCGACATTCGCAGAGATCGGAGATGCAAGCATATCTCCTACTCAAGGCCGTGTGTTCCAACACACGCGGGAATCGACCCCGACCTCCTCGAACAAACAGGTATGGATGTTGAATTTCCTATCCTTTGGAAAGCGGTTGGGTGGCAGGATTTTCCCCCTCTTGAGGAGGCAGGTTCTCGCCTCCTGACAATCCAGTTTTTATGCACACTAGTAGAGGACAAGCTAGGAATTTCTTTCCGCCTCTTTGGTAGACCTTATCATGTTAAGTGGGTGGAACTAGCTAGTCACTGGGGCTTCAGTTATAGATGTGCACTAGACTTGGATAATGCTATCCCCGGCTTCATCAGGCATCAGTTTTGGGAGGAGATATCCGGTGCTCACGAGACCGGTATCTTCAAGCCTCGACACACGCAGATCCAGCACCCATCACTTAGATTTATCCATCGCTGGATGTCGTTGTCTTTGTTCCCTAGGCACGGGGTTAGGTGGGTGAATGAGCCTGAGCTCAAGCTACTCTATGCCATTGTCCACAAGGTGAAAGTAGCTCCAGTGGTAGAGATGTGCAGGAACTTGTTTCACGTCATCACTAAACCTGTAGTTCCAGTTACCTGCACATCGCTTATCACACGTCTCGCTTCTGCGATTGGAGCTTTGGACAATGAGTAGGTAGAGTACATAGATACACCCCGTGACTATTGGATCGGCCGCTGCCCAGCCTTGCTCGAGGGCATTTGCTAAAATCTTTACCTACGGGCGAGGTTGCTTTCACTTTTCTCGCTATACAACTGTAATCCGGTTACCTAACCCGACTTGCAGCTGTATAACAGCCACCACCGACCTTTGAGCTCGAGACTGCTGATAGTTTGCGCAGGAAGGAGACCCCTAGCAGCACCACGTGCAGTGGCAGGAGGACAGAGGCTGGACCAAGCTCACATGCAGCATTCTTCACGCCACCACCCTATCCCCGTGCCGATGCCTCGGGCTACGCGGGGCCCTACCCCATGGGGACCCCTGTGGGTTATGCCCGGCTATGATCCTAGGTGGGAGCCACCGCCTCAGGCACCTGCAGCATCAGAGTGGCCTGAAGGAGATGATGCAGCATGGAGAGCCAACAGGGCTGACTTTGATAGCAGCTCAGATGATATGCCTCCAACAAATTCCGGCCCGGACCATCAACATATGGGTTGGAGGCTATCAACGCTCACCGCAAAGACTTAGACGTCCGCACTAGGAACATTGAGCACACGCTCAATACCCATGTGCACAACACCGTGCAAAGGCGTGCAGTAACTTTGAGCAAAGCAACACCGGTAGAGATGGGACCGTTGGAGTCCAACATGGCTGCTCGCAACACACGCGAGGAAGCATTCGAGGCACCAAGGCTTCTACCCGATCAAGAGGCCTCAGATAGCTTGGGGGAGGACCCCACAGGTATCATTGCATTGCATATTTACTTTCAACAAGATTTATTTTATTTTAGCATATTTAAATTCCAGCAACCATGCATTCAAAAAAAAAATTCCAAAAATCGAATAAGTAGCTCTTCTATGTGCTTTCACGTTTATACATATGGGCTATGGCAAAGTTTAGTTTTAGTCCCTTGTTGAAATGATGAATAGTTGCTCTGTCTTATGTTTTGCCTCGTGCCTAGTTTATAACTTAAATTTTTCTCTAGTTTGGGTTTAGTGGCTAAAGTTTAAATTCACCTTGAAAAGCCTGATTCATGTGGGTAGCATAAAGCAATATCCGATCAAAGTAGTTGCCTGTTATGATATGGTGAAATGAACTTGCTTTGACATTGTTCTTAGAATGACTTGAGATCCGAGTTTTCTTTCAAAAATCAAAATTCAAAAGTTCCTCAATGATATGCACAATCCCACCGAGCCATATGACATGTTCTTATCATATAAAACCTTAGTCATATGCTACTTGCTTTCATGGTGAGCCTTTTTCAAAAAGCCGTAACCTATGTTGAGATTCTTTTCATATGCCCATGATCAAGATTCATGCGCACCCGTAAATAAACGCCGACTCTCACACCGAGAGTTGCGCACAACATGCACCATTCCATCTGTTGACACCTGTTATAGCATAATATTATTAGTCAATTAAACATGAAATAAGGGCTTAAGATGAATAACAACATAAGTCCAGGGGTCTAACTAACATATTTCCACGAGTTTTTGGTATTCCATGACTTTGCGGGGACTGATCGCATATAAAAGCGAGATAAGAACGGTGAGAAACCTAAGAGTTTACATCCCATACGATGACAAGACTTAACCGTGAAGTAACTCAACCCAAAATGTGGACTAAAACACTCTAGAAGATAGAAGACACCGGGAGGAAGGAGATCACGTTGTGATCTTGACCCTGGCGATCGCCCAGATCATCCACGGCGACCGCCGGTGGGTCCCACCAATCGGCCTCGATTTATATGTCGGTTTACCATCGATATTGAGGTTGTATCTACACCGATTATTGAAGGTCGGTTTGATCCAAGGGTCCCTATCCATCGCCGAGGGCTATATAAGAAGACCACGACCCCCAGGGTTAAATGCTAATTCATTATCAAGTCATTATCAATTCAGACCAATTCAGGTTCTACTCAAGTCCAACCAAGTCTAGATCTTAAGCCCTAGTTCATCATATTAGAAGTAGTTAGCTACATAGTTAGCTCTAGAGGGAAGTCAAGCTTGTCTTGGATTCCCGATAGTCAAGAAGTAGCGGAGCAGTAGTTTCTCGTGGCTTCTCTCTTATATCCAAACGTAAGTATATTTGTTGGAATACAATTGCTATGACTTTGTTCTACATAATGATTATATTCTTAGTGATATGTATCCATGCATGCTATAGTTATATATCTAGATTAGTGAGTTTGTCTTATATTTTATGCATGGAATCGTATAGCATCCACTTAGATGATCACTTAGTGGGTGATAAGCAATGTGTAAATGTGGTGTTTATACAATGTTTATCCGCGATTGCACCCTACATTCGGGGACGTGTGGTAGATCGCGGGGAGTGATGATCTGTTGAGTCCTTTGGAGTCCACCCTCCCGAATGATAGGCCAAGTTGAGCCATAATTACAGTGATGATCAAGTTTCATCCTTGATTGTCATTGGTAATGCTTACCATGTGTAGATGTATTGCAACCTTGCCATGATAGCTAGATGTAATTGCACTAATTGTAGTATTCATTGACATATGATTAGGAGTATCTTAGGAATATTCTTTCTATTCTTTTTCTATATCATGTTAATAGCTCATATGATACTAGTGGCATACTATGATCTTAGACTTGGGTAGTTATCATTTATTATTCATCTTTATCTTGTGACTTATCTGTTATGAGTATTGTTAGATGCATATGGCTACTCTGCATTATACAACCGCAAGTGGATCTCAAGTAAATCATAAACTAAATCATTAGACACCTCTATCTCTTACTTTCCATAGACTTCCCCTTCCCCGTGGTAAAATATAAATACGATACCCGGATAGACTCCCGGTGAAGTGCTACAATGGTATTTACGTGCGGCGCTTGCGGATATCAAGTTCATCTTTTATCAAGGCCTTTTCAAGAATACCATACCCGCATTTCTTAGAGCGTTATTGCTAGGGTGACAAACTAGTATGTAGGTAATGCCTAGAAATGAGTGGTATACCTTGGGTACATGTCCTTAGTGAGATTAACTCCACTATGGATAATGATACCGAGATTACACCCCACAACTAACACCGCCTAACTTCGCCTTTATTGGATCGTGAGATTAACTCCACATCCAAGCTGACAAGTTATGATAGATACCATCTATATATTTCTTTCGCCTTCCTAATTTGGATCGTGTTAGAAATATCAACAAGCATTTCTGGCGCCGTTGCCGGGGAAGGGTGCTAGTCAAAACCTAAACAGTGTTTTCCCAATCACATAAGTTATCATGGTGCCGTTTCTAACTTCCCTAGTTTTGAAAGGTGCTAGCCAAAAACTTAATCACACATACATGGAATTAAGAGAGATCACTTGCATCACATAATGCATTGAGAACCTATTATCACATACTCAAATAGGTTCAACCCTGTTGTCTATTTGTTTTTGATCTTATGCAGGGTAAATATATGTATGAATTGGAACAACCGCCCGCATAATTACATAGACGATCCTGAAGCATTAATCAAAAGGCCAGAGCTAAACTCAGACAAACACCAGCACAACCATCAAGACCTTCTGATTCATCAATACCTTCTGATTCGGACGTTGATCAAGTCAGGCGAAGCCTATCACCTGAATTTGAGGCTATGGCTACCAAGACACTTCGTGAGTTCTTAGCTCCTACCACGAACAACATTCTCACTAGTCCGAAGGTAGAGGTTGGAGACAATGGTTTCGAACTCAAGCCTGGACTCATCAACATGGTGCAAGCTAGCCAATTCTGTGGAAAGGCACATGAAGACGCGAGTGCTCATCTCCAACATTTTCTGGAGATCTGTAGTACTTTCACCATGAAGGACGTATCCAGAGACTCCATATTGCTACGTCTCTTCCCATTCTCACTCTTGGGGAAGGCAAAGCAATGGTTCTACGCTACAAAGGAAAAGAATACAACTTGGGATTTATGTTCCACAGTCTTTCTCGCCAAGTTCTTCCCTATAGGCAAGACAAATGCCTTAAGAGGGAAGATATCAAATTTCCAACAGCAACATGATGAATCTGTCCCGGAAGCGTGGGAACGTTTCCAAGAATACATTTCAGAATATCCACATCATGGGATGGAGAAGTAGCTGCTCATGCAAACTTTCTACCACGGGCTAGTTCCTAGTGCTTGTGAGACGATGGATCTTTGCAAACAGAGTTGCTTTCTTATCACTTACATTAACTCATGCTACAGAGCTTGTGGAGAAGATGGCTTCCAACCAAGGTTGGAGTGAAGAGCGTCAACCCCGCAAGAGAGGAATGCACCAGCTGAAAGAGGTAGATATGCTATCTGCCAAGATGGACTTAATCATGAAGAAGCTCGAGGATAGAGTTCCTCAACCCAAGGAGGTCATGCAAATTCAAGATTCCCGCATAACATGTGAAGAATGTGGAAACACAGGTCACACTGGCACGAATTGCCCAGAGATTGTGGAGGACATCAACTTCATCAATAACAACAACAATAACTACCGTCCTCAACAGAATCAAGGTTGGAACCAACAGAGGCCCAACTACCAAGGCAACTACCAAGGTAATAATCAAGGTAATAATTTTAATAATTACAATCAACCTTCTTTGAGAGACCTAGTTCTTTGCCAAGGTAAAGCTATGGAGAATCTATCTAGAAAGATAGCTTCCAATGATAAAGCTCTAGAACTTATCAACACTAGAATGGAAAGTTTTTCTTCAAGAATTAAAAATCAGCATAGCTTTAATAAGATGATAGAATCTCAGATTTCTCAGCTTGCAACTTCTGTTCCACTAACCACACGGGTAAGATTCGGGCCGGTAGGAAGAATTAGAATCTGCAAATCTTATCGACATCTTTAATACAGGTCACTACTATAGAGAGACCTCAGGAAGCAACTGGTTGGATGACTCTATGCCACCCAAGAAGGAAGATCCAGGAAGGCCAGTCATTACTATCCAGATAGGACCGCACACCTTTGACAATGCTCTATGTGACTTCGGCTCAAGCGTGAACATCATGCCTAAGGTAATATATGAAAAGATTCATGGTGAACCACTTTTGTATACAACCATGTGCTTGCAGCTGGTAGATCAGTCACTCTGCTACCCCAAGGGGATACTTGAAGACATGTGTGTGGGAATTAGAGGCTCTTATGTACCAGCAGACTTAACAGTCATGGAAACAGGAGGAAGCGAACGATCAACGATCATACTTGGTCGACCATTCCTGAGCTCAGCTAAAGCTATCATCTACACCGACAGTGCGAAGATTTGTTTCAACATCAGAGGGAGAAAGGAGAAGTTCAACTTCAAGAACATGACACATACCTCTCCTGCTCACCCACAATGGTCTTACTCATACCTACCAGAACCAAAGATCGAGACCTTCAACAAGAACAGAAGGAAGAACCAGAATAGATACAAGAAGGCGCAGCCTACAAAGGTAATGGTAGTTAACAAGGTAAGTTCTGAAAATGACCATCTACTTCCATCACCTATGCTTCGCAAGCAAGAAGATCGAGGTACTCCTACCATCGCATGTTCTATTAATTATTTAACCTTCGATAATACATTTTTGTGATACGGGTTCGTATTAACTCAATGGCAAAGGTAACATATGAATTATTATTTGAAAATTGCCCTTGCAACCAACATTTGTGCGATTCTTGAGATGGCGCACCAATCATGAGGGTTCTAGAAGGAATTGCTAAAGACGCGTACACTAAAAAATCATGGACCACTATGTCCTCACCGACTTTATAGTCATGGACATGGGGAAAGATGAACATCCTCCAATAGTGCTTGGGAGACCGTTCCTCAACACTACACGCGCCATCATTAATATCCATACAGAGAGATACACTTCCAGTTCCCTACGTAAAAGGTACGTGTGTGCTTTAATAGCTATAATAATTATGAGAAACCCTAAAAAGCAGTGTCACTGTCGCGCCAAAGGAGGCAAAGTGGATTAAAGACTCAGAGATGAGAAGGTAAGTGAAGAGGTTAAAACCTCTACACCCGAACCATCCATAGAGAAGGAAGAATCAACCACTCTAGAGAAAAGTCCACCCGGCTAAGCTAAAGTGGAGGAAGAAGAAGACATCTCCCGAACACATCAAGAAGAGACAATAGAATCATGGTGCCACCGACAGTGACAACCGATATACCATGGGAGTAAAGAGCGTAACTAGAAGTCCCGTTCGAGGACTCTAAATGTCGAATCCTCACCGAAAAGGTAACTCGGTAGTTATCCATATTTAAAATTCCTAGCATTGCATATTTATCTTTTTCATATCATATTTATTTTTAGCATCTTATATCTGTATTTAAAAACAAAAAAATATTTTGAGCTTTGTTTTGTGAAAAACCTTAAAGCCCCATGCTAATATCCCTCGAGGCTTAAACACCTCTAGGCTATCTGCTGTGGTGGCATAAAAATAAAATAAAATAAAGATGCATAAGTACTTTATCTTTTCTTGCATATAAAAATGAAAATCCAAAAATATATCTCAGGCAACTTAAAGCAATGTGGCTAACCCCTAATGCTTAATCAAGTTCCACTAGCTTTGTTGTCTATTTAAGTTCAAGCAGATTTTGAAAGGAGGAGAGACATGATAGGCGCCATCATTGTCGCCATCCACCTCAACTTCTACATCATCATTAACGACTACACTTCAATCCAAATTTTGGGGAGTGCACCCCAGATTATCCCGATAAGTATCTCTATCTATATTATAGTATTACTATTATTAGTTAAATATTTAGTTTGCTATAGAGTTTGCTAAGAGTCTAGTTTTATAAAGTCTAGTAGTTTAAGGAGTCTTTTTATTAGAGTGTGAATAAAATAATCAAGAGAGAGTGTACACCCGATTTGCTTTGCTCAACTAAAATAAACCCCAAAATCTGCCACATGGAGATGATGAATAGTTGCTCCGCCGTAATACTTTTCTAGTACCTAGCTTTCAAGCTTAATTTCTCTTGAGCTCCAATTGCAAAATTGCTTTGACTTGAGATTTGCTCTAAACCTGAATCCTCGTAGGTTGCAAACCGCTTGCTCTAAAGTCTAGGTAATTGACGGATATGATATATGATAGTCCGATTTGCTATTTGATCTTCTTGTTAACACCAAAATTTGGTAGAGCCTGGATGACTGATAGACCGGTCGCGATCATTCGGTAAGAGATCATTCGGCTAGCAAGAAGGACTCTGATCTTTGCGGGCATTTGGGAGCCCACGTTATTCGGCTAAGGAGCTTCGAGTCCAGAAGGAGCCGAGAGCGTGAGATGGTTCAAACAAGCATGGAGCATCAAGAGGAATATCCGAGGACGAGGGCCCACACCACGCGCGATTCCCACGACTCGAGAAGACTTGGAGGACAATGTATCTTAGCTAGATATTTTAGTTATTATTATTCATAACTAGTTAGGACTCAATAAGCCCGGGGTATAAATATAAGACCCCGGCAATCGTAAAACGATATACCCAAATCAATACAAACAACCCGGCTCCGTGCCTTGGCTCCGCCACCCTTCGAGTCCAGTCGTGTCGCCGATCCATCGCAAGAGGATTCATCGACCCGTCGACCTCTATAAGTACCGGCAACCTTGCACCATGTCTAGTATCGTCAGCGCGATTTAGATTATTGCAAGAAGTCTTGTTCACGCTTAGTATCGTCAAAGTGATTTAAGCTATCGGGGGCAAGAGGGTTCTTTTGTCGATCATGAGCCATCCGGTGGGCTAAGATCCGGCTTAGAGCTAGTTATCGGCTTCATTAGATTTGGCAAGATCTAATGAATTCATTAAGTTACCACGTGTTTGCAATGCTTTACAATTTATTTATTTAATTATGTTTGCACACACTTTTTGCCCAATTTAGATTGAAACGCGTCGGCTTTATCTTATTATAGATCTAGTTGCTTTTAGTACTTTAATTGTTCATCTTATTGCGCTACTAGATTTATCTGTTCATCGTAGCCGAGCTAGATCAATCTAAGTTGTCACGTGTTGTGGGTTCGTATGCGTTTAGATCTTGACAGATTGTGTCATCCGTGGATACTGATCTTTGGGTTACTCTAGAGCTAGTCATCCGGTGGATTAGAGATCAGTTTAATCTGATAGGTTTTTACGCAGGGTAGTTCCTTCTTCATGGACCCCGATTCGGCAAGCTTGCCGAACACGGTTATGCTTCTAAGTTATTACGTGTTGCGGGTTCGTATAACGTTTTTCCACGTAGGGTAGTTCCTTCTTCTTGCGGGTTCGTATAACGTTTTTACGTAGGGTAGTTTTCTTCTTCTTGCGGGTTCATATACGTTTTTACATAGGGTAGTTCCTTCTTCACGTGTCATGAATGTCTATAATGATGTTTATGATTTATATTCTTTCATTTATCATGTTGTCGGTTAATTCAATCTATGCAATAAAGCTTTACGATAGCACATCATGATGATCGACTTTATTTGTTCAAACATGTCTTTCATGATCATTCGCAATTTGTTTCTACATCATATCTTCATGTTTGCTTACCGAATGCATTCATTACTCATCGACATGATAGCTCTCATAGCTATATGTCTTTACATCCGCCTTAGAGCCATACATGAGGAACCTGTCTTGGTCTCACGGGGCATGTTCGAGATCTCACGCTTACCTCCTTGTCAATTAACATGTCAAATTGATGGCACGCCTTCAGATTCAAGACACTTGGGCAGCAGTAAAGCCCGGCTATTCCGCTTGTCGCTGTGGCGCAAGGAGTAGAATTTTTGTGCCTACACACTTTTTGGCACGACAGGTGGGACACGTCAAGATCAAACCACGATGCGACAACGCGTCGACAAGGACAAAGTCATCCAAGTCCGGATGGATGACTTGCCTCCCCGACCTGGAGGCCATGGTGAGAGAAATGTGCTTAGCCTTCTCGCAAAAAGTGCATGTCATGCTTCTCCAAGCAAAAGAGCGGTACAATCATCCGGAAGATGGATCTTCCAAAGATATTGATGCCCGGTGACAAGGGATATGCTCAACAAGTATCCGATGAGGAAGAGGGGGCAGGAAAGGAAGATGAGGAACCAAGTCCTCGAAGAAATCCGTCGGATGGAAGAAATTGTTGCAAATTGCCGTGGGAAGTGCAATGACTAATCACAATACGGCGTTCTTCAACACTTTTTCCACGATATCATGAAGGCTAGCTTTGGACCCGAGTTTGATCAACACTTTGAGGCTCCGGCTTGGTGAGCTTTCGGGGCCAAGATACATACATACGCCTAAGCCACCACCAAAGAAAGGAGTCAGAGGTCGGGAACGGAGGAGAGAACAAGACACCGGAAAAAACCAGAGGGATCCGAGCCAAGACACATGGAAGCGGCGCTCGGTGCACACAGGAATCCTCCAAAGATACAACACCTACTCGATAGCTCCCATGGCGGTGGGTTACGAGAGAAATCCCTTTGGCCCTCGGGTTACACTAGAGTTCATTGACTATTCCACAATTCACGCTATATGCCAAATCCACGGTATAGGGCAACCTGGGACAGTCGAGGACAATCTCATGAACCTCGAATTCAAACATGGATATACTCCCTAACGAGGATGGCCGATATGATGCAGCACCAATTTGGGATCAAGCCCAAGAATCGGCCCTATGTGTATCAATCACCATACCCTGATTGGTACAACAGAGTGGCGCTTCCTTCAAGACTGAAGCCTCCTACCGACTTGACCAAGTTTTCTGGACAGGACGATACTTCTACTACCGAACACATCAGTCGGTACCTGATTCAGTTGGGAGAGCTTGCCAATGATGAAGCATGGAGGATTCGCTTCTTCCCATCATCCCTTACAAGGCCGGCTTTCACATGGTTTGCTACATTGCGGCCAATTCTATTGGAACACGGTCTGATTTGGAGGATAAATTCCATTCATACTTCTACGGCCCGGTTCCAATAAAAAAGAGCTCGTCGACTTGATGGGGTTGACACAGAAGTACAATGAGACACCACAAGAGTTCTTGCGCAGGTTCAGGGAGACAAAGAATTCCTGCTATTCTTTGAACTTGCCAGACCATCAGTTGCCAGCTGTAGCCATTCGGGGAATGCATCCAGCCATCAGGGAAAAGCTGGCCGGCATGGAGTTTGATGACCTAGGACAACTCTTAAGGCGCTTGTCACTTATGGCCAATCAGTTCGAGCATCAAGAAGGATACCCGTTTTTGAAGGGGGGCAACGCGTGTCGTATCATACATACAACCACTTCACGGAAGAGGGGAGAAGATGAAGATGATGGCCGGGAGGATGTAGCGGTGCCGAAGTTTGCTTGGGGCAAGGAACTTTGTCCAGGTCAACGATCTTTGGATGAAGACACTCAAGGGGGCATATGACTTTGACGTTTCCAAGTCGAAAAAGCTCTTTGAGTTCTTGGTCAAGGAGGGACGTATCAAGCTACCGGATAATCATTCTATGAAGCGTCCAGATTGGGTCAAGACTGGCAAATATTGTGGCTTCCATGATATGATCACCCACAACATTACTGACTGCCAAATCTTCAAGCAATAGATTCAGAGAGCTATACTGTGAGCCTCCTCAAGTTCAACAACAACATGAAGGTGGATAAGGAGCCCTTCCCTGCAAATATGGTTGCTTTCGATTCGTGCATGGTTTTTGCCAGTGATCCTAAGGGCAAAGGCCCAATGAAAGTGCTGACTTTCGGAAAGGGCAAAGCAAAGTGGTTGATTAACCCTAGTCGGCGGGTGTCTAGTGTTGAACTCAAAGAAAGCATCGTGTTCGGTTCCCAAATAGCCGAACAGAGAAAGGAGAAACCTCAAACCAAGGGTGACATCTCGTATATTGCTGAACAAGTGGCAAAGACAGCAAGAGAAGCAATATCGTAGAGATCAAAGAGACTTGCCGGGGAATAGCAGAGGTGCGAAGAAGAGATGTACCACCGGGAACAGGAGGAGTACATGAAGGAATGAGAGGAGTCTCATTGGGATTGTCCTTTCTTTAGGCATTGCTAGAATGAAGGCTTGAAGTTGCCTGCTAGGAACAATTGCCCTGAATGCAGTGAGCAATACCACGGGTACAGACAGGCACGAGTCAACTGCCGTCCCATCCAAGAAAGACTGGGGGCACGCTTCCCAAAGGATGATCGGCGCTTAAAAAATAAAGACAGTACACCTCACGTCAGTAAGAGGATTGCAGACCAAGCATGGGCTGATGTAGAGGATTCTGATGATGACATGGACTCTCCTCAAGAGTATGTGTGGCAAAAGGGACAGTGGTGCCCTCCTGGTCTAAGAAAGAGCCAGAAGAGAAGAGTCCAACGTCTCAGGAACAAGGAGCTCAAGGAAGCAACAGCCGAATGCAAATAAGTGTGGCGCCCAAAGAAGAAAACTCAAGAAGCCAGTCATTCGGCAAGAAGAGTATTCGGCAAGTGGGCGTTCGGCAGATGTTAGCATGGTCTTCTACATCCCAATAGAGTTTGCAGCACCTACTAAGCAAGCTACTGATGATCCAGAGGAACAAGATGCTAATTCAGATGAAGAGGCCTATTCTGATTTTGATAACAAAGAGATGATTGATCTCCTAGGACAGTTGGCTCTATCAAGACATGCTGTATTCGACAGGCCTAGGAAGCACAACCATCCGAAGCCTCTTTACGAAGAAGGGATATGTTAATGGAAAACCTCGACTCATATGTTCGTCGATGGGGAGCTGCAATCAACATCATGCTATATACAAACCGAGGAAGCTGGGGATGACCAAGGAGGATTTGCTCAAGGCAGACATTGTGCTCGGGGATTTTCTTTGAAATCCTTCGGATACCCATGGAGCCGTTCACGTTGAGTTGATGATCGGCTCAAAGACTTTGATCACTACCTTCTTTGTGGTCGACATTAAGGGGTCCTACAGCTTATTACTTGGAAGAGATTGGATCCATGCTAATCTGTTGTGTTCCATCCACCATGCATCAAGTCCTCATCGGTGGAACGGTGATGATGTGGAGATAGTACAAGCCGATGATTCGGTAAGCATTGCTGCAACTGAGCCATCATTCTGGGAATATGAAGGCGTGGAATGCTTCTCAGGAAGAGAATGGGAAGAAGGTCCTGTCAGTACTCGCTACAAAGACCAACAGCCGATTGAAATTGTCGGCTCTCATAGTAATTTCTAAGGAAAGATTTCGTGTCGGCTTCTAGAAAATCAGCTATTGCCAAATGTGATTGGCCGACACATGTGAGTTATGTTTTTGGGCAAAGAAGTTTGTTCTATTCATAAGAAATAGCCGATGTGTAAACCATCGCCTTTAGCAGAAAAAATACTCCATGGAATTGGAGACAGCCGGCATAAATATTGTTATGTCGCCTTTAGTGCAAAAAATATATAAAAACATCAATATGGAAAGGGAACCTTTATTCAAGAGCTTCAAAAGTCTCAACTACGGAAACATTGCGAATGCAAGAGTTGTGGGTTCAGATTTGTTCGGCAGAAGCTGTGCATGCCTATAAAAGTTGATGATTCTTTGGAGTTACTTTGTTCGGCAAGGTTTGTTAAGAGAAACATTCAATACAAGCGTGCAATGGGGTAAAGTCACAACCGAATATCGGTTACAAAATATCAAGTTCAGTACTTGGCACCCAAACAGAGAAGTTTCAACAAAAATTACATGTTCGAAAAAGCCTTCATATCGAAAACGATCGAGGCTTGAAGAGAGCTTGCTTCAGATTAAAGCTTTTCGATCATCTTCTTCTAAGATTGCCGAGGTTGGAAACTTTGGCTTTGAATCTTTGATGCTCTTCATGGTTCTTCTTGATTGTGGCCTTAGTTGAACTCAAAGACTACGGAAGACCAGCTATTTTCTTCTTCTTTTCTTCAATTGACTTGGTCAGATCGCCGGTTGTTCTTCAAGCAAGAGTTTCTTCTTTTCTTCACTATCAAATTCAGTCGTAGTTGGTTGAAGCTCTTTTATCGATTTGAACTTGGAGTGCAGTTCAACAAGACTTTTCTTCATGATCTCCATAGCAGCCAGCATGGACGATTTCAAAGTGGAATGCTCATTAGCCAGTTTGACGGCAGCATTATGTTGATCCAGATGGAGGATACGATTCATAGCTGATTTCAAAGAAATTGGGATCTCCCGGTCAAAGGGTTCAGCCAATTCTTTTTATCCTAGTGGCATTCTGAACCAAAACACCTACGTCCCCATCAAGAAGAGACGGGATCTCCTTAAGCCTTGATTGGTTGGCTTCGAGAAAGGTTATCTTTGGGATGTGGCTTCTTCTCCTTGCTCGAGCATGTCCTTGAGGAAGAAAGACATGCTTGGTTCATCCTCACCCTGACAAAGACAGAAAAAATGCGTCAACATAGGCAGGGAAATTCTGTACTTTGAGAACTGTATGTTTGAGGGGAAACAAAAATACCTGTTCTATGCGCTCGTGAATAGGAGGAGATCGGGGAAGCTTCAGTCACATTGGTAGCATGAGGTGACTTGTCATTCTCGGGGACGGCTCTCTTCGGAGGACGAACTCAAGCTTAATAGGAGATGGTTGAGAAGGATTAATCTGATTTCTTGAATGAGCCTCATCATCCCGAGAACAAGCACCAGCCAGAGGATTCTGACTCTTCATGGTTAGAATTGATGGGCTCGGCATGTGGATTTCCCTTCCTCCCTATAGATTGGGTTTTTCGTAAGAATTGGCTCACCTTCAAGGGATTTTGCTATCGATTAGCAATAATTTCGTCTATTCCGGACATGTGGAGAAGGCCGAATAAAACATTTTGATACTTTTGGCCAAGAAAATAAAAGAAAAAGGAAGTGTACAATTACCAATTTTTTCATGAGTCTTTTGAATTTCTGGATTGTCGAAAAAGGAGGAGCATCATCTTGCACTCATGTAGTATTTGAACCGAGCCAATCAGTAGTTGAGAAAAGGATTAAGCAAAAGTAGAAGTCAATCATTGCAGCATACAAGGAATGGCATACCCCGAAACTTGCTTGATTCTTGGAGATCTTTTCTTCTTAGAAGACCGGGGCTACCGACCGGATGAGCGAAGCTTTCCTCTTCTTCATATCCTTCAACTTCTCTTCAAGGAAGACCATATATGTTCTCATGAAAGTCTTCATGGCTAGTCCTTCATCACCTAGAGCTGGGGCGAGGTCCGGCCGGATAATATCGAACTTCTCTTGAAGGAGGGGTTGGCCCAATGTCCTGTCAAAAGAAAAATTAAGTTTAGATGAAGAAAAGGAGCAAGAAAGGAACCGAAAGAAAAGCGGTTACCTCACTATCAGTAGCAAACTCTGGCAAGAGTGCTTGACAAAGAGGATGAATCAACGAGTTGAATATATGACTGTGCAATTCTTCCCACCAAGATTGAAACAAAGGATGTGCAATGTCAATCAAGACAAAAGGATCAGGCCTATATTCCGGTAGATCTTTTCCTAAATTGAAAATTTTTTCAGCTTGCAGATGCTCGGTTACCGTCTCCCTTGGCTTGATGGCTCTAGAAAAGAATAACCTCGGGGGCAATTGACCACACCCCAATTGTCTTGCTGCCATATTTGGGTTGTAAAACTCATAAGTAGGCTTTACCGGCCTTCCATGATGAAATTCAGCAGGCAAGATGCATGGTTTGATAATTGCATTAAAGATCTCTGTTGATGATTGTCACCGCAACCCCAATCATAATTGAATTTGCAAGGGAAAGTGAAATCTTCACACTCCCTGTAAGGAAACCAGAGGATTTCTTCAAAGCCTTTATAGAAGATCTTGAAAAGTTGGCCAATGTTCTTGTTGATGGTAATAGCAGATGCAGCTTCTCCATAAGTCTGACAAGCTTTAGATGTTGCCTCTTCATCCTCGGCATAATTGATTGAAGGGAAGGCCAAGGAGTGCAAATCTACTCTGACCAATTTGTGCATATACTGATTTGCAACCACATCCGAACTAACCACCAAGGACCATTCACGCAGGAAATTCCTTTTTTCTCAAACATTTGGGTGGTAATTTGGTGCAACATATGGTAGGTGGCACCTAGAAGATACTTACCAAGGGCAATTGTCTTGTTGGCTGCCAAGTCTTCAGCCATGACTATGTGATTCAAAGACGGGCTCATTGGACTTGCCACAAAACACAAATCTACATAACCGTAAATTCAGAAAGCTTTGTATTCTTTGTCGGCAGAGCTGGACCATTCTTCATGTAGGACTCAATGTGTTTTCGATCGGGGTCGCAGATTTTGATGGTCTGTTTGGTTCTTGCCATACTTGGTATTTTCAAGGGTGTACCCCTTCGGTGATGTTCAGGCCAGTCATCATGAAAACATCAGCCAAGGTGATAGTCATTGGGCCATGACCAAAGATAAAGGAGTTGGTGGCATTTGACCAAAAGTGAGCTGCCGCCATCAATAAATCTTCATTCTTGGGGTGCTTTGGACAAAGACAACCTGACATTGAGATATGTCTTGAACATCCCGTTCTCGCTTCTAGATTTGGCCGATGAGATTCGTCTGTACCAATTGCGCCATCCAGCGATTGGGGGGAATGGCCAGGTCTTGAATGTCTTCTTCCATTGTTTCTTTGGAGAAGCGCCAAATTTGAAAGAAATCCTCTGACTTTCCTTCTCAATGAATTCAAGGGGATCCGAGCTGCCTTTGGGGCCTAAGAAGTAGATGTCCGGATTGGCTTCCGTTGAAATCAAAATTTGGTCCTCATTCTCCTTTGAAGAAAAGTGAACGCATATGAGGAAAACGAATCTGAAGTTGGAGCCGCTTGAATCAACAAAAGAAATACGAAATTACCTCCAGAACCAAGTTGAGGGGGTCCATCAAGGAGACTGAATTGAAGATTGGTGGCAATCTAGGGTTTCAGGTTTTCTGGAAGAGGGCGATTAAGCAACTAATCAAGAACAGCGCTGCTCGACGAGCAAGGGAAGGGTAGATTGGTCAATTTTACAGACAAAAGGAGCCTCTTTTACTCTAAAATTGAGGGGCATATGTTAACACCAAAATTTGGTAGAGCACGGATGATCGATAGACCGGTCTTGCGATCATTCGGTAAGAAATCATTCGGCTAGCAAGAAGACGGCCTGATCTTTGTGGCATTCGGGAAGCCGTTATATTCGGCTAAGGAGCCCGAGTCCAGAAGGAGCCGAGCGTGAGATGGTTTGGCAAGCATGGAGCATCAAGAGGAATATCCGAGACGAGGGCCCACACCACGTCGCGATTCCCACGACTCGAGAAGACTTGGAGGACAATGTATCTTAGCTAGATATTTTAGTTATTATTATTCGTAACTAGTTAGGACTCAATAAGCCAAGGGTATAAATATAAGACCCTAAGAATCGTAAACGATATACCCAAATCAATACAAACAACCCGGCTCCGTGCCTTGGCTCCCGCCACCCTTCGAGTCCGGTCGTGTCGCCGATCTATCTTGCAAGAGGATTCATCGACCCGCCGACCTCCTCGTAGTACCGGCAACCTTGCACCATGTCTAGTATCGTCGGGGTGGATTTAGATTATTGCAAGAAGTCTTGTTCACGCTTAGTATCATCAGGGGCGGATTTAAGCTATCGAGGGCAAGAGGGTTCTTTTGTCGATCATGAGCCATCCGGTGGGCTAAGATCCGGCTTAGAGCTAGTTATCGGCTTCATTAGATTTGGCAAGATCTAATGAATTCATTAAGTTACCACGTGTTTGCAATGCTTTACAATTTATTTATTTAATTATGTTTGCACACACTTTTTGCCCAATTTAGATTGAAACGTCTCGGCTTTATCTTATTATAGATCTAGTTGCTTTTAGTACTTTAATTGTTCATCTTATTGCGCTACTAGATTTATCTCGCTCATCGTAGCCGAGCTAGATCAATCTAAGTTGTCACGTGTTGTGGGTTCGTATCGTTTGCGTTTAGATCTTGACAGATCTGTGTCATCCGGTGGATACAAATCTTTGGGTTACTCTAGAGCTAGTCATCCGGTTGGATTAGAGATCGTTTAATCTCGATAGGTTTTTACGCAGGTAGTTCCTTCTTCATGGACCCCGATTCGGCAAGCTTGCGAACACGGTTATGCTTCTAAGTTATTACGTGTTGCGGGTTCAGATATACGTTTTCACGTGGGGGTAGTTCCTTCTTCGTTGCGGGTTCGTATACGTTTTTACGTAGGGTAGTTCCTTCTTCGTTGCGGGTTCGTATATGTTTTTACATAGGGTAGTTCCTTCTTCACGTGTCATGAATGTCTATAACGATGTTTATGATTTATATTCTTTCATTTATCATGTTGTCAGTTAATTCGATCTATGCAATAAAGCTTTACGATAGCACATCATGATGATCGACTTTATTTGTTCAAACATGTCTTTCATGATCATTCGGCAGCTGTTTCTACATCATATCTTCATGTTTGCTTACCGAATGCATTCATTACTCATCGACAGATAGCTCTCATAGCTATATGTCTTTACATCCGCCTTAGAGCCATACATGAGGAACTGTCTTGGTCTCACGGGCATGTTCCAGATCTCACGTTTACCTCCTTGTCAATTAACATGTCAAATTGGTGGTACGCCTTCGGATTCAAGACACTCGGGCAGTAAAGCCAGCTATTCCGACTTGTCGGTGTCGCGGCGCTAAAGGAGTAGAATTTTTGTGCCTACACTTACTCCTAGTGACACTAGATTTACGGAGATTTATATTTTGAAAATTTAAAATGCACATGATAAGTTCTGTGTGTGAGTGTTGAAACTCCTACCACAGCCATATATATATATATGTTCCCTAGATTATGAAAACCTTTTGTGATATATATAGGTCGCTTGCTTTTGCATTGAGTTTGTTCAATCATTGTCGACCCTTAGAAACTTGTCATGCTGATCATGTACACTCCACCTCATTCCATCTTGCTACATTCCACTCCACTCGACTCCATTCACTTATATGCTATTTTCACCCTGAAAGTACGCATCCACCATATATACACCCACCATATATACACCACTATCCATTCACTCTAGCCACCAAAAATGTTCTACTCCTATCCTAGGAGAGAGCAACCAAAAATATTCCCTATACCCATTCACTCATTCATTTCTAGCCAATGTCTTATAAAAGCTCCATAACATTTGTCTATCTCTCAAAAAGTTATTGCAAAAGAGATTTGGGTTATATATAAAAAAAAAGAAGAGAGAGAAAGGGAGATGAAAAATGGACAAGTGTCCTACGGCGAGTAGAGCCAACCTCCCTAAGAAAAAGAATAAAGGAGAGTTAAAAATGGACAAGTATCCACGAAAACAATGGGTACTTAGATGCTCGCCTCTCCATAAAAGAAAAATAAAGAAAAAGAAAGAGATACAACCTAAGTTCTCATAAAGTTTCCAGATTCCAAAGAGAGATGATTCCTTAAGGAGCAAAAGTAGAATTAGGCTTTCCCCTCATTCATTCTTTACACCTTACTATATTCCCTACCATCATATTCACTATATTCTATCCATCATACACATGCACCACTTGATCAGTGTGACTCGTAACTTTGGATCCATTGCTTGAATTTACAAGATATGCTTAGTAAGTAAATGTAACTTCTCCCACCTATGAGCTCCAGATATAAGCCTTAGATATAGGGTGAGAGAGAAGAAGGCATAGTGTGCTACTGCCTTAGCCAAAAATACCACATATTATGAGAGAAAGGCAACACAACCTTATTACCTTAGAGAGGATCCACAAATACCACAAATGAGAGACTAAAGAGAGTCATACTAGGAACTTTGAGTTTTATTTGAAAACTTGCAAAAACTCGAAGGACAGTTGAACAAAAGAGTTTGAGATTTAGTGCTTGACTTTCTTGTTCTATCTTTCAATTGCCCAAGATTGAAGAAAAGGTTATAAGCCCCAAAATGTAAAAGGTAATATGGGTAAGTTGAAAGTTGAAAAGTTTATTCTTATCCGGAGAGAAATTTTGTTTGAAGGCATGTGTACTCTTAAGGTATGAAAGCGTTGCAAAAGAACTCCCCGATCCAAGTAGTTAATTTCTTGCTAGGGACTAGCAAGAGGTAAGCTTGGGGGAGCTTGTTGACACCTGTTATAGCATAATATTATTAGTCAATTAAACATGAAATAAGGGCTTAAGATGAATAACAACATAAGTCGAGGGGTCTAACTAACATATTTCCACGAGTTTTGGTATTCCATGACTTTGCGGGACCGAACGATAAAAGCGAGATAAGAACGGTGAGAAACCTAAGAGTTTACATCCCATACGATGACAAGACTTAACCGTGAAGTAACTCAACCCAAAATGTGGACTAAAACACTCTAGAAGATACCAGAAGACACCAGGAGGAAGGAGATCATGTTGTGATCTTGACCCCTGGCGATCGCCAGGATCATCCACGGCGACCGCCAGGTGGGTCCCACCAATCAGCCTCAGATTTATATGTCGGTTTACCATCGACATTGAGGTTGTATCTACACCGTTATTGAAGGTCGGTTTGATCCAAGGGTCCCCTGTTCATCGGCGAGGGCTATATAAGAAGACCACGACCCCCGTGGTTAAACGCTAATTCATTATCAAGTCATTATCAATTCGCACCAATTCAGTTCTACTCAAGTCCAACCAAGTCTAGATCTTAAGCCCTAGTTCATCATAGTTAGCTCTAGAGGAAGTCAAGCTTGTCTTGGATTCCTGATAGTCAAGAAGTAGCGGGAGCAGAGTTTCTCGTGGCTTCTCTCTTGTATCCAATCTGTAAGTATATTTGTTGGAATACAATTGCTATGACTTTGTTCTACATAATGATTATATTCTTAGTGATATGTATCCATGCATGCTATAGTTATATATCTAGATTAGTGAGTTTGTCTTATATTTTATGCATGGAATAGTATAGCATCCACTTAGATGATCACTTAGTGGGTGATAAGCAATGTGTAAACGTGGTGTTTATACAATGTTTTTCTGCGATTGCACCCTACATTCCGGAACGTGTGGTAGATCGCGGGAGTGATACAGTCCTATTGAGTCCTTTGGAGTCCACCCTCCGAATGATAGGCCAAGTTGAGCCATAATTACAAAGTGATGATCAAGTTTCGTCCTTGATTGTCATTGGTAATGCTTACCATGTGTAGATGTATTGCAACCTTGCCATGATAGCTAGATGTAATTGCACTAATTGTAGTATTCATTGACATATGATTAGGAGTATCTTAGGAATATTCTTTCTATTCTTTCTATATCATGTTAATAGCTCATATGATACTAGTGGCATACTATGATCTTAGACTTGGGTAGTTATCATTTATTATTCATCTTTATCTTGTGACTTATCCTGTTATGAGTATTGTTAGATGCATATGGCTACTCTGCATTATACAACTGCAAGTGAATCTCAAGTAAATCATAAACTAAATCATTAGACACCTCTATCTCTCTTACTTTCCATAGACTTCCCCTTCCCCGTGGTAAAATATAAATACAATACCTGGATAGACTCCCGGTGAAGTGCTACAATGGTATTTCTGTCTGTGCGCTTGCAGATATCAAGTTCATCTTTTATCAAGACCTTTTCAAGAATACCATATCTGCATTTCTTAGAGCGTTATTGCTAGGGTGACAGACTAGTATGTAGGTAATGCCTAGAAATGAGTGGTATACCTTGGGTACATATCCTTAGTGAGATTAACTCCACTATGGATAATGATACTGAGATTACACCCCACAACTAACACCGCCTAACTCCGCCTTTATTGGATCATGAGATTAACTCGCATCCAAGCCGACAAGTTATGATAGATACCATCTATATATTTCTTTCGCCTTCCTAATTTGGATCGTGTTAGAAATATCAACACCATCCACCAAAAATAATACTCCACTCATTTTATCATGCTCTCTCGAAAAAACTCTTGTTAAAGGAGAAGTATGGGCTATCTTGAAAAGAAAGAAAAAGAAAGATGGACAAAATGTCCCAATAAAGACGAGGAATCAGTACTCGCCCAAAAAAAAATAATGATGATGAGAAAAGTTAAAAGAAATAAAGGTAGCCCATACCTCCTTCCTCCAAAGAAAACAAGAGAGAGTCATGATACTTGGAGTCCACCAAAAATACCAAAAATATTCCACACACTTGCACATCTTGATCAAGGCATATGACTAGTCTCTCAGTGTGGTTCGGTCTTTGATGAGGGCAACATGACATGAAACAGGTATGCCAATCTTTTACCTACCCAAAACTCCACATATCAAGCCTTATAGTTGGTAGGAAAAAGAAAGGCAAATCTAAAGCCTTTGGTAAGGATCAACCACTTACAAATATTGAGCGATCGAAAGTGATCATTCGAGGAACTATTTTCTTTGCAAAAATTTTACAAAACCTCTGGATTAATAGTCACTCAAAAGAATAAAAGATGAGCAAGTTTGTGGAACTGTTCTATCCCGGCAACCACCCAAGACTCGGAAATGGCTAAAAAGCCCCACAAACGATGAAAGGTAATAAAGGGTGGATAAACATGCCATTTTATTCAAACTCTAGAAAACTTTTGTTATAACCCTGGCACATGTGAGATATAATCGGCATAGTAGCAACTCCTGATCAACAACCAAGTACTTATCTTTTGCTCGAGGACGCGCAAAGGGTAAGCTTGGGGGAGTTTGTTGACGGTAACCAACTACATATTTTAAACGTCAACATTCTACCAAAAAGGGAGTAAAACTATACCTTATCATGCTCATATACCTTTACTACTAATATATTTCCACTTGTAGTGTCCAAATTATTATTTTGCAGATATTATATAAATACAAGTGGAAAACCGACCAAAATACGCAACCCTAGAAAGCGTAAACTAGAAGATCACAAGCCCAAGGGTGGAAATGGACCAAAATGACCAAACTGGATCGGGCCAAGCCCATGACACAACTTTTTCGCACCGAGTAACACCGCCCCGCCAAGGCCCAGGCCGAACCAGGCCGGGGAGGGTGCACGCGCTTGGGGGGGTGCGCCCGCACCCACCGTAAGGCTGTTCGGGCCCAAACTTGGCATGGCGGTTCATTAATCGCCAAGGTGGGCGTGCGGCGCTGGTGGGTTGGCCGATTTAGTGTACCTGGACGCGTTGGCAAGGTCGGTTTGGTGTCTTTTAGCACTTAGGTCCCTCCCCTCTTGTATAAGTAGCTCCCTTCTCCTCCTTCCACACACACCACAAGGAGTTCACCTACCAACACACTACCTCTCTCTCTACCACCACCACCTCTCTCTCTCTCTCTCTCTCTTCTTCTTCTTCTTACTTGGTTAGTACTTGGAGTAGAAGAGCTACAAGGAGGGCTTGTCTCCTAGAAGAAAGAGCTTTGGTAATATAATCTCTCAATGGAGCATTCTTCTATTTGCAAGTCCTTATTCTATGTTCTTGGCCTAACTTATGAATTAGAGTATAGTCTTGATCATGTTCTTGAGTTGGTATATGAACTAGCATATAGTTGGTATATCATAATCTTGACATGTTCATATTTGTTCTTCATCGATCATCATATGCCTAATATGATTAGAGGTGGGGTAACGGTTCGTTGTTCCTTCGGGTTTGCTCTTATCCTAGTCTGTCCATTCATAGAGTGGGGATCCTGGGGGGACAAGAGTAGTGCTCTAATATGCGGGCATGGTGCCCGGGTATTACGACACCTGCGGATATGACGGCGTGCCACGGTCGAGGGGGTAGGCGGCTGGGTTGTGACAGCCTTGACCGTCCCTTGAAATCCCCCCACGTTCGTACGACTATGTAGGAGTTCGTAAATGCCTCCCATTGGGCCGGATGGTATCCGGGGAGTCTCCCTGTTATCCTAGACCTAACAATTCTTATATCGTGTTGCATATGATCCTAACTATTCATTTGTATGGCCATGACTAGATACATTAGACTACTCCATTAGGTTATTCATTTATTCTTTATCTATTTTCTTTATCCTTTCAAGGTGGATTCCTATGTGTGTCACACTATCCATGAACCGTTTACACTTACCCCTGTTATGAACAAGTTGGTTTTGAGCGTACACATTATTCATCATTCAAATGCCATGCTAGCTTCTTATGCAAAGCCTTTGTTGACATTTCTAACACGATCCAAAATAGGAAGGCGAAAGAAATGCATAATGGTATCTATCTAATGTGTCAGCCTAGATGTGGAGTTAATCTCACAATCTAGCAAAAAGGGAGTTAGGCGGAATTAGTTATGGTGTGTATGCTCTGCAACACTATCCATAGTGGAGTTAATCTCACTAGGATATGCACAAGAGGTGTACCACACATTTCTAGGCATTACCTACGTACTAGTCTGTCACCCTAGCAGCAATGCTCTAAGAAATGCTGGTCTGGCATTCTTGGTATGTCACTTGAAATCTATATAATAATATGAGCATGATATCTGCAAGCGCACAGATAGGAATACCAATTGTAGCACTTCACCGGGAGTCTATCCAGGTATCGTATTTATATTTTACCACAGGGAAGGGGTAGGCTATTGGGTAGATTGATTGAGGTCACATGCAGTATTGTAAAGTAGAGTAACCATATATAATCTAACTACTCTGAACGGGGGTAAGTCATATAAAGATAATGATAAATGATAAGTGCCAAGTCAAAAGATCATGGTGTGCCACTAGATCATGTCATAAAAGGCAATGATAGGTGGTACAGGTAGAATAGTCAGAATATTCCTATGTTACTCCTAATCACATGTCAATGCATACTAAGATTAGTGCAGACACTTAGTAATCATGGCAAGAAAAGCAATATATCCACACATGGTGAACGTTACTAAGGAAGATCAAGAGCGAAACAAGATCATCGTAGTAATATCGTTCCACTAGCCCTACACTCGGAGGGTGGACTCCAAAGGACTCAATGGTTCTGTAACAGCCACGATCTACCACACGTCCCAGAATGTAGGGTGCAGTCGCAGGCAAACATTGTATAAACACCACGTTTACACATTGTTGACCACTCACCCAAGGTCCTATTAAGTGAGCGCTATACGACTCCATGCTTGAATATAAAGACAATCTAGCTATACTAAGCATATAATCATAATAGACATTGAAACATATAACTAAGAATATAATCATTAAATAGATCAACGTCATAACAAATGTATTCCAACTCAATACTTACAGGTTGGATACAAGAGAGAAGCCACGAGAAGCTCCGCTTCCGCT
The DNA here is from genome assembly GCA_015847255.1 of Hyparrhenia diplandra. NCBI lineage: Eukaryota > Viridiplantae > Streptophyta > Magnoliopsida > Poales > Poaceae > Hyparrhenia > Hyparrhenia diplandra. The sequence continues at coordinate 555,631 of JADLZK010009697.1, forward strand.
ACTTCTTGACGATCAGGAATCCAAGGCAAGCTTGACTTCCTCTAAATCTAACTAGATAGCTAATGCTCTAATATGGTAGACTAGGGCTTGGGATCTTGACTTGATGACTTGATAGGTATGGAGTAGAATGAATTAGGGTTTAGCCCAGGAGGCAGGGGGTCTCCTTATATAGCCCTAGGCGATGCACCGACCCTTGGATCAAACCGACCTATAGCAACGACGTAGATCTCTTCTCAATGGCGATTGTGAACCGACCTAACAAGGTCGCCACCGATGTGTGGGACCAGGGGGCGGCCGCCCGACGGTGGGGGCGGCCGCCTCGCTCACCGGCGGGTGGGCCACCGCCGGGGCCCGATCTTCCGGTATCTTCTAGATTGTTCTTGCGTGGGTTCCAAGTTGGATTGCTTCGCGGGAAAGTTTCTTCATTGTATGTGGTCCAAACTCTAGGGTTTTTCCTGCTTTTATCTGTTTAGTCCCTGAAAAGATATAAATCACCAAAACTCATAGAAATATGTCGTTAGGCCCCTAGACTATGTTGATATTCATTTCAAACCCTTATTTCATATTTAGTTGGCTAGTAATTTTATGCTATAAGATGTACCAACAAGCTCCCCCAAGCTTACCTCTTGCTAGTCCCCAGCAAGATTTGCCTTTAAAATGTTGTTGGATAGGGGGAGTTGCCGCAACGCTTGCACGCCTCAAGAGTACACATGCTTTCAAACAAAATTTCTCCTCCAGATAAGAATAAACTGTTCAACCTTCAACTTAGCCATATTACCTTTTAACCGTGGAGCTTATAGCCTTTTCCTTTGTCTTGGGCAATTGAAAGATAGAACAATCAAGTTAAGCACCATATCTCAAACTCTTCGTTCTACTGTCCTTCTGGAGTTTTTGCAAGTTTTCAAAATAAAACTCAAAGTTCCTTTGTATGACCCTCTCAAGTCTCTCATATATCGTATTTGTGGATCCTCACTAAGGCAATAAGGTTGTTTTGCCTTTTCTCTCAAGATATGTGGTATTTTTGGTTAAGGCGGTAGGACACTATGCCTTCTTCTCTCTCACCCGATATCTAAGGCTTATATCCGAGCTCATAGGTGGGAGAAAACTAAATCTACTTACTAAGCATATATTGTAAGTTTAAGCAATGGATCCAAAGTCACGAATCATACTGATCAAGTGATGCATGTGTATGGTGGAATGAATATGGTGGTAGGTGCAATATGCAATGAGGTGTGTGTAGTGAATGTGATGAGGGGAAAGCCTAATTTTACTTTTGCTCCTTGAAGAATCATCTCTTTAGGATCCGGAATCTTGGAGAGAACCTAGGTTGTATATTCTTTTTCTTTCTTTTTTTTTTTTTCTCATTCATCATTTTTTTCATGGAGAGGCGGGCATCTAAGTACCCATTGTTTTCGGGACACTTGTCCATTTTTTAACTCTCCTTTATTTCTTTTTTTTTTTTGAATACAACCCAAATCTCTTTTGTAATAACTTTTGAAAGATAGACAAGAGTAGTGGAGCTTTGTAAGATATTGGCCGGATACGGATGAGTGGATGGGTGTAAGAAATATTTTTGGTTGTTCTATCCCGAATAGGAGTAGAACAATTTTGGTGGGTATATACCGAATGCTTTATGGATGTTTTTGGTGGTGGATGCATACTTCCGGGATGGAAATAGCATATGAATGAGTGGAGTCGAGTGGAGTGGAATGCAATGCAATGAGGTGGAATGAGATGGAGTGTACATGATCAGCATGACAAGTTTCTAAGGGTCGACAAAGATTGAACAAACTCGATGCAAAAGCAAGCAACCTATATATATGTCAAAAGGTTTTCCTAATCTAGGGAGCATGCATATATGGTCGTGGTAGGAGGTTCAACACTCTTGTCACAAAGGAACTTATCATGTGCACTTTTATATTTTCAAAATAAATCTCCGTAAATCTAGTGTCACTAGGAGTAAGATCAACAAGATTTTCGGACTCTCATATATCATATCCGTCAATTACCTAGACTTTAGAGCAAGCATTTGCAACCCACGTGTTTCAGGTTCGAGTAAATCTCAAGTCAAAGCAGTTTTGCATTTAAGGCTCAAGAGAAATTAAGCTTGAAAGCTAGGTACCGAAAAGGAATTACGACGGAGCAACTATTCATCATCTCCAAGTTGTTATTTTTAGGATTCATTTTAGTTGAGCAAAAGCAAACAGGTGCACACTCTCTCTTGATCTTTTATTCTCACACTCTAGCAAAGACTCTTCAAACGACTTATAATACTAGACTCTTAGCAAACTAAGCAAACCAAATTATTTAGCTAATAATATATAGTAGGGATACTTATCGTGATAACTGGGGGTGCCCTCCCCCAAGCTAGATTGAAGTGTCGATTTGTTGATGATGTGGAAGTTGAGGTAGATGGCGATGATGATGGTGATGATGATGTCGGCCTATCATGTCTCTTTTAAATCCTGCTGAAATCAAATAGACAACAAAGCTAGTGGAACTTGATTAAGCGTTAGGGGTTAGCCACGTTGCTTTAGGTTGCCTAGAAATTCTAATAGATCAAAGAACATTAAATATTTTTTGGATTTTTATTTTTCTATGCAAGAAAAGAACTCATGCATGCATCTTTATTTTATTTTTATGCCACCACATTGAATATCCCCGAGGGTGTTGATGCCTCAGGTTTTCTCACATGGGGCTTAAGGTTTTTTTTGCAAAGCAAAGCACGAAATATTTTTGTTGTTTTTCCAATGCGGTTATAAAAGAAGATATGCTTTGCAAGATGCAATAGATAAATATGATATGCAATGCTAAGAATTAAATATGGATAACTCTTTGAAGTTACCTTCGGCGAGGGTTCGTGATTAAAGCCCTCCGAACAGGACTTCTAGTTCAGCTCATCACTCCCTGTGGTATATCGGTTTGTCACGCATGGTGGCACCGATGATTTGATTGTTGTTTCCTCCGATGATGTAATGGGAGATGTTTTCTTCTTCCTCCACCTTTGCTTGGTCGGGTGGGTTGTTCTCTCGGAGTGGTTGGCTCTTCCACCTTCTCCTCTTCTTCTTCTTCTTGGATCTTCAATGATTGCTTCTTTTGCGCGACGAGCCTGACCTGCTCTTCTTTGGTTTTTCATAATCATTATAACTATTGAAGCACAAGCGTACCTTCTCTATAAGGAACTGGAAGTGGATCTCTCCCGATCGGATGTAGATGATGGCGTGCATGGTGTTGAGGAAGGTCTCCCCAGCACTATTGGTGGATCCTATTCTTTCCCCATGTCCATGACTCAAAAGTCGGTGAGGACATAGTGCTCATTGATTTGTACAGTGCACGCCTCTAGCAATTCCCTCCAGAAATCGGAACGATTGATCTGCCATCTGCAGCCGCATATTTGTTGGGTACAAAGGCATTTCATCAAATATTAATTAATATGTTACCTTTGCCATTTGATGTCGGGTCATTGTGCTGCAATATGTGTTGTCGAAGGTCAACTGGTTGATGGAGCATGCTATGGTTGGGACACCTGGATCTTCTAGTTTGCGTAGTATTGGAGATCTGAGTAGATGATCATTTTCGGAATGTACCGGGTTGATCTTCATTATTTTTGCAGGCTGAGCCCTCTTGTTCTTATTCTTCCTTCTCCGGTTGATCTTGATCTCTGGTGTCGTCTCATAGAAGTATGGCGTCTGTGGGTGAGCAGGACCTTGTGAGTGTCTTGTTCTTGAAGTTGAATCTCTCCTTTCTCCCTTGATGGTGAAGCAGATTTTTGGACTGTTGGCGTAGATGATAGCTTTGGCCGTGCTTAAGCATGGTAGGCCTAATATGATTGGTGCCCTTTCATCTCCTCCTGTTTTGATTACCGCAAAGTCTGCTAGCACACATGGGTGTCTGACCCATACACTCATATCTTCGAGTATTCCTTTGGGGTAGCAAAGTGACTGGTCTGCAAGCTGCAACACATGGTTGTATACAATAATGGTGAACCATGAATTTTTTCATAAATTACCTTAGACATGATGTTGATGCTTGAGCCAAAGTCAAATAGCGTGGCCTCATTGGTGTAGCGTCAATTTTGATGGGGATGACCGGTCTCCCCGGATCTCATTTCTTGGGTGGTAGGAGTCGCCCTTTCATCCCTTTGAAGTAGTAACCCGCATTGAATACATCGACAAGTTTTGCGATTCTAATCCTTCCTTTGGCCCGTAATCTTACCGGGTGTGGTTAGTTGAACGTATATAGCTAGCCTGAGAAATATGAGACTCTATTATTGAAGATATGTTGATTCTTAATTGCGTAAGAAAAGCTATCCATTTTAATATTTATAGTTTCTAGTGTTTTATCACTGGAAGCTAACATCCGAGATAGGTTCTCCATGGGCTTACCGAGGTTCAAGACGAGGTCTCTCAAGGAACGCTGATTGTAATTATTAAGATTGTTACCTTGAGAATTACCTGAGTGGTTACCTTGGTAGTTAGGCCTCTGTTGGTTCCAACCTTGATTTTGTTGAGGATGATAATTGCTATTAATGTTGGTGTAGTTCACATCCTCTCCAATCTCTCGGGCAATTGTTGCATGTATGTCCCATGTTGCCATCTTCTTCTCAGGAGCTCTCTCTTTGAGTTTCTTCATTATTAGGTCCATCTTGGTGGTCAACATTTATACCTCATAAGCTAGTGCATTCCTCCTGCTCTCTTGCGGGGGTTGATGTTCTTTGTTCTAACTCCGGATGGAAGCTATCTTCTCCACAAGCTCGATGTAGTTTGGTAAGTGTAAGTGATAGGAAAGCACCTCGCCAGCACAGTATCCATGGCCTCACGAGTACTAGTATGAACCTGTGGTAGAAATTCTCGCATAATTAGCCACTTCTCCATCCCGTGGTGTGGAGATTCCAAATATACTCTTGGAAATTTTCCCAAACTTTAGGGATGGATTTGTCGCGTCTTTGTTGTCGCTAATTGGATATCTTCTTCCAGTAAGGCATTTGTTTTGCCTATAGGAGAGAACTTGATTGGGAAGGCAAGTAGAACCATCGCTTCGCCTTTCCCAAGAGTGAGAATGGGAAGAGGCAAATGGTGTCTCTTGGTACTCTCTCAACGTTGCAAGTCTTTGTAGATTTTCATGAAATGTTGGAGATGAGCACTCGCATCTCCATGTTCCTTTCGATAAAATTGGCTAGCTTGTACCATGTTGTTGAGCCCAAGCTTGGGTTGAAATTCATTGTCCCCAATCTCAACTGTCAGCCTACTATGTTGGCCGTAGTTGAAATAGAGAACTCACATAGTGTCTTGTCATCCATGGCCTCAAAAACTGGTGTTAAGCGTCGCCTTGATTAATGATCATCCGGGGTAGAAGGTGTTTAGAGTTTTCCTAAGCTTGGATCTTGCCCTTCTGATTAATACTTTTGGATCTTCAATATAATTATCCGGACGACCACTCCAATTCATTCATTACCCCGCATAAGATAAACACAACTAGACAAAACAAGGGTAATCCTGTTCGAGTAGTGACCAATGGGTCCTCAATACCTTACATGATGCAAGTGATATCAATCTATCCATATGTGTGTGTTCGTTTGGCTAGCACCCTTCCCCGACAACGGCGCCAGAAATGCTTGTTGACATTTCTAACGCGATCCAAAATAGGAAGGCGAAAGAAATGCATAATGGTATCTATCTAATGTGTCACCCTAGATGTGGAGTTAATCTCACAATCCAAAAAAAAGGAGTTAGGCGGAATTAGTTATGGTGTGTATGCTCGCAACACTATCCATAGTGGAGTTAATCTCACTAGGATATGCACAAGAGGTGTACCACACATTTCTAGGCATTACCTACGTACTAGTCTGTCACCCAAGCAGCAATGCTCTAAGAAATGCTGGTCTGGCATTCTTGGTATGTCACTTGAAATCTATATAATAATATGAGCATGATATCGCGCAGCGCACGCATATAGGAATACCAATTGTAGCACTTCACTGGGAGTCTATCTAGGTATCATATTTATATTTTACCACATGGAAGGGGTAGGCTATTGGGTAGATTGATTGAGGTCACATGCAGTATTGTAAAGTAGAGTAACCATATATAATCTAACTACTCTGAACAGGGGTAAGTCATATAAAGATAATGATAAATGATAAGTGCCAAGTCAAAGATCATGGTGTGCCACTAGATCATGTCATAAAAGGCAATGATAGGTGGTATAGGTAGAATAGTCGAGAATATTCCTATGTTACTCCTAATCACATGTCAATGCATACTAAGATTAGTGCAGTACACTTAGTAATCATGGCAAGGAAAGCAATATATCTACACATGGTGAACGTTACTAAGGAAGATCAAGAGCGAAACAAGATCATCATAGTAATATTGTTCCACTAGCCCTACACTCGGAGGGTGGACTCCAAAGGACTCAATGGTTCTGTAACAACCACGATCTACCACACGTCCCAGAATGTAGGGTGCAGTCGCAGGCAACCGTTGTATAAACACCATGTTTACACATTGTTGACCATTCACCCAAGGTCCTATTAAGTGAGCGCTATACGACTCCATGCTTGAATATAAAGACAATCTAGCTATACTAAGCATATAATCATAATAGACATTGAAACATATAACTAAGAATATAATCATTAAATAGATCAACATCATAACAAATGTATTCCAACTCAATACTTACAGATTGGATACAAGAGAGAAGCCACGAGAAGCTCCGCTTCCGCTACTTCTTGACGATCAGGAATCCAAGGCAAGCTTGACTTCCTCTAAATCTAACTAGATAGCTAATCCTCTAATATGGTAGACTAGGGCTTGGGATCTTGACTTGATGACTTGATAGGTATGGAGTAGAATGAATTAGAATGAATTAGGGTTTAGCCCAGGGGGCAGGGGGTCTCCTTATATAGCCCTAGGCGATGCACCGCAGCCCTTGGATCAAACCGACCTATAGCAACGGTGTAGATCTCTTCTCAATGGCGGTTGTGAAAGAACCTAATAAGGTGGTCACGGATGTGTGGGACCAGTGGGCGCCACCCCGACGGGTGGGGCGGCTGTCCGGCTCACCGCAGGTGGGCCACCGCCGGGCCCGATCTTCTCGTATCTTCTATATTGTTCTTGCGTGGGTTCCAAGTTGGATTGCTTCTCGGGGCAAGTTTCTTCATCGTATGTGGTCCAAACTCTAGGGTTTTTCCCGCTTTTATCTGTTTAGTCCCTGAAAAGATATAAATCACCAAAACTCATGGAAATATGTCAGTTAGGCCCCTAGACTATGTTGATATTCATTTCAAGCCCTTATTTCATGTTTAGTTGGCTAGTAATTTTATGCTATAAGATATACCAACGGCCTTCCTTTGGGAAAATATAAATAACGATACCCCGAATACTTAGGGTGAAATGCTACAATGATAGATCCGCGGCGCTTGTGGATGAAACATCTATTATGGCAAGATCTATCCCGCTGATGTTCCCGGTCGCCGATCACCGACACGGTGGTTTCACTCGGGGATGTCAACGGCACATTTCTGAAGGCCGTCATTAGGGACGGGTTCTAAACCTGTTTCTATTTGATTGCGCTTAAGAAATGCAACATGGGGCAGGTGGCACGCGGTGGCGAGCGGTCGGATGGGCGCTCGGCACGGGATTCCTCCCGCCGAGCCGGTGCTCGCTTTACGGAAAACAGAGGAGGCGGGGGACCGGGGAGAGGGATGATGACGGCGAGAGAGGTGACGGGGCACTCCCTTTGGCGCGACGCGAGGGAGGCAGCAGCTAAGCTGGGCCGGCCTGCGTGTGGGCGAAGTGGCGTGGCTCCGTCTCGCCTCGGACGTAGCAGGGCAGGTGAGGGAGAGAGATGACAGGTGGGTCCCTAGTCCCACGAGTCAGCGGGCGGTGTGAGACAGAGGGGCGAGGGGAAATTATGAGTCTGCCCCCGGTTATGAGTAGCAGCGGCGCGGGCGTGGCTTGGGCCGGCCCATGCGCAGTCGGGCGCTGCTGGGCTTGCTGTCTGGCTGTGAGGCAGGCTGCTACTGGGCTTGGCTGGTTTGGGCGCGTGGGCCTGCTGCTGGATTGCAGCCCAGCGCCTCTCCTCCTTTCTCTTTCTCCTTTCCTTTTTATATTTTCATTTCTATTTTTCTTTTCTCATTCCTAATTAAACCTTGGGCATATAAATGCATCCACATGTGTTGCAACATGTAGGTACTCCTTAGGGGGAGATGGGATTCCATCGGGGATTCAAATGAACTCGAGACAATTTAAAATAATTTGACGAGATTATATTTAGAGGATTTACGGAGGAAAAGGAAAAAGAGATTTTTCCTTTTTCGAGTTGCGGATTATAAACAAGGAATTCCCAGAGAGTCCAAAGGAGTTTGAGACGGTTTGCAAGCGAACTTGACGGAATTCAATTAGAGGGAATTTGCGGATAGATATATATACTACCAGAGAATAGTCATCTAGGAAAGATACAAAGGAGAGGTTGACTTATCGTAGCCATCGCTGGCTAGTTGTGGCCTCCATTGACTAGTCGTTGTCGCCGTTTCCTAGTCGTGGCCACTGTTGGCTGACCATAGTTGGCCTTGGCTAGGGCTACAGGCTGGCTGGGCATGGCTATGGCAGGCTAGGATTAACTAGGCACGGGTACGGAGGGCTACGGCTAGTCGGGCAATGTTGTGGCTAGCTATGCATGTCTAGGTAGGGCTAAAGGTGTCCAAGAGATCACTTGCAGTGGTTGGTCAGGTCGGGATGTCGGCACGGCTCATCCTCTTGTCGACAGTTGACATAGCGATGGTGCAGTCTCCGGAGGTCATAGGAAATAGAGGAATGTATAACAATGATATTCCATTTAAGTTTCGAGAGATACGAGAGCGATTTAGGGGGAGATTGGCATGAGCTCAGGGAAGACGAGAGACGTTGAGAGGAGCTCAGAGGCAAATACGAGAGAGGATCGATAGGAACTTGGGAGATGATACGAGAATCAACAAGGGAGATTGCTATGAAGTAAAGACGGAGTTGGGGGTGATTGAGTTGGGGCATGAGATGTCTCCAGAAATTATTAGGAGAATTTTTGGAGAGAGAGAGAAGAGAGTTGCTATGGATTTGTGCACTCCGACACAAAACCCTAACTCAACTACAAAGCTCCAACAAACTCCTATAAACAATTCTATATGTATGCAACGTTTGTTAGTAGGTGTTGACGTTTCTTAACGTATGCAGAAGAATCCGCAAGTGTACGGAATTGTCGTTATAGCATTTCACCGGAAGTATTCGAGGTATCGTATTTCCACGAGGAACGGTTGTGTGATTACTCTTTGAACGTAGTCACCCTAGGATAACTATGGGTGGTGAGGTATCTTTATGGGCTCAAACTCTCTAGCAGGGATCACTTGGTGTTATGTCCTTACTTCGGGCACCGGCAATCGCCAAACCGGGATGGAGACCGGCAATTGCACCGCGCCACACCCGAACGTAGGGGATTACAAGGGGACGGACAAGGTCGGCCACGACCCAGCCCGCCTACCCCTCAACCGTAGGATGCGCCACAAAGATAGATAACCCCCTAGCCTAGACACCACGTCTACACTAGTGATTATTACTCCAAATGTGTATACAAGGCTTACCTCGCCCCCGGGGGGTCCTTCTACTAGAGCAATGCCCCGAAGGAACAACTATCAATCCCGCAAGTCTATAACAACTAGATAATATGCTTAAGAGTAATAAGTCGAAAAGAGGGACACAACCATTCTTACCCAAAATGATTAGAAGGTTGTAGAGGTACAAAGTGGCTGGTGCCGACAAGTCCGCACTCCGGCCACCCGAGATCCGCAATGCAATCGGGGTACACCGACTCCATGGAGAAGAGGCCAAGTGTTGACGGTCGTTAACTACATATTTTATACCGTCAACACCTGCATAAAAAGCTCTCTTTTGACCACCAAACTTAGTGGTAGGGATTAATTCTAACTAGTTCCACAAGTTTTGGTATTTCTAAGTGCAATGCAGGAATTCTCCAATTTATCGTCAAGTAAAGGTATCTTTTATGGCAAAATGAAGTACACCATCGCGGAGAGCTCGCCACGCTGATCGAAATGGATATATTACTTGATATATTTGGACTCGGATGGAAAAGATATGAGATAAATAAAAACCCACATGAAATATGGGCCTCATACGCGAACAGCACCATGCAACGGGGCCCACATGTCGGGCCAAGACAGCAGCAGGGTAGGGCCTAACGCCGAGAGCGCCGCCGCCACGGGGCGTAGGTCGACCCGACCGCCGGCCATGCGCCGATGCGTGGCGCTGCTGTCCCCGTGGGATGCGCACACGCGCAAAGACTCGCCGCCGGTGGGACCCGACCGTCGGGCGCCGGATTGCCACCAACGCAGACGCCGCCGGCCGATTGAAATAAACAAATCAGCCGGGCGACACATGTCGCAGCGGGGATGACGCGCGCGACGCCTTTGGGCGAGGCGCGCCCCGCTCGGTTCAGCCCGGCCTGGTGGCCACGTGTCGCGCCCGGCGCGCCCCGCGAGGCGGTGGCGCGGTCCACGCGCCCACGCGGTCCAGGGGCCGGTTGGGCCGGTTCAGCCGGCCCGGCGCCATGTATTTCGCCCCTTAATCACAAAGCAAGACACACCGACGTGGTTCGCTCCCGTTCAAGGCCTTAATGGCCGGTTCTTCTCCGGTTCTCGGCCTAGGACGGTGGAGCATTAAACTTACCGTCACCGGGAGGTCGGTTGGGGTGTGGGGACGCACTGACAAAGATCTTCAAGGAATATGCCTAGCATATGCTCTCTCCCCTCCTATAAATAGATGGCTCTCCTCCTCCATTCAACACACACCATTCCAAGGCAAGAGCTGTCTCTTAGAGCTGCCCTCTAGTCTTCTTCCTCACTCCAATGGGTCTAGACCCTACCTAAGTAGTAGAGAGATCGGGCGGAGGAGAGATGTGAAGGGCCGAGAGCGGGAAGTGTGGGACTTGTCGGTGTCTCCCGGACTTGTACCTCGGTGGATTCGGGCTTAGCTCCTTCACGGGATCTTGGCTAAGTAAGCTTCCACGGTTCGATAATCTTTATTGTCTTTTGTTTATCCAAGCTTTATCTACTCGCTTACGGGATCGATTGTCGTTCCTTCGGGCGGGACTTTAGTGGTGGAACCCTTTGACCGGGAACCTGGCAAACACTAGAGTGATAATCACTAGCGTAGACGAGGTGTTTGGGCTAGTGGTTTTCTATCTTTTTGCGGCACCCCACGGTCGTGAGGGTAGGTGGCAGGGTCGTGACGACCTTGTCCGTCCCCTTGTAATCCCTCCACGCTCGTGTGACGAGAGCTAATTGCTGGACTCTACCCAGTATTGGGCGAGGGCCGGTGCCCGAAGTGAACAAGTAGCTCGAGACCTGGCTAACCATAGACCCTAAAGGTGTAGGGATCCTTCTCGATAATCCTCCCCATCTTTGGCCCGGTGTGTCCTTGGGCTTAACTAGTTAGGAGAAAGTACATCCGTTCCCTCGTGGAAAATACGATACCTCGAATATTTCCGGTGAAAGCTACAACGACAACCCCAGACGCTTATGGATTCTTCCTCGCGACGTTAAGAAATGTCAACAAGCTTTCGGGCGCCGTTGTCGGGAACGGTTGCTATTATCTTCGAACCTAGTTTGTCCTCAGATCTATCTATTTAAAAAAATCAAAATAGTTATTTGTTTTCTTTTTCCAAAATGAAGCTCACACCTTTTGAAAATCCATCCGCTTCTTCAATGGAGGAGTTCACAGAGCCACAATCTTTTTCAAAACCAAAATTTTCATCTGGCTATGAACTCCACCCATATTTAAAATCAATTGTTCGGGCAGAACCTTTCTCTGGGCACTACATGGAAAACCCTTGTAGTCACCTATGAGATTTCGAGGAGATATGTGCATGCCTACGCATTCCCCGACATGACACAAGAAACTCTCATGTGGAAGTTGTTTCCATTCTCCCTCAAAGGGAGAGCGTAACAATGGTACACTAATGTCGTAGGAAGTTTGAATGGGGATTGGAAAGAACTCAAAGACAATTTTTGTCTAGCATTTTTCCCCATCAATACCCTACCAAGGACAATCCTCGATTTCGAGCAGGATGAGAAGGAGTCCATAGGTGCAGCATGGGCCAGGTTTACAATGTTAATACATGCTAGCCCAGAGTTGTCATTACCCGATAGTGTGCTTTTGCATATCTTTTGTTCGGGTCTTGACATAGACGCCGCCTCTATGCCTTGACATGACCGCCTGAGGGTCGCTTTTACGCAAACCTACAACGGAACAGAGGAGAATCCTTGATCACATCCTACGTAAGCATGCTTCTCCCATTGTAGAACTTACTCCCCTCCACAACAAGGGCATGTCAAGCTTTGAGGAGCCCTCATCAGTCGAAACATTCCCCGTACCACCAATAGAACCGACTGTTGAGCCCTCACCCAAACCACGAACACCGAAGGAAGAAATGCTTTATCCTTCGGAGTTCCCGATCAAATTCAAGGATCATGGGAGAACCTTGAACCTTCTATGGCACGAATGGAGCAAATGGAACACATTTCCTTCTAAGGAAAGTTCCTCTAGCATGAAACCTTCAAAAGAATGGTTTATGGAGGTGAAACGTTCTTCTGAAGCAATTCAGATTCTTTCACCATCCACGACTATATCTTGTTTATTACGAGGAAATTCCTTAGATGCCCTACACAACCCAACAGCCAAGGCAAATATCATGTCACAATATCTTGCGAAAACCCTTTTGGGTAATATGCCGCTAGCCTCGACCGATAGACTCTTCAAGGGTCAATTCGGACTCATCTTTGCATGTTGTGGGATTGCTAGGGCCGTGCCAATAAAAATTCATGAAACCGAGGTTCACTTAGACTTCTATATCTATCCCATCCTCGACTTTGATCTTCTCATAGGCTACCCTCTTGAAAAGCTTTTTCATGAAAAACCTATAGAGGAGAGCCATGATGAGAAGTTGGGAAAGAATGCTTGTGCCACTCACTTAGAAATCCCAAAGGTGAAGCATCCTCTCAACCAAACCCTGTTTGAGGAGACGACGTTCATAACTCCATTCGATTCACCTAAGTTGCTTTTGCATCTTAGTGAAATGAAACACCCGTTGTCCTCACTCGAACACAAGACATGTCCCTCTGGCCAACAAAACGTTGTTCTTGACAAAGGTCGAGATTCAACGTTCGGCCCTTCATGACACATCTTGTGAGGATAAAAGCTCATGCGCCATGGACATGCACGTAAGCACCAACTCTAGAGACCAATATAGAAACCGCTAATGAGCATGAAAAATCTTCCTTTGAGATCCCTCAAGTTTCATGCTCACCTTTTTGGATCTCTAGAGTTGTCTTGCTTCTCACCACGTGCCCCTACGAGGACCCCAACCTTCTCTTAATCCTCGCTCACAAACTTTTCAAGAGGATGGTTGTGGATGTCTTCGTCTATCACAAGTTTTGCCGATCTTGTAGTGGCACGATGGCTAACCTTGCACTTTAAGCGTAACACAACTTTTTAGTGGTGAGGCTAGGAACTTCACCACCTTTCATAGCCGCAAGATGAATTCCCACCGGCCAAGCTTTTACGACCATAAAGAAAGCACCGCCGGAGATAACCCGACCGTCAAAACAAAAAGAGAAAGAAAAATTCTCTTGTTGTTTCCAAAAAAAAAAAAAAAAAAAAAAAAAAAAACCTTTGATCTTTTTAATAAAAGCAAGAGCATGTTATCAAGTTAGTATGCACCTTCGGGTATTCTTGTCGCTAACCATTTCAGGTGGAGATCGATTAAGAAGATCAAAAGAGGCATGCGATGCTTGAAAACATGAGGGCAACATCAAAGCAAAAAAAAAAACTTTGATGCTCATGGATGGTGGAACACACTCAAAAGGAGACTCGGACTTTACACACTTGACTTTTACACAAAAGTTCAAGTGTGGGGGGAAAGATGGTGAGACTCTCAGGTTCCATCCACCAAGACATCATACAAAAAAAAATTATGGTGAATAAAAAAATAATGTCACCCCGCCTTGCTGAAAAAAAAATGAAAAAAAAAAAAAGAGAGAGAAAAAAAAAAAAAAAGAGAGAATTGAAAAAAAGAGAGAATATAGATAGAAAAAAAAGAGAAAAAAAGGAAAAGAAAAGAAAGAGCATTGTTTAAAAAATATATATATATATACATATAGAATTAGAAAAAAAAAATAACAATAAGAGAAGAGAGGAGCAAAGTTGGCCCCGCATGGTAAAGATACATACCAAAGTGTTGTGTGACTCCACCCATCATTGCTTCTACAAGCAAGAAGGGTTTGACTCTCATCCTTTGCTACTACCATCAAGACCCATGGCCCACACACACGTGTATGTGGCCTAGCCTTGAGGTGCACCCGACGTAACCATCAAGCAACCCGCAAAGAACAACTTTGATGCTTCATCCGTAGATGCCGTCGGTAAGTATATCCGTGTATGCAAAGAAAATAAACGCTCACCAACACTCTTACTCATGTTTGTCTCCATGAAGATAAAACTCCATGCTTCCCTTGTTATGACATATGCTTCGAGTTTGGGTGCATTTACATATGAAATGCATCCATAGGTCTTTTTACATTAAGCGTGGTGCTTAGGGTAAAAAGATCTCCTTTAATCAAACCTTGACATGGTGTCGAGTTTGGTTAATGAACTTAGAGCTTTGTTGTCATGATCTTTGGGAGTATCTTATGTTGAGATAAATCAAGGCTATGTTTACACTGCTTCTTTATGTTAGCCTTGCTTGAGTGATGATGAGGTGAATGAAAAAAAAAAAGTAAAACAAAAAAAAAAATATATATATACAATAAATAAAATAAATAAAAAAAAAAAAAAAATTCTCTCAATAAAGGCTCCACGGTGTTCATGCCGATAGAGCCATGTGTTTTTTCTTTTTTGTTCTCGTTTTCTTGTTTTCAAATAAAACCAGTGTACAAGACCAAGTGTGGGGAGATCTCCCAAACACAATAAGCCAACTTCTCGAGATCTCCCCAACACAATGCGCAAACACCGAAAGCAATTCATGATGAAGAAGGACGAGACAAATGATTACCATTAACTCCTTCCTCTTCAAACGGTGGTTTGTGCAAATCTCTCGCTCTCACATCTCCCAAAAGTTTTGAAGTTTAAATTTGAACATATCAAAAAGACAAAGCTTTTGAGGCCCCATCTCCATGCTATCCTTTGATACAAATGTGCATACTCTTTATTCCTCGCTAATATTCCTATGACTTGTGAGCTATCTATCATAGGGACCCCATGTTATCTAAGTAATTGAATATGTGATATAACCGATGATTTGAACCTTGCTCTTTTATATGAACTTGGGATTTGTTTTCAAAATTCAAAATTCAAATAGCATGCTCCTCAATGATATGCAAATTCCTACCAGAGCCTTATCAAGTTTATCAAATGCAAAACTCTTACACATATGCTACTTATCTTTGCATTGAGCTTGTGTCAAGTCTTGTTGACCCTTGTTGAGATAGTTGTCATGCCCCCAAGATCAAGAATCATGTACACTCCACATATACCAGCCTATTCCTACACCGGGAATACGCTAAAAATATGCTTCCGTCCACCATACAAAAAGCTCTACTCCTACACCGGGAGTAGACAAAAAAAAATATCATAGAAATAAAATACTCCATGCTCTACCAGATAGTGATCTCTCTCTATATATATATTTATGGTTTAAAGAGACATGGCTATAAAAAAATTTATGGACACATGAAGGTCCTGTAGAAAAAAAAAAAAGTTGCACACATGAAAAAGTTGGACACATGAAGGTCCAAGAGTTCAAAAAAAAAAAATGATGAGCACATGAAGGCTCATGTAAGAAAGAAAATATATATGTATATAGCCATGTTCTCAAGAATAAAGTTTTCATAAGAGAGAGATCACTCATATCAAGGAGTATAGTATAGGTTCCACTTTGATATATCCACACACATGCACATCTTGATCTACGGGTATGCCATCCTTCTCCTTGGATCCGAAGCTTTGACCTAGCAACATATGCAGTAAGTATGCCTTCATATCTTTCCCTACCCAAAGATCCATATAAGCTTTTAGAAGTAGGAAAGAAAGAAGGCAAAACTCGATATGCCTTGGTGAGGAACCAAACACAAAACCGAGTGATCCGAGTGAATCATTCGAGGAGCTAAGCTATATTTACCTTTTCAAAATCAATGAAAACCCAAGTTCCTCGCACATATTTGAAGCAAGGGGATTTGAATCCGTGTTGTTCCATAATTCAATTACCCAAGATTAACATGGTAGACATATCAAAAAGTTCACAAGTGCAGTGAAGCTTGGAATAACTTGTATGCAGTGTTACTTATCGAGGAGATGACCCATCTTAGTCCTTAACCTTTACTCGAGGACGAGCAAAGGGCTAAGTGTGGGGGAACTTGTTGACGGTCGTTAACTACATATTTTATACCGCCAACACCGCATAAAAGCTCTCTTTTGACCACCAAACTTAGTGGTAGGGATTAATTCTAACTAGTTCCACAAGTTTTGGTATTTCTAAGTGCAATGCAGGAATTCTCCAATTTATTGTCAAGTAAAGGTATCTTTTATGGCAAAATGAAGTACACCATCGCGGAGAGCTCATCACGCTGATCGAAATGGATATATTACTTGATATATTTGGACTCCTGGATGGAAAAGATATGAGATAAATAAAAACCCACATGAAATATGGGCCTCATACGCGAACAAGCACCATGCAACGGGGCCCATGTGTCGGGCCCAAGACAAGAAAGGTAGGGCCCAACGCGCAGGAGCGCTGCCGGCCACGGGGGCGCAGTCGACCCGACCGACCGGGCCACAGCGCCGACGCTGGCGCCATCTACTGTCCCCATGGGATGCGCACGCGCGCTTTTCGCTACCCGGTGGGCCCATTGCCGGCGCCGGATTGCACCCAACGCAGCCGCACGCCGGCCGATTTTGAAATAAACAAATCACCGGGCGACACGTGTCGGCGGGGGACGACGACGCTACGGACGCTGGGGCGAGGCGCTCCCGCTCGATTCAGCCCCGCTCGGTGGCCACGCGTCGCGCGCTCGGGCGCGCTCTCGCGAGGCGGGGGCGCGGTCCACGCGCCACGCGTGGTCTAGGGGGCCTGCTCTCGGGCCGGTGCTCGGGGCCGCGGTATTTCGCCCCTCAATCACAAGATACCGCACCTCGACGCGGTTCTCGCGCTCCGGTTCAAGGCCTTAATGGCCGGTTCTTCTCGTTCTCGGCCTAGGATCTGGAGCATTAAACTTACCGTCACCGAGGTCGGTTGGGGCGGGGACGCACTCGGATAGCATCTTCAAGGAATATGCCTAGCATATGCTCTCTCCCCTCCTATAAATAGATGGCTCTCCTCCTCCATTCAACACACACCATTCCAAGGCAAGAGTCGTCTCTTAGAGCTGCCCTCTAGTCTTCTTCCTCACCCAATGGGTCTAGACCCTACCTAAGTAGTAGAGAGATCGGCGGAGAGAGAGATGTGAAGGGACGAGAGCGGGAAGTGCCGGACTTGCCTGTCTCCCGGACTTGTACCTCGGTGGATTCGGGCTTAGCTCCTTCACGGGATCTTGGCTAAGTAAGCTTCCACGGTTTCGATAATCTTTATTGTCTTTTGTTTATCCAAGCTTTATCTACTCGCTTATGGGATCGATTGTCGTTCCTTCCTGGCGGGACTTTAGTGGTGGAACCCTTTGACCTGGGAACCCGGCAAACACTAGAGTGATAATCACTAGCGTAGACGCAGGTGTTTGGGCTAGTGGTTTTCTATCTTTTTGGCGGCACCCCACCGTCGTGAGGGTAGGCGGTGGTCGTGGATGACCGCCTTGTCCGTCCCCTTGTAATCCCTCCACGTTCGGGTGTGACGTAGAGCTAATTGTCTGACCGCGCTGGTATTGGGCGAGGGCCGGTGCCCGGTGAACAAGTAGCTCGAGACCTGGCTAACCATAGACCCTAAAGGTGTAGGGGTCCTTCTCGATAATCCTCCCCATCTTTGGCCTTGTGTGTCCTTGGGCTTAACTAGTTAGAGAAAGTACATCTGTTCCTCGTGGAAAATACGATACCTCGAATATTTCGGGTGAAAGCTACAACGACAATACCCTGCACTTTGCAGATTCTTTCGCGACGTAAAGAAACGTCAACACCAAGCCCCTCTTCTAGCCTTCCCTCTCTCACTCTCCCTTAGAACTAAGAAGGAGGAAGAAGAAGAATAAGAGTGGAGTGGGAGCTTCTTCCCTCTCTTCTACATTGTGGCTCCTCCTTGTGTTGTGTGGAATTGGTGTGTTGAATTGAGGAGGAGAGGCCCTCTACTTATAGGATGAGAGGAGGGGGCTAAATACAAATCTACCACCATCAATGTACCAAACCGACCTCCTCCTGGCGTCTAGGTTCAGTGAACGTGGCAACCAATACCGCCATACCACTTTTTCGGACCTTGATTGCACCGCCGAGAAGATCGGGCCCGTTTGGCGGCCGCAGGGGGTGCGGCCACCACCCCAAGGTGCGGGCGCACCAAGATCTGGGCCGATTGGGCTCAAATTTTGTGAGCTTGTCCGTTTCGTCATTAGCTTCGTTTTTTGGCGGGTGGTACACCGAAAAACGGAGTTCGTATGAAGAAGTTATGCCCAAAATACTAAACCCATGTCATGTGGCCCAATGTCATTTCATGTTGGATTTGGGTTTCCACTTCTTGGGCTTATGTATAGATGTTGATATTCATGTTTATGGGCATTTCTCCTCTCTTCTCCTTGCTTTGCTTATGTCCATTTAGGGCCTTGTTATTTTTTTATACGTTTTCCTTTGCTTTTGGCCCAAAATGTATATGTTTCCAACATTGTCCTCGCAAAACAAGTGAAGTACCAAAACTTGTGGATATGGTTAGCTCAAAGCCTATTACTATTGTGTTTTGGTGGTTTTATACTAATGTTGACGGTATAAAATATGTAGTTGACGATCGTCAACAGTAGGTCCACTTACGTTTGACCTAGCAACTACATGATTCAAGCATTGCAGGAAAAATTTTAAAAAGTTCGTATTTTTGGCCTCTCAAAAATCCGGGTTGTTACACACTGCCACCCACAAATTATCTCCTCGTTCATCGCTATGTGTTGTCCTTGGCTACTCTTCCAATCACAAGGGCTATTGATGTCTCGACCTCCACTCCAACCGATTATCATCTCTCGCCATGTGGTGTTCGATGAATCGTGTTTCCCTTCTCCGAGATGTCCACGCCCCCTCGATCCTAACACATTGGCCTTCTTAAATGATGATGATGATTGATTTATTCCTCCAAGGTTTAGCACCGTGGGCTGTAGGTACCCTTCCGACGCCGCCCTCGCTGACACCTCCCGTCGCCCGCCGTCGATTTGTCGACTCGACTTCCGGGCGGCCCCGGGTGTCCAGCGAGCCCCGGCCACCCAACGCGGCAGCCCGCGCGCCCTGCAAGACCCCAAGATCCAGCGGGGGGCTCACCGCCCACGGCTCCAGCTGATCACAGCCGACCCCACGCGCCCTATGGACACGTTGTCCCGTGTCGCCGCCGCCAGGCGGGGCGCCGCGGTCGAGCAGCTTCCATTGTGCCGGCCGCCAACGACCACGGCATGAGGACTCGCGGCAAGTCGGGCTTCACGCGAACTGGTTGATCGGGTCGAACCTCCATGCCTGGAGGTTCTCTCCGGTTTTGATCGTCGATCCGCCCGCCTCACCGATCCTCGCTGGCGGGCTGCCATGCAGGCCGAGGTCGATGCACTCCAGGCTAACGACACTTGGGAACGGGTTCCTCGGCCCACCGAATCAATCTTGTCACGGGTAAATGGATTTTCGACACAAATTTTTAGCTGATGGTTCTCTTGATCGTTACAAGGCTTGCCGGGTACTTTGAGGCTTCACTCGCCCCTCTGGCGCCGACTATGATGAAACCTTCAGCCCGGTTGTCAAACCGGCCACTGTCCGAGTTGTCCTCACCTTGGCTTTGTCCCGCTCGTGGCCCATTCATCAGCTGGACGTCAAGAATGCGTTCCTCCATGGGACCCTCAATGAGACAGTTTACTCTGAGCAGCCTACAGGATTTGTTGATTCCTCTCAGCCCAAGTATGTGTGTCGCTTGAAGAAGTCTCTATATGGGTTGAAGCAGGCTCCTCGTGCATGGCATCTTCGGATCGCTGGACATCTCATCTCTCTCGAGTTTGTTGAGTCCTTGTTCATCTACCGCCGTGGTGCTGACACAGCTTTCCTGCTTCTTTATGTGGATGATATTGTTCTCACCACTTTCTCACCAAGACTTCTTCAGAGGATTACTGCAGCCCTTAAGCAGGAATTTTCTATGACAGATATGGGTCCACTTCATCACTTCTTGGGCTTGTCAGTTGAGCGTCGAGCTGATGGTCTCTTCCTTGCTCAGAAGCAGTATATGCTGGATATTCTGGACCGTGCTGGTATGAGTGCGTGCAAACCTTGCAGCACCCCCGTTGATACTCACGCCAAGTTGTCAGCATATGGTGTTCCGGTGGCTGATCCGACACAGTTTCGCAGTATAGCTGGTGCTCTTCAGTATCTCACCTTCACCCGTCCTGACATTGCCTATGCAGTCCAAAGAAGTTCGGTCTTCATATGCATGACCCGAAGGAACCTCACTTCACAGCCATGAAGCGCATTCTGCGCTATGTTCAAGGGACCTTGGATGCGGGTCTCCATCTCTACCGGACCTCGCCCCGAAGACCTTATAGTTTACTCTGATGTTGATTGGGCCGGTTGTCCCGACACTCATCGCTCCCACATCCGCTACGGTGTGTTCTTGGGTGACACTCGATCTCACGGGTCGTCGGCGTCGGAAGATCTTGTCTCTCGATCCAGTGCCGAGGCCGAGTATCGCGGTGTCGCTAATGGAGTTGCGGAGGCGTGTTGGTTGCGCCAACTCCTTCATGCACTACAACGAAGTGACTTTTAGTCTCGAGGCCAAAATGCCGGTTACTCCATTACGGAAATTTACCCGGGAGTAAATATATCTTTACTCCCGGTTCTAGTTCCAACCCGGGAGTAAAGCTGTGCGCCGCGCGCCCGCCCGGCCAGGACCTCTAATCCTGGCTTGTGGCCAAAACCGGGAGTAAAGCTCGAGCTTTACTCGGTTGGTAATACCAACCGGGAATAAAGATCTATTCCGGTTGGTAGCCAACCGGGAGTAAAGCTCGAGCTTTACACCCCGGCTGGTATCTCTAACCGGGAATAATGTTCCCTCCTATAAATACTCCCCCGCCTTCGAATTTTCAACGGATTTTCTTCCCACAAAAACAGCTCAACCCCCTTTTTACTCCGGGTTCCCCAACCAAACCGGGAATAAAGGTTCGGCAATTTCACTCCCCCTTTTCATCCTTCATTTCATGTTTTTGCACTTTATATAAATATAGTTGTTTATGTAATTTTCTTTTGATTAGAGAAATGAGGAAGTTAACTTAATTTACCAAATTGTGTAATTCATTAATTTGTAGTCTAATGTAACACCCGGCCCAATTTGGATGTGGCCCAAAGAGGGGCCTATGAGTGCAGAGTACACATGTTTAGTACCACCTTTGCTGGTTAAGCAAGGGTGGAGCCAACTTATAAGCCTTTGCCATCCAGCCATATCACCTTCGGGTTAACCCTTTTACACGGCGAGGACGAAAGTGTAAGCAAGGTGCTATGTGTGCGCGTGCGCGCCCTCGGAAGGGCGTGCGGTGCGGCTTTGGAGGGCGGGGTGTCACAAGTGGTATCGAGCCGACCAGCGGCCACGGGCGCGTGCGGGCGGCCAGGCGCGGACATGGAGGTTCATTGCGCGTGTAGGCTCTGCGGAGTGCACGGCATGGCACATGTGCGGCCCCGGGCGCACCTGGTCGCGTGTGCCAAGAGGGGAGGTCCTCGGTTAAGTTGGCGCCGACGAGGACGCCGAGTCCTTTGAGGGGGTGTATGTAACACCCGCCCAATTTGGATGTGGCCCAAGAGGGGCCTATGAGTGCAGAGTACACATGTTTAGTACCACCTTCTTTGGTTAAGCAAGGGTGGAGCCAACTTATAAGCCTTTGCCATCCGGCCATATCACCTTCGGGATAACCCTTTTACACGGCGAGGACGAAAGTGTAAGCAAGGTGCTATGTGTACGCGTGCGCGCCCCTCGGAAGGGCTGTGCGCGGTGCGGCTTTGGAGGGCGGGGTGTCACATCTAAATTAGGAATCAATTTAATTTAATTACATGTGTAGGAAACATGGCATGGTACGTAGTGCATGTTGGGTGCGCATTGAGGGGATCTATCGAACCTGGCCGATTGCCATGCTCAGGTCCATCGCTACCACCGAAATTGTTACAAAAATACAACACGAAGCTGAAGCTTTGGCGGCCTACCATGGTGCAAATATTCCAAATAACAATGACCAAGGTGTAGCAATGGAGATTCGAGGGAGATGCAGGTAAAAATATTACTTTCTTAGGTTCATTGCTCCGTGCCCCTACGAAGGATGTTCTCGCTTTTAATTGATGTCTTGTTCTTACGTCTCTCGCTTTAGTGGAGTTTGTTGTATGCAAAGCGAACAAAAGTTGTAGGCTACCCTGTCCTAAAATAATAAAATGTACTATTCATGCATATTGTGTATTTACTCAAATGTATCCGGTGTTTACTTTTTTCATACGATGATTATGTTCAAAAACTACGAGATGAAGCGAAATTGGATGTACAACGTAGATCGACGCGACGATGAGTACAGGCGTGGGGTGCATGAGTTCCTATGTGCGGCCCAAGCAAACAAGCAAAACGGTTTTATGTGCTCGCCCATGTGCCTTGTGCAGAATAAAGAGAGTTTTCCAAATCACATATCCTTCATTTACACCCATATAAGTCGGAATTCATGCCCAACTATGTTTGTTGGACCAAGCACGGAGAGACGGTGTCCCAATGGAAGAAGGTGAAGACGAAGGAGGGGACGACGACAATGTTATTGCTGAATATGCTAAATTTGGTGATGTCATAAAAAATATTGGAATGGAGGAAGATCGAGAGGAGGTGCGGCCAGGAGATGAGCCTCTTGATGGGCTTGATCGGGCTATTCGTGAAGCCAATGAATGAATGCAAAAAAAGAAAAGGAGAAGAAGAAGTTCGGCGCATGCTAGAGGACCACAAGAATTTGTTGTACCCAAGCTGTGATTCGTAAGGCGAGGAAAAAGTTGGGTACCACACTAGAATTGCTGCAAAGTGGAAGGCGAAGAATTTCGACAATGCGTTTAGCCGATTATTGACTATCCAAAAAGAAGATGCTTCCGAAGGACAATGAGTTGCTTTGCCACCACGTCTGAAGCAAAAGAAGGTTGTATGTCCTTTGGGATTAACAATCAAAAAGATTCATGCATGTCCTAATGATTGTTTTCACGTACTATGGCGAGGATAACGAGAAGTTGGATGAATGTCCGACATGTCATGCATCACGGTATAAGATCGGCGAGGCGATCCCCGGTGATGTTGAGGGCAAAAGTCCTAGGTTGAAAATCCTGCTAAGGTTATGTGGTATGCTCGATAATACCACGCCTGAAACGCGTTGTTCGAAACAAGGACCATGCAAAGTTGTTGCGATGGCACAAAAGAAGACCGTAAGATAGGCGGCAAGTTGAGACACCCTCTTGATGGGTCACAATGGAAGCAATCGATTCGAGAATTCAAGGATTTTGCGAGATGATGCAAGAAAGCGTGAGGTTTGCCATACGAATGGTTTTAACCCCTTCGGGGATCGAGAACGATAGCCATAGCACACTGGCACATTACTCTGTCTATCTACAATCTTTCCCCCGGATATGCATGAAGCGGAAATTCATTATGATGCGATACTCATCCAAGGCCGAAGCACTGGAAACGACATCGATGTGTACACGAGGCCACTAGTTGACGAACTTCTTCTTTTGTGGAATAAACCGGGAATTATGCGTATGTGGGATGAGTACAAAGCAGGAACACTTTGACTTCGCGCTCATTTTGTTTGTAACAATCAACGATTGGCGGCTCTAAGTAATATATCGGAGACGGACAAACAAGGGATATAATGCTTGCACCTTTCCGGATTGTAAGGGTATTTTTTGAAAAGCGTCGAAAGATGCGTGTTGCTACCGTCGATTTCTTCCCAAGAGTCACGTGTTAAGAAAGAAAAGGCAAACATTTCAGCGGGACCATGAGACCACAATGCCAAATTTGGTCGGGATGTCTTTGGAGATAGTCGCGATGTCAAAGTAGTGTTTGGGAAGGGATTTTGGCGGCATACACGCTCCCAAACGGCGATGAAGGTCACGCACCCATGTGGAAGAAGAAGTCAATATTTTGGGAGCTACCCTATTGGCAAGTCCTAGAGGTTCGCGATTGCAATTGGCGTGATGCACCTAACAAAAGAATCTTTGTGTCAACTTTGCTGGAAGGCTTCATGGGTGTATGCACGGGAAGCATAAGGACACACCTTGATCGGACGATGATGGGCCTTAATACTTAGGCCACCTTTAGCTTTAGTCTTACAAAGAAGAGAAGGAAAGCATGTTTGAATGCCTAAACAGACATCAAGGTACCATCACGGATTCTCCTCAAATATAAAAGCGATTAATAAATGTGCGGAGAAGAAATTTCAACACTTAAAGTCCCATGATTGCCATGTGCTCATGGCCTTGATTTGCTTCGATTCGCGCTAAGAGGATTCTACCTCCAAAAAAATGTTCCCTGTTGCTCGTGAAGCTATGTGCATTTCTCAATGAAATATCTCGAAGGCAATCGATCCATAGGAATTAACTAAGCTGAGAATGATGTCGTTCGGTGTCTTGTCGGCTTTGAGTTGGTGTTCCCTCAGTCCTTCTTTAATATCATGACACACCTCCTAGTTCACCTAGTCAAAGAGATTGCTATTCTCGGTCCGTGTTCCTACACAACATGTTTCCTTTTTTTGAGAGGTTCATGGGAGTCTTGAAGAAATATGTTCTGGCAGGGCTCACCGAGAGGGAAGCATCGCCGAGGGGCCTCACGAACGAGAGGAGGTCATTGAGTTACGTGTTGACTTTATTCCCGACCTTGACCCAATTGGTGTCCCCGAATCGCGACATGAGGGAGGCTAAGTGGAAAGGGGACACTAGGAAAGAGAACACTAGGAAAGAGAACATATATATCGGTATGGAGGATAATAATTTCGATAAAGCACAATACAGTTACGCAAAAACAGCACTTTGGTGCGTCCGTATATCGAAGAACATAAGGAGCTAATACGATCAAAGTTTCACGACATGGATGAGGGATTGATTAGGCGTGAGCACTTGTCAAGTTTTATCGGTGGTTGAAAAAAAAAATGTCAAGGTGATCGAGTCTTCGGAGAGCGGCTATATAGGTTGGTACGCACAACCATCGTGGCATGTCCTCACATACAAAAGGGTATGAAATAAATGGTAGCACATTTTACACGGTATCCCGAGGATAAAAGGAGCACCAACCAAAACAGTGGTGTTCGAATAGATGCGAAGACCCAAATGGGGTGAAGGAAACATTTTATGGCTGCATAGAGGACATATGGGAACTAGACTATGGAGGTAATTTCAAAGGTCCCTTTGTTTAAGTGCGAGTGGGTGAAGTTGACCAGGAAGCGGGGCTTTAGCCGTTGACCCAGATTATGGACTGACAACGGTGGATCTAAAACCACAAATTATAAAGAAGAACCATTTGTCCTCGCCAAAGATGTACGTCGGGTATTCTATGTCAAAGACATGGCTACAAAACCTAAGAAAGGGAAAAACAACAAAGGAGCCAACAAATGATGAGCCCGGGCACCACATAGTTCTTCGAGGTAAATCAAACATCGTAGGAATTGAGGACAAGTCAAACATGTCGGAGAAGATTATGAGAAGCAAATCGAAATTGTGCCTTTCAAAGTGAGCAAGGATCCCTCCATCTTACTCAATGAAGAAGACACTCCATCGACAAGATAGAAGCCAACTTAATTTAGTGTTTGTTTAATATCGTATTTTTTGAGACAACCCTATATGTAATAATTATGACCAAACATTTTTATTAGTGTGTTCCATTTGACAATGTTTGACAATGCTACGAATATACTTTTAAAAAACAAGTAATGTGAGAATTTTTACGTACAGATAATGTAAAATAATGTTCTGTCAAAATACATTATATTTAATTATTTTTATTTAATGGAAACAATTTTGCATTAATGAATTATTGATTATTAACTACATTATCATAGCTAGTCAATAGAAAAAGGTAAAATTTTTTTAGGTTACATATTTTTATAGTGTGGAGTAAAACAATGTGTAGTTAAATTCTATTTTTCAAAAGTTTTAAAATTGCTATGTAATTTGCTATATTAAAAATGAATTGTAGTGAATAAATGAAAAGAAAATGTAAAAAATCACAAAAAGAATGAAAGCGGTGGCGGGAAATGGGAAAAAAAAATTCACCTTTACTCACATTTTGCACTCACGACCGGGGAGTAAAGGTGGGAATTTGTTGGCTTTGGCCAAAAAAAATCACCTTTACTCAGGGCGTGAGTGCGGGGAGTAGGGGGACTTCTACTCCCGGTTGTAGAGGAGGCCGGGAGTAAAGGGCATCTACTCGGTTGGGGAGGGCCGGGAGTAGAAGTCCGTGGTATATAACTTTCGGGCGCTGTTCCCCTCCTTCCTCCGCCCCTCGCCCGATCCGGATCAAAGATCGATGTCGCGCCCGTCTCGTCGTCGTCTTGCAGCGCCCGTCGTCGTCGTCGTCCGCCCGCGCGCCGCCCTCCCAGCGTCGTCGCGCGCCGGCGTCGTCGCCCCGCAGCGCCTCGCCTGTGATCGTCGTTCCCGGCTTCGACAGCGCCGCCTCGCGGCGCCATCGCGCCGACCGCCCGCCTCCACCTCGGCGTAGTCCTCGGCGCCCAGCGCGCCTCCGCCTCCGGCACCTCGTCAGCGCCCGAGCGTCCGCCAGCCCTCCCGGCGCTACGGCCCCTCCTCGCGCCCGGCCCCTCCTCCTCCATCGCGACCGCCGCCGCTTCCCCCAGCGCCGCCTCACTTTGGATATCCACGGCCCGGGCCCTTCCTCAACGCGCAGCCGGCTCCCTTGGCGCCGCCTCGCCTCGCCTCCGCCGACTTGGAAGGCCTTGTGTGCCCATACCCCGGTCACCAAGGTAGAAAAAACTCCAAGAAAATTTAAAAAACAAATCTTTGTAAATCTAAAAAAATGTTGTAAAATAAATTGAGAATAATTGTATATGATTGTATGAGATTGTATGAGAATTGTAAACAATGGTAAAACCGTTAGGGTTTAGGCGACTTTAGATTTTTAGCGGAATGTGTGTTAGGGTTTCCGGCGACTTTAGATTTTTCGCGAATGTGTGTTAGGGTTTCCGGCGATGATGAACTATACTTTTTTGATGAATGCATGTGTTAGGGTTTTCCGGCGGCGTCGAGGCGTTTTTCGATTGATGTACAAAAGAGTTCAATGTAACATGTAAAAGTGAAACTTAGTTTTTTCAGCGAAAGCACGTGTTAGGGTTTCCGACGACGAACTAAAATCAAAACTTACTTTTTCGACGAATGCACGTGTCCGGGTTCTCGGCGGCGAACTAAACTAAAAAACTTACTTCTCGGCGAATCCATGTGTTAGGGTTTCGGCGGCGTCAAGCGTGTTAGATGTACAGCGTAACATGTAAAATAAAAACTTAGTATGTTTTTGTTTTTCGAGGGGATAGATGGCGATCAAGAGACAACATCAACATGGGCGATGAAGAATTAATGATGAATATTATCACGGTGGTGGCAATGATCAAGTTGGCGATGATAATAATAATAATGAAATGGAAGATGCGGATGTCGACCAATACTTAATGGATTTTGTCTGCGAGAACAACCCAGGCCGATTATGATGAGGAGGTATATATGTGTTCATTATGTATGAATTAAATATATATATATATATAACATTTTTCTTCTTATTTGAAATGTCTTTGTATATCAGCCTATACGCATCAGCGTCAACTCTACGCCAATAGTAAGACAACTTCGAGGGCCCATTAAGCCGTTGGAAGGCCGATATATCATCACGCGAGTTCCATGTGGGAAGAGGACAAGTGCTAGGAGAAGATGCCAAAAAATATACGTACCCTTTGTGGGTACCTTGTAAGGGAAAGGATCGATCACATGTCGGCTATGGAAGAAGAGGAAGAGTGCACCTCATATTAATTCGTCTCGATCTTGACAAGGCTATAATCGGCAAGAGGTTTTATTGAAATTCTCGTTTGAAGCGGATAAGTATCACGATGTCATCACCCATGATGATTTGGTGGATAGAGTTTATAACCTGGAGTATGCACGACTCATGGCCAAACAATTCGTGTCTGAAGAAGGATTTGTACAATAAATACGTCAAGAAGAACTTGACTCCAAATTGGGTTGTTCGGCTCCGATTGCCAAGCGAGAGGCGTATTGGGGACCGAATTTGTGGAGTACAAGACTTGAGAGGAGACAATGGAACTTTCGAGAAAGAACCAACAAAATGCCGAGGAAAAAAGTACCACCACCGCTTAGGGTGCGGTGGCTATGCAAGTTCCATTCTAAGTGGAGAAAAAAAGGAGGAGGACCTTCTCGGGCAAGGGGATCACACCGAGAAACACTCAAGCGCCTGACGCACTAGCGGTGGCCGGGTCATGGGGACAATTGTTTTGATGGCCAGGCAAGGTAATTCATGGCCAAAAACTTGAGGAGGCAACAAAAAGATTGATGGACATTCTTCAAGCAAAAATCTGGCTGGGCTTGTTCGGGCCCAATAGAGAGAGAGATGAACTTACATATGCCATTGGGACGCCCGAGAGCAATCGGGTCGAACAAGAGGCAAAGGGGCCGTTCGTGGAAGTTTGGTTTCCCGGATGACATCGGTACCTATAGAACCCACCCGGAGAAGGAAGGAGCTTGAGTTAGAGCACATGCGCATGTTGGAGCAATATGCCGCTAATTAGATGTGAAGCAAAGGAACAAGAAATGGAAGCAAAAATGCAAGAAGAAGTCAAAAGGCAAGTCCGGCTACAATTGAGTCGGTTGCTTTCTAGTGCACCGGTGCGGCTCGGGTAGCCACTACGATCAAGTGAGAAGCGGTTGTGCTTCCACACAACAGCCAAGTCTTGTTGACACGGACCTACGCTTCCCTGTGGATGACATCTTTGAAAAGTTGACACCATGCGGTTTGCACATCCCAAAGGAGGGTGGCGATGCAGTGAAAGGTGGCCATTGCGGTTGTTAGTCCGATTGGCCGTACCAAGACACCAAGACTCCACGACACGATAATACCACGGGATTTCTTTGCCGTCTTGGTGGATAAAGTGGTTGAAGGTTTCTGTAGGCGTGGATCTTGAAATTGAAGGAGGTGGCGGGGATACAAAACTAGGAGGCGTTGAGAAGCAATTCATTGCATGGCGTAAGCGATACATTGTTATTCACGGGATGCCGATGCCCAATTTGCCTCTGAGTTACGCAACCCGGTGGAAAGGATGGCTCCCAGGAGGATCGTAGTAGTCTGGCGGTGGTTACGATGGGCACAGTAGAAGACACGGCGGCATCGAGGGGCCGCATCTCAAGGTAGTCGCCATAGCCTCCACCACCTCCGGGGCCGCCATCGGCGCCCGGCAAAAGTGCGATCACCGCCTCTCCAGCGATCTGCGGTGCCTCCTCCCGTGACAAAGGCAACTAAGAAGACAACCTTACGGTCTTCGGGCGCGGCGGCGAAGAAAATATTGACGAAAAAAGCGAAAGCTCATTCCCAAGAAATTGCACAGGGAAATGAGTAAGGAGGAGGTGGGACGTCGAAGTCAAAAAATAAACCAAAAATTCTTCAAGTCGGTGTGCCAGAAGAAGGCGGCGAGGCGGCGGCGGCGGAGGTCAAGTCCTACTTCCTACCTCAAAAAGTGCTAAGACAGAAAATAGAAGCTAGGAAAAAAAGAAAGATAAGGAGTCAAACAAGCCCTCGCCACTTTCGGACTTTGACCGCACTCTATTCAAGGAAATTGACCCAAAGAGAAGGAAGAAGAGTCAAAGTGTTCCACAACTTGGAGATACGTCACGACCACTTTCGGTGAAGTGTTCGATCAATACGGTTCGAACAGTACATAAAGTTTCCTTACGGTGCATCGGTTAATACCGGTGAGCTTTTAGAGTACTATTTTGCTAGTGGTATCGAAATGAGCAGTGATCTTTGAGGCTGCTTGATAGATGATGACCAATATAGAACCTTTCAATTGGGCGAGTCTATGGGATCTGATAGATGTGCTAGCTTTGGGTACTCAAATGTATGAGCTAAGCGGGAAGTACCTAGACTTGTGTGCAAAAGGACAAGACAAATTTGGTGTCAAACTAAGAAACCAATGGGGAATGGGCGATGGCGTGATGTGGGTTGATTTTTGTGAATTGCACCAACTATTCCTGGGACCTCCCTCGACAAAAGCATCCTCGGCATTTATTGTTTGTAAGTGATTCTTTTCTGTTTACTAATACGTCAATATGTCCCGATAATATATGTATGTGTCTAATACCATGCTCTTTCGACCATATATGTAGATCTTGGATTCAACATTTCCGAATCAAGGAGCGTGCGATATTGGATACATTGATCCTTATATCGTGCACAAAAACCCAAAATCAATACATGGTTTGAAAGCGGACACTGAGAGAAAAATATAAAGATGTTCCTCGAGTTACTTTGCACCGACAAGAGGGTAGTAATGTTCCCATACAGATTCAAGTGAGTGTTCCTAACATTGATGATCATGTTCTTCATAATAACCTTTCTTTCTAGGTAGCTCAACCGTTTACATGCAAAGTGGACATCGGATATTGTTTCACATCGAGCAACCAAAAAGTCATCTCACAATCTTTGACTCGTTGAGATGGCCCCCGAGCTTGGTACGAAGATATAATCGAAATAATTCAGGGGGGTAATTGCGAAACCTCGTCAATTTTATATATACTCAAGAATTTCAAACCCTTTGCTTATGTGTTAATTAATAGTCTAAGTTTTTTGTTCTATTGTGCGGGGTTTGGGCAGAGATAAAACATGAACATAATATGACCGATCGCGAACTTAAATGAATGTACAACTATTCCCGGTATGTACTTTGTATATATGGTTACATTAATTCAAGTCCCTATATTGCTTCATATATATGACAAATGACTCTTTTTTTATCTTAAAGTGGGGTCTACAACAACCACGAGGGGACCAGTCATTGTGGATTATATTGTTGCGAGAATATCAGGATAAATTCCACCAATTACACGAGCATGAGCAGTGCGTATGTACATCAAACTCTGTTGTTATTGACGTCGTTATTTAAATAACTAATCATATCTTATATATACTAATACTTTTTATTTTACTCGAATTGCGGGCGAGGAGGTTAATGGAGAAAACATTAAAAGACACGCATCTTGAAGCCATGCAAGAGTCTATTGCCGGATTTATTAATATTCAGATCCTAGAGCCTTCCGGCGAGTTCTACAACGACACCAACGACAAATGGCTGCCAAAGGATCCTCTGCCACGGTAATCGGGACATGTAGTATTATCTTAATATGTAATCGAGACATGTATGAACAACTTATATATATATTTGTGCTTGAACAATCACTAATGTGTAATATATATATGTGTAATATATATATGTGTGCTTTAATATATATCTATATGTGTGTGCTTTAATATATATATATATATATGTGTGTGCTTTAATATATGTATATATATAGATTACAAATTAATAAGCACCATTCAAATGCTATTAGAAATTAAAATAAACAATTGACACGTAGCTGGAAAAAAAAGACCTTTACTCGGTTTGGGGTACCAACCGGGAGTAAAGCCAACCGACCATGTTGCCTAGCGAGAAGCTTTACTCGGTTGTTACCCTCAACCGGGAGTAAAGCCCCCCTCTAGTCGGTTCCAATACTTTTACTCCCCAAGCCGTATTCCGGTTCGAACGCGACTAAAGGCCCTAACGAGCCAGGAATAAAAAGTGGATTCTGTACTAGTGATGAGCTCCATTGCCCCCTTCGTCGAGCCACCATTGTGTACTATGACAATGTCAGTCTCTGTTTACTTGTCTACCAACCCCTGTTCAGCACCGTGGGGACCAAACATGTGGAGATTGATCTACACTTCGTTCGTGACCATGTCGCTTTTGGAGAAGTTCGTATACGCATGTGCCTACTACATCCCGATACGCCGATATCTTCACCAGGGTCTTCCGACTTCAGTCTTCGTCGAGTTTAGAAACAGATGCGAATGTTCGCGGTGCTCCCAGTTCTAACTGTGGGGAGTGTTAGAATGTAAACATGACAAGGCCCATGGGCCTGCCGTACCCGGCTCCCCATCGTGCCTATACGTACACAACTGTGGTCTCGAGTAATACATCACGTACTCTATTCACTATCAGATTTTCTTTGTTCTATCTCTACAACTTTATAATCAACAACTTTTTTCATTTAAAATCATTTATTTATTTACAATCTAAAAAAATAGATTGAAAGTTTCTCACGTTTGGAAATTCAAAATTTTCAAACTACCACAGAATGGGAAAACACCTAAGAGCAAAGATCTACTACTCAACGACATCTAAAAGTTTCGGATTGAAACTTTGTTTATCTAAATTTGTTTAAGAACTGAAATATTCATTATAATTCTTGCAAAGTTAATACAAAACGAAATAACAAAGTTACAATTGTTAGATTCAAATCTTGCTGGGTGTACGCGTACGCATGTGTACTTTGCGCAGATCTTGTGACTTGTGAGCAGTCCCTTACTGGGGATCCCAATATTTTCACTGATGGATTGATGCTTATCATTTTAATAACTGAAAACTGAAACTGATTCATATATGCTACCGTCCTTGTTTCACTCCATTCATTCCCATTAGACGTTCAGTTTTCAGGGAATACAGATTTCTATTACATCTTCCTCTCAATTAGTCCTAGCTAGGCTCTAGTTTATGGGAATGGTGGCATGTAAATATTTATTATTTTCCCTTTCATTAGTAAAATTGTTTATTTCTGCACTTGGGAGAACCAATGAAATGAATAAGTTGAAGAGGGTTGTGTAAAAGAAATTGCTTATTCTTTATTTGCTCTGCTTGTTTCACGAGATGATCAATTTGATACTAGTTGGCAACTTGGTATTGGCACTATACATGTTCATCGGGCCGTGCCGTGCGAAGCTCATCGCGCCGGGCGCCGTGCCGCCGTGCTGGCCGTGCCGTGCGCGCGCCCGTGCAAAAGTGCAGCGCCGCCGGCCCACGGCACGGGCACGACCGCCATTTGGCCATGCCGGGCTTTCTGGCGTGCCAGCGTGCGCCGTGAAATGCCGCGCCCGCGGAGCTCTCGACTGAGAGTGAGCGAGGCAGCCGCGCCGCGCGGGAGAGCTGGAGGAGGCGGAATGGCGGCCCGGCGGCGCAGCGCCGTCGGGAGAGCTAGGAGGCGGAGCTGGCCGGCGTGCTCGCCACCGGGAGGTGGCGGCTGCCACCGGGCACCGGCGTGCTCGCCCTGGGGCTGGAGGTGCGACCTTCGGGAGGGGAGCGGCGCGGGTGCGCGGCGCCGGGTGGCGCGGCACCCGGCCGTCTTGCGAGGGGAGAGCGGCTCGATGGAGGGGAAGGCGGCGGCGGTCCTATCTGTGCGATAAGTCGATGACGACGGGGAAACTAGAAAGTGACGAGAAGTCCTCAAGCAGTCAAGCAGCTAGGGTTAGAAGTTAGTTGGGCTGGGGCCAATTCATACTCAACATAAAAATTTTAAAAAGGCCTCCTATGGAGCGGGCCGTGCCCGGGCGTGTGCCCGCGGCAGTGGCGCCCAGGCATGGCCTGGTGCATCGGGCCGTGCCGGCCGGCCCGGTGGTCACCAGGCGGCCGGGCTCGTGCGGGCCAAAATGCGGGCCCCGGGCCAGGCCGGCGGGCCTCGGGCTGCATGCACATATATATAATTGGCACTAACAACGTACTGCTGCTTATAATATGGTGATGTTTGCTCGTTCAATGTGTAAAGCTCAACCTACAAGAGATGCTTACAGATCTTGTCTAATGTGTATGTATACAAGTGGAGCCTGATGCGTTTATAATCTTGTAAGTACTCAATATATACTACAGTACGTTGTCAGAACCTAGAAGACAGTGCGTGCCATGTAAGTTAGTTATATTGTTCAGGCATTGATACTGATCGATGCATTGATTTGTCTTTTTGCTATGGGTAAGTTTCCATGTCGACGCCATTCGGTTCTGGGCTTCGCCAGTTGATATTGCTCAATCTAATATTTACTGGTGGATATCTTTTAACGCTGTCAGCATTGCTGCAGTACACTCAAATTTATATTGCTATGGGCAAGTTTTCAAGTGGATGCAAGTTGGACCAGATGCGGGTAGACAAGTTTGGGGTTTAGAATATGTGGGACCCACACACTTTTTATTGAAAAATGAACGCCGCACATCCTCCTATCCACGCACAGCTGCAACATGCTACTATTGACTCAGCTAGCTCTAACCTACTGCTTGCTGTTTCAACCTAGCTAGCCTTGCATGAAAACGCTAGCTAGTATACTATCTTCCCAAGTACCCGTGTGTGTACCCTTTTTTTGAGGGATCAGTGGGGCTACCCCCGCCCCCCACCCCCGACCACCTCGTATTTTTTTATATATAAGGGTATAAAACAGGATACAAAGTACAAATGCACAAGGGGCACAAAAACAATTTTCAGAGCTTGCAAAGCTCAAAAGAAAAATGATAACATTAGCCTATATTCTCTAACCAATTCTTGTCTGCATATAAATCAAACCAATTTCATGTCTGAAAGTAGCTTCCCAGCTGGAAAGAGAGCAGGTCTTGGCATAAAAAAATTAAGCCATTTCCTGAAATCCAAATTGACCAGCAAGCAGCAATGAAAATTTCTCTGAAAATATGACTTCCAAAAATTCAATCTAGCATTGATAATCATGTCCAAAGGGGGTAGATGTAAATCCCAAAGAATTGCAAGTCTGTTCCAACACAAGTTGCTGAAGGAGCATTCAAAAAATAGATGAAAGCTGGTCTCCTCTACATTAAAACTGCATAAAAAGACACAACTGTAATCTGGCAGGAACATATTCTTCCTTCTTAAGAGACTTCTAGTGTTTAGAGAATCTTTAATTAGTAGCCAGAAGAAAAATATCTGCTTGCCCAGAGCACTAGCAGACCACAGCCAGCTGAAGAGGGGAGAAGCTACCTGAGTACCTTGCATGATTTTATATGCCTTCTTGGAGCTAAAGACATGGGAATTCCAGATATACCTCCATTGGTCAACAGATTCTTCAACCCAATCATGAAACTCTAGAAGTACCTGTAAATCCTCTAGTTCATCAATGGACTGTGCAGAGAGTGGGAGAAAAAAATTCTTGCTTATATCATTGTCCAAGAAAAACCTAATGGAGCAATTGGGTTTCTTGGAAAAAGAATATAAGAGTGGAAATAGCTCTTTAAGATAGTTACCACTCCACAGCTTGGGTAGTAGTAGGAAAGACTTGTGAATTCTACATGTAATTTCATTATGTCCTTCCACCAAAAAGAACCAGTGGGGCTTCTTGCATGAGGAGGGGTGCTGCTGTTATGATATAGTTTTTGCCAAGTAAGGTTAACCCAAGGAATATCGGTCTTATTGTAGAATTTATCCATGAATTTTAGGAAGGGAGCTTTGTTTTGGGTCTAAATATCAATTATACCCAATCCACCTTCTTTTGGTCTGCAAGCAGGTTCCCATGCTACCAAACAAGTGCCATTTCTGCTTATATCCCCATTGCTCCAGAGGCAATGCTTTCTGAATCAGTCAATTCTTTGGATAACTTGGGGAGGTAGAACAATAGTACACATGTAGTAGGTGGGCATGGATCTTAGCACTAAGTTGAGTAGAATTAACTTACCAAGATATGACAACATCTTGTTAATTCCATTTAATATGGCCTCAATTCTTGTCAGGAAAGGAGTGAAGTCCTGCAAGTTTAGACTCTGACTCTGGATGCCTAGAGGCAGACCAAGATATGTGAAAGGTAAGGCTTCAGTTCTACAACCAAACGTGCTAGCCAAATGAGACGTTCCCTGACTGTCAATGTTGATAGGCACTAGGTAAGATTTGTGGTAGTTAACATGTAGGCCACTTGAGTCAAAGAAAGTTCTAAGAAGCCCCTTTAATCTAAAAAAAGAATA
Organism: Hyparrhenia diplandra; assembly: GCA_015847255.1. Lineage (NCBI taxonomy): Eukaryota > Viridiplantae > Streptophyta > Magnoliopsida > Poales > Poaceae > Hyparrhenia > Hyparrhenia diplandra. The sequence goes on from JADLZK010009697.1 coordinate 591,917, forward strand.
CCTACATCAGCTGGTTGGATCAAGCAGTATCATCAGCATATTGGATAGTGGGAAATTACCTCCAAAGTTGTCATTGATATTATGAGAGATCACACCACTTTTCGAGCCCCTTGTTGATGATGGATTGTAAAATGTCAGTAGCAATAGCAAATAGGAGGGGTGATAGGGGGTCACCCTGCCTGACACCTCTTCTGCATATATATTGTTTGCCAGAAACCCCATTAAGAACGATAGAAGAGGAAGCAGAGGTCAGAATCAATTCAATCCATTTATCTAGAAAGCCTTTGGATTTGAGAACTTCAAGTATGAACTGGTATTCAATCTTGTCAAATGCCTTTTCCAAATCAAGCTTTAATATCGTTCTTGGAATTATGACAAAGGCGCAAGAATTGGAAGGCCTAGCCCAGCATAATCTGAATTGTCCTACCTTCAATTGTCCTACCGGGTGTGTACCTTATTTTTATTTGTATTGAGATCTTTGAAGCTCGGAGTCTCGCCAAAACCTTTTTGTGTCTTGCCACCACCTTATTTTTATGTGGCAAAACCTTTCAAAAAGGAAATATTTCAGTAACAAGCTCTTGTCTCAAGTGCAACATAAGCCAAGGGACTCACATTTTTTAGCGTTCTCATGAAGGCCAAAACCGACTTTCTCACCGACTTTCTCACTTGTAGGACCTTTAAAGTGCAATAATGGGGAGAATGTGCATTTTTGGAGAGATATTTGGTTAGGCGGTAAACCACTTAGTGAGGCATATCCAACATTATACACAATTGTGAGGCGCAAAAATGATATTAAAATTATGGCAAAGGTCATTGGAACTGTACCACTAAATGTTTCCTTTAGACGTGGTTTGATCAATGCAAACTGGGTGTGTGGTTTCATCTAGTGTCAAAAGTGGTGTCAATCGACCTTACATGTGAACCGGATATATTCCATTAGAAACTCACTAAGAATGGATCGTTTACAGTTCGGTCAATCTATAAAAAATTTATTACACAAGGAATTCAACCTAACAAAAAGTCTTCTTTGGAAGCTAAAAGCATCACTAAAAATTAAGATTTCATGTGGTATCTAAAAAAGGAGTTACTCTTACCAAAGATAACCTTGCAAAGAGGAACCGGCAAGGAGATATCAAATGTTGTTTTTGTGATTCTATCGAATCAGTTCAACATTTGTTTTTCAAATGTCGTTTTGTCAGCTTTATTTGGAACACAGTATAAATCTCTTTCGTAATTCGACCACCTACTAGCATTGCTAACATGTTTGGTTTTTGGCTGCATGGAATATATCCAAAGCTTCGTAATCAGATTTTGTTAGGAGTTACTACATTATGTTGGGCAATATGGTTGAATAGGAATAAAATGGAGTTCAATAAAGCTAAAATTAACACCTTCATGCAGTTAATTTCGTATGACATCTTGGATTCGTCGATTAATTACGTGCTACATAAAAAGAGGATATTTTGTCACAAACCGGATAGATCCCGGCGTGACACGTGGGCCGCACACCACGGAGAGGGTGGCGCTGACGGGCGGCGATGGCGCCGGCGCAGCGCAAGAACGTGTTGACATCGGGGATGGCGAGGTAGGAAGTGGTGGTGATGACGAACAGCGACATTAGGGCGTAGGTGACATAGAGGCACCGCGGCCCGGCGGTGTGGTAGAGGCGGTGATGACGGCGGACGGTGGCCGGGCGGCGGGCGCGCGGTCGCGCTAAGCGCAGCGTCGCGTGCTGCGGTAGGCGCCTGCGTGGTGAAGAAAGCGGTGGTGCACGTAAGGGCGTTAGGGTTAGGGGAGAGCGAGAGCAAGAATTTTGGAGAGTTGTCGAGTGTTACCTTTATTTTTTGATTAAGATCCAACCGATTACAAGTCCCTTTGTATTTATAAGTCCGGGAAGACTTGCATCTAAAGACATCTCTGCCTTTATTTCCTATTTTATTTCCTATCTTTATTCCTAAATATCTATTACTTAATCACGCGTGGCGGACATGACGTGATGGCGGGGCGGCGGCGCGACCGGCCGGCCTGGCCTTGTGCGTGCGCCCGCCTAGGGAGGCCCTTGTTGGGCTTGCCAATCTGGTTTGTGACATCTCTCCCCCTTTTTTCTTTTTAAAGTAGCGTCCTCGTCTTTGTGGTTCAGACGACTATCGATGTTGAAGATTGTTGCATCCACTTGTGTCGAGGGAATGAGTGGGCTTAATTGTAACATCCAGATATTAAAAAGTAACTAAAATTTAAAAACATGATCATCATCATATGTAATTATCAAGTATCATGGCAATAATGCATTTCATGTTTCAATTCTATCATATGAATGTTGCATATGCCATGTTTCATTTATTTCATGAAATGTTATTTATGTTAATAATTAAGGTTTTGGTGAATTAATAAATTTACTTTTCAAGATGAATAAACTTTCCAAATTTTTTATTCCATGAATTGGTGTGATGCTTGAGCTTTAAAATAATGCTAATGGTTGTTGTGTTTGAATAATGTTTGTTTACTAATTAAATACTGAATTTAGAAATGAAATAAGTATTAATCCTAATTTTAAATTTAAATTTGGAAAACCTACTTTCAAAATTATTGAGAATTTGCGATGAGCCCAAAAAAGCAAAAGTGTAGATCTTGTTAAATTGAGAAAATTTTGTTCTTGGAGATTTTCAACTTCTATTCAATTTTTGGGAGATTTTTGAAGAAGAGAGAAAAGATGCACTAGTACACTACTTCAAGAAGCCACAGCTCCACCGAACTGCTTGCCTGCTTGTTTGCCGTCGACGTGATCAATTGGCCAGCTCTGGCGTCCCTCGCACCTGGCCACGTCTCTGTCCGCGTGGCCGAGTTCACGAAGGCGCTGGCCACCTCTTCATCCCTTCCATCAGACTCGCTCGCTCTCCAGCTCTCTCTCGCTCGACCTCTCGTTCTTTTCCTCTGTAGCCATGGCAGCCAGCACAGCAGCAGCACGCTGCAACTCCCGGCCACCTCGCTGTCGTCAGCCCTTTCTAGCGCATCTCAGGTCGTCGTGTTGCTAGTAATAGCTTCTCCTTGAGTCCTTGGTCATGCTCGGCTCGTTTGTTTTGCCGTTAATCCTCAGGACGCGCCGGAACGCGACCTCGTCGCTGGCACGACCATCTCTGTTCCGCTTGCGTGCGTGGCCAGAGAGCCACGGGTCACCTCCGGCCAAGCTGTAGGCACCTAGAGGTGCGGTCTGACGCCTCAATGCTCCTACACCCATCCCTCGCCGCCGACGAGCATCAACCGGCCGGAACCGAGCCTCGCCGTACGCTGCTCTGTTCTTCATTCGCGACCAGGGACTCAGTGTGAGAAGAGAAGCTTTTCAAGGGGTTTTTCTGCGAAGCCAGTGACTCAGGTGAATAGTGCTAAACAGTGCAGTTTCTCCTTTTCTATTTCAGGATATGTGTTGAATTTGTGAATTTCATAGCTAATTATTGGTGCATGCTAAATTCATGAAACTTTTTTTTGTGTAGCTTCTTTTACGATGATATCTATGTAGGAAAGATATGAAACCTGGAAAATGGATAGTTTTGGCATGAATTAAAATTACCTCTTTTTTTAATTAAGAAATGCTTATTTCATGGTTTTGTAGGCTAAAATAAATATCCAGTGATCATGAAACTTCTTGTGCTAAATAACTAAAGTGTTTTATGCTCATTACTTGCTCCTGCGCATCACGAAGGAAAGTTGTACTCAACTTTCATAAGTTGTTTAAAGTTCTTTTATGCACTTGTATGCTTTTCACCATGCATCGTGGCATGCATTCCATTATGTTAAGAAACACATCACTTATTACGTGTAGTAAGCGAGATAGAAGGGTTGGAAGCTGCAAGTGCTAAGTGTGTGATGCTTTGATCTCATCGAAATTAAGGCAAGTGCATGGCGAATCTTTGCTTAGGCTTTTTACGCCTATTATTCGAGTTTTCCTTTGCGTTCCAATGTTCAAGTATTCTATTTCCGGTTCAAATTCAAGTTTCTTGTTCATGAGTTTTCAAGTTTCCATTTAAATTCAATTCTGGTGCCGGTTTTCATCCGGAGGTGCAATTTGGTTCTTATATTGGGTGCTCGTGAGTAAGTGTTGGCCCCACTTGCTCGGCTTTACTGTAAATGCTAAGGAGTATTCAAGTCTTTGTCCGTTTCGTAGACGGAAACTACTATTCGGTTGGAGTTCCACTAATTCGTTCATGAATTCTCATGGTTTGATTGTTCTTTTGGTTCTAAATGTACTTGCCGAAAGTGTTTTCACTCACCCTTGTGTTCATTTGGTTTTTAGGTGCTAAACCATCACGACTTGTATGGGAAATGGGGGTAGCACCACCATCACAAGTAATCACTTTCGGCTTACAAATGCGTAATCTTTTACACAGCGCGATTCTTACGTAATAGGTTTGTTTTAGTCTTAGTGAATGTGTTGAGGGGTAGCCCCGGTGATGTTTCTAGCCGGGGCGTTACACGAAGATGAAGGACGCCGACCTTTGCCGATGTTGGTTTCATGGATGGAATTCCATTGCTCTCCGAAGAGGTTTGCATTGGTGGTGAGTACGTCGAGGGTGTGTTGACACTTGTTATCACACAAATTTATTAATTAAATAAACATGAGAAAGGGGTATAAATCATAATAACAACCTAGAATAGGGTGTCACTAACATATTTTCACCAGTTTCGGTAAAAGTTGTGAATTGCGGGGACTAAACAGAAAACACCGGAGGTCGCGGAAATCTGCGACTACGTGACGTAACACAATCCAACTCCGAGAAAAGACCCTAGAAAGCTCCGGACTAATCCCGGCGTGATCAAGACTTAACACCCAAGAAATAGGAGTCCGAAGGGTTAGAAGGCACCCAGTCCCGAGACCCCACGAAGTGGGCCTGATGAGCCGCTCGGCTGTTATTTGGGCGGCGGCCTCCCCTCCGCCCGTCGTCCCCCGATTACGGAAGGTTCTCCAACCGCCTCTAAGACGCAATCTAATCCGCTCGTTTAATGTCGGTTTGATCCGAGGGCGGCGGTGGGAGTACGAGATGAATCTAGGTCAAACCCCGCACCTCCTCCCGACTATATAAGCAAGCCCCCGGCCCTGGTTTCAATCATCTCGGATCATCTTCTCATTAGCTATCGGCGAGCATAAACTAGGGTTTCATATTAGAAGAGAGAGAGAGGTCCCTCTAGTTGTCTAGTTCATCTAGTTCTAGTTCTAGTTCTAGATCTAGTTCTTCTAGTTCATCTAGTTGTAAGATCAAGGAGAGAGGCAAGGAGAAAGCGGAGATCCGGACGTCTGGGATCTTCATCAACATTGTACATCTACAAAGAACTAGTTCGTTTCTTCAAACAATCTCCGGGTTCTTTATTTATTAATTCTAAGTTCTCTATTTATTTACTTTTTATTCAGCATTTACTTTAAGTTTATTTATTAGATTCCCGCTTGTATCAAGTGCTCTAGTTTTTGCAATGCTAGAGTAGTAATCTTTAGATTAGGCGTGGTGCTTAGTCTAGCGGTTACACTGAATTGCACCCAATCCCACGGATAGTTTGTGGTAGCCCTGTGTAGTGACAAGATCCGACGGCCGGCGTATTCCACCACGTTCGGATTGGTGTTTGTAGGACCGTAGTTGGAGCTTCCTAGCCCCCTTCTCATCCCTTTTCCGCGGCTAGTGTTACGATGTCCCAATATAAATAAACCCGAAAGTATCTCGCATTCTTAGATCAATTAGAGACCTTAGAAACAATCTCTCTTTTCCCAACATCATTATTATTTTCTTAGGGGCGTTCTAAATTCTTTCTAGTACACTTCACGTTCCCCGTGGAAATCGATACTCGGAATACTCCCGGGTGAAAGCTACATCGGTATCCGTGGCGCTTGCGGATTTTCATTTTGCGTTAATAAATACCAACAAGCTTTACGGCGCCCGTTGTTGGGAACGGTAGGCGTGCTAGTTTAGAACCAAGTTCGTCCATTTATCTTTTTTTCTCTTTTTTCGCACCTTTTTCATACCACTACCATTATGGATTCCACTCCTATCTATAAATTTTCCGCTCCAAAGGGTGAATTGATAGAGCCACCACAATCAGCACATCCTATTCTTACGGATGGCTATGAGATTCGCCCCGCTTTTTATAGCTATGGTTCGGGAGCAAACTTTCTCCGAAAAGAAGACGAAAATCCATATGTGCACATCCGAGAATTTGAGCAACTATGTTCATGCTTGAATATTCCCTGGCATGAAACATGAGACCCTAAAATGGAAATTATTTTCGTTCTCTCTTTTCGAGAGATTTAAACAATGGTATGCTCATAATTCAGTATGAACGGGAATTGGGAGGAACTTCGAGACAAATTTTGTCTTGCTTTCTTCCCTATTTCTCGGATCATTACTCTTCGTCTTGAAATTCTTAATTTTAAACAAAAAAAGAAAAGAAACTATAGGAGCGGCTTGGGCAAGATTTTCAAGTTTAATCTTATCCGGCCCGGATTTATCTTTGCCCGACCAAGTCCTTTTACAACACTTTCATTATGGCCTTAGCAAAGAAGCAGCCCCCTGTTCCTCGATACATCTTACGGAGGATCATTTTCACATAAGACCGTTAGTGAGGGAAAAGCTATCCTTGACAAAATTCTTGAAAATACCCCATACATCGGGCGCCTACGATGAATTCCCCAAAGAAGAAGTCGAGCCAAGCCCCGAAACCATTAGAGGAGGAACATGCACCCGAATTTCCAATTGACTCATCTAGTAATTTGGTTGTTGAGAAACCTTAAAAGGGAACACAAACCCAACTAGAGGATGATGAACCATCTCCTCTAGAATTTCCTTTGGAATTCGAGGAAGATATCTTTGAAGATTATGGAAATACCTCGAATTTTCCTATTCAAGCGAGACCTCTAGAAAAGACCACTCAACCTGATCCATAGGAAGAAACGGTTAGCATAGAACATATCAAAAGCCTTTCAGCAATTATGAGTTATGAATGGTTGACCGATGCGGAGTTATCACCCGAGGTAGCTCGAATCACCTCCCCTTCAACCATTCTCTTATGCCAAATTAGAGGGTCCGCTAGAGAAGTCCACTACAATCCTTCTGTTGGGATAAACATTATTTCAAAAGAGTTAGCTGATGCTCTTTATCCCGACACGTCCTTAACTCCATCTCAAAAACTTTTACAAGGCCCATCAGGATTTAATCTTGAATGCCATGGAGTTTTAAGGACGGTTCCTGTTCGAATCAACAACTTGGAGATATGTCTAGATTTTCACATTTATGACATCTTGGTGGTTCCTCTCTTGATTGGCAGACCAATCATGAGGATTCTACAGGAAAAGCCACTACGAGGTCACTTAGACTTCAAAGTTGGAAACTCCACTATGACTATTCCTCTTGCCCGATCTACAAACACAATGGTGGAACCCAAACCTGAGCAAGACCCTATTGAGGAGGTCTTAATGGCGTCTTTAGAAGAAATGGCCCAGCCATCCTTCGACATCGAACACTTCGTTGAAGAAGAAGACGAGTTTGCAGAACCCATTGAGTTAGACCAAAATGAGAAACCTCCACCTCCTTCAATAGAGTTGAAACCTCTTCCTCCTGGTTTGAAATATGTCTTCTTACACAATAATCGACAAACCCCAGTAATCATTAGTGATAAACTTTCAAACGAAGAAACACAAAAACTTATCACTGTTCTTGAAAGACATATATCAGCTATAGGCTACTCCCTCGAAGACCTCAAGGGCATTAGTCCTGCTCTCTGCACTCACCGCATCCCTATTGATCTTAATTGCACACCTTCAAGGGAGCCACAACGCAGACTTAACAAAGCTATGCGAGACGTTGTTAAGAAAGAGGTCCTTAAGCTCCTACACGCTGGGATTATTTATCCCGTGCCACATAGTGAGTGGGTTAGTCCTGTCCAAGTAGTGCCAAAGAAGGGAGGAATGACGGTCGTTAGGAATGATAAGAATGAACTCATCCCTCAACGAATTATCACTGAGTGGCGTATGTGCATTGATTACAGAAAAACTCAACAAGGCTACAAAGAAAGATCACTTCCCGTTACCCTTTATTGATGAAATGTTG